>CM045446.1:31583432-32183432 GCA_024666655.1 Dascyllus trimaculatus
GAATACAGGCGATCTGCTTCTCCACAACACACTGCTGACCAGGCAAAGACCGAGATGAACGGATGAACAGAGGGGATGCATGGATGAATAAATAAATAGCCGGCAGAGGGGGGGAAAAAAAGAATAAAATAATGAGTGTGGCTGCGTTCCAAATCACACATCTTGTGCTTTTACTATCAGTAGGTGCAACAGCTGCTCTTATTGAGGACATACTGTTTCCTACTTCGTCATAATACAACTGCTGCAGTCTGTCAAGCTTGTTTATACTCGCCATGATGTAACTGTGCAAAGGATTGTGGGTAAGAATGGCCTTGGTACATTTGGACGTGCTGAACCTCTTTCTGGAGTATCACATCGCATTGAAGTGTGGATGCTGGAACGCAGCCGCTGATTCGAGGGATGGTGATGATGCAGTGGTGTGAGTGGATGACAGGCAGCCAATCAGAACACACGGTTAGTGGGTGTAGGTCGAGGAGGGGGGGAGTTCAACATGCAGGGGGGGGAGGGGGAGTTGTGTCTTTACATTTAGCCGTCCATCCCAAACTCACAGCTTCCGGATACATCAACTGCAGCTTCCGTTATTTTTCAAAAATTTGACGTACGACTGTTTGCGATCGTTAAAGCGAATGCAGCACGACTGGAAAAGGCCTCTGTGGTGCAGCTAAGTTTCTCCTGAAGCTTGCTTTATTTCTTATTTTGCGCTAGCTTCATGAAACACCAGGCTAACGAGCTGAAAATGCAGCAGGCGTTACCCTGCAGCTTGTGCGTTAAGGTTTAATGATGCTTTCTTGACTCTAAAACGTATCAAAGCCACTGGTGGGACTTAAAATAACCACGAGGCGGCGGAAATTTCCCCGAGAGTCAACTTCAGCGTTAAAAGCAACACATAATCTCTTAGTGGAAAGGCTTTAAATACGATATCTACTAGCTCATATCACATTTTTGAATCAGACTCTTCCTAAATATGCTTCCACTGAGTTGGGATGGCGAACAAATGCCAAATACAAGCAGCCTCTCATCTCTCCATTCACTGCCAAACATTAATTCATTAACTTGCCCCAAAACTCTCTTCAACTACAAGCTGATTTGTTTTAGATTTAATATATTAATGTAATTTTTTAAGGGCGTTTCTGTACATTTAGTCACAAAAGCAGACAGCGCGGTTTCACTCATGAGGCTTCGATTCTGTGCCGTCCCCTATAATAGTCTTTACAAGGCGAAGAAACATTGCATCGGTGATAAGGAGCTAAAATATACACAAGCAGCACAACAGGATAAACAAATACAAACGTTATGTGGCGTTAAGAACCTGTGCTACCACTGTGAGGCTGTAACATGAGTGGGTTAGTTTGTTTTCTGGCAGTGGATGGAGTGATTGGAAACGCTCGCCCGATTTGTTTGGCGGTTCCAACCCCTTTTTCCGAAGGCGTGATTTTTATGAGCGGGAAAACGAAAGGAGGAGAGGGTGCGACTATTCACATTCAGGTGGAGGTGAGGGAGATGGCGAGAGGGAGGTGCTCACTTTGTCGAAGCTGGCAAATCGGTCAGCTTCCCGTACGTTGTGGCGAGGAGGGGAGGAGGGGGCGAAGGGGTCGGCTATGGGATCCTTTGCAGGCAGGGAGGAGGAGGAGGAGGAGGAGGAGCAGTCGCCTGAGGTCTGGCCCGGGAAGTGACCTCGTCGCTGGAAGGAGTCGGAGGACTCTGTTCTAGAGATGGACGATCTCTTACCTGATGAGGCACAGACAGGTTTTTACTTCAGATAACTAACAGAGAATTCATCCCCACATGTCTGACAGCTGCACAGATAACCCAACAACAGTAAACTCACATTGTGATACTTTGCTTTCCTGTATTTATATTTTTTAATACTCTTTTTTAAATTGTACCAGCACCATCACTTTTTTCTTGCATCTTAACTTCTTCTAGCAGCACAATTTGCACATTATTATCTTTAATTTTCTTGAGTGTAACATGTTTTAGACACTGGATACCTTGAATTTCACCAATGGGATGAATAAATTATTTATCTGTCCATGCAAAATACATGAATTTTCAGACGTTTACTGAAAAACTTCTGCTTGGAAAGAATTAAATCACTCTAGAATGACTGAGATGAATTTATAGAAAAGTGAATCTGCATCAAAAATAATTAAAACCAAAAAAGCTGAAAAAGCCAGTTGGAGCCCTTTTTAATTTGATTCAACACACTTTTCTAATTTGCTTTGGACTGCATTCAGGTCTGGCTTTGTGCTGTGGTGCTGATTCAGACAGACAAACAAATTAGCTGTGCTGCCTCGTAGCGATGGAATCATTTGCTGCCGAAATCTGCTTTTCAGAAAAAGATAATCCTTTAATGATCCCAAAACTGGGACATTTTCAGTGCTGCAGCAGCAAAGGAGAAAAGAGTGCAAAAATGTAGGAACATCCGTAGAAAAAATATCAAGAAATATATACCGATCAGGCATAAAATCATGACCACCTGACAAATATTGTGTTGGTCCCCTTTATGTGATCCAAAATGCTCTGAACCATTGGGCATGGACCAGAGGACTTCTCAGGATGTGCTATGGGGTCTGGAACCAGGATGTTGGCACTGGATCCTTTGGGTACTCTGGCTTGTGCAGTGGGGCCTCTGTCAATCAAACTTGTTCCACTGCATCCTGTTGATGCTTGATCAGAATGAGGTGTAGGAAGTTTGGAGGTCAAATCAACATGTTGGACCATTGTCATGTTCCTCAACATGTTCCTGATTGGTTGGTGTTGTTGCCATGTGGTGGGGGGCATTTTCATCCAGTGACATTTGGGATTTCCATTTGCATGAGGGAGTGTGTTTGTTGTGGGACAATGTTTATTTGGGTGTCTAAGTCTGATCAAGGTTTTCCATCAGAACACCACATAGTACCAATATGATCAATGTTATTTACTTCACCTGTCAGTGGTCAGAATGTTGTGGCTGATCGGTGTACATAAGTACTGTTGATACTGTAGTTTCCTCTTTATGTGGAAATTCTAGGTATTGCATAGATTCCTCTGAATGTATAAAACAACAATATAACACAGGGTTTTTGTGTGTGAATGCCAGCCTCTGTGAATGCTGCAAACCAAATCTACCTACGGGAAATAATAAAGTTAACCTAACTGAAGTTTTTGTATACGTTAAAAAAACTGAAAAAACACTGGTTCTTGTATATGTAGAAAAAAGTGATAGTATACAGGAATTTTAAATGTACAAAAAAACTTTGAATGCACAAGTTAAAGTGCTCTGGTGTCGCACTAATGTGAAATAAGACTGTTTTTCTACGAGTATTTGGTCAACATCATCCTTTCTGTAGTCAAAATGCTTCCATACAGCTGATATTGCATTTTCTAATCTAGCTTTTCTTTGTTTCTCATCTGTTCCTCGCTTATTTTGCTGTGCTCTGTGCATTTAAGAACCCTTAAATCGGAGTAAATTATGTTCTACCAGACAGACTTTTCTTACAGATGTACTCAAAGGAAAATAAAACGATGCATCTCACTTCCTGCAGCGTTGGTACTGCACATATGCTAACGACACATAATGTACAGCCCTACTATACAGTGCACCTTTTGTCCTAGTAAGATGAACTGGTACTGACCTGGAGGTGGAGGGGGGGGTCTGGTTGGCGTACCCGTTTTTGGCGGCAGGGCCGGAGGAACGTCAGAGCTGGAAGTCTGACTGTCCTCCTGGAACAGATTCTTGTTGTTGATGCCAAACTGGTCGGCACCGTTTGACTGGAACAGAAGGTTCACAGCAAATTAAATCAATGGGGAAAAAAAAAAACCCAGAAACAGGACGACAGAAGGACACACGGGTCAGTTAATGTAATTTTCCACCTGACCCCGTATGGTACCCAATGTGACTATATTAGAAAATGAATTAAACACAGAAGCTATCAGGGTTAAAAAGAAATGTTGGTAAAAATGAGATCTATCATTGTCTATAACTTGTTCTGATCAACCACCTATCGCACATGCTGATATGAGCCTTCAAAGTTTACCCAGAATGCACCTTTTAAAGTTTCCTCTGGTGAATTATCAAAAAAAAGAAACACATCCAGGGTACCAATGATTGCTACTCTGACTCTAAGGCATAGATATTAAACAGCTGCAGTTTTATCATTGAAACTATGATCTATCCCATAATATTGACGCTCAAAGTTAGCTACAGAAAAAAAATGTGCAAAAAACAAGATTTAGTCTGTAGATTATGACACCTGGAGTGGATTTAAAATTGATTTGGTTGCAGTTTTTAGCAGAACTCAAATGTGTTTTTCGGCCTTTAAAGAAATTAAATGCGTCCATCTGCTGGACCGATGAAGTTATGAGGCTCGGAAATGATGGAAAAATTAAGCAAATTAAATTTTGAGCCACTCCTGTGTGCTTTCAGGGCCTTTAACTACAAAAATATCAATAGTATGAAGGTTAAATTCTCCATTGCTTCATTAAATATACTAAAGTTATTGCAGATGAATAATTGGTTGATTCTAAAAGGGTCATGATGGAGGTAGAAACTGATTTTTCATGGAATAAACCACATATGATCACAACGCAAGTAGTTTGTCATAAAGTGTGCTCATAAAAAAGTCTGCTTCACGTCATTAATATGCAAATTTACGTAGCAAGGTTAGGGTAGTGTTCAAGTATCTCAGCTGTTTCCTCCCCAAAACCACAACACATTCACCAGTTCAGTCTTGAGTCAATTCATGTTCTGGTTTCCACCCCAGAACTGATTCACGGCGACACAACAATTTCTGTTTCAACCAACACTTACTGTTCACCGTTTCACTTCAGACTAGGTGTCATTTCAGGACTGTATATATGAAGCAAGGACATAATAAACACCACTCAGCTCTGAATATTACCTTCGCCAAGGCACTGAAATCTGCAAAGCCTCCTCCAAACGATTCATTCCCAAACACAGCAGCAAACGGATCTGAAACAAATGGACCAAAAGCGACCGAGCGGATGAAATGAACACTGTAAATACTTTATGTTGTGCTTAAAACACATTTGACTTTTATATTTAATAACTGCAATGGACTCAGTCTCCAGAAGGTGGCGCCATGCTACAAGTCATACCTGCATCAGATGTTGCGTTCACTGTCGTACCACCTGGAGCAAAGGGGTCATTGGTCGCTGCAATGTCCTTCTAAAAACAGAACAGAAACACTAAATTTAAAAATCCTTAAACATAAAGCGATTAACTGGGACTCTCGGTGATGTATATTACACAAAATAAAACAATACTGCTGATTCCATACAGCTCTTACTCTGAATAGATGCAAGCTTAGTAGAAACTGCAGCAACCACAGCATTTACTTTATTACACTTGTGCTATTTCCAGTCTATACTGACGTGTAGATTGTTTTTAATTTGTAATTCTATTTTCAGATTCTAACTCTACCTTTTGATTTGTCTTTTGTAAAGCTGACCTGGCCAAGATGGAAAACTGAACAGTACAAAATTAAGCTAACACAACACACCACTACAATACCTACTACTTTGTGTCATTTTATTACTTTTGAACAACCTCTGAATTCACAAGTCAATGATATAAACCATAAGTGTCAAACT
Source organism: Dascyllus trimaculatus (assembly GCA_024666655.1). NCBI lineage: Eukaryota > Metazoa > Chordata > Actinopteri > Pomacentridae > Dascyllus > Dascyllus trimaculatus. Next base: position 31,589,028 of record CM045446.1, read on the forward strand.
CTGGCCCATGTAATAATATCTGACCCGCGAGATAATACCAGATGACTACTAGAGCTGGCCCGCCGGTATTAAACAGCGCATGTACTGCTAATACTACAAATCCCAGAATGCTCTGCTGCTTTTTTGGCACGTCAATCAGGACAGCACCCATAAACACCCTCTCCTCTGTTGACCGTAGTCATAGCAACCTCATGCTACTACTGGCACCGTGCTACCCCTCCCAAAAATGGCGAAAAGAAAGGCAGCAAGCCGGAACTCTCTGGACAGGTGGGAAGCAGAATATCTGTTTACATATGTAGAAGACAGACCCGTTTGTCTTGTATTACGGCTGGACCCGAATATCCGGATAATTATTTTGAGATCTGAACAGTTGTGCGCGTTCCCCCCCTCCCTTCCGCCGTTGCCGCTTGGCTGAGCATCTGCACCAGCGGCACGTCAGGGCACTGCTACTGTGCCACCGCCAGCAGGAGATGTCCGCGCTATTGCCGTTGGACTCCGACAAACACTTTGCCCTCGTGCCGACCCCTAACCCTAACCATAACCCCCCACTAACCCGACAAAATAGGATGAAAGAAAATGGTCTATTTTGGGAAAATTTTAAAAGACACGAGTAGAATAAGGTGATTCTGAAAAAATACCACAATTTTAACTTAGAGTTGGTGAATTTTTCCCAACATATCTGGAATTCACACGTCATAAAAGAGGAGAAACCTGTTGATTCTTTCTCTTTTTGCAGGTTAATATGAACTATTTTTTTAAAGATAACTTTATTTTAAGTCTGGTGGGTTGTCATGAGTCGTAGGGTTAAACAAAGGTTTCTGCTTCTACAAAATGTAATATGAATAATTATGAAGTGTATTTGGTAAAATTTCAAGACTTTGACTGGATGTATGCTTGCATAAAGTTGACTTGATGATGAAAAAATAATTTGGTTACAACGAAAAATACAAGTCTGTTAACCACTATGTTTATAAAAATCACTGAGGTAAGGAATGCCAAGAGTAGCGAGACCATTTGTTGCATCCTTTGCTCTCTTTTTCTACGTTACCGTCTTCCGTCACTGCCACTACTAAATAAAAGCCATAAAAAAATCATAAAACTAATGTGCTACAACACAGAAATAATTTTAAGAGTGAGGACATTCTGGGTTTTCCCTGGGTTCTCCTGCTTCCTCCCACAGTCCAAAAACATGCTGAGGTTAACTGATTATTCTAAATTGTCTGTAGGTGTGAATGAGAGTGTGCTTGGTTGTCTGTCTCTATATGTAGCCCTGTGACAGACTGGAGACCTGTCCAGGGTGTCCCCTGCCTTTGCCCGAGTCGGCTGGGATAGACTCCAGCCCCCCTGCTACCCTACAGAGGATTAAGTGGTGTATAGATAATGGATGGATGGAGTACATTTGAGTCCCAGCGGAGGACAATATTTTGTATTTCAACAAAAGTATTTCCCCGACTCTCTTTCGCTACTAACTAAAGTCATAAAAATGCCAAAACAATTACATAAAAAAGGAATATTATATAACCTTCCAATGAGTCTGACAGTCTGTAGTCCTACTCACCACTGCTAGATCAGAGTTCGGTGAGGAGCAGCTGAAGGGATCCGACCCTCCGTCCTGAGAACCAAACGGGTCCGCCTCCCCCGCAGCGCTCCCTTTCCCTCCGAACGGGTCGGAATCTGCCATGTTGTTCGCCGTGGAGCTGAACGGATCCTTGGGAGTCGTGTTGGTGGGTTTGGAGGTGAAGGGATCCGGGCCTGCCGCTGGTGCAGCTGCGGAGTCGTTCAGCTTGGCTGCAAACAGGTCGGGTTCTGGCGCGCCAGTAGTGGTACCGAATGGATCAGCTGAGGCAGCGAACGGGTCCTCTGAGGAAAAGGTGGTGCCGGAGGGCTGAGTGAAGAAAGAGTCTGCAGCGAACGGGTCTGTGCCTTTGAACGGATCTCCTCCAAACGGATCTGAATATTTAAAATTATAGAATCACAGACAGTAAATAATGATGCACTTGTTTGTTTTCATGTCTAACAGTTAAAGTAAGCGTATGACTGTGAAAAATTTACCTGCAGTGTCTGTTTTTCCAAAAGGATCATCTTTAAATGGATCATCTGCAAAGGAAGAAACATTACAAGCCTGAAGGTTGACATTTTCAAGGCTTTGGCATCGATTACAGTTTATATAAATATTACTCCATCTGGAAAACCGATCGGTCTGAAGGAGGCTTCAGATGGAACTTCAGCAGGATGAGGACTTACGGTCAGTGAAGGGGTCCGAATGGAAGAAGTCCATCTCGGGCAGGGATGGAGGGCTGGTCTGCGGCGGCATCGATCGAGGGCCGACCTGAGGCGGTAACGACGAGGCCGGTGCTTCCGTCGAATCGGTCGGCTCGTCTTTGTTCTCCGGCTCCGGTGATGCAACCTGCTGGGCAGCAACATGGATCTGAACATTACAATCTATGATCTGCATTTATAGTGAAATGTTAATCAATGATTCCTGAAGCATAGAGTCATATCACAAGCATTCACAGCTGCAGTTAGATCCATCAACATACGATCAAATTAACTTCTACCCTGAATTTTAAACAAATAATAAAGTGATTCTGATGATCTATCATGACTGTAAGCTCCGACTTGGAACTGGAAAAGTCACACATGATTAGTTCGAGGACAACTGGAAAGTCAAAAATCCGATGAATCATTGATTTTCTGTCACAAATGGCTTCTCAGGTGAGTCGAGGAGTACTGAATTTTTCAAGTTTTGCAGAATCTGGTCAGAAAAAATGGTTTATTTCTGGTGAAGTTTTAAAAGAGGCAGCTAAAATAAAGTAACTGATGAAATATGATGATTTTAACTTTCCTGATAGAACAGGAAGTCACACATGAGCAGCCATTTAATAAGATAATAAGTCTTCTAAACCACCGGCAGGTTTTAAGGCTCAGCGGCTTAAACAGAAATTTCTGACCCTATAAATTATTGAGTATATTTTCTTAAAACCTAAAGAGTTTGACTGGATGATGGAGACGTTTTATTCTGGGTGGCTGGTTACAACTAAAAATACAGGCCTATGAATCACCGTGTTATAAAAGATTACCAAGGCAGGGAAACCTTGAGCTGCATCATAAAACATTCCTGACTGATAATCATTGCCGTCTTACTCCTGACGTCAAGAATGTCCAATAATAAAGTCACTCTGTACATGTTGGAATGGAAACTGATTTGAAACACTTTTGACGTAAATAGCTTCACAAAAAAAATGGGTTTAACAAGGACTCATGGTTTTTGGCTAAATGTGCCACTTAAGTATGACAATAATAATAATAATGCAGAGAAACCCAAAAAGAAGAATTGAGGAAGACATTGTTGTTTGTTGTTGATTTAACAGAGTTATAGTTCACCTTCAGTGGACTGTCATTAGACGATTCTTCTGCATCATCTGTGGCCTCACTGGAGACGTTGGGTGCAGGACTGTTTTGTTCCTGGAGAGTTAAGAAAGAAAATACAGCATCAGTGTTAATGACAGAAACGTCATTTAAGAATTTATGCAGTATATTTTTTCATTTTTGGTGCAATTGTAGTGTTTCTAAAAAACTGTGATCCCACCAAATGCTAACTACAGTTCTTGCAGGCTCTGTGGGTGAAAAAGATCATTTTCCAATATCACTGTTATATAAAAAGACAAAAGCGCTGCACAGATGCAGTAGGAGGTGATGCTGTAGGCTTTCACATGAAAGAACTGGCAACTGAGACCATTTATTACCCTCACAGCGTTCTCCCGCGGCTTGCCAAGTGTCGACAGACTGTTGTACAAATCAGCGGAGGCCAGACTAGTGTAGAGATCATCCAAGGCATCAGGTTTCGGCTTCTCCTCCTCCGGACTCTCCTCCTCCTTCTCCTCTTCATCTTCCTTCTCTCCTTCTTTCTCTTGTTGGTCTGAATGTTCTTTCTGCTGATTGCAGACAGCGGCTGGCTCTTCCTCCTTCAGCTCTTTCGGCTGGTCGTCCTGGAACAGGTCCTGGTGGAAGGGGTCCCCCTGGTGCAGCTCTGCGATGGGGCCCGCTGAGCCGTTCACCATGACGGGGGAGCTGTCCTCCAGGGCTCTCTTCCAGCTGAGCTGAGCCGTCACCGACCTCTCCTCTATCTGAAGGTCATTTAGTTTCTGTTGAACCTAAATGGCAGAGAGATGAAGAAAAAAATAAACTAAAATAAGCAGAGGTAATAGTTAATCATATATATTCTGCAGAGGCTCTGTCTAAACAGGACGTGTAGAATCAGCAGCAGCTTCTGGAAGCCAATTTTTGTAGTTTAATATGTAAAACACAAGAAATCAGATTTAAAAGTGTAAAGCTACACATAAAATAATCTAAATGCGAGCCGTTATGCAACCTGTGTCGACAGCTCAGTTGATTTAAATAGCAGTGAGTCATTTCCTTCAGATGCAAGTGAAACTGAGAAACAGGCCGAGTTTCTGACCTGTGCAACTTGTGTGAAGGAGTCTCGTACAGACTCCTGCAGAGGAGTGAGCTGCTCCTGAGCTGACTGGACTTTCTCCTGCAGCCTCCTGCTCTCCTCCTGCAGAGCCAGCAGCTCCTCTCGGGCCTGGACCAGCTCCTCCTCATACTGACATATCCTCTGTTCCTGGTCCTCGTGCTCCGACTGCAGCGACGAGATCTGGAAGGACGTGATCACAATTGTTTACCCGATTATCCTACCAGTTATTATGTCCTTATGTTGTCACCACAGTGTTCGGCTGTTGGGTGACAAGTTAAATAAATGAGTGCTGACATAAAAGTAAACCTACGAGCTGAGTTTCTTGGCTGGTCTGCTGTCGGATGTGGGTGAGCTGCTCCTCCAGGGAGCCCTTCTGTTGGTCCAACTCCTCCAAAGCATCCTGAACCTTCTGACGCTGAGACTGGAGTCGCTGCAGCTCCTCGCTCTCTTTGGCCACCTCATCTTGAAGGTCCTGCAGGCATACAGCCACGAGAGAGACAGGAGGATAAATAAATGCATTCTTTAACAGGCAAAACTGACGAACAGAAAAGGACAGAACAACAGAGAAACGTCAAAAAACAAAATGAAAAGACACTGATTTTCAAATAATCAGGAATAGAGAAGAAAGAGAAAGTGAGAAGAGGAAGAAATAGGTGAAAATTGAGAGACGGTTTTCTGTTCCCTCAGAAGTATAGAGTTATTTACCGCACTAGAAGTGTTTCGTCAGTAGAGCGAAAATGAGCAAACAGCGCCAGAACCAGTCTAGACACCAGCTTCTGATACATATTCAAACAAAGGCCAACTGTTTGCTAGAAGTAGCTTTCTGAGAGGAGAAATCCTTTTTAAAATAACCATTTATTATTCAAATAATTCCTATTCCTGGTTTTTGAACTTCTGGACTAATTCACAGCCCATCCTCACCTACTTAGCTAGTCTTTTCATACTTCTCCTCTCTGTAAGTCTAGATTTAATCTACCTCATTAGGCAGATCATCTGATTCTAAAACCTTTTTCACTGGGAAATAAGTAGAGTGATTAAATAAGCTTAGAGCAGTAAATAATGAGGAAGACAGGAGCTACTAAAATAATTCTCAATTTTTGTGCTCTCTGATTGACACTCGGTAAAATGCATCAATCAGCCACACATCATTAAAAATAAATAACACTGATCTTCTCATTACAGAGTCACTGGGAAGCCTTGGCTCCTGCTATTCATAGGTGTGCTACCTTGACACGTACCACCAACCTAAACATAGCACCAGACTAAGCACCTCTCAAGGCAGCAGTGGCCTCCCACAGCAGGACAATTAACTCCGCCGCACTGCAAAAACTACTCAGGATGAAAATGCACCCCACCACATGGCAACAACATCAACCAATCAGGAACATGTTGAGGAACATGACAATGGTCCAACATGTTGATTTGACCTCCAAACTTCCTACACCCCATTCTGATCAAGCATCAACAGGATGCAGTGGAACAAGTTTGATTGACAGAGGCCCCACTGCACAAGCCAGAGTACCCAAAGGATCCAGTGCCAACGTCCTGGTTCCAGACCCCATAGGACACCCTGAGAGGTCCTCTTGTCCATGCCCAATGGTTCAGAGCATTTTGAATAATGTTATGCCTGATCGGTGTATGTGATGTTATGGCAGAGACACTGGTGTGTGTCTCGTACAGAATGGTCTGCCAGCAAATGATCCTTTTGTTATTCTGCTCTTGTTTGTATTTCCTTAAACCAATTGTCTTGGGCAGAAGAAAACACCAAGGAAACTAGTTTTGATTAAACAGTTTTATGTGCAGAGATGAAAACTTTATCATCACAGCGGCTCCGCAAAAGCCGATAAAAAGAGGTCCACCGGCTATGTGATAAGACTTTAAGCGATAAAAGAGACAAACACGTTTTAATAATCGGCGCCAAACGGATAAAGCCTGCAGAGCTCGCTAGAATCATTACAGCCTTAGATGATTTTCTAGCGGGATGCGGTTCTTAGAGGACTATATAAAACCAGAAGCTTGTGTAAAACGGAACGGATCGGCACATTGGTCAAATCAGTGTCACTGCTTCTTCCAGAGTAAAAAGATTTGTCAAATCAGCTCCGGAAAACAGAGTCCTGCCAGGTGGAGTCTGGGAAATTTAGGAGCTGTGTTCACCAGTTGTTTTGGTCCCATAACTGTAGTAAAATCAGATTTAACAGACAAATGAGCTAAACACATGACTCATTTATTCACTGATGAATAAACAAAGGTTTATGACTCACTAGGCAGAATTTTTTCCTGTGATATTTTTTACAAACTGCCATTTATGTTTATGTCTTAAAAACAGAACTATGCTGTCCAGAGATGCATTAAGGTGGCTGAATTAATTCACATGTACGATTCTGATGTGTGTAGATCTACTGCTGAAAGGTTGTTGTTGTTTCCAGTAGTGAGAGATATTCTGAAAACGGTAAGCGGTGTTCTGAAAGCTGCCTTAAATAAGCCGCTAATGGCAGACCTGTAAGTGCAGCATACATCTGGTGAGTCAGATGATGGTGGGTTCAACACTGTGAGCCGTCGGCGGTGGACATGATATCATCCATCGACCAAACATTATGCAAGCCTCTGCAGAGCAAACAAGTAGCAGAAAAACCCTCTACAGACCTAAAAGGGTGTTTTAACAGGCTACCACAGCGCTGCACACCACCAAGATACTGGATTTTAAACGAAAAATATCACACTGGAAGAATGACATTACTAATTGAAAGTTAGCTTCTTCAACACAGGCTGTTTTGCTTTCAAGTGATTTCAAAGCTTGTGCGTCAGCCACAAACAAAACTGCAGGCGAAGTCTTAAAACTCTAGTATTTGCAGAGTTAGCTGGAAATAACCAAAGCACACAACATGCTACACAATACAGTATAAATAGCCAAAAAGCTCTTGAGCCCACTCTGCAGTGCAAGAAATTTAGCTAACATCAGCGCGAGACTCCCCGGAGACCCTCTCCTCACTCTCAGACATCACACTGAATTCCCAAAAAGCAGAGCAGACGAGCCCTTTAAGCCGTCGTCTCCTAAAATAGAGCCCATCTCTGAGGCTCGGATGGAGGCGGACACGCCTACAGAAGGACGCCAGCCTCTTCCTCTATGTAAGTGTAATCCCGAACAAGCATCTCAGACTGTCGGCCAAATGAATTATTGATCTTCTCGAGTATATTCATCACAACAACACTGATTTAGCACCTCTCTCTGACGGACCTGGGCTTCCACTGTAAAAAAACGATGGGACAAGCAGGGGAAATCTGCACATTGAGTCGACCACAATACTGATTCTCTTTGCCCATAGATCACCCTTTCTATCCCGTGTCAACTGTACAGAAAAGAGGCTCAAACTCACGAATGAGACCTTACCTGCACTTCGCCGCTGCGCTCTCGGATGGCCTCCTCCTTCTCCTTGATCTCCTCCTCCACGGAGCTCTTCTCTCTGGGGGTCCAGCACAAGAGACACGAGTATTTAGCCACCAAGGACAAACAGGTTAGACTCGGCACTCCCAGCCCGCCCAGCCCCAGCCAGCTCTCCGGAACCGCCACCGCCACTTTCTCCTCTCCCTGAAACACCATGATCCTGTCCTGAAAAATCTCAACTTCAGAGCGCAGAGAGCTGCATGAACGTCTGGAGCAGGTGTGCGATGTAAAGAAAAAACTAAGGGTGGGATTTATGAAGCTTCCAGGGTGTGCGGTGCTGCGAACGCGACTGGAGAAAGTGAGTCTGCTCTGTGGAATGAGTGGGAGATGAAGAGTGAGAAGCAGATGGCTGTTTGAGGATGGAGGGAGGAAGAGAGGGAGGAGAGATGAGTGATGATGAGCCAGCCTAAAACATCTATCATTAGAGCCGTTCGTGTGCTCGTCCTCTGTACTTCACTACTTCATGTACCCAAGAAGAGTCGGGTTGGGCTGGAAGAAGGAAAACAGGGATACATAATGTACAAAAACGCTTATTATATGGTATGTTTCAACTACCGTCAAAGGGTTGCTGTGTTTGTGATAAACGACACCAAAAACCATCAATATTCACCTTACCATTAATCATCCGATCAAAACCACTTGATTTAAATTACTGTAACATAAACTGAGACACTACAGGTCCATGTTTCATGCTGCTGTCAGACTTTTTAGTAGAGCACATAGAGAAAAACTGTCATATTTAAACGTCTTAAATCTCAACAATAATATCAGTGTCATTTGCAGTATTGCCTCTCTGCATATCAGTTCAATATCAGGCCCAGTATTATGTCCATGCATGTTGCTTATGTTAAATTTTTAGGTGCAATATTTCAGTGTCATGTGCAACAGTTCATTTGAATGTACAACGCATTGATGTGCAGTATTTTATCATCATGTGTGCTGCTACTTTACCACCTCAGAATCATTGCCAGTATTACTTTTTCTATTTTAGCCTTATTTTAGTTTACTTATTTGTATTTTCAGTAATATATCATACTTATATCTTGTTGTTTTTCTTTAGGCACTGCATTTCTAATATTACTACCTCCGCCAAGGAGGAGGAGGTTGGTTTGTTTCTTTGTTTGTTTGTGCAAAATAACTGGAAAACTCATGGACGGATTTGGATGAAATTTTCAGGAAATGTGTGAAAGGGGACAAGGAACAAATGATGAAATTTTGGGACTGATCCGGATCACCGTCTGGATCCAGGAATTTTTTTAATGTAAGTGTAACCAGTTGGACAATTAAATGTGGTTTACTCTAAAAGCCACCAGAGGGCACTCTTGTTTTTTGGGGTAAGCCCCTCTGACCACATGACACTTTGGGTCTCCACGTGACAGACAGCGACAGTGACGGAGTTCTCTTTCCTTCCTGAGCGACATACGCACGGTTGGGCCGGCATTCTTATCTCCGGTTGTCTAAGAAGCTGGGAGGCTGTTAGGAGCTGCCGCGCTAGAGGCCGCACCTGTTCATTAGGTCGGATGGGGTGAAGGCCGCATTGTTGGTAGGGTGAGCGATATCTGCCAAAAGAATTACCTTTAGGACTGATTAAATTTTATCTTGTACTATCTTATTTCATCCCGGTGCAGCATCAACGCATTTAAACCTATGCATTTTGAATATTTTGTACATTTAGAAGACCATATAATATACATTTTTCTACATGTAGAAGATTCTGTGCAACGTCGCTCTTTTCTAATTACAGAATAACCCTTTGCAATGTTGTAAATTTCCACATTCAGAGGAATTTCTGCAATATTTAGATTTTGTGCATGTGGAAGAATCTGTACAATATCAGCATTACTGATGTATATTTCTTGGTTTTTTGTTTTTTTTGCTGATGTCCCTTGCATTTTTGCACTATCCTCTTTGCTGCTGTGCCACTGCAGGTCCTCCACTGTGGGATCAATAAAGGATGATCTTGTCTTATTAATACGCAGTAATACATTCATAACTGCAAGTTTAGTCTGAGTCGTTCGCAAACCCTACTGATATTTTTAGCTCAAAGTGAGTTTGAGCTTTATTAATACAACAAAAAGAGAATTAAAATGGAACCAAAAGCAAGTGGGAGCAGCTCCGGGCAGATATCCTGAGTGATACTTTGATTTAAATGTGCTACTCAGTTAAAACAGAACGTGCCAGAGAAAACACACTGAACTACAGCTCACTGTGCAAACTAAGATTCTTATTCTACTTGGTCAATCCTACATATTCATTCGTGTAATTCTCACCAGACTTCATTGTTTTCTCACAGAGTTTGTCTCTTATGACAAACAAACAAGCAGCTTTTCATAGCTTTCATGTCTGTGATAACCCAAATTTACACATTACACATACATTTTGTGTTGCTGTTTCAGTTAGGAAAAAGAATAACACATCCTTATTCACATTTGCCGTTTAAAACTGACTTTCAAACTGCTTAAAAACACACACATACAAATAAAAGTACTTCTCTTTCACCATCTATTCCAATGCCAGCTAAAAATAACAGCAGAATCTTCAAACACAGCATCTATTTTTATATTCCATCTCTCGTCGCACATCAAAATGCATAACTCCTCAGATAACCTTCTCCCATTCTCCTCTTACCCATCATCCTCCTCATCAGCACCTTCCTCCTCCTCCTTAGCAGAAGGTTGAGGCCTCATTCTGAAGCAGCTGCAAATATACATCATCTTTTCGTCCTGACCTGCCGCCTCGCTGTCGCTTACTTTCCACTTCCATCCATGTTTTCTGCCTCCTCACAACAGCTGTCACATAGCTTGTAATGTATGTATTTCTGTATCTAAAAGCTGTGGTGGCGGCGTTGAAGGCCACTTTCTCACTTCTCGCTCTCGGCTTTCATGAATAGGGAAGCTGCACTCTCTCGGGTAGGGACATCTGAATCCACGACAAGTGAAACCAAGACTCAATGTGCAAAACAGGCATGCAAATGTAAACGAAACGAAAGGATCAGTTAAAAATGAAGAAGCGTTACCCCAGCTGCTACCGAGAAGAGTTTCTGGCATGTAAGATGAGTATGAAAAGGCAAAGAGGAGGTGAATATATAAAGTCAGGTGCATGTGGCATATTCGTCGCTCTCCTCCTTCCATCTCACTGTCAGGCAGCAGCTACATAACTCAGCTTTACAACCATCTGCTGTGTTTGGCAGCCTGTGGCAAAAACACAAACGCTTATTTATTTTTCACTGAAGCTGCGGCTGTCAGTGTTCAGACAAAGCCGGAGAGACTGAGAGTTCTTCCGTCTGGCACACCTGAACCCACTTGAAACACCAAGTTGAGTTCACAAACATTAACTGCAGCCAGGACCAGCAACTATACAAAATTTATTTGGCAAGCTCAACTGAATCACCTAAAAAAAAATCCACATTCATGCAGCTACATACTCTCAGTTTGAGGGAAACACTGCATCCTGCTGGTCAGTACAGGATACAGAGGTACAATCACTACCTCTGTATACCAATAATGCTACATAATACACTTTGACATCACAACATTTAAAGGTTTTTCCAAGAACACATCCACAAAAGCTCTACTTCACGCACCTTTAACAATATCTGATGCACAGTGGAGTCAATACCTGGTTTTAAGCAGCAACAAGCATCTCAGTTTTTGCCCGTTATAGTTTCCACAGTTACTCCAGCAGTTCTTTATTGTCCTGGGAGATTTACTACCCAGTGGAGGACAAAATTGCAGAGTGAAATCAAATTTAATTACCAATCGTGCCATAAATATACAAATATTACACTGTGCAATCAGCATTTACTTCATAAACATCAGTTACCGCTCTGAATCCCAAAACCTGCCGGTGGGTTTGATAAAAAAAAATCTTAATTTACCAAAAATTACACAATTTTTCACTCTAAAAAACAGAAAGAATCATGGATTTTCAACTTTGCAATGCTCCCTGAAGCAAATCTAAGCTTAAAACTGTGACAATTCATCAAAATCACCTTTAACTAGGAAAAATTCAATGCTGCACATTAGAGACAAATGGGGTAAAGAACTATCTGTTGACATCAGTGACGATACGTGGTATGAAATCTGTGAAACTCAAATAACAACATCTAGTTCCAGAAACTGGAAATTATTCTGCTGGAAAAATTTGGTAAGATTTTTTATCACACCAAAGATTAAAAAAGCCCAACTTGCTGTCCATCAGCCATGTTGGAGGTTGTGTGGAAAACAAGATGTGGGGCATGCACATATTTTTTGGCAGTGCACAAAAGTAACCCAGTATTGGAATGACGTCTGGGAGGAAACTGGGAAAATACTTGGCTACAAATTGCCAATGACAAGTACTTTTCTATATTTAGGGCACCTCACAGAAAGAGAAATACCAAGTAAAGACAAATATTTGATTAAAATATTCCTGGCAGCTTCCAAAAAAAGCCATCACATGGAAATGGTATAAAGAGGACCCCCCACTTTGAATAATTGGAGAGACATTGTGGAAGAAATCCGAAACATGGAGAGACTCACACATGTCATGCAATTGCAACAAGCGAAATGCGAAAAGAGATGGGAAAAATGGACAACATACAAAAGGTCAACAACATCACGTTGTAACTGTTGTTGTTTTTGTAAAATGTTAAAAACGAATAATAAAATTTGAGTTTTAAAAAAAAAATCCCCTTTAACGCACACGTCTCGCTTTAAAAAATAACCAAAAATCAATCTTTGGTACTAATCGGATTCTGTAAAAAACTAAAAATTCTGCACCCCCCAGCACAACCATGAAGCCATTAATCATTCACCTGTGACCAACAATCGCACGACAGAAATTCAGTAAACTTTCAGCTGAACTGTGCTCACACAGAGCAGATAGGAGACAAGTATAGAAACAAATTGAAAATGTAAGAAGGAAAATCTCTATAGTATGTAAAGTCATGTTTTTTTACAGTACATGTAACACCTGTGGGCACTTTTTTCTTTTCCAATTTTTGGCGAACAAATTAATCATATTTAACTTGCATTTTTTAAAAATTATTTATGGCACTATACTGTCTCATACTGCACAGAAGATATTTCTGAGTTCTCTTTACTTCTAGCTATGATTGTGCTGTTTCCATAGAGGTGCAGGACTTTATATTGCAGTAAAACATAAGTCAGGAGCAAAAAAACTCTCAGAATCTGCTTCAGCTTCAGAGGGTTAAAGCAAAATCTTGTCTAATGCCACCTTGACTACCATCTATTGGGCAGGATGATGAACACCCAAGTGAAGAAGAAGCTTCAAGCCGCATCGTCACCACCGCAGACCAAACCGTCACCAACATGACTCAACAAGGTCTCTTTAAATTAATAGCAGAACAACAGATTACCTTTGTAGCTCAACAATCTCGTTACTGAGCGAGTCCAGCTCCTTGATTGCAGAGAAGTCAGCTGCCAGGTTTACTGCATTGTTCTGGGAAAAAAACATGAGAACAGAGGTCAGTGAAAACGTGGCTGAAGACTCACTACTGCTACTGAAAAGTATAGAATTATTTTGCAAATCTACACGCAAATTACTGTTTTGTTGGATACCAAAGACATTTAACAGTGTAACAGACAACACAGACACAGTACACTTAAACATATAGCAGAGATACACGATAAGCCACTGATGGAGACATTTGTTGTGGGGAAGGAGGAGCTGGAAGGAGGCTGGTACTTGGGTTCTAGCAAAGCTCTGGTCCAAAGGTTCGGTTTGACTACATCTACAACCATTGATATGACTTTTTTCTCTAATGTTAAGAAGGAAAAACCAACAACCCTCTTCTCTGCTGGTAATTTTAGACAGAAAATTCAAAGATATTAAAACAAAACACACTTTAAGGTGTTGAGAAACACTTGTTGCATCTACAAAGCAGTCAAGGTGCCATAAGTGCATCACAAAACAGTAAAAACAGCCACCTCTGTTCTTGTCAGCTTCTCTCAAAAAGTACTCCTGTCTTCTGGCATCCTAACTCTGTCTACTGTCAGGACTTCTGGTCTCCAATTCGTTGATGTGTTGATTATTTGTTCCCAATTTTCAGATGTGGGATCGGTTGTTGGGAATAACATAGCATTTTGCAGCACTCTTATAGGATTCAAATAGCACTGCCCGTCTGTACCCTCCCTGTTCGTCTTGTCTTGCCCTGTCCTTCATTCGTTTCCCCCTCAATTCACTGAGGTGCTGCACTGTCCCCTCTGGCTCATGATAGAAAAATTCAATAAAGAATGACAGCTTAGCCTCCAGGTGTGGCCGGTGATGGTCACGCACATAAATATTAATATATTTTGCTGCAAGATGAAAATATGCATTGATCTCATTAAAGTTGACCCCCTTCTGTGGTGTTAAACGTTGAGTATAAATGCAGACAAAAAAAAGCAAGTATGTATGGTTAATCGCCGAATGGAAATAATATTTAATCTTGTTTTTTTGACAGTAAACATGGTAGAAAGCCCCCAACATAAACATGAATTTGGAGAATATTAGAAAAGATGACAAGAGAGGCATCCTGTTGAGAGTAAACGAGATGCAGCGGAGTCCTAACGAACAGAAACACTCACTCGGGATCGCCTCACTGAGCATGAAGAGGATGAAATGTAAAAAAGAAACAGAGGAGGAACAGCAACAGACTGCTGCGCAAAGAGGAAATGAAAACACACACTGCCGTAAGCTTGAAAGAAAAATCCAAGAGAAAAAAAGAAGAAATGTAAACGAAAAAATAAAACCACAAAAGGTGTTATATTAGTCAGTACTGATGATACAAATAATAATTTCATTTAAACTGCTGTTTTGTCGTTCTAATTAACACCATTAATGTCACTTTTAGAGATGCAAAGTCTTCTATGATCTTGATTCCCGTTAACCCTCTGAACCTCAAGTAGCGTTTTCTGCTACAGTCACATTTTTACTCACTGTAGGCTCATTTTTAACTGCATTATAAAGTCCTGCACCTCTATGGAAACAGCACGACCAAGGCTAGAAGGAAGATGTCTTGCACTGGAAAAAATGCCCCTCCCAAAACAAGAAAAAAAGAACTTCTTTCAAGGTACTTTTACTTTGAAATAAGTAAAAAAATCTGCCAACAGAACAAGTGAAAGTTTGCTTGGTCAGATTTCTTGAAATAAGACATGATATTTAGAATATTGAGGTCTTAAAATTAGCAGTGGAAACTTATTTTAAGCTGCATTTTAGCAGCATTGTCAAGCTGAGGTGTCTTAGAATAAACCAGACATGCTAAAGAATTAAATAGATTTTTGCTTTAATAAGTTTAATGTCAGCTTCTTAATTTGAGATGTATTCAACTTATTTTAGTTGTATTATCGTGGCTCTTCTCTAGATTTAAGACCATCTTGTACTTGAAATCAGATCACACAGATTAATTGAAGCATTCTGAGATATAATGTCTTCTCACAGTTGGCTAGAAATCCTAATATTTAGTGGTGTTTGACAGCATTTGAAGGTGTTGTGTTTTAGGTGAAGCCAGCTACGCCCAAAAGGAGGTGTTTTAACTCAAAAGCAGACATTTGCTTTGTTTTTTTAACACGTTTTACACATGCAGCTGTTTTCTGATATGAATTGGTGATTTTCCAATAAAATGCATTTACTTTATTTCTTAAATCCAGATTATTTATCTTGTGCAAACAACAGCTCAGTTCTAAACATGTATGAAATGAAATGAACCTTGTTTCTTGTAAAATACAACTAAAACAAGATCATTTCAAGATTGTTTGACTTAACAAGATATTTAAGATGCGTTGTCTTAAAACACGTCCCTCAATCTGCTGAAATGTTACTTGTAAAGTGAATTTATCTTAAATCAAGTTGGTTGAGACAATTTGACTAAAAATAAGACGAATAAACTTGGTAAGATGTTGAGTTTTTGCAGTGTGGATGCTGGAAATCATAAAAAAGATGGCGTGAAAGTATATTTCTTTCATTACTAACTTTATAGAGAAAACTAAAATCAACATGTACAACATTTTTGTTACCAAGACTGAAAAAACTGTTGCTCTACATACCACAGATACTTTACTACTTAAGTTTTTAATTGAATAGTCTCCCCTCTGCTTTGTGTAAACACAGCCTGCAGTTCAGCCGAGAAATCCCCGACTGTTTTCTCAAGTGCAGCTGAGCATCACTGCTTCTCAGTTGCATCAGGGAGTGCACATATCAGTTATATGTTACACTTGATTAGTTCGTGAACCATCCGAGAGCTGAACATTCAATATTTTTTTCTGTTTTTACAGTTTCTCACTCTGATAAATTGCGCTGTTTAGTTTTTGTTTTTAAAGATAGGTTCAGAGGGTTAAATACGTGCTTTTACAACATCTTATCAAACAGATAAACAATGAGAAACTGGCCCAGTACTCACCAAACATTCTTGGTAGATAAAAGTAGTGAGCTTTGATACCCAGTCTGGTTACTGCAAACTATTTGTTTTGGGCTAATTTCTATATTACACATGTAGAATAGAGTGATTTTGTTGATTCGGTTGTTATTCCTGATGAAACTGTCCCACACGATGAGTTCAAGGACCATCAGAAAGTTGAAAATCCAACGATTCTGTGTGTTTTCTAGTTTTCGGCTCTGATAAAAGGTGTAATTGTGGTGATTTTTAAAACGGAAATAAACTGTTTTCAAAACTGCTGGTGGGTTTTTGGGATCAGAGGGTGAATTTGTTTCTCATGCTTAAGTTATGTGTGCTTTTAGACAGATGTTGGTTTATATTCACTCACTTACTGTCCATAAAACCATCTCAAACTCAAATAAAATACATTTTTGCCTCCCTTTAATGACAAAAATCCCAATACATTGTCATATTTAATTGAAAATAAAAAAAGTCCAGACACTCTTAACTGTTCTTTGTAGACTTCAGTGCTCATTCGACTCACCTGTTTGATGTTCTGTCTGTCCGACGGAGGAATCATCTCCGGGGAGAGACTCTGTGGAGGGTCCAGGCCTTTGGTCAGCTTCAGATTGATCAGATGAAGCGCCAGCGCAAACTGCTCCCGGGTCAGTTTTCCTATATCCCCAATGTCACACAGCTCCCTGAGAACGCAAACGCACCAGTTACATAACGGAGCAACGATTTACACCTCAGGCGACGACTGTTTCTGATAGCCAGACTGATCGTAATGTTCGGAGGGTTGCGGAAGTCAATACATGGGACAGTCACACCAGGGCAGAAGACAATCAGCCATGTGAGGACAAAAATCCATACTGTCGTGGTCAGATGTCCAAACATGCACCGCAGAGCTGCCTTTATCCTGCACAAATATCACCTTGTACTGTGCAACTATAGCTGATGTACCACATATGCTTGTTAAATTAATAATCACTCATATTTCAGATTTATTAGCTGTAAAAACTTCCTGAAGCCTACTGCCACAGAAATGAAGATCAACCTTTTTTAATCTCATAGTCGGGGAATTTGCAGTGTTACAGCAGTAAAGGGGATTGAAAACTGGATTGTAAAAGGGAATAAATTAAAAAATATATATATAAATGAATAATATATATATATATATATATATATAAGTACAGACTGCACAGAAAAAACTGGATGTGGAAATAAACAATATTGCACATATCAACGGTATAGCACAGATTCTTCAAGTTGTACAGTAGTGAGTGGAAATACTGATTCTACTCTGCACCTGCAAAATCTGTCTTCTCGTTAAGTTAATAATAAGTTAAATTTCAGTTTTATTTACTGTAAAAGCCTTTAATCATCTCAAAGTGGAGAAATCTGCAGTGGTATAGCAGCAAAGATAGTGCAAATGCATCGGGAACATCAGTAGAAAATAAAAATAAACACACAGAAGTACTGCCACCGCCGTGTGTGGATATTTAGAAAATGCACAGAAAAGAAACTCTGGATGTGGAAAATAACTGATTTTTCCAAAAGTAGAAATACTGACATAAGAAAAGCTGACATTGCACATGTACTCAAATACATCAGCACTTTATTTAGATAAAAATAACACTTTTATTTCCTTCTACTTTGCACGTACGACATCTATTGACATGCCTCTCTGCATTTCCTCCTCAGTAGCTCTTCCTCAGGTTTCTTCCTCTTTTTTTTTATTGTTTACTATTTGTTTATTTCAGTTAAAGGTTCACGGATATATTGCACGGAATGACAGACATATAAAACCGATTTGGCTGCAGAGTTAGAGGTTTCAAATCAATTAACAAATACAGCCACGGTGCAGTTTTGTGCACTGAAGCTGGATAAAGGAGTCAAACTGGAGATCTGTCTTCTTACCAAATGCGTGCGAGTGTAGCAGACGGTAGCCCGGTCTTGAGGAAAATATCTCTGACTTCAGGTCCAGACACCAAACCGTCCATGTCGCCGTCCGTCTTGCTGAACAACTCGTCATATTTGGTTTTGTCTGCTGGTGACACTACCCACTGCGTAGGAAACAGAACACACTTTTTTTAACTTGACGCTTCACGACTGCAAGGTGAACCTACAGCAAAGACACTTACCGTCACTCTCGCTCTAGCTTTGTTCTTGTGAAAAACACACTGACCTAGCCAGTTTGAAATCATTCTGAGCGTGTGCTGCTGCAGCTACGCGGTGCTAAACTAACACATCCGACGGCTGTTCAGGTACTAACGTGCACAGATGCTGTACTCACAGGGGCAGCGGCGGGTGTTGGGGCAGGAGCTGGAGCGGGTTTAGGAGGGTGGGGTATGGTCTTAGAGCCGGCGTGGGAGGAGCGACTGTCTTTGACGGAGGGGGGCGAGGGTAGCAGGGGCATCACGGGAGGCACGGCGGGTTTTTTCCTCTTAGAGGGTGGAACCAGGGGAGGCGGTAGGGACATGGGGACAGGCTCGCCCTCCAGAGCTCTGTACACCAGATACATGGCCTGGGAGAGGGCAGCAACAACAACAACAAAATCAATGACGAAAGATGATTACCCAACCATGCTGTAGTCATCCAATCCTCACACTTCTTCCCACATGTCTTGAATTTGTTCCATTCAGCTCTACAAAAATGATTGCAACAGCTTGTAATAGTGTCCAATATTGTAAACTGAAAAAAAAACACATGTGTAAACCTTAAAATCTGGAGCAAAAATCTTCAGATAGGGAAGATAATGTGTGCTAAACCAGTGGAGTACTACACTGACAGAATACAAGATGTAGTTCCTCCACATGTCTTGGATTTGTTGCATTCAGCTCTACAGAAATGAATTTAACTGGCTGTAATAGTGTCTAATACTGTGCAGGTATACGAACAAATTGACACACAAACAAAATACAAAATCCAGTGTACAAACTCTCAAATCTGGAGGAAAAATTTTCAGATAGTGAAGAAAATTTTTGCAACACTGACAGGAACAACACATAGTTATTTCATGTTTTGAATTTGTTCCATTCAGCTTTACAGAAACTATTCTGACTGGCGTTGATAGTCTCCAATATTGCAAAACAACAAAACAATGGAAACTTTCAAATGTTGAGCAAAAATCTTCATATAGCAAGGAAAATCTGTGAACAATTAGTGTAGCACACTGACTGAAACAACACATAGTTCCTCCACATATCCTGAATTTGTTCCATTCAGCTCTACAGAAATGATTGCAACAGCTTGTAATAGTGTCCAATATTGTAAACTGAAAAAAACAGATGTGCAAACTTTAAAATCTGGAGCAAAAATCTTTAGAAAGTGAAGAAAATCTGTGCTACAGTGACAGAAACTCCACATAGCTCTTCTACATGTGTTGTAACTGCTGCATGTAGCGCTACAGAACTCATTTTAACCAGCTGTAATAGGGTGCATGTAATAGATAAACAAATATACACTCAAACAAAGCAAAAATATGGGTATAAAAAGGTTAAAACCTTGATTAAAAATCTTCAGATAGTGAAGAAAATTTGTGCTAGACCAGTGGAGTACTACACTGACAGAAACAACACATAGTTTCTCCACATGTCTTTGATTTGTTCTATTCAGCTCTACAGAGAAGATTTAACTGGTTGTAATAGTGTCTAGCATTGTATAGATACTACAAGAACAAATTTACACACAAACAAAACAAAAAAACAAGTGCACCAAATTTCAAACCTTCAGATAGTGAAGAAAATTTGCGCTAGACCAGTGGTGTATTATACTACAGGGGAAAAAATGCATTGTTCTTCCACATGTCTTCAATTAGCTGCATTTAGCACTACAAAAATTATTTTAACTGGCTGTAATAGTGTCCAATATTGTGCATGTAATATAAGAATGAATTGACACAGGAACAAAACAAAAAAAATCTAGTGTACAAACTCTCAAATCTGGAGCAAAAATCTTCAGACAGTGAAGAAAATTTGTGCTACACTGACAGAAACACCACATAGTTCTTCAACATGTCTTGAATTTGCTGCCTTTAGAGCTACAGAAATGGTTTTTAACTGGCTGTAAAAGCGTAAAATATTGTACATATAATATATAAACAAATATACACACAATCAAAATAAAAAATGGGCGTACAGAGTTTAAAATTTAAAAAACTTTGAAAATTTGTACTACGATGACAGAAACAACATAAAGTTCTTCCACATGTCTTGAATTTGTTGCATTCTGCGCTACAGAAATGATTTTAACAGCCTATTATATTGTCCAATATTATGCATGTACAATATAAACAAATATACAATCAAACAAAGCAAAAATGTGGGTATGAAAAGGTTAAAATCTCGAGAAAAGATGGTCAGATAGTGAAGAAAATTTGTGCTAAACTGACAGAAACAGTGTACGTTTCTTCCACATGTCTTGAATTAGTTGCATGTATCGCTACATAAATTATTTTAAGGCTGTAATAGTGTCTAAAAAACACACATATATAATTTATGAACAAATATACACACAAACACAAAAAAACAAACGGATGGATAAACTCTCAAATCTGGAGCAAAAAACTTCAAAATTCATGCTACACTGACAGAAACAACATAGAGTTCTTCCACGTGTCTTGATTTTGCTGCATGTAGCGCAACAGAAATGATTCTAACAGCCCGTAATGGTGTCCAGTATTGTACATGTCATGTATGAACAAATATAAACACAAACAAAACAAAAAAACGTGTCGATTAAGTTTCAAATCTGTAGCAAAAATCTTCAGATTTGAAAAGAAAATCTGTGCTGCACTGACAGAAACACCACACAGTTCTGACACGTGTTGAATGTGTTGCATTTAGTGCTACAGAAATGATTGGAACAGACTGTAAGATGGTCTAAAACTGCATTATAATACATGAACAAATATGCAAAACCAAAAAACAGTTGCACAAACTTTCAAATCTGGACCAAAAACCTTCAGATAGTGAAGAAAACCTGTACCAAATTGGTTGTATACTGAAACAGCAACAGTCAAGAGTTGAATATCCAAGTCAAAACAGATAAAACTGAAACTCTTAGCAGCCTCTGACCACAACCTGAACCTTTGTGGTTTCTTTTCTATTGATAATATTAACTCATATCTTACCACTGAAAACTCGTCTTTGTCCAACATGCCGTCTCTGTCGAGGTCGCTGAGCTCCCACACCTTCAACGCACAAAGAAATCATTGTGGAGTCATTACAAAACTGTACGACGCATCATAACGTGAGCGACTGAAAGCTGTGACTCGCTATCGTTTCTCACATCTGCTGGTTTCTGATCTCAGTCTCTGGTTTGATTTGTTGCCAGTTAGACTTAGTTTGCATAATTACTCTTGTCAGCTTCCGTTCAAGAGTCCTGCTGGAGGATCTTACCCTGCCCAGGATGTCCACCGGCAGTTTGGAGTTCAGCAGGACGGGCTTGACCTTCTCTCCTGACAGCATCCCTGCGACTGGACCCAGACTGTCGAAGATGGAGTCGAACTTCATCTTCTCCTCAGGCTGGGAGAAAAAACACATGATTAAAGTCTCAGGATTCAAATGATGTATTCTTGATGTAGCTACTGTAAAAAAAATACGCTGTGTTTGCTGAAGCAACAAAGTTCAGCAAGCAGAGAACTTCAGCTGTGACCAGAAACCTGTTATTGCCGTTATTACTTCCACCAAGGAGGTTATGTTTTTGCCGGCGCTGGTTTGTTTGTTTGTTTGTTTGTGTGCAAATAACTTGAAAAGTTATGGACAGATTTGGATGAAATTTTCAGGAAATGTGTGAAATGGGACAAGGAAGAAGAATGAAATTTTGGGACTGATCCGGATCACCGTCTGGATACAGGAATGTTTTTTTGAATTTAATGATGCTCTCTCATTGGAAGATTGTGTTGGGGGTGGACTGAAGCTGCTTGGTGGAGGTCTGTGCTCTCTGAGTGCTTTTCTACTTTTATGTTTATATACCCAAAGTTGAAACACTGTGCTATTGGAAAGCATTTTGAGTTTCTGACACCGGAGTTGGCAGGTCCGCGTACTTGAACTACGGCGCACTCGGCAGCACTCGTCGGCATACTACAGCCTCGGTAGCGCCCGGCAACGCTCGGCAACGCTTGGCGGCAGCGCACAGGACTATTCAAATATCAAAATTATTATCCGAATACCACCACAACCAACCAATATTTGGATATTCCTATATTGGGGACCAGCCCTAATATTACCTTTGTAAAGCAGGTAAGCTACCATACTGTTGGTTAGCTAACTTAGCCACTCTAGGCTACTTGGAACTACACCGTACTTGGCCTTAAGGTCAGCCTTAAAACTACCTCCGCCAAGGAGGTTATGTTTTTGCCGGCGCTGGTTTGTTTGTTTGTTTGTCTGCGTTCAAAATAACTTGAAAAGTTATTGACGGATTTGGATGAAATTTTCAGGAAATGTGTGAAATGGGACAAGGAACAAATGATGAAATTTTGGGAGTGATCCGGATCACCGTCTGGATCCAGGATTTTTTTAAATTTGAGGATACTATGTCATTGGGAGACTGTGTTGGGGGTGGACTGAAGCTGCTTGGCAGAGGTCTGCGCTCTATGAGGGATTTTCTAGTTGTTGTGTGTATCAACAGCACACCTACTTTTCTAAAACTTCAGGCATTTCTGGGTAATGTTTATGAATAAATAGTACTGACGCTGCACGGATGTAAACATTGGCGTCATATTTTATCTGATTTACATCTTTCATGAGGACAACACTAAAGAGATCACACTTTGTAAGGGATGCAAACTGTATAAATGCATCTGCACTACTTTAAACCATTACTTTTTGGTGTATGCAATATTCAGAAACACCTAAGAATAAGCTATCCCACTGTTTTCATAGATACACTTGTACATAGGATTTTTCTACTATTTAATCTGTACATCTAAAATGTCTGTTTAGTGAACGCACCGACAGGATAGCGGCTTAATTTCATTGACAAAGGAATTCTATTTCTTTTTTCTGTTGCGGTTCTCTCACGAGCAAAACAAGAACAACAAGGTGAATTTCAAATCAACAGACGTGTCTCACCTTGACAACCCAGGGAATGTCGACGGCTACTCCTCCTGCTAACAGCGGGCTGCTTGTGTCATGCTGGAGGTAAACACAAGCATTATTAACATTTTAATTAAATGCAAAATGATACGTTTCATCACCATCAACACTTCCCCTTACTGTCACAGCTGCAGAATCAATGCACACATATGCACCTTCTATTTATATACTGCACGTTTACACAGAACTTCATGTTGTGTGTACCTTTCACACAACTAAATGCTCGATCATTTCTGCAAATGTGTGAAACCCAGAAGGCCAGCATTAGTTACGCTGCTTTATTTTGTGATCTTGATACACCTAATAAGCTATCTCACTTTTTTCGTAAGTTTCATAGGATTATTTTTACTATATTTTTCTATTTGTACATTTCCTATTCTACTTTTTTAACTAAATGTAGCTTAATTTCGTTGCACACTGCGCCTCGTCAATAAAAAAATGCTTATTCTTTTCTAAATTTAAGTTGCCTATCATGATACTGACACGTCTGACTTTACAGTTTTAGGAACTTTGAATTACCAGCAGCAGCATTTACAACACAGGCAGCACAGATTTAGGAGCAGACTCACAAATTTCGGGGGAGGAACGGCCACATTAAGACTCTTGAGCGCCACCTCCAGGCCATTCTGAGCGCACGCCACCAACCGCAACGCTATGAAGAATTGCTGAAGGGAGAAGAGATGCAGTGACGTCAACCTAGTGATGATTAAATATTACTAAAGCAAGCGAAAGCAACAAATTCATACCTGTTTGTTAAGTGAACCCTTTCGCTCAGAGTCTGCCAAATCCCAGATCTAAGGAGACAGTGTTCGGTTTACGTGTTAGCATCAACGTGAATGCTAAAGCCAATAAAAAAATAAAGGTGTTGGTTTGTGATGTTCTGACTCTCCGCTCACCTTCCCCAGGACCAGGTCAGCCAACCCTGACCTCTTCAGGAACAGAGCTGCATCAGCCGCCGCCACCCGCCCGCTGCCAGTCGGATCGACCTGCACACGAACACGCAGATATTAGAAACACCAGTAAGACAACTCGGCTGCTAACAAAGACAAAACATTCCAATTTCTTTAAATGCTGCATCAGTGAGTGGGCTCAAACTACAATTCCAGCTTCAAGAAAGCACAGGGCGAATAAAGAAGAAGTGAAAACTGTGCCCCGTGGGAGAGGAGTCTCTGATTCACCCAAATCAATACAGATAATAAACTAAAGCTATTTTCTCAGCAGTCTATTAGCTTAGCAGTCTTTCATGAGGCTCTCAGGGAGCTCCCCTGACATGCTGGGCAAAGGGAAGCATTATTAATTCATAGAGGTACTTCCTTTATTGGACACAGAGGCTGGAAGTGAAAAGAGAGAAGAGAGATCACTGCTCACTGCAACACTCCCATTTATTAAGGCAGCTAAAGCTAGTTCAGAGCTGGAAGAGTCAGTGCAACACAATCACAGAAACAGATTGTCTCAGTGGAAGGATTTCTTTCTCCACATTTAATCCAGAGCACTTTAAATCAGAATCTGGTGACAGTCAAACCATATTAAAATTGCCACATCAAACAATAGCACTGGTTCACAAATGAATGCTTGCGGGTACACAGATTCTTGGAGAGACATATTTGCATACCTGTCGATAGTATTTGTCATAGATGGGATTTCCACTGGAGAGCTGTTAAGAAAGATGAAGAAACCTACATTAAAAAAAACAGCTTGCACATTAAATGAAACACATTTATAAGCACATTTTCAAACTGGAACAACCTCACTTGTGTCTACTTGGGCATCTGATCTGAGATACTTTTTGTAGCTCAAGCTTCAGTGCAACATTCACCGAGTAATGGATTTAAGCAGCGCCACATGAGACATCATCAAAAGCACGACTCTGACGCAACAAGGGCGGCGTGAATTTGCAAAAACCATCGGCATGACAGACACTTTTATTTGCAAAACAAGATTTATTGAGTTATAGATTTAAAATGTGATTGATCACTACCACATGAGACACCATCAAAATATTGACTGCTCTATTTTCTGACACAAGGGTGACAACTTAGAACTACAAACAGCTTTTAACATGCATGTATTATGCATTTATTATATTTTTTAAATGGCATTAGGGAACAAACAACTATCACAAAAGCTGTGACCATGTTAATTCAATTAAATAAAATAATAATTAAAAATTCTAAATGCAATGGTGACAACTTAAAAGTAAAAAATGCTTCAAAACATGCATTTATTATATTTTTAAAAATGGTAAAAGAGATAGAATGACTATTACAAAAGCGGTGACCATGTTAATTCAAATAAATAAAATAATAATAAAAAATAAAATATTTCAGATAAGAAAATGATTGGATCTTTCTGTAAACAACCACTGACACTGAAACAGGTTCATGGCTCATTAGCAGCATCTAATCTGCACTCGAGTTAAATAAAGTTATAATAATAAAAAAAAGAAAAATCCACCCTAAGTCAGGTGCGCTGAATAACGCATATCCTAAATTGCAGCCTTTGTGTTTTGCTGATTGCGTTGTTTCAAATTAATCGATTTAAAATCAACTAACTGTTCAGTCGTAGCGTCCGCTCATGACATTTATCATATCAATGCTAAAGTGACCCCTCAAATACTCTGACACAAGACAAGCTGGTATTCAAAATGCCTTTTCGGTTCTACAAATGCACTTGCTCCAGAGCTCAAATGATCCACAAGTGTTTCCTGGCTGCGGTAAGTGTGTCATCCACCGAGCCAAGACAGCTGCCAGATAAATCAAAAAGATCACTGATCCGCTACAGATGGCAGCAGCAGGAATTACAACCGATATGTTCAAATTGAGCTTTTTTTTCTCTTCATTATTCCCATTTTTGTCACCTCAGCAGATGAACTGTTTGTCTGAGAGCCAAATCCCCCCCACCCCCGGCTAAGTGTCTTAAAAACTGCTGAGGCAAAACGATCCAACCTCAGTTCACTGAGAGAATCGACGTCATAAGAAAGCACAGTTTTCCCACAACGTGCAGAGTTCATGACGGCTGAGCTGCAGGTAAGACGAAGCCACGAAGACTCCAAACTATGTTAACAATTATTTCCCTTATTGATCAATCTGTCTCACAGGGCTGCAAGTCGCAATCGTTTCCATAATCGATTGATCCACTGATCACTTCACAATGAATCCACTTAAACCTGAAAATAGAGGAAAAAGCCTGTCCATGGACCAGTGGTAGTTCCTTCAACTGTTTTGTCTTGTTTGACCAACAGTCCAAAACACAAAGGTATTCAGCTTACTAGCATGGACGCGAAAGGAAGGGTCAAATATGAGAAGCTAGGCGCAGTGAGAATTTCGTAATTTTGCTTGGAATAAAACGATTAAACAACAATCACTATAGATTTTCTGTCTACTAACAACTGCAGCTCCACTGCCTTTATTTTTATTAATCAATTAATCATTTCCGTCTATAAAAAAAGATAGAAAATGCTCATCAAAACTGCCCAGAGCTGCAGGTTCGACCTCCAGATGAATATATTCACTTTGTGCTGCTTTGCCTTTTTACTTGATAAATTACTGAAACCAATATTTGATCATTAAAGTTGAACAGCAAATCGATTTCAAATCACAATTTATAACAATGCAACTGGCAAATCACAAAAGCTGCCATTTAGGATGTAAATTATGAAGCACATCTGATTCAGGCTTTTGTTTTTATTATTATTATTAGAACACATTTCACCTAAATGCACAATGTGGGATACTTACATGCTGCTCCTGAGCCATGAACCTGTTTCACTGCTTGCAGAAAGGTCCAATTATTTTCCTATTGGTATTATTTTGTCTTTCATTACTACTTTACCTTTTAAACTCAACAAAATGGCAGCTTTTGTGATAATTATTCTATTTCCCATGCCATTTAACAATGCAATTAACACGTTTTGAACAATTAAATCTTTAAATTGTCTTATTTACATTAAAATAAAGAGAAATTAATATTTTAACGGGGTCTCATGGTAATGATAAATCAGATGTTGTCGATCTGTTACAGAACAAATATCGAACAGAAGCTTTAAAACAAAATATACTGCAAATTGCACTTTTTGTTGGGAGAAAAACAGCAGAAAAAGCACTGATAGGACTACTTAGCACTAATAGGAGGGTGATTATATGGCACACAAAGCTATTCTGTGCTTCCAAGCAAAGATGTAAACATTTTCTGAAGACATTTTCCTGAGTTGACCTACAATAGAGAGGATTTAAGACGATCTGTGCAGGATATAGGCTACACTTCCTAAGGCTCATGGTCAGCTCTGGACATTTACAAAAGGGCGTCACTCCACAGGCAGCAGCTCTTCTGTCACATCCTCCCCAAACACCCCTCTTTCCTCTGTTCATACGAATGCCCACTGCTGGGTCTGACAGGAAACAAATCAGCATTTCCTTCTTCATATAGCTGAAATCTGACTATCGGTTGCTGCGGTTTTAAATTGGCAGGTGCTGGGAAGGACTAAAGGAGTGATTGTTTGAAGAGTGAATCAACCAGGGAGTGGCAATTCAACAGGAGGTCAGCGTCGTCTCAGACAAACCAACACGCAAAATTAGCCCCGACTGTGCAACAAAGAAGATGAGAGCAGATCTGCTTGGATGTGAGACGCAGCTCTGGCACTGAAGACTAGAAAACAAACAAATAAAACACAGCCTGCGATCAGCACAGTTATCTGTCAGCTTTTTCAACTGCCAGTTTACAGTGAGATAACTGTTGACACACACATATCTGCCTCTGGCCGATGCAACTTTTCTCTATGACACACAATAGTGTGCCTGGAACTGTTGGCGGCTGTAACACTGTGTTCATTGTACTGGTGATTCTTTAATTGAGCATTGGAAAAACACCCCTCAATCATTCCCTGGCGAGCTCATACAAAACTGCAGCAGATAGCAACACACATCGGGGGGCAGGAGATGATGGGACGGTCTACATTGCTGGAGCAATTTCAACTACCTGATCCACATGTGGCAATAAATCAAATCAAATGTATTGTTATAGCATGTTTAAAAGCAACCTGAGTTGACCAAACAAGCAGAAAAACAGCAAAGAATTATAATCAGACACATAATATAAAGACGTAAACATACAGACATTATAAAACCTGTAAAATCGATCAGTAAACTAGAATAAAACACGAAAACAGGCATATTGTAAGACCAATTTCTAACATGAAAACAAATATGAAATGTTAATGCCACTAAGAGCAGCTGAAAGCCATTGAGAACTAAATGTCTTGAGGCTTTTTTCTTAAAAATACCATTGTAGGGGGAACATTTGCAAAGGCACAACGTCCTCTAACGCATTAGCCTTCATCAAAAACAGTTGATCTGATGATCTAAGAGGCCTTGAGGTCAAGCAGGGACAAAAGAGATGCCACCCATGCAGGGCTTTATACTCAAATAAAAGCACCTTATGATGAATTTTGTATTTAAGCAGTAACCAGAGTGGGGATGAAAGTACAGGTGTGATGCTTTCCCTTCTTTTGGTAGCAGTTAAAAGTCTAGCAGAGACAGTAAAGACTTAGTTAAAGTCTATAAAACACATTAAAATCAGCAAAAATGGGTTAATCTGGAGGATTAGCAGGTGGTGAAGCTGGCAGAACATGTAAAAACAAGCACTGCTGCCTGACAGGACAATGAACTTTCACAACACACATAAAAACACAGGTTTGTTAACTCTTCAGTGAGAGATAATGATGTGAAAGCTGCTGGTGGGAGACAGCTTCAGTCTGTTGTTACAGGCAACGCTGGCTCAGGTGTCAAGTCTGTGGCTGCAACCTACTTATTAGACCTGTCTGCTGCCTGCTAAGTAACTCATCTCCTGGGCAAACAAACACAAATTCAAGTGTTTAAGTTAGCTAGCAGCACTCTGACACTGTGTGACAGCTGAGGCGGCTAGTTTCTACTTCCTCTTACTGGTTGCAAAACAACAAAATTAGCAGTTGTCTGTGAATACAAATGGACAACCGCAGCAGCTAACAGGCTAACGCTGCCCACTTCAGAAAGGTCAAACACCAACACAGCCAACGAAGATGTTTACTTCTAATTATAGCGATAACCAGGTTGGTTATTCAGTCTGACCACATAGCAAGCTACATAGGCAGCAGAGAAAACCCTCAACGAAGGCTACAACGCTTTAATGTGACTGTAACTTGCTGGTTTTTGGACCGAAAACAATGTTAGCAGAAGCTGAACGAGCAGAAATGTGACAGTAAAAGCCACAACAGAGCCACACATGGGGATCATCATCTGTTTGTCCAGGACCAACTAGCCTGCAGCAAAACCAGGCAGCACAAAATGTGATTACAGACACCAGCAGAGCCAAACGGAGCTAACTGCTGCTAGCTACACGCCTTATCTCAAGTTTGATAAAGCGGCTCTGGACAGAACAGCCCAACACAAACTAGCTGTTAGCTAGCAGGCTAGCTAGCTAGCTACGCCCTTACGCAGTCCCCAAAGAGATTAGGCAGAAACTTTTCCCAGTCACAGCAGGACTAAACTTCCACAAGAGCGGCCAGCGTCGAGGAAAGCTCCCGGTTCCGCCCGCCCGGGGTAACTAACGCCGCTGAGATGCCTCCGAGCGGGGCGGACGGAGAGCAGAGGAGGTTAGTAGCCGTTACATGAGAGTTGTAAGACAGTGTTACCTGAGTAAGAGACAGAGTGGCAGCCATAGTGTTTCTGTTTCCCACCGCTTTCACGCTGCGCTGCTGCCAGACTCAGGCAGAGGCCGCTGAAAAACCCGGAGCCGGACCAGACAGGAGTCAGACCAGACCGGGCAGGAGTCAGACCAGACCCAGACTGACGAGGAAAATATAAAAACAGCACCAGGAACCCGGAAAAAATAATAGGATTAAATAAGAAACAAAACTGAAGACGTATTTAGACCGTTTAGTTACTTCAATAACAGAATAAAGTCTACAATAACAGCCATAACAAAGATTTTAGAAATAAAAATCACTTCTTAATTTATTTTTTTATTTATAATTTAATTTTTAGGCAGTTTGCTTTTTAAAAAATCCTCTACATACGTTCAAAAAATATAATTACTTCCTTTAAAAAAAATTCAAAGTTGCCATTATTTATTTAATACAACAAATGATGAGCCAAACTGCTTCCCATTACAGAAATAAGAATTTAGCTAATAAATTTACAAATTTACCACGCTAAATTAAATATTGAGGTTTATATCCTACAGTGTTATATAAAATTACATGGCTAATATAAGTATTTCTATATTCTATATTCTTCTTCTATTTAAGGTGGGGACTTTCTAATGTTATATGAAATATGAATTTACCTAACTAATTTAGATTCTGTGGTTACATCCCTCCAATATTATATAAAATACAAATGTCCCTGACGAATTTAAATATTAAAAATAAAGCATAAATTTACATGGCTAATATAAATATTCAAGGTTAAGACTCTTTAATGTTATATGAAAATTAAATTTACTTAACTAATTCAGATTTTACAACTGAAACCCTCCAATATTATATAAAAAACTAATTTATTTTAGTAATTTAAATATCAGTGTTAAGACCTTACAATATTATAGAAAATACACATTAACCTGAGAAATTTAAGATTTAAAGTCAAGACACTACATTATTAGTTATTATGTAAACTGGCATAACTAGTTTAAATATTACATTCAAGTATTATACATTTTTTAAATGACTAAATTAATTCTTAAAATTAGGAACCTACAATATTATATATATAATAGAATAGTATATAATATATGTTACCTGACTAAATTATATATTGAGGTTAAAACCCCACAATATTATATAAAATAAAAAATTATTACATTTTACAGTAAAGACCTTAAATATTACATTAAGGCACTAAAACATTATATCAAATATGAATTTACCTGAATTGAATATTAAAGTTAATAAATAACAATAGAATATAAAAACCAAATATACCTGAGTAATTTAAATATTAAGTTTGAGACCCTCAGATTTTTTTATTATACAAATTTGCCTGACATATTTAAATATTATGCTTTACAATATTATAAATTCACTTAACTAAATTAAACATTGAAGATCCTACAATATTATATAAAATAATAAAATATATTTAAAATGCTTTTATTATTTAACAATACAAATATATTATTTTTATTATTTATTTGTTATTAAATTTAAAAAAAACTGTAAGGATAACACATTATCATATATTATGCAAATTACCTGACTAATTTAAATATGTCTGTTAATGCCCTTCAATATTATGTAATATACAAATGTACCTGAGTAACTGAAATAATAAGGAATGAACCTGCAAGATTAGAGATAATACTGATTCACCTGACTGAATTAAATATTGAATTTAAGACCCAACAAAATTATCTAATATGTAAATTTACTCACATCATATAAATATTACCATTATGAGCAGATAATATTATGTAAAATACTAATTTACCAGACTAATTTTCATGTTAAGGTTAAAACTCTACAATATAATTTATTATACAAATTTACCTGACTAAATTAAATATTAAGGTTAACCCTCACAATACTATAAATAAGTAAAATCTACTCCTTTTGCTCATCAGAAAGTCCAGAATATTTTTCATTTAAAGGGTTTAAAATATCGGCTTCCATTCTGCATAGTTGAGACATCTATAGATTAATCCGGCCGCTATTTATTTATAACCAAGTCAAATTACAAGAATACAAAACACCTCTGAGATAATTATATTTCTGCTGATCTGAGGTCTGGATATTGTTTCAAAGCCCTCTCCACGGCACCATAAAGGAAAGATCTGGCAGAGTAATAATTAATAGTTTATTCGTCCATCTCTTGGGTAAAATCTGAATCTATAAATGTATTAAATCACACTATTTCCATCAGATGTTGAGGAATGAAGAAGCACAGAATGGAAATAGTTACCCGACACAGCACTTAGTTACTCTGTACAACTACTATTAGGTAACTTTTTATGAGTCAGATGAACAGAAAATAAAGATAAATAAAGAGATGTCTCTAGAGTTTTACCTTTATATATGAAATAAAGATAATAAATTAGAAGTCAACCAATGAGGACAGCCGCTCGTTTTCTCCCGGTTGTTTTTATTTGACAGAACACCTGCCGTTGTTTTTTTTTTGTCGTTTTTTTCCTCTTTTACACAGCAACATGAAAATCGTCCCACTTCATTTACTACCATTAGTACAAAATGTGTCTTTTACAAAAGGAGCCTCTTTCAGACTGTTCGGGGACAGTGTGTTCAGGGGTACAGCAGTGCAGAAGTACCGGAGTCAGAAAAAAACTGATCGCGTACACCGACGATGAGCGAAACCTAAAGTGAACCAGATGATCGGAAGATTTCCTGCTACTGGAGTGTTTTATTAACGCACACCTAAGTTTGAGTACAGTTTATTTAGACACACGACACTACAGTATGTGCATTGAAGTGAAAAAGTGTTAACTATACAGTACAAAACTATGCAGAGGACTTCATCCTGAAGCAGCCCCGTATTACTACCCCTACGGTAGACGGCTTTTTTCTTTTCTTTTTTTTTGTTTTTGAACAAGCTGTCAGATATATAGTGTTAGTCCCGATGCGCTGTAGCTCCCATGCCATTAACCGATGTTTTGAATCGCTGAAATTAAATAAAAGCAGGAAATAAAACCTGCGGAGTGACGCCTCAGCCTGTCCGATCCTGTGAGGTGGACTGCAAAACATTTACAAAAAAACCAAAACAGAAAAGAACAAAACACATGAGGTAAACAAAACATGGTATCATCCACAGACCAGATATAGCTTCTCATATCACCACGACATTACACTTCATAAAAACCCAGATTTTTTTTTTCTGTAAAATGACAATTTACATATTTGTGTTGGGCACGACTTGCAGTTTTTGAAATTTACGGTCCTGACATTCGTTTTTTTGACATGTGAATTATTCCTACTTCTATTCCTTGTTCAATAATAATATTAATAATAATAATAACAATAATAAAATAGAACAGTAATTGCCCTTTTTTCCTCCCCCTGCATTGTAAACAAACTAATGAAAAGCCCAGCCCGGTTGTCAGTCTTGAGGGTCGATCATCTCAGTGTCCAGCTTTGTTCCGATGGCTCACCGACACAGACAGTCTGAGCAGTTCCTGAGTTTATAACTCATCCTTGAGTTTAGAGTCTGTGCCGTCGTCCTCCTCTTCCTCCTCCTCTTCCTCCTCCTCCTCCTCGTGCTCCTCTCCCTCCTCTTCCTCCTCCTCCTCCTCCTCTTCCTCCTCGTCCTTCTCCTCTTCCTCCTCCTCCTCGTCCTTCGCCTCTTCCCTCCTCTTCTTGTCCTCCTCCTCGCGCTTCTTTCGCTCCTCCTCCTCCTGGCTCTCCTTCATCTTCTTCTCGGCATCCTGGAGGAAAAAACACAAGAGAGATGTCATTTCTTTGCAGTAGTGGCTTCCTACAGATGACTTTTACTTAATATTGCACCAATCAAGTGCTTAAACTTGACTATCCACACCTTAAGTACTAAAGATTACATGCACAAGATTATATGCAGTGTTCTACGGAGCCCCTAAAGGGACACGGGCGGACAAAAATTAAAATGTAAGTTTCTCGTGCGCATGCAAACTTCCAGCATCAATAACTCATTAGCGATACGTTGTCAGAACATAATTGATGCCTCTTTCCAGCATTATAAGGTAGACAATGTGCTACAAGCCCAGCTTTATCAACAGTAGCTGTCTTTCAAGCTGCACAAATAACATGGGTGTCTATGAGCAGCTGGCTGGAAGATGAGTGCACAGGGACCGTCTGCAAATTGCAATTTTGCAGACGGTATGATTTTTATATCTACATGTGTCTCAAACCAAGTGTTGTGGTCTGATCAACAGGAGCCAGTCGATGGCTGCAGTGATTCTGGTGACACTACAGTGGATCAGGGTGACGTTATTGAATATCTGTGTGGTGTCTCTCTTCGCTGTTGCAGTGGTTTTGCAATTTGCAGACGGTCCCTGTGCACTCATCGCCCAGCCGGCTGCTCATAGACACCAATGTTGTTTCTGCAGCCTGAAAGACAGCTACTGTTGATAAAGCTGGGCTTGTAGCACATTGTCTACCTTATAATGCTGGAAAGAGGCATCAATTATGTTCTGACAACGTATCGCTAATGAGTTATTGATGCTGGAAGTCCGAATCTGTGAATATCTTTTCTGTATTATCATTTTCAGACGTCCGCAGTGTACAAACGGAATTATCTCGTGCTCCCGCAAAACTAACTCGTGCTCACGAGATAGTTTCTTGTGAGCATGAGAAACCTTCGCGTGCGCACAAGTTAGTTTTGCGTGCCCCTTTACAGGCTCCGTAGTGTTCTGAAATCTGAAAAAACTTCATTAATCCCAAAGGAAAGTGCTCAGAAAACAAAATTACATAACATACATAAGAAATGCAGTGTCTAGTAGAAAGCAATAAGATATAAGTCTTTAAGGACTCTCCATTCAGCTTGGCTAAATCAAGTGACTGTTTGTTTTTTCTTTATAGCACATTTATAGCAAGAGCGGGTGTGTCAAAGTGCTTTCTAGTTGACAACACCTATTAAAATCAGTCTAACAAGTTTAAATATTGAGGTAAAGATAAGATGAAAATAGACGAAATAAAACTTCATTAATCCTGCAGGAAATTCTGCCAGTTAATGCTCAGAAAACAAAATTACCATGACAACTGCAGAGTCTATAAAGTTGAAAAGCATAAAAGGCATCATAAAAGTTCAATAAACCACTGATGACTAGAGAAAAAAAATCATAAATAATACTGGCAATGATGCTGAAGTAGTAGGATCACATAGGAATGAAATATTGCACGAGAAAATTTAAATGTTCTGTGCAATACAGATAAAAAATCTGCACAATGCTAATGCTTTTTTGAGTATTTCAATTCAGGGAAGAATCTGCAATACAGACATTCCTCATATCTCATGTATATTTTGCTGTCATAAGAAATACTTCCTTTAAAATAAAAGAATTTATACCTCTATTTTTGTGGGGGAGGGAGAGGGGCATGTTTCTGCGACCCACTTTTGGGTCCCGACCCACCAGTTGAGAACCACTGCTATAGAGTGTAATAACATCTGTGCAGCATACAGTCATAAAGGGTCTTACCTGTCTGAAATGTACTACATTAACATTAACAGTCTTTGTGAGGCAGTAAATATGTTTCTTAAATGTCAATGTGTCAGTCCCAGGTATTTAAAGGCTTTGGCAAGACTAAGCTCTACTCAATCCAGGAAGACATTGGACTGTTGTAATTCAGTTTTATTTTTTATGAACATCATGCAGACAGATTCTAAATACTTTAGCTTGTCCTATAGTGCATTTTAGCTAGCTTAGGCTAACCATGTTGTAATATAGAGAGTTCGCTAGCGCTTGCATTTGAGAGTACTATCAACTGGCAGTACATAAAGTCCAATAGCGTGTTTTTCACAGTATTTATTACCCGTTACTGCACAAAATGAGGCAATTCTCATGTTTTATTTTTCTGTATTTTACTTTCAGCAACTAATAACACTTCTTTGTAAGCTCTTTTGCACATTAGCTGTCCTTATTTTTCATGAATGTAACATGTGTGTGTGTGCTACTGGCTACCTTGACTATCTATCAAATTAGTCCATCTGTACAGCAACCACCTGGAGTCGCATTTAGTTTTCTCTCTCAGTCAAATATTCAACAGCAGACAGTGACTCTGTGCTCTGCTTTGGTCAATGTATTATCCATCCAGTTAGTCTTTAAGGGGGAAACTTTAACACGCAGATTGAGAAGTGGTGAAGCTACACACCTTAGTCTTGCCCCAGGTGTCGTTGCCGACTTCCTCTGCCAGGTTTGGGTCGTTGGTGATGAGGAAGTTGTCAAAGATGGTACCAGACTTGACCTACAGCAAAACACAAGAGAACAGAGGTGTATATTTTACTGTTAAGTCTATCTGCCTCAGAGAATTATCCACCTTAACAGCATCTCTGCATTCAAAATCATCTAGAAACAACCTTTAGCTCCAACTGGAAAACACATAATATTGCAGTGGCTGTAGCAAATCAGTTACAACACACGGTGAAGATCAAACCCTCCGCCTGGTTTCATGTAATCAGTAAAGCAATTCCCTCTTCGTTAAACTCTAAACACACAGTCGGCTTCAGCATCTTATTACCTGCCACAAGTCGAGTCCGATCACGCCGATGCTGTCGTACTTATAGATCTCAGAATCGGCTGTGTACTCGGGGTTGTCGATCTCAGGGTGGATCCACTTGCCCTTGTAGGCCGGATTGCTGATCTCTCTGGGTTTCCACTCGCCCTGCGGACAACAAAACACGCAGAGACAGTGTGGTTAATATCGGAGAAATCACTAAAGCAAATATAACTGCTGACTGAGGAA
This sequence comes from Dascyllus trimaculatus, assembly GCA_024666655.1. Classification (NCBI taxonomy): domain Eukaryota; kingdom Metazoa; phylum Chordata; class Actinopteri; family Pomacentridae; genus Dascyllus; species Dascyllus trimaculatus. Next base: position 31,625,814 of record CM045446.1, read on the forward strand.
GGATTATGTTGCGTTAGCTGCTGGAAAGATTGGAATACAATACTTTTCATTACTTATAACCCCTTAGATTTGCTTGCACTTGCTTGTAACACTTCAATCATTTTGTTCTTGTTCTACTTGTTAGCAACTCCTCATCAAACTTCTCATATGCGAACACCTACTTGGCAATAAAACAGATTCTGATTGGTAGTTAAAAAGTTTTAAAAGTTATATTATTATATTATATAATGACAACATGAGTATTAGCAGCATTATAATTCATGTTTCACTCGTGCAGCAACACAGGCTCTGTTATAGACAGTAACAGCAGTAAATAACTGTAATTTTCACATCGATCAAACAGCAAAAGATGTGTTTTTTGGTCTCTTGTGGGAATTCTAGTCCATCTATCCATCCATCCTTTATCTATACACCGCTTCTGTAGGGTCGCGGGGGGCTGGAGTCTATCCCAACCGACTCAGGGCGAAGGCAGGGGACACCCTGTCCAGGTCGCCAGCCTATCACAGGACTACACATAGAGACAGACAACCAAGCAGACTCTCATTCACTCCTACGGACAATTTAGAATCATTAATTAACCTCAGCATGTTTTTGGACTGTGGGAGGAAGCTGGAGTACAGGGTGAAAACCCACGCTACACAGGGAGAACATGCAAACTCCACACAGAAGGATCCCAGGCGTCCTAACCAGGACGCGAACCGGGGATCTTCTAGCTGTGAGGCGACGCTGCTAACCACTGAGCCACCATGCAGCCCAATTCTAGTACATCGGGCACTGACAATTAAAATGCAAATGGAACAAAGGGCTCTATTTAACAAATAGGTAGTAGCACAGCAGTAGTTTAACCTACTGACTGAATAAAGTGTTGTAACTATCTCCTGTGTACCTTATAATCAGGGTTGGTGACCATCGGAGGCTCCCACTCTCCGTCCATCTCGTCGTCCCAGTCATCGGGCTTCTTGGCATCAGGATCTGGGATGTTCTCGGGTTTGTCCCAGTCCTACAACGAACAAATACAAGTTAGAACGTGATCACATGGACACCCAGGTTTCACACTAACTATATAAATACTGTCAGTTAAGTGACAGATGTTTTGCTGGATGGCTGCAGCAGGCCGACCTCTGGTTTCTTATCGTCAGGGTCGGGGATCTTCTCCCTGTCATCCCAGTCTTCTGGCTTCTTGGCCTCGGGGTCCTTAATTTTCTTGGGAGGCAGGAAGTCCCAGTCGTCCTCCAGGTTGCCGGACTCGACCTTCTTGTTGTCGATCTTCACCTCGTAAGTGTTGTCGGGGTTGACGATCAGCGTGTACAAGTGGGAGTATTCGTCATCCTGCAGGGAAGGGAATAAATTAAAACCGTGTGCAAATGTTGTAAATGGAACGTCTAAAATATTGACATGTTGTGTTTATACTGACAAACACTTCTCTATTGCATTAGCTGATTAGATTTTACCGTTAAAATCAAAAAATAGACTGCATCAGCTACTGTTTGTTCATGCAGTGGGAGAGTTTGGAATTAAAAACAGCTTTTACCAATTAAATAGGACAACAAGGACCATTTACTGATCTCTCACCTTACACCTGATGTCCTTGTTGATCAGATGGTTCTTGCCCTTGTAGTTGAAGATCACATGAACTTTCTTTGTGCCTGGGCCGCAGATATCAGGACCTGAAGAAGCACAGAAGTGAGAATGTAGATAGTTAAGAGCAGAAAGTAGTAGCAGCAGTACGTCATGAGGTAAAACTTGTATATTTTTAGAGGGAAAGTGTATGGATGTCTGTTTAAAGACAAGCATAAACCTGTGAGCTAACTAAATACAGCAACCTCAGATCTTCAGATGCTGTAAAGGTGTTCTTACAGACTTTATCCTCTGGTCCAAAATGCTCAAACGTACCAAACATGATGTTGTAGACGGAGTCTCCATGCATTTCCTCCTGGCTGACTTCAGAGGGGAACAGCTTGATGTAGCCTCCCCCACAGTCGATGCTCTGCTCGTGTTTCACAGTGAACTGGATGACCAACGGCTGGCCCTGGTTGCTGAAGTCATCAAAACGGGTGGACAGAGCATAAAAGCGGGCGTCCTGGCTCGTCTGCAGACCTGCGGCAAGAACGGCGTTACTGCAGGGAAGCTCCAGCTTTTTCCAATGGTATCGCACAAGTTAATTTGAATTTGTGACTCCTCAAGATGAGCAACGGAGCGACAGACTGTTGCACGGTGACGTCACGTGGAGCAAAATAACATCGCCGCTCCACAAGCTGTAAATTATGAAGCAACTCTGAGACACTCTGCCTGCAAACATGGAGTTTTCATCGGAATATGGGAACATATTCAGATTTAGAGCTACACTCAGAGGAAACGCATTCGGTTATAAAACCTCAAACAGTGACAAGATTCATTTCCAGCTCTGATTTTTGGGTCGCTTTTGCTCAGGGATAAATCTCGCCTTGAATCCAGGTTATGTGCTTCTTCAATATTGGGCAAATGTTTCATAAAAAAACTAAAGAATTGAGAAAAATCTTATCACTGCGTAGTTTCAGTCCTAAACCTGATTTAGTGGGACGACATGACCAGGGGAGCCTCCAGAAATGTGTCATATGGGGAGCTGGATGGGGCCATTGAATCTCCTGAGGTGGCACTTCAACCAAAAGTCTTAACTGAATCTCAGGAATTCTATTATCCTGCTGAAGCATAGAGGCGAGTTGAAAACTATGCCAATATAAAAGCTAGGAATTCACATTCTGACATACCTTGGTTCCTTACTTTACAGTGAAGGTTGCTATTTATCTGATGTGCATAGGCTAACACTTTGGTTTCTATAGTGACTAATGTTCAAAATATTCCAGGAGAAAAGATGCTGCAGAGTATTTGAGGGGGGAAATTCATCTATAGTCAAAACATCCAGTGTATGTGTTCAAAATTCCATCCATGTGTAACAAGAATTTATCAACTACAGCAACTTATGGTGCAATAAAATGTGTTTTTTTGCTATTACGTGCCTGTTATCGTATTTTAGTTTAGTAATTAGGGAGGTAACGTTCTATAACGCATCCATATCCATAATAATGCAAAAACCCTGCAGTGAAAAGGCAAAACCTCCTACATTAAAAAGGTAAATATGACAGAAAACCATTTCGACTTCACACAGCAGATCAGATTTTCACAATAAAATAACGTCCAGCTGTGACGGAACTCAGGTGTGATTGTTTATAATTGTGAGTAATTAATGAAGCTAATGCTGTGTTGTGTGTAAATGTGCACACGTTTTTTTTGTAAATGTGCATCTATTTAATAAACCCAGAGGAAAGAATCCTACACACAACTGGAAGCAACACACTAAAACCTCACTTCCTGTTGATGTTTTGAGGTCTGTGTGTTCCTGTCAATCATAACCAATGGAAGCACCGCTTTCACTTTGCAGACTCTCATCTGGATCCTGCAGCTATTTAATAAACCCAGAGGAAATAATCCTACAAACAGCTGGAAGCAACGAACTTCACTTCCTGTTAATGTTTTGAGGACTGTGTGTCATCTAATGTCACCAACCGTGTCCTTTGCACTCTCTGGGATGTTTATAGATGGGATGCACGGCCGATTGGTGCTGTATAAAAGCTGTTACAGTCATCTAATGCTGCTCGAGACACCAAATTTTAGTGCACCTTCCTCATCGGATACACCTGAACCTCCCCACTCACCTTTGTCTTTCTCCGCATCTCCGTAGAACTTCCCTGCAGTCAGGACAAACTTCCCGTAGTCGGTCTTGTGCTTGGATTCGACCCAGCGACTCTTCCAGGCGCCTGCACAAACAAGGAGGAGGTTTCAGCTGCAGCAGCAATCACTATAACAGGCTGCTAATCCACCTGTGGGGACGCATCAGTGGGTGCAGGTGCACTGGGAATGTGCAGCTCTGCAGGATCTGCTGGAAGAACAGGGACAGCTGGGTGAAGGACCGGGGCTGGGGTGTGCGGTGGGCGGCTGATGGGTGGTTGGGGGAAGGGGGAGACAGACAGGGTTGGATGATAGCTGGGGGAGGTGGGGGGACAGGAAAGAAAGGCGAGGAACGGAGGGGTGGGTCAGAGATGAATGGTGGGCCTGTGCGCTAAATGGATCAACCTGTGCAGGGAGCAGATGATGCACATTAGGAATGAGGTAAAATCATTAAATGTCATGTGGAAAATCCATTTTTAGCAACGCATCATTAAAAATAGCCGTTTATTTTGACACTCAAGCACTTAATCAACAATATAATATCTCAAAAATGCACATAAAACATAAAGAAAAGGTGTAATCTGTGTTTAAGACCTCACCCCCATCTTCAAATTGCTCTCGGAAATACACAGTGGACTCGGCCAGTGCAGATGCCGCCGACACGGCCATCAAAAGCAGCGACAGGGCGGTCATGGCGACGAGCTGGAGGTCCCAGTCGAACGGAAAACGAACGAAGTGCAGCTACGAATAGGTGTAAATATGAATATGTGTATTTGTACGCGGTGCAGCGGCGGTGCGGGTCCGTCCAGCCTCATACAGTCAGTGAAGCCGCCGAGACGCTGCGCTGCGCTCCTCTCGGCTCGGAACAGATGTCTGAATCTGATTGGACGACGGCTCGGAACCTCAATAAGGAAGCGCTGCCGTCTTCGGCCAATCGGAGGAGGGGAAATGTTGACGAACGCGCGCCGCAGCCAATGGGAGCAGACCACGCGTTTGCTTGATACACGCCCAAGGAAGAGTGATGCGCCGCGAGTGAATCACATGAGACAGAGGAAAAAAATCACTGTGAGACTGCAAATCACAGCGTGTGGGGATAAAAAAGCAAGAATAGATGAATTATCAGTTATGTAACAGTATTTCTGAAGCCAAACGGTGTGAAATAATTAACATATTCTACTGTGGGCATCCCAAGTGTTTCAGTAGAAGCAAACAAGCAAGTTTTTCTACATTTTAAAATCACACATGTGAGGAATTCCACTTGGTTTTTGGTGCATAAACGCAAAACAAGCGGTAAATTTTAAAGAAGGATGAAAGATTAATAGAAGGCCAAGTGTTGCAAGTCAACAGGCAGTTAATGTTAAAAGATAAATACAAAACAAATGTTGCAAATCTAAGGAATTATAAAACTGACAGAAATATTGGAATGTGCAAATTCTAATATTGTTTATTAGCCATCCTGATAAACACTTCACTCTCACCCTAACCAGTTGAGGCAGACATCCGCCCTCCCTGAGCCTGGTTCTGCTGAAGGTTTCTTCTTGGCAAAGAGTAGTTTTTTTTTCACGCACGGTTACCAAAAGCTGATCAAAGGGAGTCATTGGATTTGTTGGGTTTCTCTCTGTAATTTTGTACAGTCTTCACTTAATTATGTGAAGTGCATTGTAATGACATAAGCTGTGATAGCTATCTTAACTTCTTTTTCCACGACGTCCATTACTGTTCTCAAAGGAGTGTCCCTTGTCCTTGAGATGGAAGTGGACTTCTGTTTCTGGTCCTTTGGGTTTGGCTCTCCTGTGCTGAGCTGTACATTTGTGAAACAGTTGTTCGGTCTCCCCTCTGTATAAATCCATACACTCCTTGCTGCATTGGACTGCATATACAACATTGCCCAGCTTGTGTTTGGTTGTTTCATCTTAAGGGGTGACTCCATTTTTGTCTGGGAGTGTTGCGGGATGTTGTGTTTGGAAAAAATCCCTATAGGTTTCTCAGACACAACAGCCACATAAATAATGATGTTGCTGGAACAACGTTGTCCCGCCTGTTGTCTTTAGGGACATGCTTTGGCATATATAAAAACCCTGGTTGGAATATAGTTTTTGACTAGGTTTTACAACAAAAGACATTAAGTAGAACATGCAAAAAAGACTATTTCAAGAAGTTTAACTCCAAAACACAACATGTTTCCTACTTTACCATGAAGTCCATTCTCAGTATGTGTACATTTGAGAACTTAAGCTGTACACTGGACCAAAAGTAGCCTCTAAACCAGTTGTGTGTCAGAAAACCGTGCTTGTAAATCTGCTTTACCTCTGATTTATGGTGAGGTCAGACAAACTTATAGCCTTCAGCAGGTCAGTGTTAAAAGAAATCTTCCTGTGTCCGCGCAGCGACACTCAAACATCCAAGCGAGACAATATTAAATAGACACAGGTGTGAGTGCAGAGTTGCAACTAGCTATTACTTACATAATCATGCAATCTGCTAGGTGTTGTGTTCATCGTCAGGAAGGATTTAAAATGCCTACTCGGGTTTCTTAGAGCCCAGTTCTTGCTTTGTCTGACGAACACTTTAAAGATTCTCTTTACTGTCGTGGGAGAGAGCAAAAAATAGCAAATATTCTCATTAGAGAAGCAGAATTTTCTGTAGTTTGGCTTTAAAAGATATAAAAATAATTAAAGTAACTCATCAGAATTAGAGCCAGCCTTTGTTCTGTCTCATAACAAATCCCTTCAGCTCTGGATTTGTGCAGGATGATTGTCCCACCTCCAGTATGATGCGCTTCCACAGACAAAAAACAAGCATATAATTGAGGCCTCTTACACTTCAAACCAACACATGCCCTCAAATCACTGCAAGAAATAAACAGCTGTTCGTTTGGTTTACTGAGTGTTTATTCCTTCAGTCCACGTCTGGAAGAATCTCTCTCTCCGTGCTCTTATTGCGATGTGACCTTCAGCTTTTAAAGAACGAAACCGCTAAAGCAGGCCTGTGTGACAGTGAGTGTGTGGGCGAGAAAGAAAGCACGTCAGTGAATAAAATACAACCCAAAGTAACATTCAGAAAATTAAGGAAAGACAATGCGGGTTAATACAAAGGTCGTTAAAATTAGTGGCTTAAAAAGTAACTAATAAACACATTATTATTATTATTATTATTAAATACAGTTACACAAATAAAGCTGAGTGTCAAATAGATGAATTGATTTTTAACACATGGTTTTCCAGCAACATTTCCATCACCGTTCACAACACTTGGCCGTTTATTCCTTACTAGTTAATGGCTTAAAAATCCAACAAATGTGCATCTAAAGGACTCTAAAAAAATAATCCATCACAGTAAAAAGTCCAACTATGGCACCAAAGATACCAATAAATAATTTAAGCACAGTGAGTGACATGCAGATACAAACACATGAATAATGAACGTCTCTGAACTTAAGAAACAGTGCGACAGAATGTGCATCCCTCTGTTATAACCGCTGCACAACCGCCGTCTTCTTGGCTTTGACGCTGTGAGGAGTGGAACCAGGCAGGTGAAGGAGAAGCAGCCTCGCTCCACATGACGAACGCCCGCTGCTGATCTCTGCAGGATGCCGCTCTGCCCTCCGACGCTGGATCTGCCCTGCTGCCTGGCCTCCATCTGAGGGACCTGGGCAGACGCTTCGTTTTGCATCTGTGTGTGGAAGCAGGCAGAGCAGAGCACATCTCCTCCGAGGCTCTGCATGCAGATGGGCTTGGTCGAGCATCTTACGCCACCTCCTCCTCTGTCTTTCAGTCTGTCTGTGTCTCCTCCTAGGGGAGGAAGAAGTTGATCCTCTGCGGGATGGATTTGCATCCCTGGGCTGAGAAGAGTCTCTCCTCTTTGGGGACGTACAGCATCGCCTTGGCCACCTCGTCCAGCGTGGCTTCGTCCGTCTCCAGGCCTCGAGCTGCGTAGGCGTCCCGAGCGCAGAGCTTGACGTGACGATACTCCAGAGGCAGGAAGGGCACGAAGAAGTCGATCAGGTGACCGGACATGAGCTCGCTCTGAGCAAAGCCACCTGGAAGGAGGAACACAGAAGAACTGTTAAGACAAACCCAATTAACCCAGAACAGTTTCTGGGCAGTTTTTCGTGCTCCTGTCAACTTTTTCCTCACTGTGGTTCATGTTTCACTGCAATATAAAGTCCTGCACCTCTATGGAAACAGAACAATCATGATGAGGAGACAACTCGAAAGCACCTTCTATGCAGCATGACAAAGTTGTAATTCAATAAAACATTAAAGAAAAACAAAAGTTGAGTTCAACCCAACCAGTCGAGGCAGACGGCCGCCCTCCCTGAGCCTGGTTCTGTCTGAGTTTTTTTTTCCCCCTTCCCTATCATAGGGGGTTTTTGGTTCCTTCCCACCGTCGCTGACTGCTTGCTCATAGGGAATCCAGAAGCAACCTTGGATTGTTGGGTTTTCTGTTTCCTGTTTTTTCTTACAATGTTTAGCGCTTTGTGATGACTTGTGTTGTAAATATGCGCAATATAAATAAAACTGAATTGAATTGAGTTCCTCATTTCAAAAACATCAACAAAACCTGGAATCGTGCAGCATTTTTCGAAGTCCCACACGTGTTCGAATACAAAATGTGGCTGGATGCTACGGATAGTTTAATACTTAAAGTTTGCCTGCAGTTCAGCCAAAACATCCCTAAATTTTTTTTAAGTTTATTTTTTTCTGTAGAGTTTATTCCTTTTTTTATTGATAGAGACACAGTGAAAAGGGTAGACAGAGAGGAGAGAGACATGCAACAAATGGTCTTGAACTGGACTCGAACTCATGACCGCTGCTAAGGGACTCAACCCCACATGGTATGCGCCTTAACTCGATGAGCTAAACGGCAGCCTGCATCCCTGAATTCTTGACATGATTCTTGATCATAGCTCAGTCAGTTGTGGCTTCTGACTTGGGCCGAGAAATGCAAAATTTGTTTTTTTTTTACAAAATGTTGTTACTGCACACGGTTTATTTTTTGGATTAATTTTAAAAGAGGCGTGCAGGATGAAGTGATGTTGAGGAAATATGCCGATATTCAACTCAAAAACGTCTTCAGTGCAGTATGACTTCAGCTATAGTGCCACAAATGATTAGAAAAGTAGAATTTCTTTGAATACCTGCCTGGAATCAACATGTACAACCAAGTGTTCAACACTGGAAAACACATTATAGATATTTAACCACCTACTGTACATTTTTAGTCTGTTTCCAGATCTGCTCTGGATAAACACATCCTGCAGTTCAGCCGAAAAGTCCCTGAATTTTTGTCATAGGATTGTTACTCACAGATGACTCACCAGTGACTTTGCAGTTGCACAGAGAAGCACAGAATTTTTTTAGTACGCACAATTTATTTTAGACAAATATTTAAATGAGACATGCGGAAACAAGTAATTTTGAATAAATATCCAGACTTTAAGCTTATTTTTCCCGTCAGTACCGGCTTCCCAGTTGTGTTGAGGGGTGAAATTATTTTATTTTATTTATTATTTATTTATTTTACAGAACAGAAAATGAAAAGAGGTAAAAAAAAAAAGACTAATAACAACACCTGTCCACTCTACGGAGAAGAAAAAGTACCATTTTTTTTACATAGGTTTTTATGGTTATCCAATTGTTCATTTATATTGTGTTTAAACAAATATATTTAGTTTAGTGAAGGAAAGAAAAAGACGATGAGGTCATACATTGTTGTAATAATGGAAGAAATGGCTGCAATATCTTTTTAAACCTTCCTGCATTCCCTAACATCTCATCCATCCATTATCTATACACCACTTATTCCTCTGTAGGGTCGTTGGGGACTGGAGTCTATCCCAGCCGACGAGAGCGAAGGCAGGGGACACCCTGGACAGGTCGCCAGTCTATCACAGGGCTACACATAGAGACAGACAACCAAGCACACTCTCATTCACACCTACAGACAATTTAGAATCATCAGTTAACCTCAGCATGTTTTTGGACTGTGGGGGGGAGCTGGAGATCCTGATCTACGCATGCACAGGGAGAACATTCAAACTCCACATAGAAAGATCCCAGGCGTCCTAACCGGGACGCGAACCGGGGATCTTGTAGCTGTGCAGCCCTAACATCTCATCACTTATATTTTTTTTTACAGAAATTGGTTAGAGCAAATCATTAATGTTTGTCAAATATTCACGTGAGAAATGTAGAATAAAGTGATTTTAATGAAATGTCTGAATTTTAAGCTTAAGTTTCACAGATGAGTAGTTCAAGGACTGCAAAAAAGGTGAAAATCTGACAACTGTCTCTGGTTTTACAGTTTCTTGCTCTGATAAATTAGGCACTTCTGGCAATTTTTAAAAGTAAACATGTCTTTCAAACCCACTGGCAGATTCTGGGGTTCAGGCGTTTAAAGTTCCAGTAGTGTTTTTTATATTAAGATAGAAAGGATTTGCTTTAGGGTGAAAAAGCCTAATCCTATTGATCTTGCTGAGAATTGATGCTTCCGACTGCAGCTTTGTGCCGCTTTGAGCGATTTATTTTCAGCTGTTAATCAATCAGAACAGCAGCAGTAACCCTCACTAACACCTGGCATGTGTCAAAAACAGCAACAGAGCTTTACACACTCACACAAGAACCTGCAGAGAGTGAAACAGGTGCTTTAAACCTGCTGCCTACCTTGAGACTCCATAGTTTCAGCTCGCAGTCGGTGCTCCAGGTCCTCCATGCCGATGTCCTCTCGATTCTGACCGGAGTGCCAGAAGTCCAGAGCCACATCGTTGATTGTTGCACCGCCAATATTACTGCAGTGAAAACAGGGACAGCAAACACATGACGTCAAACCTCTGCAGCTGCTATTTCCATCCATCCATCCATCCATCCAACCATCCATCCATCCATCCATTCATCCATGCATCCATCCATCCATCATCCATCCATCATCTATCCATCCAACCATCCATCATCCATCCATCCATCCAACCATCCATCCATCCATCCATCCAACCATCCATCCATCCATCCATCATCCATCCATCCATCCATCCATCCATCCATCCATCCATCCATCCATCCATCCATCAATCCATCCATCCATCCATCGTCTTCCGCTTATTCGGGGCCGGGTTGTGGGGGTAGCAGTCTAAGCAGAGAGGCCCAGACTTCCCTCGCCCCAGACACCTCCTCCAGCTCTTCCAGTGGGACCCTCAGGTGTTCCCAGGCCAGCCGAGAGACATAGTCCCTCCAGCGTGTCCTAGGTCTACCCAGAGGCCTCCTCCCGGTGGGACATGCCCGGAACACCTTCCCAGGGAGGCGTCCAGAAGGCATCCGGAACAGATTTCTGAGGTGTTCCCAGGCCAGCCAGGAGACATAGTCCCTCCAGCGTGTCCTAGGTCTACCTCGAGGCCTCCTCCTGGTGGGACATGCCCGGAACACCTTCCCAGGGAGGCGTCCAGAAGGCATCCGGAACAGATTTCTGAGGTGTTTCCAGGCCAGCCAGGTGACATAGTCCCTCCAGCGTGTCTTAGGCCTACCCAGAGGCCTCCTCCTGGTGGGACATGCCCGGAACACCTTCCCAGGGAGGCGTCCCGAAGGCATCCGGAACAGATTTCCGAGGTGTTCCCAGGCCAGCGAAGAGACATAGTCCCTCCAGCATGTCCTAAGTCTATCTCGAGGCCTTCTCCCTGTGGGACATGCCTGGAACACCTTCCCAGGGAGACGTCCAGGAGGCATCCGGAACAGATTTTCAAGCCACCTCAACTGACTCCTCTCGATGTGGAGAAGTAGCGGCTCTACTCCGAGCTCCTCCCTGGTGACTGAGCTCCTCACCCGATCTCTAAGGGTGCGCCCGGCCACCCTGCGGAGGAAACTCATTTCAGCCGCTTGTATCCGGGATCTCGTTCTTTCGGTCATGACCCAAAGTTTATGACCATAGGTGAGAGTCGGAACGTAGATTGACCGGTAAATACACAGCCTCGCCTTTTGGCTTAGCTCCTTCTTCACCACGATGGACCGGTACATCGACCGCATGACTGCAGATGCTGCGCCGATCCATCATCCCCTCACTCGTAAACAAGACCCCGAGATACTTAAACTCCTCCACTTGGGGCAGGACCTCTCCACCGACCCGGAGAGGGTAAGCCACCTTTTTCCGGTGGCTTTTTCTTCTAATTCTAATCTAACTTATTCAGAAATGAGATCAAAACGAGAATTTATACAAAAATGTACTGTAAAAGTGTCTCAGGTCTTTCCTATCCTGCATCATATCACTGCACCATAACTGTGCAGTGATGAATGCTTTTCTATATTCGACTGAAGAGGCTATTTTTTTGGATAAATCAGACATGAGTAATGGAAAACATAAAAAATCCATAAAGGGGGGCTAATGGAGACAGAAGGAGAACCATCCTTCACCACAGATGAGCTGCCAGGATATCTGGAGCAGCGGTGAGTTCGTGAATCTGCTCCAACAGACTGGATGAGGCTCTATAATGAACAAACCTGAGGAAGAGGAAGACGGCCCTGCGGTAGCTGACTCCGTCCACGTTATCGTAGTGATCCATGTAGGGCTTGATGGCGTCGATCAGGCCTGGGTGGAGCTTCTCGGCCTCGTCGAAGATGAACAGAGTCTGAGGGCAGCGAAGCACCATGTCCCGGATCGCTTCTCTCAGCTGACCCTGGATTTATAAAGGAAACCAAACTACAGCGTTAAAATCACTGAAACCTGTAGATCAGCAGAAGGAATCAAACATGTTCTTGACTTTGTTTTAGACTGAAATTTTATCCAAATGCAAATAATCAACTTTTGAGTTAAATTTTAGGTTTCAGTTTTAGACAGATACACAAAAAAATAAATCATAGATGCTAAATATATATAAATATAAATAATTTGATCCATCTGACATTAACACCAACATATAGAATAACTTGTAGCCTAAAACCAGCACATATTGGCACTCTTTCACTTTTGACAAAGTCATAATTACCACCATATTTGTACCTTTCCTGTATGTTAATACTACCTGTATATACCCTAACTATACATTAAAATTGCTATATATACCCTACCTGTATGTTAATACTACCTCTATATACTTTATAACTATGCAGTATTATCCCTATATATACCTTTACTGTACATTATTACCCCTATATATACCCTAAATATACATTATTACCCCGTATATACCCTACCTGTACGTTAATATTGCTATATATACCCTACCTATATGTTAATATTACCTTTATATACTCGAACTATACTTTATTATCCCTATATATACCCTTATTATAGTTCTTATTCCTATATATTATATAAGTTATAGGATATGTATATCCTAAAAATACATTTTTACCCCATATATACCCTACCTGTACATTAATATCGCTATATGTACCCTACATGTACGTAAATACCACTATATATACCCTAACTGTACATTATACCTCCATATACACTCAACCTGTACATTATACCCCTATATATACCATACATGTAGGTTAATACCACTATATATACCCTACCTGTCAGTTAATACCCCTATGTATACCTTACCTGTCAGTTAATACCCCTATATATACCACATCTGCCGGTTAACACCCCTGTCTGTTCATTATACCCCCAAATACACCCAACTTCTACATTATACCCTTATATATACCATTCATCTACTTTAATTCCACTATATATACCCTATCTGAACATTAATATCCCCTTGTGTACCCTACCCCCAGGTAATACCCCTTATATATACCCTACCAGTATATTAATACCCCTGTTTAATTCCTACCAGTATCTTAATACCCCTAAATATACCTAACTTGTATATCATACTCCTATTAATACCCCACATGTACATTAATACCACTATATATACCCTACCTGTAGGTTACACCCCCTATATAAACCCTACTTGTATGTTATACCCCTATATATACCCTACTTGTAGGTTACACCCCCTATATGTGCCTTACTTGTATGATATACCCCTACCCTACCCCTACGCACAGGTATATACCCTACCTGTGTGTTATACCCCTATATATACTATACCTGTAGGTTATACCCCATATATATGCCCTACCTGCACATTTTTACCCCTCATCTATGCGCTATGTGATGACATATGTCGTAAATATGCGCTATATAAATAAAATTGAATTGAATTGAACTGATCTATACCATACCAGTAGGCTAAAACTCCTTGTATACCCTACCCCTACAATAATACCTCTTATATATACTCTACCTGTAGGTTATCCCCCATATATATCCTATCTACACATGTATACCCCTGATCTATACCATACCAGGAGGCTAAAACCCCTTGTATAGCCTACCTGTACATTAATACCCTTTATACTCTACCTGAAGGTATTGTCCCTATATATACCCTACGTGTAAGTTGTACTCCCTATGTATGCTTTCCCTTGTAGGTGTTGTAGGGTACTTGTAGGATACCACCCCCTACATATATTACCAGGTTATTAATACCCCTATACATACCCTAGTCAACATGTTCTTACTCCATGTGCAACTATAGTACTTTATCTCTACTCTACTGTTAGTTTGAGTCGGATTAAAGGCAAACTTCCATTTTATTTCAACTGTCCTTTAAGAGAATGTGTTATTTGTATTATTCCATATCATTTTAATGGGAGACCTTATTGAGACAACAGTAGAAGTTCAACATGTACAGACTTCCACGGCACCGGTTTAAAGGTTACCCTGCGTACTATAACCTGCTACGTTTTGTGTAATAACACTGTGTCAACACCGTTTTGAAATCTAATGCAGCGATTGTGTAAAAACGTGGGTCCGTGTGGGCGCCGGTAAGCTGGTGGGACAAACTCCAGGTTCCAGAAATCCCGTACATGTTGTATCATCAGCGTTGGATTTCGCCCAAACCGTGACTGATACGCTGAATTACAAAACCCGCGAGCCGGTCGGCCGCCGTGTCCCTGGCACAAGAAGCAAGGACCCGGAGCCAACTGGGTTCTGCTGCCCGCTCACCTTGTACGTGTCCACCAGCCGGCCGTGGGGGAAGTGGAACGGGGCGATGAACAGCCGGACGCACTCGCTCTTCACCCCGTCCCTGTACAGGTTGTCGGCGATGATCCGGGCCACGAAGTTCTTGCCGGTGCCGGACCAGCCGTGGAAGGAGAGCGTCAGCGGCTTGTTGGACTCGGGGTTGTTGATGAAGCCCTGGATGGCCTTCAGAACCACGGACTGGGCCAGGTGCTGCCCGTGGAGCTTCGTCTGGAGGTCTCTGGCCAAACCTGTACCAGGGACAGGACCAGATAAAAACATAAAACCAGCAATGATACAGAACTTTTCTTTTAATACTTGTGTGATGGACCAGAAAAAAACAGGTCAACTAGCCCTGCAATCCATATACCATGCAGTAGATTTTATACCGTGTGTCCCTGGAATACTACAAATTACATCTTTATCATCTATTAGCATGCTACTGCGGTCAATCAGAGTGTTTTTATAGGCGTTAACACCAATCATTTTCACTGTCAGGCCTTATTTTGTGACAATATTCACTTTAATGTCACAGATCCATCAAATATTTCACTATGCAGCCAAAGAGCAGCCAATAAAGTCTTTAAATTTGCTGTGTGATTCTGCAGGAGGTTCTGCAAAGGGCCGTCAACGCAAAGAACTCTGGGACCTTTGTTCCAAGAGTTGGAGATTGGTTCGGTTCGGAAGTCCAAGAGTATCAAAAAGCTCCAGTTTCATTACATTTTACACCGCATCTCCCTAAAACACCAAGAAATTATGTCTCAAGCTTCAATGTATTTGAATGCAAACATCTCTTAGCATGTTGTTGCAGTCAAACAGATCATTTCAAAGGTGTATTTGTTAATATTTTTCAACCTAAGTCACTGTCAGATCACATTTTGCAGCAATATTCGCCCTTATTTCCCTTTAATATCATCAAATATTTCACTCATCTGCAACGAGCAGCCAACACATGTCTTTAAATTGAGTCCAATGTTGGTTCTATTTGATTCTACTCTTTCCAGAACATCTTAAAGCTGTTTCAAGTGTAAATGATGCACTAAGTAATGCAAAAACAGGCCTTCATAGGTCAACTGGCCTTACAAGTCATATAATATGCGGTAGATTTTACACTGTATGTTCCCAAAACACCAGAAATTACATCTCAAACTTTAATGTATTACAGTACAAACATCTCTTAGCATGTTTCTACAGTCAAATGGAGACCTTCTAAAGTGCTAATACTAATATTTTTTTTTACCAAAGTCAGTGTCAGACCATAAATTCTGACAATATTTACTCTTATTTCACTGTTACATCACCAAATATTTGCCTCGTCTGCAATGAGCAGACAACAAATGTCTTTAAATTGGCTCCGATGTTGGTTCTATTTGATTATACAAGTCCCAGAACATCTAAAAGCTCCAGTTTCAAGTGTTTCTCTACAGCTCTGGCATAAATTCAAATTGAAAAAACAGGCCCTCATTGGTCAACTGGCCTTGTTCCTAAAACACGCAAAGTTACATCTCAAACCTCCACGTATGTCAGATCAACATCTCTTAGCATGTTACTACAGTCAAACAGAGATTTTTTAAAGTGCTAATACTAATATTTTCCAACTGAACTCACTGTCAGACCACAATTAATGACAAAATTCACTCTTATTTCACTGTTATATCATCAAATATTTCACTCGTCTGCCATGAGCAGCTAATAAATGTCTTTAAATTGGCTCCAATGTTGGTTCTATTTGGTTTAACTCAAGTCCCAAAATACCTGAAGGCTCCAGTTTCAAGTGTTTCTCTGCAACATAAATGATGCATCAGCTAAAACATGAAAATGACAACAACCTCAGAGGTCAACTGGCCTTGCAAGTCTTATAACATGCAGTAGATCTTACACCAGTGGTTCTCAACTGGTGGGTCGGGACCCAAATGTGGGTCGCTAAGCCAATTTTAGAGGGTCACATAAGCATGCCCCCCCAAAAAAGTAGTGGTATAAAGTCTTTTATTTTGAAGGACGTGTTTCTTATGACATAGTTTGCTTTCAATAACAGGATATTAAGTGGAGGTGACACCAGTAGTTGCCCACTATTAACCTCTAGATTTGGTTTCCCAACTTATTGGAGAAATTTATGCTAAAATGTGCCAAAATGAACCAAAATGTGCTCAGAATCTGTCAAAATGGGCCAAAATATGCCCAAAACTTGGCAAAAGTGTCCAAATATACCAAAAAGAGCAAGAAAATAAGCCAAAACTTTCCTAAATTGGATCAAAATGTGTTGAGACTCCACCCAAATGAATCTTAATTTGTTAACAGGAACAGCAAACTTCAAAAAGTTGGGTCGCAACCGTTATTAATAGACATAGTGGGTCATGAGGACCAGTTGAGAACCACTGTCTGTTCCCAAAACACTAGAAATGACATCTCAAACTTCCATGTATGTCAGCTCTACTCAGTACCAACATCTATTAACATGTTACTACAGACAACTACAGATTTTTCAAGATGTTAATGTTAATATTTCCCAACTGAAGTCACGATTCTGTGAAAATATCAACTCTTATTTCACTATGCAGCGAATGAGCAGCCAATAAAAGTCATTAAACTTGCTGCAGATTGATTTTTGTACATGAGCACATGTGCAGCTGCAAACAGTCCTCAAAATAAAGTCTGCAGGTTATGCAAGAAACCTTCAATGCAAATAAGCCTGAGAACATCTACAAGCTCCAGATTTAAGAGTCTCTTCTGCAGCTTGTCGAAGAAAACCAGCCGCTCTGACCATTTTTATGACAGGATAGCAGCCTTGTCTTTGCAGAAAGTCTCTTAAACAGAGTTAAACCTGTTCAGTTATGTAAAGAAAGACAGAAGTGCACATCAGTATGAGTCTGATCTTGTGCAAAATCTATTTAAAACAATGCATCTCATCTACGGCTGCAGCCTAATGCAGGTTTTATTATTATGAAAGCTGTCAGAAGTCGCCTCTGTTTGATTAACTTGCACAGGAAACTGTAAAACTACAATAAAACAGAGCCAAAGGTGAGAAGTCCAGGTTTGTTTATTGCACCCTACAGATGCTATTCCATGATGATCCTGCATCATGTGACTGAATTTAAATCAAACCCATGTGAAAGTGATTTACAGCATCTGAAGCAGAGCTGGAGGTCCGTACCTGTGATGTTGTTGGTGATCCTGCAGTCTCCAGACTCGCAGCACTGACCCAGACTACAGTACCACTGATGGAAGAGGCTGATGTAGTCCTGAGGAAAGCCTGCCCACAGATCCCTGGTCGGGACTGGAACAGCAACACAGGTTTATTAGACTGGAGGAAGCTTCTGCAAGGAGCAGAGCTGTGGTGTTTTAAACAGGAGCCCCATGTTACATAACAGCCCCAGATATCCATGAAATCCTCTTTATAATGTGATTTATTCCTCTTACCCTGCTGTGAGGCATCCTCCTGGTTGGGCTGACACTCCCCCTCCCATATGTTACAATAGATGTAATTAAAATAGTACGTGGAGACGTTGCAGATGCTGTCGAACTGGAAGAAGTCCGCCTGAGCGCTCAGAGCGCAGAGCAGCAGCGGGAGGAGGCGAACCCACATCGGGGAGGAGGACGATCCGAGGCGGCCGAGACGAGGACTGAGCGTCGGTGCTTCTGTCCCATTTATGTGGAGCTGCTCGGTGACCGGCGGCCTGCTGCTCCGTGTGGATGTTTCAGCTCCGAGGAGGAGATGGTGGCCGAGGAGGAGCGCTCGGTTTATTAACCCGGAAAGCCCGGTGTCACCTCAGAGGGGCGGAGACTAATCATGTTAGGGAAGCTGTGTCCCAGGACCAAAGTGTATATTTATCCATTATTAAATATTGCTATGGAATACACCCTATAAAAGATAAAATAAGCAGTAAATATGTCAATGAATAAAATTAAATAAAATATAAATTTTAAAAGGAATTTCTATTTAATGATCCCACATTAATGAATGAATATTGAAATACATCCTAAAGAATATAAAGGGGGGAATAAATATATAAATGCATAAAAAATGATTTATTTGAATAAAATAAATACATAAAAAGAAAGAAACTTGTTTTTAATAATGTCACTTTTATTTATTGAAATGTATTTATTTAGTAAACTTTAACTTAATAATCCCGCACATTTATTTATTTTTATTTAATAATCCCACACATTTTTAAAAATTTATTTATGTCAGGGAACTTTAATAATACCATACATTTATTTATTATTATTCATTTAATTTAGCAAACTTATATCTAATATCACGTTCATTTATTTACTCATTTAATTATTTTAGGGACCTTTTATTTTAAAATGTCACACATTTTTTAATTCATTCATTTCAGGAAACTTCTATTTAATATGTTCTTTAAAAAAACATAACTCTCAGGAAACGTTAAATATATCTTTTGAAAACATCATGGGGAACTTCTATTTAATGCCACACTTTTAAAAGCTCAGGGACCATTATTTAATAATGCCTATTTAAGTATTTCAAGGAACTTTTTAATTTCAATTAACAACATTAATTTCTCTATTTTCTTCTCTTTCCTATATTCACTCACTGTTAATATACTTATCTTCATGAGTAAATGAATAGATTGTATTAAACCTACCGTCTCCACTCCTGAGACAACCAGGTGTCTAAAACTAACCCACCTTCAGCTGCTGTGTTTGCTTTCTCTTGTGCAAGGAACAGGGGGTTGCGTCATTTCCGGTAGTATCCAGCACCGTCACTTCGTGTCCTGAACTAAATCCGTGTCCTCACCACGGCTTTAATAAATAACCCGAGTTTGGACTGCAGGTTATTTACTACATATTGATTTTTTTCCCCAAATCTAGTTCAAGTCTGCACTAATGGATGATTTGGCCTTTATTAACCAAACATGTTTTATTTATTTTTTATTTATATTATTCAGAAAATCCCTTCAACCACAAAAACACCACAGTCAGATACAATAATTAATAGTTTATTGTACAAAACACAAATATGACAATTTAGTTCACCATCCTAACACCTGAAAAACAAACAAAAAACAAATTAGTGTCACTTATGCTTCAAATTCTAAACTCTCGATGCAAATATTCAAGTTGTTTAACATTTAATTAAACGATTTCCAGCCTCCTAGATTGTCAGATCACATATTTAGCATCTTTAATTCACCAATTATCAGTATTTTTAATTATTTTGGCTCCTGTTTGCATGTGCTAATTAACAAATCAGCATCCATTCTTCAGTGTAAAGTTCTTTTAAGTAAATGTAATGCGTAACTGCTCCAATAAAGCTCGTTTGTTTTTACATTTTACTGCCTTGTGTCTTGAAAACACCTCAACCAGACACCATAAGACAACCTAATCTCAGTTTGGAAGGAGCTGATCCACATTCAATACATTTTACATTTAATAATATCCAACAAAAGCACATTTCTTCACATTTAACCTGCTGACTGATACTCACTGGAAGGTAAAAGTGATGTCTGGCTTTGTCCTCAGTGGCCAAAAGCTTCCTAGCTGCCTGAAGAGAAGAAATAGTTCTTTTAAAAATAGACAAAACCAGCTACAGAATAGAAAACCGACATTTACAGACCACGTGACCTCAGACAAAAATGGAACGGAAAGGGTTATAATCAGTAGAAATCATTTGGCAGAATCTTTTCATCACAGGAAGTGGTCAGCTTCATTTTTACCAAGTTAAATCAATTTATCAGATACTTAAAGTGCATGAAGGACTTGAATACTCACCAGTTAAAGATGTGAACCGTTTCATTTCCTGCGGATGGGACAGAAAAACAGCCTCATTACAAGTCAGTGACTGGTGGACGGATGCATAGAGGTCACTACAGTGTACAGCTATTCAAAAGCTGTTTTCTCGTATATACATGAAGTTTGATGCACAGTTGCACATCAGCCACTACAGTGGAGGCTAAGGCATCATCTTAGACACTGCCAGCCATTGGCAAACCATTGCAAGTGAATAAAAAAAAAAAAAAGAGTGAAACCAAGATGGCCGACAGACAGCCAAAAACACCAAGTTGCTCATTTTTTTCTGTTCAGATCTTCTATAAAAAGAGACCCTTGCAGGTAAGAAAAATATGGTGACATCAAGTAACATCTAAGGAGTCATGCAATTACTAAATTTTCCAAGTATTGATTTTATATTGGGAGGAAATCATGATTAATCACATGTCCACTAAAGTGTACGTCATGCATCAATGCCTATATTTCAGCTACAATTCATAGGCTACAATTAGTCTATTACTGCTATTATTCTTGAAAATACTTCATTTGCAGTAACCTTTTTGACTGTTAATCAACTTGTTTATGTTTTTAGAATATAACTTGAAGTTTTTGTATATATTTTGTAGAGCCCAGGAACAGAGCGTATTAGACAGGTCTACAGGATAGTGGAGGAATTACCATAGTCAAATGAGGAGGATGATGTTAGTAGCAGTGAGGAAGAATGGTTACCAGAACAGGAGGGATTAGCAAATGCTAGCAGTAGTGGATGCTGAGGGAGCTGAGGATGCAACAGATGCTGAAAGAGATGAGGTTGAGGATGCAAAGGATGCTGAAGGAGACGAGGCTGAGGGAGCTGAGGATGCAAAGGATGCTGAGGGTGATGAGGCTGAGGATGCAAAGGGTGCTGAGGTAGATGAGGTTGAGGATACAAAGGGTGCTGAGGGTGATGAGGATGCAAAGGATGCTGAAGGAGAAGAGGCTGAGGATGCAAAGGGTGCTGAGGGTGATGAGGATGCAAAGGATGCTGAGGGAGATGAGGGTGGCAATACATCACGTAACAGTGCTCAAGGGGAAAAGGTAGAAAAAACAGCAGAAATGTCTGGTAAACTAAAGACAACAAGTTTGAGGTTTTGAGTTGGACCTGGTTAATAAACAGATTTTAGTTCTGATACTGATGAGCTGGCAAGGTTTAGAGTAGGCAAGTAGGTTTCCTTTCAGTAAAGCTGGCCATAAAAACATTCAGTGTAAGTGTACCTTACTATGGCTGACAGTCAATGGATCATGAGCGAGAGACTTGGAAATCTATACAGGAGACTGAATTTCTCAATGGTGGTTTTTTGTTGTGCATGCATAAATTATATTATTTTATAATTCACACCACATTTCACATTTCAACACACTTTATGAGATAATTGTATTCATTTCTTTGTTAAATACTATTTCTATGAAAATGCATGGAGTCCACTTGAGTGGACGTATAAATATATCTTTGTAAATATGAGTTGAAAAAAAAGTAAAGTTCAAACCTTGTTTTTCATGCCTAAAGATGAGTACAAACATTTAGTAAAAAAATCCTTGCTGAGGTTATCATAATTCATGCATGAAAGGGTTAAGTAAATGTAATGCATAACTGCTCCAATAAAGCTTGTTTGTTTTTACATTTTACTGCCTTGTGTCTTGAAAACACCTCAACCAGACACCATAAGACAACCTAATCTCAGTTTGGAAGGAGCTGATCCACATTCAATACATTTTACATTTAATAATATCCAACAAAAGCACATTTCTTCACATTTAACCTGCTGACTGATACTCACTGGAAGGTAAAAATGATGTCTGGCTTTGTCCTCAGTGGCCAAAAGCTTCCTAGCTGCCTGAAGAGAAGAAATAGTTCTTTTAAAAATAGACAAAACCAGCTACAGAATAGAAAACCGACATTTACAGACCACGTGACCTCAGACAAAAATGGAACGGAAAGGGTTATAATCAGTAGAAATCATTTGGCAGAATCTTTTCATCACAGGAAGAGTGGTCAGCTTCATTTTTATTAAGTTAAGACAATTATCAGATACTTAAAGTGCATGAAGGACTTGAATACTCACCAGTTAAAGATGTGAACTCTTTCATTTCCTGCAGATGGGACAGAAAAACAGCCTCATTACAAGTCAGTGACTGGTGGACGGAGGTTTGACTCGCTGGGTTTCTCAGTAACAGATAATTGTCCACATTGTAGTTCAGGTCAGACATTTGTTAAACCATCACTGAACCCACGATCATCATTTTAAACTTTACCAAGTCTTTGCTCTCACCTCAGTCGCCCTGGTCTTCTTTCAAACCGGCCTCCGCGTTCAGATGTGCGACCTGGAGAGACGACGGCATGAGTCAAACAAGCACACCGAGCCCAAAGACGAAGGCTTCTACACTGACCGGGTCAGCTAGAGCTAATAAACAGACTCCACGGTTTACAGTCAGTCTCTACTCGTCATCACACAGGTCAGACTAACACACAGGAAGCTCCTTCCGACCCAGATGAGGCGGATTTATGTGAACCATTTTTAACCCTCTGAACCCACTGGAAAATCCTGTCATCTTCAAAGTAGCCGGAAATGCAAAGTGTCAGATTTTTAAATTTGAAGCAGTTCTTCACGTCATGACTTTTGATTTTGCTGTAAAGAATTATGAAATCTATGCTTGAAAAACTGACATATTTCATCAAAACACATCGTTTTACATGTCCAATGTAAAAATGAGGCAAAAATTAACCCGTGTTTAGTAACCAGAATTGGTAAAAGCAAAAAATATTCTACACTTCTCAGCACAAGTAAAAAGCCAGAACAGAACTGCCTGCAACCAACAATCATGTCACTAAAATTGAGGCCCTGTCCAAAGGAAGCCAAAATGCGTATAGTTTTAAAAACGGTCTCCATAAAGACGGAGCTGTTTCAGTGAATGCGTCCGTCCACATGAATTCACTTGATACGCCTGAAAACGATGTAAAACACATGCCAGGCCTGTTGGTGGCGCTATGACGCCGTAACAGAAACAAGCAGAAACTGGCGGCGGGACTTTAGGCATGAAGAAATCTGTATACGATGTAAACATAGAACATGGTGGCGGCAAATAGGCGTGGACGAGCTGGTAGGACTCTAGTCTGAAACGACGATGAGGTGGAACTATCAGCAGGACATACGCAGCACTATACGGAGACATTGTTGTCGTCGTTTTCTGAGTTTGGCGCATCTATCGAGAGGTGGCGCTATGACGCAAGCGGATCGGGCGTAAAAATGGTGCTGGGTAAACGGCGTTTTCACATCTTTGCACTCTGGGACCTAGGTTCAGAAATGATCGTTTTCAGACCCCCAAAAACGCCGGCTTGGTGTGGACGATACACGGGTTGATGGACTATTTGTGCGTTTAGGCCTGGGCTCGTCTTCGTGTGGATGGGGGATTAGGGATACTTATGCTGAACTGCAGGCAGTGTTTACAGATCAGATGTGAGGCAAGTACGGGAACAAATTAAAGATTTTAGTGGCAGTTGGGAAAAATACTGCACATGACAAGTTCCAGGTTTTCAATTTTTGTAGAATAAATCAACTTATGACTTCTGGGAGTTCAGAGGTTTCATGCAAATTTCTTGTTGCTGCAGTTTTCTGAAAAAAAAATCTGCAGCTCATCTGGGTCTGAAGTGCTCGACTACTCATTTTCAAACTCACCATTTTTGTTAAAGTCTTCTTGTGATGTGAACAGCCATGACGGGACTTGTTCTGTAAAGATAAAACAATTTCAGATTAATTAAGATTAAAAAAATAATAATGTAACTTTTTTCCTAGCAAAAACTCAGATCAGAATTTGAGACGTATTTCCTCAACGGGATCAGCGACCTGATTCAAATTCATCACATCTGAATAATCTGAGTGGTATCATGATAATCTGGAACAAAACACTCACCAGTAGAGGTGAGAAGAGTTGGTCAGGAGGCTTTACGTGCCTGCAGAAAAGAGAATTTATGTTAATACCTTGTTGGAAAGACTACGAAGCAAGAGAACAAATACGGTTGATACATCAGCTAGGAGCGAAAGACAATAGATCTTCACAGTTTAATCTGCTGAACTATGCGATCATCACTGTATCACACACTGCTAATCAGACACACTTTAGACTTCTAGCTCACCTTCATTTCACTCTGCCTTTTCTGGACTTCGTTCTCTGAAAAGAACAAAGACAAAATTTAAAACCACTGCAGAAATCCAGCAGCCTCACGGATTCGTGGAGGCCGAAGCATCAGCTAGGAGCGAAAGACAACAGATATTCTTCACGGTTTAATCTGCTGAACTATGCGGTCATCATTGTCTCAAGCATCACCAATAAAATCTGTACCTCAGACTTTTTACTCACCTTCATTCAGGCTTTTCTGGGCTCCAGTTTCTGGAAAAAACAAAGATTAAAATTAAAAATCACCGCAGAAAAAGAGCGGCCTCTCGGCTTCGTGGAGGTCGAGGCGTCAGTTAGGAGCGAAAGACACTTTTCTTCGTCACAGTTATCAGCTGAACTATGCACTCATCACTGCATCTGACCGGTTTGATACAGTAAAAGTCGACTTAAGCACAAACTCACCTGTAACAGAGTCCAAGATGCAAAGACGAGATCCAGGAACGTCAGGATCATCTGCAAGGCAAGTGTCAGACATTTACTACAAGTCCAAATATTTCTACAAATGCATCGTTATTGTGCACTGCATCAGTATAAAGTCATCTTTCACTCTTATTCAGAGAGATTCCCATTGTTTTTAAAACAAAATCATCATTGACAGTTTGTTCTGGAGGAGACGGTTGACTAATTCTGGTTTATTACCTTTGTCTGGATGTCTGAAGAGTCGATTCTGATCATGATGAAGGAACCTGCAGATAAAGAGATAACATCAGATGAGATCAAAACATCTCCAGCTGAGGATCGAAGACATCGAGGTCACAGTGCCTCAGATAAAATAACAAGGTGGTTGGAAGTCTCGTCATCCATTTTGTCGAGAGTAGCAAATAGTCGTCATCACAGCAGCACGGGATCACGTAAAGAACAGTAAAGGCAGACGGTGCTTCGCTGAGGTGTTGGTTTATCTGTATCTCTAATTCTAAAGGTCTGTGGGACATCAGAGCTGCTACTAGCTTAGAGGGATTATACACATTTCAACAAAATGATTCCTATTTGAAGCTAGAAATCCAGTTCTGCACTACAGCAGCTGCAGAAAGCACCTCAGAGAAGCATAAATCCATCTCTCCTGCCATTCAAGTCCAAGTTTAAATCTTACCTCCTTCATCTCTTGCAGCTTCTTCATGTCTCCACACTTTTTATACGCCTGAAGAAAAAAATCCTTATTAGCACTTTACTGGCTGTGTGATGAGCAGAGAGCAGCTTTAACAGAAAAGTCTCAGTGTAGAATTTCTCAGAAATCACTTCTGTCCACTACTCTTATACTTTGAATCATCACCGACTTCTTAAGATAAACAGAATTTAGTGATGAAGCAAAACTAGCTCACCGATCGAGTAACTGAAGATCTCCAGACACTGGGATCAGCATCGTGAACCTACATAAAGAAAAACAGTTTAGTTGCACAGCTTTTGCCCATCTGTCGTTTGTCAAGTGGCACAATGCAAAAATGACCATACAATATTAACCTTAGTGCCACAAGCTGAAACAAAAATATAATGGCAGCATGAAAGACGTTATTAAATCGACCGATTCTGTTTAACATACGGTGATCTGTACAACAGAATCCAGAGCTATTTGAAATTATTTTTATTAGGCAACAAAGATAAAACTATGAACATTTAAGTGCCTGTCTGGCCTTAAGCGACACGTGACATTCAGCTGGTCTTTCTCTTGTAATATGTGGCATCAAGCTATTTTAATAAAGCCTCATTTTTAAGGTTGCCTTTTATAGTCACTTGTCAAAGGAGTGTTTGTGTGCTGGTCACTACATTGGCCTCCAGTGTGTGAAGTAATTCGAATTACCCAACGGTAATAAAGTTTTCTTAAGTTATATCTTAACCAGAATAGAAATATGACTGAGCTTTTTCCTGCAACACAAAACTGTTTACATGCCGCCTTTATATTCACATTCAGTGCCATTTCTGAAATCACTTCACTGGGTGTGCAATAAAAAAAAAATGTAGTCCTGGCTTCTTACCATTCAACGTCCACTTCCATCTCTATAAAACGTCCGTCCAAAGACCTGCAAACAAGTAAAATGCACATATTAATCCTGAAAACCTGGGATAAAAACAACTTTAAACTGAAGAAACATTGTTTAAACACTGCACACCCAGCATCAGAAGCTGCACAGGGAAACCCAACTGGTTGTGTGCATAAAGTAGTTGCCATGTGCGGATCAAGTACCCTCATATCTCTGCATGTCTTATCTGCTCTGTGCCCCAAATTATAATATATTTAAAAATAGCAATAATTTAATACATTTTTAGGCTGTATGGGAAATGTGTAATACTCTTGCATTGCCTCATTAGCATAATTTACACATCTACATATACAGAAATTCTGATTTGCACTTATGTAATAGAGTACACTCCTTACATTACAACCCTAATGAATGAGAATGAATGAAATCAAGTCATTTTGATGCATTAATACGATTTCAGTCAATGAATGAGCTGCAGTCACTTTTTGGCAAAAGGAAAACTGCATTACATGAGTTAAATTGGCATTTTAAAGCCATTACAACCATGAAAAATAAGTGGACTAGTTGTAAATTATCACACAGGAGCAGTAAAATAATGCAGAGACATGAGGATAAGTTTTTTACACCACACAGGCCTACAGCAGCGTCTGCAGCCTTCATCCCATGAGGTCAGAATAGTTGGCGTTTCCTCACATTAACTCAGATGTCCCTACCAACATTTATTTCATCACGTAGTCACAGGACGAAGCTGCAAAGCGGTGACCTTTTAACTAGTAAAAACTGGTTTACTGCGAGGCTAATTCTCCTCACAACTTGAGGAGGTAAAACACGTGGCGGAGGCCTGCTAACTGACATGCTAATGCTAATGCTAACTGTAAAGCTAGCAAACTCTTTCTGCGTCATTTTACATTAAATCGAGAACAAAAACCGCCTAAACAGAACAAACATTAAAAGCAAATAGTCACTAGATGTGTTTACAGTTAAATATTAACAGTTAAAACCTATTTGAAGATCAGAGCAGAGAAAAAGTCTCATATTCACCTGACAGACAGCGGAGGACTGAGGGAGGAAAACGGGCGAGTTCAGCTTTTATAGACGGCCGCAAAGGATGATGGGAAAGAGCGTCGGAGCGAGGAGCGCCCCCTGCAGGACGGAATATGAACATACAGAGGAGACACTGCAAGCATGTTTTTATGACTGCAAGTGAACTAACGTTTAAATCATAAATATCATCATGAAACTTTCCTAGTTGATTACATAGGATAAAAAATATTTATGTCATAGGTTTTTTTTTGAAAATTAATCTTTAAATATGCAAACAAAGAATTATAGACCTAAAAACGTTCTAATTTGCATAACAAAAAATGAAAATTGCATAAAACCAGCTGCAAAATTACTGTTTTATGTTGCTGATGTATTAAAATTAAAGCTTTTCACAGTGAGGGTTTTTAGCATCTGTTTTTGTCACTTCATTAATTAGAAAATACTTTCAATAGACAGAAAAAAAATAACAAATTTTGCCATATTTTCACCAACAAAATGTTTTATAAATTAAGATGTGACTAATATATGAAAAAAACCCTCTGTAAAAACCTTCAGAATATAAATAGGAATAAAACTGTAAGGTTTGATGGATGGAATCAGACATTTCTAGCTAAGAGTTCATTTTTAGCCTGTAAAAATGTGTATTATATTTAAAATTTATGCAGACAAACAGACAAAGTTCAGTAAATTAAGCACCTAAATTTGTATTTTGGATGTTTTCTTTCTATTAGTCTAAAAAAAACAAACACGCGTTATGGAAGCAAAATATCCCAAAACCTCTAAGTTAAACAGAGGGAATGTAAAATACAGCGTGCAGCTTTTACCTGTAGTGCCTCTGCTTCATTAACTGAACATATATTTAATTCATGTCTAGAGTCTATGATTCATATTCCACTCGATTCATTGAAAAAAATACATTAAATTGAATTAAACTGCAATTATATGTTGAGAAACGAAACAACAATGCTGAATCTGTGACGTAAAAAACAACTAAAACAACTATGAATGGATGAAAGCCATAAAATATATTAAATTATACACTACAATATCAATACATATCATGATAAAGTGTGAAAGAAACTATGTCAGAAATTTTAAAAATACAATTTTTAAAAAACAACTATTTTGACCAAGTTTCTAGCAATCAAATGTTCTGTAAATCAGGGTTTGACTGATAAAGTAAATAAAAAAAACCTCTATAAAAACTTTCAGAATACAGATATGAATAAAGATGTTCATGTAAGTGCTACTGAAGTCCTGAATCATACAGGAATTCCTTCATTATTGATGAAAAAAATCATTTAAAAAGCCAATATTTACATGAAATAGTGCTTCTCATTGATTAGCAGGATTCCCCACAATCACCCAATACAACCAGAGATATTTAACTGATTGATAAGCTTGTGCAAATGACACTTACATAAGCATTAGACCAGAGTACATCCTGCCTCTAACAGCTACGTATGAGTAAAAATATATGTTTTACAGTGATCTGCAGTTCCCATATGTTACTCAGCATCAGACTCCCTGAGGACATTTTTCTTCATGGCCTGAATTTAAACCCCAAAGGGCCTCAGAATGACGGCAGATCTGTCTACCGAAGCATCGTGTCAAGAATGCTGCGTTCTTATTTAATCTTTTAGTGAGTGTTTCTATTTTTAAAGCCTCACAGGTGCAGTTAAAGCTGCTGATTAAACGTCTAGTCAGGTGGAAGATCAGTCCAGGCCCTCTGGGAATTAACACGACAAACTCTGATATGGATCATAACGGTGCATCGGAAGCATCGGGGTGAGTGGAAATACAGAGGTTCTGTTTAGTTATCTATCTATCTATCCACCACCCATCTACCCATCATCTATCTACCATCTATCTACCTGCCACCCATCTACCATCATCTATCTACCATCTATCTATCTACCCACCATCTATCTACCATCTATCTACCCATCGTCTATCTAACCATCTATCTACCCACCACCCATCTACCATCTATCTATCTATCCACCACCCATCTACCCATCATCTACCATCTATCTACCCACCACCCATCTACCATCTATTTATCTACCCATCATCTATCTATCCACCACCCATCTACCCATCATCTATCTAACCATCTATCTACCCACCACCCATCTACCATCTATCTACCCATCATCTATCTACCCGCCACCCATCTACCATCATCTATCTACCCATCGTCTATCTAACCATCTATCTACCCACCACCCATCTACCATCATCTATCTACCCATCTATCTACCCATCTACCCATCTATCTACCCATCTATCTATCTATCTATCTATCTATCTATCTATCTATCTATCTATCTATCCACCACCAATCTACCATCATCTATCTACCCATCTACCCATCTATCTACCCACCACCCATCTACCCATCATCTATATATCTATCTACCCATCTACCCATCCATCCATCCAGTCTTTGCGACATCTGGAGTGGATGTAAAACCGATTTGTTTACATTTTTAATAGAACTCAAATGGGTTTTTCAGCCCTGAACATGTCATGTGTGTATCTGCTGCACTGATAAGGACTCCAAAACGTCAAAAATGACCAACAAAAACCCCCAACTGGCTTCAAATCTGTCCAAAAAAAAGCTCCAAATTATAATAATTTATCAAAAGTTAGGAAAATTTGTCTAAAAATGACAAAGTTCGTCCAGAATGACTCAAATTTTTCCAAAAATGACAAAAAAAGATGTTCAAAGTGACCTAAAATCGATCCAGGATTATATAAAAGTTGTCTTAAAGTATTTGTGTGTCCGTCTGCTGAACTGATGAAGTTATTGAGGCTCAGAAATGATGAAAAAGTAATTAAAAAGTGTGAACCTCATTGTATTGTAAGGGTCTGTAACTCTGAAAATATTCATAGTATGAAGGTAAAACTTTCTATGACTTTACTAAATATACTAAAGTTATAGCACATAAAAAAACAGCTGATTAGGAAGGTAGAGGCGCTGATTGATCCTCCTTTCAATGATCAATACCCTGAAACCACGTGACCTGCAAAGACCCAAAAGAACGACGCCAAAGCGTGGCAGGAATAAACTCATGGAGATTTAATATTATGCATCAATAAACAGGAGAATTGGATACAATCAATGGTTATGATGAGAAGGAAATAAAAAATACATTTGTCTTTGATTGCTCTCTATCAGGCAACACTGAGCGATACTGAAATGAATGGCAAGGCCTCTATTCAATAAAACTTACAAAGACAGAACATGGAGGAAAAAAAAATACAAAGTCGTTTAATTTGGAGCTTCTGGGTCGGCGCATTTCGAAAAAGGCATTTTATTTTTTTGTCTGCTTTTAATCGAGGATTAAACGGCTGCAACTACGGGAATCTTTAACTTCTTCGCAAAACAGCACCAGAAATAACTTTATAGATCCCTTCACCGGACTTAAAAAGGTCCCTTCCAATTTAAATTGATCAGCCTATTTAGGAAAAAATAAAAGAAATCAAACCTTGATCACGTGAAGATCAACAGGGGGCTGCTGTGTAGCTCTGTCGCTACAGAATCCTTCTTTTTATTCCTCCATCTCATCCGATTAGAAATTGCATTAAGATCCGACTTATGCGGCTGTAAATCAGAAGAATGAACGACAGCGGAGGTGTACAGCAGGATAAATATCGCCTCTATGTGGTTCTTAATCTTGGAAAAACATCAGACGAAAAAAAAAAAGATTACAAGACGACTGAACCGGTAGAACGCGGCGGTGTTTCCGACTCTGCTTTGCTCTTTTTTTTTTGACAACACGAGGGCGACTTTGTCTGCGTCCTCGTCGTCGTGGACCGGAAAGACGAAAATATGTAAACAATCATTTGTTCAGAAATGCCTTCAGCGAACGTGGAAACCTTTGCAGAGGGCCGTTTGTTCTCCGTCCAGAGCAAAGTCCCTTTAGCCGTCTTCTCTAAACCTGTATTTAGTTATTTTTTGGCATCACGGACATCCAGACTTGTCCTTTTTGCAGGCGCTGTGAGGGATCTCTATCTGTATTGCATATATTCCTTAGATCTACCACGACTCCTCCAGGTCGGTGCGTTCAGGTGCTATGGCTTCATGAGGGGATTTGCTTCTGGGTAAAACGCAGAACGGTGTGAGTGACCGAATAAGGTGGCAACTTTGAGAAAAATGGGAACAAAAACCAAATAAAAATAAAAAACAAAAAAAGGCTAAATGGAATGACTCCTAAAGATGTAAAGCCATCAAAGTTCATATTCTCAAATATTTTACACTATTGCCAGAAAGGAAAAATAAACAAAAAAAGAGCATTGAAAATAAAAAAGAATATATATTTATATATCCATCATATGTATATCTATATATAAACAACAGTTATAACTAGTTGCAGGCAAGCAGAGAGTTTCTCTCCGGCCCCTTTAAGATTCATCCGTCCCACCGTCGTAAGGCTGTCAGACTCAGAGGGGCAGCAGCTTTCTTTCCTCAGTCACCAGATTCCCTGAGATGTAGAGCGCCGTTTTATTTGAACTGAACACCATCAACCGCACACCTCTCGCCCTCCCACTCGAAATAAAAAAACAAAACCACGTATGTAGGGAAGTGAGTGCTTCTCCGGCTCGTCCCGTGGAGCTCGCTGAAGTCGTGTGAAGCTAAACGGACGGCGGGGAGAGATCTCGTCGACTCTGTTCGCTCTGCGCTGCCGAGTCTCGTGTTGGCAGGTGGCGGGTGTTTGGTGGAACAAGGAGAGGAGCTGTACTAATACTCAAGTTACATCTTTGATGCTTTTCATTCATTTCCATATTGTTTTACAGTCAAATGCAAAGCAGTGTACATATTCAATCATCAGTCATTCCAAGGCTTGGATAAGAAGTGGTTTTTTGCAAAAGAGTTCTTATGAAGACTCTGTTGTGTTTGTGTGCATCTCTTTATGCATATGTACGTGTGTTGGTCGGAGCGATGCCGAGTCTCCTCAGTGCCTCTGAGACGCTAATCTCTTTAGTAGCGGCTCGTCGTAGACCCAACACTCCCCGTCCTCATGGAACAGCTGCAGAAACACACAAGAAACAGCAGTTAATACACGCAGTTACTCCAGACAACTGTAACTTAACCTAAAATTAAACTGCAGTATTCCTAACCACGATCTCTGTCTGCTCGCGACTACTTCAAAACAATGATGACTTGGACTGAATACAACCCCTCTGATCCCTAAAACCAGCCAGCAGGTTTCTTGAGAATGTTACATTAAAGAAATCACCAAAATTATACATTTCGTCACAGCTAGAAACCGTAAAAACAAGAAAAATCATCGGATTTCCATCTTTCTGACAGCCCTAAAACTAATCATGTGTGACTTTTGGTGTCATCTGGAAAAATAACTGAAAGATAAGCCCAGTATCGAAATATTTAATCAAACCCCTCATATTCTACATGTCTCCTTTAAAAATTCACCAAAAAACATAAACCGTATGCAATAACCAAAATCTGTAAAATAAAAAAAAATTGCAAAACCATGACTCACTCAGCTGTGACCAACAGTCGCATAAAAAAAAATCTGCAAATTTTCGGTTGAACTGCAGGCTGTGTTAACACAAAGCAGAGAGGAGACAAGTGCTGAAACGATTTTAAAATGTAAGTAATAAAATATCTCAAATATGTGGAATCACTACTTTTTTCCCAGTATTTGTAACACCTATGCACACTTCAAAATATGCTGTGCATGCTGATTCCAGGTTTTTTAAAATTGTGTAAAAATAAACAAAGAATTATTTTCTTTGTTCTCACCATAACTGAGGCTACGTTCAGACTGCGGGCTAAAGTGACCCAAATCCCATTTTCTTTGCCCCCCTATGCGACCTGGATCTGATCTTTTCATGACAGTCTGAACAACACAGATCTGATGGTTTCAAATGCGACCCAGGCCACTTGGATATGTGGTCCTAAATCCGATACGTATCTGATCTTTTGCCATGCGACTTCTATCTGAACGGCCAAGTCGCATTTATCCGACCTACACGTCACTGATACACGACAAACGTCTCTATTCTGAGTTCAAGTAGGAACAAAAACAACAACCATGGTGGACGATAATGTGGAGTCCAGTCAATGGAGGTTTTGGAGTTAGTTAACATTTGGGGGGACAGCTCTGTTCAGGACAAACTAGAGGGGTCTTATTGGAACCGGACAGTTTTTGAAAACATTTCCAAAGAAATGGCCGAGCGTGGGTCTAAACGGTCCTGGCTCCAATATCAAAGAAAAGTAAAGAGCCTCTGAGCCAAATATAAGGAGGCTAAAGACTCAAACAAACAAAGCAGCCATGGATGTGTGTCTTGTCCACTTTACAAAGAGCTGGACCACATTTTGGGAGACAAGCCCAGCGTTCAGCCGATAGAACTGCCGGATTGTCATGTGACATCGTTGTGTCCTCTTCTGCACATGCGGGACACTTTTGGGTTGCATGAAGTTCACACAGGAGATCACATACAAGCCACATTTAACTGGAAATGTGAACAAACTCACAAAAAAATCCAAATTGTGCGTTACACCCTGCAGTCAAACTGCACCTAAGACATTTGTGAGTTTTCTCTACTTCTAGTCACAGTTTTGTTGTTTCCATAGAGGTGCAGGACTTTATATTGTGGTGAAAAATGAGCCCAGAGTGAGTAAAAATGTGACAGGAGCAAAAAAAGGAAACTGCTTGGAGATCAGAGGGTTAAACCAGGAAATAATCTTGATTTTTTTGCATCTGTTTCCCTTCCTCTTGTCTTCAGATTGGGTTGTTTGACGTCCACAAAACAAGAGTATACACTGATTTACAGAGGTGAATATTGGTGTTAATGTCTTGGTATTTTAGGAGCATGTAGTCCATCAGAGTTCATGTTGTTTGTTGAAGCAGGAAGTCTCACCCTGGTCTCCCACTGCTGCTCGTTCTCCTTCCTCTCTCTGGCTTCGGCTCTCTGCTTCTCCTCCAACCGATGTTTGGCTTCTGTTGCTGCATCAATGTCCTTTAGCTTCAGGTTCAGAGTCACATCTCTCCATAGCCTGAAGTCAAACAGAGTTCACTCAGATTAGCTTTTCTGTTTCTGGAATCTATGACATGTAAAACTGCTGGGGTCAGACACCGATGAGAATTCCTCACCTTCGGGACTCGTAGTCGAGCTGGTCTTCCAGCTTCCTGACCTTCTTCTTGATGATGCCCATCCTCTTAGTGTCTATGAACACTGTGTTCTCCTAGAAACACACAAAACACATTCACTCATTCATTTAGAGCACTGGATTTTGGTTTAGCTAGCAAAGGATTACTCATTTAATGAAAGAAACTCACCCCAGTTGCCCACTTGGCATACATCACCCCGTTCCATTCTCCTTCAATGGAGCAGAAAGACCTCTTGTCATTCGGTGAACTGCAAGAGAAACAGAAATAAAAGACGTGTTGCATGTTGTACAAAAGACTGAAATCTTGTATTTTTAATCAGTATATGAAACATGCTTTAACCCTCTGAACCCTAAAACCTGCCGACAGTTTTTGCCGTCTCTAAAAATTGCCAAAATTTTGCAAAAACTATTTATCTGGGCCATAAACTGAAAAAAAACAGAAAGAAATATCAGATTTTTACTGGTTCTACTGGAAAACCTGAGCTTAAAATCGAGATACGTCATCAAAATCACTTCATTCTACACGTCTCTTTTAAAAAATCGCCGAAAATGAACCATTTGCACGAAAAAAATCCCGCAAAAAAACCCCAAAAATTCTGCGCTCCTTGTTGCAACAGTGAAGCTATTAAAAATTAAGCTGCGACCAACAGTCACAGGACGAAAATTCAGGGACTTTTCGACTGAACTGCAGGCTGTGTAAGTAGTAAAATATCTATAGTATGTGAAGTCACCTACACTGAACAAGAATATAAAGGCCCCATGTGAAATATTGATGCCACATGAAGTGCACCACCCAAAGTGAGCGTATACCAGGGGTGTCAAACTGCGGTCCTCGAGGGCCACAATCCAGCATGTTTTAGATGTCTCCCTGTTCCAACACGCCTGATTCACATGATCAGGATCGTTATCAGGCTTCTGCAGAGCTTGATGATGAGCTGATCATGTGAATCAGGTGTGTTGGAAGAGGGAGACATCTAAAACATGCTGGATTGTGGCCCTCGAGGACCGGATGTTGACACCCCTGGCGTATACTGTCTTGTACTTGTACAAATAGGATATTTTTCTTGATTAGTGTCCCAAATTTGAGTCCACCACTGCCTCAGTGATGCATTAATTCCATTCAGTCCATGGGTGTGGCATATCCAGACGCTGCTCCAACAGAATGAGCAGTACTCAGACACTCCTTATACTGGGGACAATAAAAGGCCACCCCAACATGTCACATTTTGACTAAAGCAGCAACGCCTCAGATGACTCCGGTCATGCCAGAACATGCCATTGGCAGTGGTGGACTCAAATTTGGGACACTAATCAAGAGAAATATCCATTTTGTACAAGTACCAGACAGTATACGCTCACTTTGGGTGGTGCACTTCATGTGGCATCAATATTTCACATGGGCTGTTTTTATTTTGGTTCAGTGCAATTTGGTAAACTTGGAAAACGTTTCACCTACTGATTCTAGATTTTTTAAATTTTTTCTAAAATAAATTATGAAAAAAATTCAACTTTTGCCTTTTCTTTATGAGTTATGACATTGCAATACTGCCCAGAAAACATTTCTCTCCCATGCTTAAACTTTAAAACCATTTCCCTCTTACAAAATCTCAGCGGTGATCCTGTGCTTCTTCCCGCCGTAGAAGGGTTTGGTGTGGAACACGATGTTGGCGCTGTAGCCCGACTTGGAGCAGGAGATGTTGCACTCACCGCCCAGCTCCACCCACGGCACCGTCAGAATCGACCTGCGAACACAGGGCCGCGTCAGTGAAGCAAACGGCAGCGATTCAGCGACGGCTCAGACGAAACACCAGCACCTACCTGCCGTATCCGTTGGGGAAGGTGAGAATGTAATGCTCGTCGTGCTCCAAACATGATACACAGCCTAGAAAAAGACCAGAGAGGCTCATTAGAGCTCCTCGAAGGTGCAGCAGAAAGTACAAACGTAAAGCTCAGACTTTCGTGTACCTTGGCCGATGTTGTGGACTCCTATGGACATGCCAAGAAACTTTGACTTCGTCCAGATGTGGGCGTTGAACTGGATCTTCTTCCTTAAACACTCTGCGTAGAATGCAGAAACTACAGAAAGAAGAGAGGAAACACTGAGGACCGGGACAGTAAAGAAAGTGAAGCAAACAAGTCTAATCTGAACAAATACAACAGCTTTGTACACATTTTTTAAAGATCTGGACATCCTGACTCAACATCAGACCTGTTTTGTAAGTTTCTTGGACTCCTAGCCCTCCATAGTCTTGACATTTTTTGCTCCTGTCACATTTTTATTCACTGTGAGCTCATTTTCACTTCATTATAAAGTCCTGCACCTTTATGGAAACAGAACACCCATGACTAGAAGTAGGGAGGGTCAAAAACGTCTATTGTTCAGTATATCAAAGCTTTAATGCCATAAATCATAAATAAATAATGATAAAAAACTTTTATTTTGATTATTTATTGTACAAAAATTGCCAAAATCTGAATTCAACATGTACAGTAATTTTACAAATAACTGCAGCAAGAAAAATAGTGGCTCCACATGTTTTAGACAGGGATGGGAATTGATAAGATTTTTACGATTACGATTCCATTTTCTTAACTTGCTTAACGATTCGGTTATTTATCGATTCTCTTATCGATTCTCATTGACGAGCTAACGTTGCTGCTGCTGCTGCTGTGTTCAGATTCACTCCGGAGTGGATTGAAAACGTGACATTCATTCAAAGTTATCCCATGCTGTGTGCGCAAATGTTTCTGCATATTGGTAGTATTTCATCCCTTTGGTGAAATATCCACTTGGCAAGTATTGTGAGTTCCCCTTCTGTCATCCTCTTTCGTGAAATGTAACCAAACTTTTAAGCCTTTGTGCCATCTGGCGCCATGTTACCATTTGCGCCCACTGGAATCGATAAAGGAATTGTTTACAAAATTGGCAAATGATTCCAAGGAACTGAAACACTGGGAACCGATTCTCAACAAGAACCGGTTTTAAATTCCCAAAGTTAGAATTTAAATAAAGTTGTTTTTTTTTTGTTTTTTTAATCAAACTTGTTTCCTATCTGTTCTGTGTAAACACTGCCTGCAGTTCATCTGAAAAGTCCCTGAATTTTTGTGACGTGACTGTTGGTTGCAGTCAAGTCACTCAAAACTTTTTATTTGTGACAAGGAGCACAGAATTTTTTTTACTTTTTACAGAATCTTATTAGAGCAAACAGTTTATTTTTGGCGATTTTTAAAAGGAGACTTGTAGAATAAAGTGATTTTAATGTAAATACTATGATTTTAGGCTTAGGTTTGGTTAAGTTTCTGATATAGTGCCACGTCACAGATGATTACTTAGTTCAAAGATTGTTGTAAAATTGAAAATGCATTGATTCCTTTTGTATTTATAGCTCTGTCAGTGATAAATGGTGTAATTTTAGCAATTTTTTGTTACACTCAACATGAACTTCAAACCTGCTGGTGGGTTTTGGGGCTAAGAGGGTTAAACAACATCATGAGAAATGATTTGAACATTTATAGCTGATGGTCAGGCTTTGAAAAGAATCAGTGGCACCACAGTTTTCTGGTTTTAAAGGTTTCTTTCGTGTTGTGTAACCAGTCAGAAGGAGGAGGAGGTCTGGTACTCACTGGGTGGGTGGTGAGAGACCTGCTCTGCCACAAAACACACACTGTTGGATGAAGACCAGGGAACTGGACCTTCTGATACCGTCTCCTGGAGGGAACACAGAAGGAAGAACTGAGAACACCATTGAAAAACCAATTGTATTTTGCGACCGGATAAAATGAAAGCTGTGAAAATAGTTAGAGAAGTAAATCAAAAGCAATCAGCTCTGATGCAAAGAGAACTGGTTCTTGTAATTCAAGTTTATTTGCATAACCACACATCACATGCAGCTTCTTTTTGCTCCTTACAGGCTTAAAAAAACACATAAATAAAGGACCTTTTTTAGATACTGACCATAAACCAGGCGTCAACTAAAAATAAGACATTTAGCAGGGATGTGCAAAAGTTTATTTAAAAAGCCCTTCTTCTGCATTTTCCCTTTCCCTTAGCTTGTTATATAGTCTTTTGTGCATGTGAAAGGTCCATGAAAACCCACAACTCTGCTCCTTCAATGCCTGAAACACCTTGTTTGAAGTCCAGGTTCTCTTCCTGTTACTTATCTATGTCATCATGACACACATTTGCATAATTTCTGCCTACTTTGGGACAAAGAATGAGCATCTTCCTAACATACTGCCAATATATGACCTGCTCGAGCTGCTTCTGCTCCAACTTCACACTGAGAAATCTGTGGTTATGATATGTAGGCTAATCAATGTTGCTTCACTTTTAGCTTTCCAGCTAACTAATGCAATGCATGGGCTTTTTGAGGAGGAGGACCTTAGAGGGACAGGAGCTAAAACAGAGCATTTCCAAAGAGGTGCTGCATTATGAGAAAAAGTGTT
Organism: Dascyllus trimaculatus; assembly: GCA_024666655.1. Lineage (NCBI taxonomy): Eukaryota > Metazoa > Chordata > Actinopteri > Pomacentridae > Dascyllus > Dascyllus trimaculatus. The sequence goes on from CM045446.1 coordinate 31,665,090, forward strand.
TTTGAACATTAAAGCATATAAACAGATTGTAGCAGATCCTAAAAACAAAATTATAAACCTGTGAATGTGCATAATATGGGCTCTTTAAGAACCGGTGGTACTTTGTCTCACCGTATAGGGAGAAGGTTCCTCCGTCTCGCTGGGAAGATCCCAGTGGCAGTAGAAGACTTCGCCCAGGATCGGGTTGTAAGGTTTCTTGGCCACCGAGCCTTTCCTCCCTGCGTGGAAAGCCGACAGGTACCACTTCACCACCTGAACCATGCGCTCTCGGGGCTCCGGCTGCTCGGCGATACTGGTGGAACGAGCGTCGAATGTTTAGAGTTTGCAGTCACCGAGTATTTAAATGAAGTAAGAGCTCGAACATAAAAGCCAGAAGAGCCGCTGAAATGCTGCGTACCTTACGAATAAGTCCGGATGCGCAAAGAAGTCGGCGTACATTTCTAACAATGATCTCCTTTCTAGGATGAACGTAGGCAGAACCACCTGTGGGATGCAAAGAAGGGGAGAAGTAGCTATGTGGGTTCAAAAGTCTAACATTGGTGATATTAGAAAGGAAACTGAGGAAGAACCACTGCAGACAGAACATAAACCGATCAGGCATAACATTATGACCACCTGCCTAATACAGTGTTGGTCCCCCTTATGTGCTCAAAAATGCTCTGAACCATTGGACATGGACCAGAGGACCTCTCAGGGTCTCCTATGGGGTCTGGAACCAGGACGTTGGCACTGGATCCTTTTGGTACTCTGGCTTGTGCAGTGGGGCCTCTGTCAATCCAACTTGTTCCACTGCATCCTGTTGATGCTTGATCAGAATGAGGTGTAGGAAGTCTGGAGGTCACATCAACATGTTGGACCATTGTCATGTTCCTCAACATGTTCCTGATTGGTTGATGTTGTTTCCATGTGATGGGGTGCATTTTCATCCAGTGACATCTGGGATTTCCATTTGCATGAGGGAGTGTGTTTGTTGTGGGACGATGTTTATTTGGGTGTCTAAGTCTAATCAACATGGATGTTAAAATCCAAGGTTTTCCATCAGAACAGCACATAGTACCAATATGATCAATGTTATTCACTTCACCTGTCAGTGGTCAGGATGTTGTGGCTGATCGGTGTATAACTGATAAAGAGGTCTTTACCTTGGTGAGGTCCATGCCCAGACGAACTTGAGAGAGCAGATGCATGATGACGCTCTTGTGCTCTTCCACCGACTCTCCTTCGCCGTCGTCATCTCGGTCATCGTGGCTGTCAAACTGATCTGAAGGCAACAGCAGAGCAGAGCCGTCAAATGGCTGGTAAGAGTTAAATAGAACTGTTATTTTACCACAATGAGGTAAAGTGTCTTTCTCAGCTGTAGTACACTTCAGGAGAACGAGTTTAGTACACGAGCCGAACACCCAGAAACCTAAAGTTACAGACAGCTAACATCACTGGAGGGATGTTGCAAAATCTGGACTCAATAATCCAACAATCTGCCATCACAAGACTGGAGCTACACACAACTTTTTAAGTGACTGGTATTGGCACAAACCTAAGCCTGATGCTTTGCTTACATCTGTTCTCTTGCAAAAACAGCCATCAGATGCTCTTGTGAGATCTACAATTATATCCTACTTAAACTTAAGCTTAATTTAACACTTGTTCGTCGGCCTGAAGTCATTAAGCCTCACAGAAGTCTCTGTCATGGTGCTCCTTTACCAGCTAAACTCACATAATGCTCACTGCTGCTTTGTCTGGTTGCAAAAGTATTAAACAGAACGAGAGGTGGAACAACTACAGCTTATCTACAATACTTAAAGTGTGTACTGGGAAATGGTACTGGCAGATATCTAATATTAAATGACTCGGATATGATTGTTAACCATGTATATTTTTGTATTCTAAGTTATATTAAAAGTTCGCTACCATGAAGAATGAGGCTTCACCATTTCTATGCATGTTTAAACCATATATTATTATTATTTTAGGAACTGTAGAAGATAAAAATATCATGTTTGATCGGATTTTAATCCCAAGATTTGTTGGTTTTTATGTATATTTTGTTGAGTCAAAACCTTAGTTACTAATTCGTCAGGATAGTTCCCTAATTAATAATAATACTGCAAGGTGTTAGCTTTAATATTTAAATTAGTTAGGTTAAGCCCTGTCATTAAAATCAGACTTTACAACTTCTGATTCCAGGACTGATCAATATAATTCATATTTAATCTGAAATTAGCTATCTAATATCTGAGGTGGTGCCCCATTAAACAAGTGCAATTTTAATTCTTAAAGTGTAACATAAAACACATAAAAAGCTTCTTGTTCATGAGGGATCCAGGGAAATCTTGGATTTGTTGGATTTTTTGTCTGTTTTGTTGTTTTTTTTGGCGATAAATTAGTCCATCATTAATAAGAAGACTGTAGGGTGTTAGCCTTGATATTTAAACTAGTCAAGTCAAGCTCTGTCATTAGAATCAGAATTTACAACTTCTGATTCTGAGACTGATCAATAGAATTAATATTCAATCTGAAATTTTCATAATTAAGCTTTCTCAGATGAGCTATCTAACATCTGAGGTGGTTCCCTTATTAAACAAGTGCAATTTAAATTCTTTAAGTGTAGTTTTGCTGCAGGATGTACAACACTCTTTCGCACTTTTATTGCTTTCACATTATTATTTTTCTACATTTTTACTTTCCTCTATTGCTATGGTTGCTTAAAACCTACCTTGTAAACAAGAAAACCTTCAATTAGGTAGAATAAAACAAACAAAAAGGAAAAAACAAAAGATTATAAGCATAAAAACACAAAAAAACTGCTTACTCATGGGAGATCCAGGGAAATCTTGGATTTGATGGGTTTTCATGTGTATTTTATTGGGTCAAAAGCTTAGTTATAAATTAGTCCGGATAATTTTCATATTTAATGCTACTATTGTGGGATGTTAGCCTTAATATTTAAATTATTTAAGTCAAGCTCTGTTATTAAAATCAGAATTTACAATTATATATTATAATTAATATTTAATCTGACATTTTCTTAATAAAGCTTTTCTCAGATAAGCAATCACATTGTTATTTTTGTACATTTTTACTCGACTTTATTGCTTCGGCTGCTTAAAACCTACCTTATAAACAAGAAAACATTAATTATATAGAATAAAACAACACAAAACAAACTTAAAAAGCTGCTTGTTCATGGGGGATCCAGGGAAACCTTGGATTTAATGGGTTTTCATGTGTATTTTGTTGTGCCTAAAGCTTAATTTCGAAATTAATAATGTTAGTGACTATAATCAAAACTACTATGCTTTAATATTTAAATGAGTTAGGCTAAGCTCTGTCATTAAAATCTGAATTTTAGACTTCTGATTCTAAGACTGATCAATGTAATTCATATTTAATCTGACACTTTCACAATAAAGCTTTTCTCAGACAGGCTATCTAATATCTGAGGTGGTGCCCTTATCAAACAAATGCAATTTTAATCTTAAAGTGTAATTATGTTCGAGTTATTTGAGCAGATCAGAGCCCAAGTTTATCCTTTAATGGGTGAGGCTGGAGTTTATTTGTGCGTTTCCGTTTTGCACCTGCGTCTGTGGTGCCGTTGGACATGGATGAGTTGAGGGACTCGGTGGTGTCGGGTCTTTTCAGCGCCGTTTCTTCGTTAGTGAGCGGTGACGCGGCAGGAGGCCCTGAGGGACTGGAGGTGAAGGGAAGGAAGCAGGAGACGTCAGACGATGGAGGGAAAACTCACAGGCAGCCGAAGCCTCTTACGCAACTTGATTTCCATTCTCTCCGAGCAGCGTTTTCCCACCCGAGCCGCTAAACTCGATAATGACAGAGATGCTTTCAAGCCATAAAACAATAGATTTACTGCGCCGGCTCCGGGGAGGCGGGGCAGTGGGGGGGGGATACTGTACTCACTCTATGCAGTGTTTCGGGGAAGTGCTGCTCTGGTAAAACTCGTCAGCGTCATAGAACTCGTCCTCGCTGGAGGAGTAGGAGAAGTCTGGCACCGAGTGCGATGGGAGGGGGATGTGAGCCGGGGAGGCGACGCCGCTGCTGGGGCCCGACGGACCGCTCCCTGCCAAAACAAGGGCACCAAACATCACGTGTCAGGACTGCCGCAGTTTAATGCGATTAATCTCATAAATAAGGTTTTCATGCAGCAGACGGGTCATGATGATCAAATCGGCCGCATGTTGTTGCTCTTCTCTCGACATGAAGCAGCTTCACCATGGTTTCTCTGCAGGGCGTATTGACGGCACTCTGAGGCGAGCAGCCGGCCGCCTTATTGCACAGCGCAGCGTTTTAATCCTGCTGCCTCAGCACACAAGACAAACGGGCAGCAACCTCTGCTTTCCTTCGCTTTGGTACTCGGCTCCTTAATTCACTTTATGTTCATTGACACAGACGCACAACAATAGTTAACATTATTACTGCTTTTCCTCAAGTGGCTGGGTTCTTATTACATTAGCGTCCTGTTGCTTGCAAATTGAAGCGTCTAACAATAACATCATAATATTCTGCAGAGGACCCGCAATGTTCCTTCTTTTAAAAACAAACTGCTGCGTTTTTTTTAGTCTAGCTTGAAGTTAACTCCTGACTTTGGAAGCAGCAGCTGGTCTAACAACCTCCCTTCTGTCCGCTAATGAAGATGATGTGATGTGATGATGGTTTCAACCTGCAGTAAATGATGTTTTTGGACACTTGGGGGCAGCGGAGGAAGCAGCAAACACAGCTTTCGCATCATTTGTTTACATACTGAACATATTTTTAACATCCAGCAGCTACCGAGCAGCGCGTCTGGTCTTCACTGTGGTCTCTGAGGGAAATACGCGGTTATTAAGCGGCTAAATTCTCTGCTCTGTTCACCAGCAAGCGGCTAATTATGCTCGTCTGCTGCTGGGAAGGTACAGCGTTGAGCTCAGTTCAGTGAAAACAGCTGTCCAAGCAAGCCCGAAAATGACACCATGTGGGCAGAACCGAAACTGTAAATCTACAAATTGGACCAGTGGGGGAAAAAATGAGCTGTGAAACTCACTACCATGCTCCATAAAGCCAGTCGAAGCTGCAGATTCAGCGGATAATGTGCTGCAGGTTCATCACTACCATAGAAGCCTTTCACGTTTGGTTTTGCATTACAATATTCTAGATTTTCACTTCAATCAATCGCTTTTAGCTGCTTAAAACCTCAACTAATGAACAACAAAATAAAATTAAATAAGAATAGTCTAAAAGGAAACATAAAAATGTACTTGAAAATTCACATGAAAAAAAAACTTGCTCATGCAGGACTCAGGAAATCTTATTTTGTTGGGTTTTTAATGTACATTTTTGCAAATTAATTAATTAGGTTAATCTCCATAACTGATAACACTGTCGGACCTTCGCTTCAACATTCATTATAGTCAAGTAAAGTTGTATTTTACGAAATTTTTGTGGGGTTTTAATCTTTAATATGTAAATTACTCGGGTAATTTTACACCACAAATAACTAATAATCATGTGCCAGTTGACTAAAACAGTAATAACAGCAAAAATGTGCATTATTTCATTTTTCTGGTGCAATATTTCAATTTTCATGCAATATTTCATTATAATGTGTGATATTAATTTACTTCTTCAGTATCACTGCAAGTATTACTTACTACTTTTTGTATTCTCGTCTTATTCTCGCTCGCATATTGTTATTTTTTTGTAATATATCACGCTTACATCTCATTTCTTTCGTACTAAGCGTTGCATTTCTCGTGTTGTTTAATTTTTTTTCTGAGCAGTAATTAGATAAGAAATTAAGAAAGTTTCACCTCATCTTAACCTCAAATTTAAACTTGTTAATTTTGAATAATAATAATAATGCATTGGTTTTATGTAGCCCTTTTCTAGTCACTCAAACACGCTTTACATTGCATTATTCATTCACTCCATACTCCATGGTGCTAAGCTACGTATGTGGCCACAGCTGCCCTGGGGTAGACTGACGGAGGCGAGGCTGTCAGTCTGCTCCATCGGCCCCTCCGACCTCCACCAACCACTCACTCTCACACTGCATCCACCCAGGATCGGGCATCCACAAGGCGGTATGGCCAGAAGCCTATTAGACGTCTTGTTTACTAGAAAGCACCTTGGCACAACAGCTGCTTTAAATTTACTGTATAAACAACTTCACTAGATTTGATTTTGACCTTTTTTGAATACAAGAAAACGTGTCTTATGCTGTGTTTTTGGTAAATAAATCTAATTTGAAACTGAACCAAAGCACCAAACCGAGAAAATAAGTGCAGCTTAGTTTTCCTGTGAGCCTCACGAGGATGTCATACGTCACAGTTTACATTTATTAATGCAAAAAAGCAACGTAGGAGAGAGCGTTCACCTGTGCTGTTGGGAGTAGGGGTCTGCAAACTGCCCATCACTGTGACGACGGGACCAACAGGTAACGTGGAGGGTCGCTGGTCTGATTTACACACCTGAGAAGCGTCTGCAGCAGGAAAGAGAAGAAAGCAGGGGAGTGAAGCAGCGAAACGAAGCCGGATCACTTTAAAATTAAAACCGGCGTCTCGTTCGTCCCACGTGTGGAGAGGAAAGTGATGTGAGGCGCCGCAGACTGTGAAGGGGGATTACACAGTCTATCAGGAGGCCCGAATTAGAACGGCCTACTTTTTGCAGCGTTCATTTTCACTGCATTTTTAAACCGTCTAGTCATCTGACCAAAATAGCCGTTAAAACAAAAAAAAAAAAAGCCGTCAGACCTTAGTCATGCTACGGGATTAAGTCCAGTTGATTATTTACTGACTAAAACATAATTAGACTGAAGAACAGAGCGAATCACGTCCCAAAAATAAATATAACGACACAAACGCATGAAATAATAACAGTGGATATCGTGTTGCTGGACCCTGCTGGTGACGTTCAATAAACAGGAACTTAAACAGTATCAATTTGCACTCAAACACCGAAAGAAAACTCATCAAAGCGGATGCTGACGGTAAAACTAGAGCTCGGTTCAGGTTACGACCCACTTCCACAGTGAAACATAAAGATTTGAGATGCTGTCGAGGGGCAGAATATTGACAAATCAAGAGTCTGTGTGGATTAAACGGTGGAGAAAAAGAATAAAGCATTTGTTAGCAAGCACATAAACACATCTGTAACATCACTGTGCTGCAGAGGAGGTGGAGATCTGAACAACAGGGGGAGGTGTTGTCACCTTTAAGTGTATTATAAAACATCAACAACCAGATTTAGATGATGCAGAATCCTAAACAGAGACTATATATAAAGATGAAAGCATTGATATCAACTTGAGAGCGACTTTAAGATTGATGTCTTATTTTCCGGTTGGAGCAAGGAGCTTCTCACGTGACACTAAGTGGGGCTCAATCAGGCCAGAAGTCTGAACTACCAAGCAGGATTTGAGGTTATCGAGGCAACTTCAGGTTTAATCTGGTTTTCAGGGCTGCTGTGCTGGTTCACTTCCTACTAGGATGCATCACCACGGTAACTAATGCTTCACATATCCTGATCTGGAGCAGGTTATATTCAAGATAAAGCATGTAAAAACACATCTACTGACTCATCAGTTCTCGGGGAAAAGAGCATCATCATTCCTCTAAGATCCCGCAGAGGTCAGATAGTAAAAGCATCTCAGAGGCAGGTAAGAATTTCTAGAGCTGCTCTAGATTTCACATTGTCCTACAGGCAAACGTGCAGCAACATAATCCTAAAATGAAGACTAACAAAGCACTAAATCCTTGTTCTTGTTGACCTTATAGGATTTGCAGTAAACCACTTACTGGTTAGAGTCGTGTTTTTACGTTTCATGCAGACAGAATGCAGCTAAATCTGCCTTGAAAGCCATAAGAATGATCCTAAATGTGAGATCACAGCTGTGTCTTCATTATGTGATTACATATTCTGTAAATAATTTGTGCTTTTGGGAGTAACAATCATGCAATCTTGCATTGCATAATGGTAATTAAACTGAATCTTAAGTCTTGAATAGGAAACCGACATCTGAGCAACTTATTTACAATTAAAATCATACTTACACTGTGCCTAAAATGAGGCAATGACATTAACAAGCCTATAAACTGACACACAATTTACACTTTTTTCAGCTGTTCCTTATCGACTGGCTGCAGCAGCTGTGGTGCTTTTACCTTTTGCTATATTTTAAAACTCCTTCTGCTGGTTTCGGATTGTATTTTGTTCTTCTTATTGGAAATATGCGACTCCACGCCTGTCCATGTTTAGGGTTGGTCATGAGAATGCATTAAAATCCAGATTCAGACACCCTGGACTGACTGACTGACCTGATAACCAGCTTCATGTGACTGCGGTTGTTTGGTTCAGCGAAGGCAGACAACAAATAAATACCCTGGATGTGCTGAACTTGCTTCGTAGTACAGACCTCAAGAGTGTCAATCGAGCCAGTCACACCCCCAAACATGCTCCTACTTAAGGTCTAATATCTACTTAATGAGGGAAATATTGGAAAAATGACCACCAGCTCGCCTATTAGGAGGAATCAATCTAGCTGCTGACGTCTTAATGACTCGTGGAATAAATTTACTGAGTCAGTATTTAATAGACGTTGATGCATTTTAACCAGGAGGTCATTCCATGAAAAATTAATCAGCGCATATACAACAAACTTTGCTTGGCTAGAACATGAGCCTGGTATCAAAATGTAGGTAAAAATAAGACCGTTTATTGTCTATAACTTGTTCTGACCAACCACCTATCAAACATGCTGATATGAGCCTTGAAAGTTTACCCAGAATGCACTTGTTAAAGTTTTCTCTTGTGAATTATCAGAAACACATCCAGTGATTGTTTCTATGACTTTAAGTGACAGACATCAAACTGCTGCAGTTTTGCTGTTCAAACTACGATACATCCCATAATGTTGACGCCCAAAGTTGGTCATAGGAAAAGTTAACACAACTGAGATTTCTGCTTTAGACTGTGACACCTGGAGTGGATTTAAATTTGCTTTTCAGACCTGAAGATCCAATGTGTCGGGCCGCCGTATAGCTCACTGAGTTAGGGCGTTACCATGTGAACGTAGGTCGCCAGCAGCGGACGTGAGTTCGAGTCCGGCTCACGACCCTTTGCTACATGTCTCTCCTCCTCCTCTCTATACCCCCTTTCACAATGTACTCTCCCGCTAACATTAAAAAATGGAAAAAGTCCTCAAAAAATATATATAAAAAAAGAAAATCCCATGAGTCCATCTGCTGAACTGATTTAATAGAATTAAAAAAACTCCTTAATCTACTTTGAGGGCCTTTAACTCTCAAAATATTGATAGTATGAAGGCAAAACTTTGCACTTCTCCATTAAATACACTAAAGTTATTGTACATAAACAATCAGCTGATTCTGTTTTTCAGGTTTGGTTGATTTTAAATGGAATGACTCATGAGACAAAGACTTTTTGGACTAGCGGCACTCGACAGCACTCCACTTTCAGTTTCAAGCTGCGGTCGCTGTCGGCACATTAACCACGTGAACACACACGTCCCGGCGGACGTCCTGTACCTGTGGGTAGTGTGGTCTGTGTTGGCATTGTGGTGTTGACTACAGGAGTGTCCAGAGGGGGCTGGTAGATCCCATCCACTGGGTTGATGGTGCTCTGGAGGGAACGCAGAAGAACAACAATCGCATCAGAAGGACAGAAACACCTGCTGCACGCCCAAACCACTGCCTGCTTACCAAAATAAAACACTGTCCGGCAACCGGGGAAGAGAAGCAGCCTCAATCCTGGTTTATAAACAGTTTTTTTTTGAGTGCAACAAGCCCATTTTGGCATCTATATTCAAGTGTCGACATGGTAACCACAATAAAACAACAGTTCCTTTGACATCCAAGCCTCTCTGTGCACTGGTTATAGATCTCACATTAATGGCACACATATGGGATAACAAGGACTATATGTACCACGCGGATCAATTCCCTAACACAATCGATATGAAACCAATCACACCAGCAGCAGCACAATAACCCGCTTCGTCTATTGAGCTTTGTGTCCTGGGCTAAAAGGAGTTAATTAACTCCACCGGGCTGCTTTCTAAGTCTGTAACGTGTCTTAACTCTCCGGCTCCTGATTTCCCTTGATGTAAAAAATAACCAACCGGGATTTATTTGCTGCCACCTGCCCTCATCAGAGCCAATTTGAATACAAACACACACTCATACACATATATATATATATATATATCTAAAGAGCAGCCTGTTGGCTTAGTGTAATGGGGTCACCACCACCGATGACCCGCCTGACAGGAACACGGAGCTAAAGCAAAACCTATCGACCCCCTTTCCCCCCCCCGACAACAACTTACCCCCGGGGCTCCTGGCAGCACCGAAACGACATCTAGCCTCTCTGGTGTGTTATCCTATTACTCAAACTTTCTTTTTTTTTTCTTTTTCTCAGGAAAGTTTTTGACATCATTTGAGATTAACAGGAACAGACACGGTGAGTCACGACAATGACTGAGCCAAAGAAGAAGGAGGAGGAGGAGGAGGAGGAGGAGGAGCTGTGGTTATTCTTCAGAATGGGACATTTTCCTCGACAGGAACGACTCTCTGGTGCAGCTTTCTGTGTTTTCGTGTCACTAAAAATGTCTAAACAGCCGAGAAAAAGGTCAAAAATCACACAGGCGCACAGATAAGTTTGGAAATCTCAGCTCTCCTTGTTCATATCGTCAAACTCCCTGCCTCCTTTCCTTCGTTTCCACCTCCGCTCGCCTCGTCCACGTGCCTTCGCAAAAGTAAGTCGAGGCCTACTAATTATAGCCAAACACTGGTGTGTCATGGTGGGACCAGCCCGGTGGAGAAAGGAAAGTCTCACAGCTTAAAAAGCAGCTTTAAAAACACCATCACAATTAATATTTTCCTTTTTTTAAAGAGATTGTGATTCTAATGCGGCAGAAGGCTCTCTCCGCGGAGCAAACCAATCACTGCATATAAATTATTTTGACAGATAAATACCTCTTCTGTGCAGGGTTTATAATTATTCCTGCACTTTAAAGCAACTCCCCCGGCGGCGCGGAGCCCGACGGGGTCAAATCGCACATGCTGCTGGCGTTTAAAGCATTAAAAACAAAAGGTCTGCGGTGCATTTATCACTTTGCTCCACATTACAGGCAACGTGACAGACATTCAGAGGACTCCAAAGCTGCAAAAGATATCTGGCGTATGAACACACGTGCAGTCCTATGCGCAGACAGGAGCTTACGCCGTGCTATTTATACGGCGTAATACTGTACTTAATGACTGGCAGATTAAGTCAGCTATAAGAGCAGTGAGTCCTGCGAGCTGTCCGGCCCCCGGTGGGATTCTTGCTTCAAGAGCCACACTGGAGGCTTTCTACTCGTCGGGCCATTATCTACAAACCATTCACATTACCACATTATCCGGCATTTTCCAAAGCACGCAGAGAGGTTCTCGATCGATTTTCTCCTTCCCAGGTAGCTGCTGGGGTCTTGTTTAATGCACGGCGGTCTGATCGCTCAGTGCATGTTTCATTTGCCCTTCGGTCCTCGCTTTTCTGTCTCTTCTCATTTCCAGTCAGGCTTTTTTTTTCCTCCTGGCATCCCACTAGATGTCTTAAATAGGCATGTTTTCCATCAAGGCTCATTTAACATACAGCATTAGCATATTTTCATGCGTGGAAATACAGTCGTGAGCCAGTTTGCTGCTGGGAAAACAAACACAGAAGACGAGCAACGTGCAACATCGCTACGTTTAAGGCAGATTACATAGATCTGGTTGATTATTCCACTTCTAAAGTTTATTGTTTTGGCCCATTTTCAAATAAGAAGTCGGAGTTTCTTTAAGCAAGAGGAGTCACTGTTTCCAACTGCATTTCCATAGCTCTGTTCAGACATGCACTACTTTCTGTAAATCTGACAGCAACTGAATGTGTCGGCTTCATTTCTTTTCTTTAAAAGCTGCAACAGCAATCTTACTTCCCCGGCTCTGGTAACATTTTCCCATCGCTCTGAAGTGCACCTGTCACATTAACGGATAGATCAACACAAGCCATGTTGTTTGTAGTTGTGCGAAGCAATTTACGGAAGGATTTTTCCACATTTCAGCACCATATTGGTCCAAAAACATCACCGAGAGCAGAAGACACAGTTCGCTGCCAAAATAACACCTTTCGCATTCATTTTGCTCGACAATTTCACATCTTCACAAACCGAAATGTCCATGAAAACAAACTGTTACTGTGCCTAACACCTTAGATTAACGATACTCATGAATCATTACAGGAGCTGAAATTCAGTTCATTGCTTCCAGCTGTTTAGGAGTTTTTCCTCTGAGTTTATTTAATACCTGCAGCATCAGACAGCAGCAGGATCCATGTGAGGGTCCCCAAAAACAGAAAGCTGCATGCATTTATGCTCAACAGCAGTAACTTTATTATTCGCTAATAATGATAAATTATCCCTGACATGGAGACAGGATGGATCAGGATCTAACAGCAGGTCACACTGTGTATGTTTTCATCAGCTGCAGGTTACGTAGTGGTCGTCCTCACGGCTTTCTGTATACTTTTATTCTATTGTTACTTTCGCCAAGGAGGTGATGTGATGGCCGGCGTTGGTTTGTTTGTTTCTTTGCTTGTTTGTTTGTTTGTGTGCGAAATAACTCGAAAACTCTTGGACAGATTTGGATGAAATTTTCAGGAAATGTGTGAAATGGGACAAGGAACAAATCCTGGAATTTTGGGACTGATCCGGATCACTGTCTCCATCCAGGAATTTTTCTAAGTTTAACCAGGTGGACAATTAAATGCGGTTTACTCTAAAAGCCACCAGAGGGCACTCTTGTTTTTGGGGTAACCACATGACATTTTGGGGCTCCACGCGACAGACAGCGACAATGACCGACTTCTCTTTCCTTCCTGAGCGACATAAGCACGGTTGGGCCGGCTTTCTTATGTTGTCTAAGAAGCTGGGAGGCTGTTAGGAGCTGCCGTGCTAGAGGCCGCGCCTTTTCATTAGGTCGGATGGGGTGAACGCCGCATTGAACTGTCTGTAATTACATTTGCATCTGTAACGTTCCATACAAAATATGTGAATTGGGAGATTGTGTTGGGGGTGGACTGAAGCTCCTTGGCGGAGGTATGCGCACTCTGAGTGCTTTTCTAGTTAGTAAAGTAGCAGTTAGATTATCGTCACACATGGACAAAAATGTCAGTGTTTTAATAAACTACGCTGTCATTTAGTTTGCCGTTAGTTTAGATTTAGTCTTTTGCTTGTTGCTGCATTACCATGTATTAAACATCACTGGGTGTTCTGTCTAATCTCGCATGAATGACTAATAACTTTCTGTCACTGTGGCGTCTGAATGAAGCTGCGAGGAAAATTAATATATACATAAAAGCAACGCAGATCTGAATGACAGAACGCTGTTACTTTAACAGACTGATGAAGCGGCGACGTTGCATATCTCACGTCTGAAAGGGGCTTAAGTCTGTGACAGATTATCCATCTACAGCAGGACTCAGCTGTATTTTCACAAGATATTTAAAGGAATGGAAAAACAAAAGCTGCCTGTATGGCACAAAATCAATCTAAAAACCAACAGTAAATGCTTTGGAAAATGCCTGTCATCAATGTACAGCACATGTGTGCGGGTTAGAGCATGCACATCTCCCTGTGTGTCCTTCACCGTCAACACAGAGCACCTGCAGAGCCTCCATAGTGCTCTCTACATGGCTTTACAGCTATTAGTGCTGAGAGGTTCAATAAGCAGGCCGTGTGCACGATAAATCAATGGTGAATTAGTGGAGTCTGATTAGTGGGTGAAGTGATGTGCAACACTCGTATACGCAGGCATGCAAACACACACGTACAGTCCACGTACGCACATATACTCTGCAATAATGTGTATTTCGGGTCACGAAGATTGCACAAACACACATTTTGAGCCTCGATGAAGTGAAAGAATAGTTCCCAACCACTGTTGAAAACTTTAAATCCCAGATGAGTTCAGGAAAAGCATTAACTTAATCAAGAGGAGAGTAGTGGCAGAAATGAGGGGACAGAGCTTGAGATAGAGCTTATCTCCAAATTAGACGGCATGCACTAAAAACAGGTCTGATTTATCTGCTTTCCTACATACAGGAGGGAGTAAATTAAGCCAGAAAAGAAAGTTAGCAGTTCCTTTGATTGTTTTTAAATATTTTTGTCATGGACGAAAAGTGTCAAACTTACTATAAGTCCGTTTGCGTGTTGTTGTTCGTTACTTTGGTCCTTAAAATTTTAAGAAGACAGTGTTAGACTGCTTGTGTAGGAAGAGTCATTTCACAAAGCATCCTGAGCATCCGTGGTGTAGAGAGCGATGAGGTCCATCCCTCTCATCACATGGAGCTTCATCATATTCCCCAGACTTGCCACATGCAGTGATCCTTTCATCACATGGTAAAATCCACATTACTTTCAGTATCGCAAAAATAAATTTAAAAAAAAAAGAACAAGATTGCAAAACTAATTACACGTTTCCTGGAATCTCGTTCAAAAGTCGTTTTTAGCTTTTAGAGAGAGAGCCAACAAGTGCCACCTCGCAGCCACATGAAGCAGAAATGATTGCTCCACTTCCTTTCAGAGAGCTGAATGGAACATGTGATGAAACGAGCACCGGGCGACACCCTCATCAACCAGCGACCCAGATAGCAACTGTAAGCAGGGAACTACCCCGGGGACGAAAAGGTAACACACAGTGCATGTGGTCTCACAAGAACGATGATTATGGAGAGAGATGGCACACCAAAACTGCAGAGAGAGAAACGTCAAACGTGCAGAGGAGACTGGCTTTACCTTGGCAATCTGCAGCAGTACAATACAGTGCTTGATGGACTCTACCATACTCTGGAAAACAGAAAGGAGCTCATTAACTCATCTGGCTTGGCTTCCGCACCTGAAGTCAGGATGGAAAATGTGTTCGAGTCTGACTTACACAAGTAGTCTCCTTCAAATTTTCAATTTTCTGTCAAAAAAAAGAAAGAAAACATTCTGTAAGATTTAAGAGCAATTTAAAAAACACACAAAAGCAGAAGTGCTGATGCAACCGGATTAACAGGACATGAAACACAAAAACATCAAGGTACCCCTGCGTGACTGACTTTGTTTCCCCCCTTTAAATCTACAAGACAAAACAAACGTCTGGTGAAGTCAAGAAGTGACCAAAGGCGGTTGAACACAGAGAGGAAGTGAACACAGTCACACAGCAGCTGGTGAAAAACACAAAAGGCTACTGAGACGCCCTGAAACTGAACCGCTTCCTCCACAAAAACCGAACACCTCTTTCGCTCGGCTGATTTTTAAGCTAGAAAAACACCCGCTTTGTGGACCAAACAGCCCAGAGGAGGAAGATTAAGAGTCAGTCGGTGTCATTTCAGACTGTAGTGTTGCTGCACTGTCTCAGGTTGCTTATTTCTTATCACAAAATCAAGCCTCATCGGTGTGATGTGTGTTGATCGACATCAGTTCCTCGTAAGCCTCACATGTTGTTAAATATTACCATGAAGACAACATGGAAGCAGATTGCAACTTTGCACGTATAATGACAACATAAAAACCCCTACAGACATCTGTTTTAATGGTATACGGATGAGTTTACATCACAGTTTTCTCAAAATAGCAAAAAACTAGAACCCTGTCTTGCCATAGTTGCCTCACTTCAAATTCTACTGATGTTAGAGGCTTTAAAAGTCGGTGAAATGTCGACCAAAGACTGTATTTTCAATAGGAAACATGGATGCATCCATATATTTACGCTTACAGGAACTTACTGCAGCTCCTTTACCAACCTTGTTTGAAAATTTTTGCAATTTTTTTCAACTTTTAACAGCCAGTGATTCAAAATCTGGCTTCTGAAGGGGTCGTTTAATTATTTGGATCAGCTGAAACCCCTTTTGTCTGTGTCCTCACCGAATTTCACAGCTGTGGGAGTTAAATTTCTGGAGACACTGAACCTTAAAAACGGCTTCTCAGGGTAAAAATATACGTGAAATCCTCAAAATATCCGACAGAACTTCAATTTGGAGCAAAATCTGAGACGGTGCGGCAACTTATTTTACATTTGCCTTACATAGCGGGTCTAGCAGGCTGCAGCTAACGACTCACTGAATAATCTATTGACAGAAAATGAATCAGCAGCTAGTTTGAATGCTGATTTCAGTCACCTTTTAACCAAATTGATCCAGTTGTCCTCTCAAATGTGAGGTAATGCTGCTTTACTCTGTTTTACATCATTAAAAACTGAAGATTTTTGCCTTTAAATCAATTAAACCATTAATTACTACTGAAAATAATCACTAGTTGCAGCCTGATCAATGTCTGATAATTGGCTTGTCAGTGAGTTGAGAACAATTTAAGGTGCACATGAACATTTCTGCAGGATCCAAGTTTGTCCGCCTGTATTAATACTGTTAAATTGTGTTTCGTTAGCTTGTCAGATGCTAACAGACGAGTCATAACGTTCAGTCCTTTGTGATACTTAGAGCTGACAAACAGCAGAATTCCCACATCTGCACCGAAGCCACCCTCCTTCCTTCGCCTGCTGTCGACCGTGGCTCTAATGACAGCGGACCAGAAAGCCAACGAGGCGCAAGGACGGCGTCGCGTCGCTGGTACTCACTCTGCGTGACTCATCCTCTTTGCAGTCCTTGATCTTCTCATCAAACAGCTGCGTGAGGACAAGAAATTAAAAGGAGAGACAGATGGAAATGTGAGCTGAGGCGACTCCGCGGCGAAACGAGCATTCAAAGGATCAGGAGGTGAAGCTGCACGGACGACGAGGCTCGGGATGACGCGGTGGCGAGAATTGAGGAGGGACACTCGAAGGAGTTTTCATTAAGATGTTCTGCCTGAGACGACGCGCTTCTTTAAAAACATGGCTTTCTGCTTCGTCACCGTGCCACCACAAATCTGATCTCTAACTTCTGCTTTGTTACAAACACTAAGGAGGTGGTGACACAGATTTGATTACAAGCCAAGTTAGGGTGAATTTTAGGTGTAAATCTTTCAAATGGACAATATTTTTTGTCTATTTTTGTGGGTTAATATACAGATTTAGGATTAATGTTCAGATTTAAGGTGAATTTTAGGTGCAAATCTTTTGAATTAACTACATTTCTTTATATTTCTGTTGATTATTGTACAGATTTAAGGTAAAATTTAGGAAATCTATTAAATCAACTGTATTTACTTTGATTTTGGTGGATTAATGTACAGATTTAGGATTAATATACAGATTCAGGTTGAATTATAGGTGCAATTTTTTTAAATGGACTACATTTCTTTTTATTTTTGTGGATAAATGTACATATTTAAGATTAATGCACCGATTTAGGGTAAATTTAAGGTGCAAATCTCTCAAATGGACTACAATTCTTTATATTTTAGTGAGTTAATGTACAGATTAAAGATAACTGTACAGATTTAGGATGAATTTCAGGTGTAAATCATTTGAATTAACTACATTTCTTTATATTTTTGTGGGTTACTGTACAGATTTAAGGTAAATTTTAGGAAATCTTTCAAACTGACTGTATTTACTTTAATATTTGTGGATTAATGTACAGATTGAGGTTGATTTTAGGTGCAATTTTTTTAAATGGACTACAATTCTTTATATTTTCGTGAGTTAATGCACAGATTAAAGATAACTGTACAGATTTAGGATGAATTTCCGGTGCAAATCTTTGAAGCTGACTATAGTTTTGTCTATTTTTGTGGATAAATGCACAGATTTAGGATTATTGTACAGATTCAGGGTAGATTTCAGTTAGAAATCTTTCAAATGTAGTGCATTTCCTTGAATTTTTCAGGACTAATGTACAGATTTAGGGTGAATTTTAGGTGCAAATCTTTCAAATGGACTATAATTCTTTTGATTTCGAGCTATAAAAGGGAAAGTGGGCAGTACATAGCCTTAAAAAGTGAAATAAACCAGCTGAAATGATGACATCAGTGCATCTGCGTGCTGAGTCCTACCTTTAACTGGTCAATCAGTATCTGCAGGTAGGCGTCCGCTTCGGCGAGCTTCTTGTCAAAGTCTTGAACACTCGGAACGAATCCCGTCTCGGCCTCCTGAAGACGAGAAAACGAAACAAAGCTGAGCATCAGTGCAGCTCCAGCCAAATCCACAGCAGAAGCCTAGAAGCTAGCATTTGCATATTCAAAGTAAAACACACTTCAGAGCAAATAATATCCATTCATAAAAACATGATTCGTCTCCATCACCTCCCGGCCAGGTAGGCTTTTGTAAACTGCTACACAAAATGGTGGACAGAAGCATCAACAGTCCAGGAGAATCTTCCAGCATCGTACTGTACCGGTGGGAGATATGAATACTATTGTTTAACGGCTTCATGAAAGGCCAGCAGGTCTGTCTGCCTCAGCGCCTGACTGGAGGCCAACGCATTTCAGGCTGCAACAAAACTAAATCGGGAAACTCAAGGCTGCGGAGAGTTTAGCTACAGACGGAGGACAGTGTGTGTAAATGGAGCTGAGGTGCACTCACATTCAGCGTTTGTTAATTAGCTTCCCTTAATAGCACCCACACACACACAGACACACACAGAACTGAACATTTCATTACATAATATCCATTAAAAGGTAATTACGAGAGTATTGACGGAACAGACGTGACCGGGCATCTGTCTCTATCTGTCTGAGCTCACCCAGAACAATCCAGCTGGCTGCGACACAAAACCGAAAACGGGCAGATAGATGATAAACGTACGCACGGACAAGACTTCCTTCGAAAAATCAGCCCGTCGATGGCAAGGACAGCACAATAACCCCTCTACACCAAGCCAGACGATTCAGCAGATGACTAACACGGCGTGTGTCACTGCAATTTATTGCTACATAGCAGTTAGTCTGACATGGAAAACACAGAACAAAACCTCTTAAAGGTGAAAAAGCAGGCAGAGAAACGGTAAAACTGAAAGTGAAATAAACTGCTACATCCTCCTGTGAGTAAAACAAGCTCTTATCAGACCCTGTGTTTGGCCGCTGCTGCCGCTTTCTGGGATTTGCTGCGCCGCATAGTCCTGCTGCGTCCTGAGTTTGAGACGCCTTTTCTTCCTGCCAGAGACGGTTTCATAGGAATATGAAGGAAAGCCATTAACCCAGAGCCGAACACTGCGACACCTGCTAAAGTTTAAACCGTAGAGACACTTTATAGAGAACAAAGTCTGCGTCAACTCAGCAGCCATGAAGCCAAACTTCCTCCAAGGATCAAAGGTGCTTCCAGTGTTTCAACATAGCTGCCCACATACACGCCTGAACCAAAATCTGAATTATGTTGTAGATGTCTGCATGCTGGGTTTCTGAGTGCCCCTTTTTGGCATGGAAGTCATTTTATTGATATAAACCTGCTTTGTCTGGTTATTGGCTGCACTATCTTTCTACTTAGGCATCAAATTAAGATGGTTTTGACCTGGAAAATGCCCAAAAACTCAAAGCCAAACACAGGGTAGTGCAAAAACATCTACATGCAACTGTATAAATGCAGGCAGTTGACTAAATAAGCAACACAAATTCATAAAGAAGCATTGCAAGTGAACGATACAGTCCACTGTTACAATACATTATTAGCAAAAAGCATGAAAATACCTCATATTATAATGCGATTTACAATATCCAAGGACTCAATGTGGAAAAGCTGGGCCCAAACAATTAATCTTAACGTTATCGGAACGGCAATTAATGGTAAAACGTGTCGCAACATATCAATATAAACGCAGCATTATGATGCTACAGAGGTGCTTTGGCGTACTGCTGGCTGAGGCCTAGGTAGCAGAGCGGGTTGTCCACTGATCGCAAGGTTGGCGGTTCAATCCCCGGCCCCTCCGCATGCCGAAGTGTCCTTGGGCAAGACACTGAAGCCCAAGTTCAGAAGCCTGAAGTCTGTGAGTGAATGTGTGAATGCGAAACACATCGTAAAGCGCTTTGGATTCCACTAAGGAAGAAAAAGGTGCTATATAAGTGCACTACAATTTATCATTTACTATATTTCTAATTGGGCATTAAATTATGATGATTTTTTACTTGAAAATGATGAAAACTCAGAGTCAAACACAGGGCGGTGCAAAAACATCTACATGCAACTTTATAAATGCAGGCAGTGGACTAAATAAAAACTACAAAATTCATAAAGAAGCATTGCAAGTGAACGATACAGCCCACTGTAACGATACAGTATTTGCAAAAAGCACGCAAATATCTTATATTTTACCGTGACTTAATGTGAAAAAGCTGGGGCTGAACAATTATTGGGACTGCAGTTTTTCGATAAAGGCAAAACATGTCACAACTCATCAATATAAATGCAGAATTATGATGCTCCAAAGGTTCTCCGGCCTACAAATCATACTCTGCAGACATTTGGGAATGTGCTTGTTTGGTGCAGACTCCAGCAAAAAAACTAATTATGTTAGTTTCAGCAACAAAAACAATGCAAAAATTAGGATTCCAGCCAAAATCATGGCTCATATTGCATTTATATATCCAAAAAAACTGAATGAGAGTGTAAAATTGTGATTACTACATGTCTTGTAAATCTACTGCATTCATGTGTGCAGGTGACATGTGATACAGACCACTGTTAGAATACAGTATTTACAAAAAGCACGCAAACACGCTTTAATAAATGCAATTATTTACAGTGTCATAAGAGTCCGTGTAAGAAAACTAGGGCTGCACAATAAACTGAAATACTACCCAACTTGCAAAGTGCAATATCCAAAATGCAGCGGCTGCAGTTTTGTGAAAAATGTAAAAACGTGTCACAGCGCACCGTCATAAATGATGCATCGTGTTGCTGCAGAAATGCACTGCCCTACAAATTGTGCAGACTGCAGCAAAGATCACATTATATTAAAATATTGCCGCTCTCGCTGAAATTGTGTCCCAGATCGCAATATTTTTTGGAAGTTGTTCCGACTGAAAGAGCAGAATCCACTTGATGTGCGTGTAAAAATAGTAGTGTTGACATGTCAGTTACTTCCACCTGGTGATATACTGGTGACATTTTTAAATGCTTAGGCCTGAACACACGTGATAAGAAACTAAACTGCAGCAGCTGATATGGTGAAAGCAAAACAGGGCCAACAAAACAAGACAATCCCCTATTATTACGGTATCTCATGTTTTGTCAACACACAATGATGGAGGGGAAGCGCTTTTTCAGACGGAGCAGATAAGTCTGGAAAGCGGAAAGTCGGAGGCAGGTGTTCGGTTTATAAACAGCCGCTGTTCGGCCACGTCATAACGCTGCTGCTTCCAGAAATATTCCCAGACGTCTGCACCTCCACTCCCACTCGTTCCCAGCCTCTGCATCCCTGTCACACAGCGGGAGCATTTACAGCAAAGTCTTGAACACATGAAGACTCTTGAAGCCACCAAACCAGCCCAGACTCTCCAAACAACGCTGCCTCCCTCCCTCCCCCATCTATTTGTCTTTCCACACAGTGTGACCCACTTTAAAATGCTGCTGCCCCAGCAGCGCACTGCAGCCGTTAAACTTCTCTCAGCTATGCTGCAGTGGCGTGGTTTTTTCCATTTGTTTGTTTACGTGTGTGTTTTACTTACTGGGTGCCTCGCTCCAATGGACATGCTGCATTAAACCCTGCACATCTCTCAGGCCATTTACGCAGCCTGACACAAGATCTCTTTCTCCATTACTCAGTGTTTTTCCTCCCCACAGCAACAAATCACCAGCTTTGGTGAAGTTAGCATTCTTTCCTCCTCCTCCTCCTCCAGGCAGAAAACAATCCCCTCCTCTTGCTCTCCACTGCAGTCTGCCAATGTAAACCACAGCAGCCCTCAGACTGTTAGCTGAGCCTCCAGTATATCCTTCAGCAGCAGTTATCAGCTGAGCGTTTGGTGCGAGGCGGACAGAGCCGAGTTAATCCGGGACCCTCCCCTGGCAGGAAAGGGACACTTCCTCTTGCAGAACAGAAAACACACAAAGCAGCAGCAGCGAGGGCTGACAGGAGCCAGCAGCAACGGCCGCTCTGATTGGCCGAGGCGGCGGAGGCAGATGTTTGGTCGATCGAGCAACCGGGTCTGGGATTGGGCGACGCCGGGTCATGTGACGCTACGACAGCAGCGCGCTAAGACTGCATAAGTGCGTGTATGTGTGCAAGCAGGAACACGTAGCACATCAGAAGGATTTGCCACAGAGGGAGGGAGGGAGGGAGGATGAAGGAGGGAGGGTGGGAGAGGAAAATGAAAAGGTTGGTCATGAGGATGAAGGAGGAGGAGGAAGAAGTGTAGATGATGATGATGATGGGAGGGGACAAGCTGGAAGGTTTGCTTTAAGGGAGGAGAGGCAGGAAAGAGAGCAGTGTCATAAAGAGACATAAACACCAGTGGAACAGAAAAAACTGCCAGCAGGTCAGCAGTCAAACAGACTTTCCATTAAAGTGAAAAACCCTGGCTCCAGTACCAGCCCAAACCCTCATCCTCCATTTATGATGGCACAAATGTCACCATTTTTTCTCAGACTAAACAGAGACTGCGCTCCAGTATCCATCCTACCAGACTGTCCACTACGCCAGAAAAACACTCAGTTTGAGAGTATATGAACCACAGTATGCCCAAAACTACCAGAATATTCTACTTACTATTCTGACTCACAACCCTCTGCACAGTTTCGTCACACAAGTCCACCTTTTCTCATTTCTAAGCTCCCCGGGGAGGTGAAGAGGGGACACGAGGAGTCGAGGCAGCAGGCGATCAATGGAACAAGACATCCTGGCCTCACAGCTGTTAATTCAAAAATGACGTCAGTTTAAAACGACGTGTGGCACAGCTGCATCGCCTCTTTACTGACATGACACAGCTGTACTTTATGATCTCAGCCATATGAGCAGAACAGTTTTCATGATGACTTACAGGTGAGGTGAATAACATTGATCATATTGGTACTATGTGCTGTTCTGATGGAAAACCCTGGATTTTAACATCTGTGTTGATGAGACTTAGACACCCAAATAAACATTGTCCCACAACAAACACACTCCCTCATGCTAATAGAAATCCCAAATGCCACTGGATGAAAATGCACCCCACCACATGGCAACAACATCAACCAATCAGGAACATGTGGAGGAACATGACAATGGTCCAACATGTTGATGTGATCTCCAAACTTCCTACACCCCTTTCTGATCAAGCATCAACAGGATGCAGTGGAGCAAGTTGGATTGACAGAGGCCCCACTGCACAAGCCAGAGTACCCAAAGGACATCCTGGTTCCAGATCCCATAGGACACCCTGAGAGGTCCTCTGGTCCATGCCCAGTGGTTCAGAGGATTTTTGACCACATAAGGGGGACCAACAGAATATTAGGGAGGTGGTCATAATGTTCTGCCTGATCAGTGAGTAAACACACGACATGGTTTGTATATTTGCCGCCTCTTTTATGTCACTGGTGCAGAGAGGACTTTAACGAAGATACACCTGTGCTTCCTCGGTCAGAGCTCCTCTTGCAATTATCCTCAAGCCAGAAGATGCATTTTAGGAACTGAGACATCCTTAATGATAAAGCGCCAATATTTAGTAGGCTTAAATGAGATGAGTCTGGACTCTCGCGTGAGCTTGTTATGCCCGTACTGTTCAGACATATGACAGCTCATTTCGCGCTACAGACTGCAACTGTCAGAGTTTGAGGTACAATATTATGACTAAGTAGTATCTCTCAATTGTATGCAAACTACATGAAGCAGCACATACTTTGTGAGGCAGCTATAGTACATACTTATAGATTCTGACATTGGCTGATTATCTTTTACATCACGTCAAACCTGATGTACAGAATCCTGGTTTGACACTAATCTGAGGTCTGAGCAGCAGACCACAAAGCTTGTACAATCTCGTTTTTAGGATCTTAGAAATATTTTGAAGGTATCCTACCTTTAAAGACACACAGGTGCTTTTATTTCATCATGCCTAGATGACTGCAGCAGCCTTTCTACCTGCTGAACCAGCAATCTACGGATCGATTCCAGACTGTGCAGACCTCAAATGGTGCTTTTTAGCCATTTTAGCCTCTTTACATTGGTTCTAAATATGCTTTACGATAGATTTTAAGATTTCTCTCGCTACCTTTAAGGCCCTTCATAGCCTCTCCTCTTGCTATAATTCTGACCTTGCAGTACTGTATGCACCAGCACACACTCTGAGAATGGAGACACATGTTTCAGTCGGGGCTCTGAGGCTTTAGAACGATCTGCACAAGGTGATCAGGCCGGAGAGTCTTCTCTGATTTTTATCTTTTAAATGTATCTTATTGCTTTAAATAATATGTTTTCACCTTTCTAAGACTGTGAAGGTTTATACACCATGTGATTTTACTTGTTGCTAAAAATTTCAATGGTATGCTGCCTTGTGAAGCAAGTCGCCTGGATTTTGAAAAGTGATCGGTAAGGAAAGATTATCATGATAATTCTTCTAACTATTAGGGGTGTTAATGATTAAACGTTACTCGACTGACTGCCGTTAAAAATGAAGCTGATTTTGTGGGGGGTTTAGCAAGCAAAGGGCCACCATGACAAAGACTTCTGTGACATTTAATTGGCTTCCAGGGCTCCAATGCAACCAAGACACAAGATGTTTGTATTCGCATATGAAATACCATCTACTGTGCGATCGATTGATATTTATATTATAACATTTATATTTTATTATTATTATTATTGTCATCATCATTAGGGATGTTAATGATTAACCATTACCCGATTAATTACCGTTAATAATTCGATCAATTTTGTGGGGGTTTAGCTAGCAAAGGGCCACCATGACAAAGACTTCTGTGACAATTAATAGCTTCCAGTGTTTCAATGAAACCACAACATTTTTGCCGCAAAAAATACTACTTAAAGATGCATATGGAACACCATCTATTGTGTGATCGATCGATATTTGATTAATAATGCTACCAGTTATTGAGTAAGAAAATTGCTAAAAATTTGCATCTCTAATTGTTATTATTACCTCCGCCAAGAAGGTTATGTGATGGCCAGCGTTGGTTTGTTTGTTTGTTTGTTTGTTTGTGTGCAAAATAACTCGAAAGGTAATGGATGGATTTGGATGAAATTTTCAGGAAATGTGTGAAATGGGACAAGGAACAAATGATGATTCTGGGACTGATCCGGATCACCGTCTGGATCCAGGATTTTTTTTTAATGTAAGTGTAACTGGGTGGACAATTAAATGTGGTTTACTCTAAAAGCCACCAGAGGGGAATCTTGTTTTTGGGGTAACCCCCTCTGACCACATGACATTTTGGGGCTCCACGCAACAGACAGCGACAGTGACGGAGTTCTCTTTCCTTCCTGAGCGACATACGCACGGTTGGGCCGACATTCTTATCTCCGGTTGTCTAAGAAGCTGGGAGACTGTTAGGAGCTGTTGTGCTACAGGCCGCGCCTGTTCATTAGGTCGGATGGGGTGAAGGCCGCATTGTTGGTAGGACATTTGAACTGTCTGTAATTACATTAGTATCTGCAACGTTCCATACAAAATATGTGAATTGGGAGATTGTGTTGGGGGTGGACTGAAGCTCCTTGGCGGAGGTATGAGCTCTCCGAGTGCTTTTCTAGTTATATTTATTTTTCGATTTAAAAAGACAAGGCCGATCACTCAAGTTTCAAATGCTCTGTTGCACCAGAAAAAAAATCAGGTACAAGCCAGAAACATAAAGCTTGAAAGTGCCCTGATAACAACACCTGATATGCAAAATCATCACATGAGCGTTGCGGTGAAGCACACCACATCATGCTGAGTATGCAAATGCTTATAATCTGCAGCTCAATAAAAACTCTCATATCTCTGCACTTTGTAAATTCGATCCTCATTTTGACTTCACTTGTACCAGTGCACTCTTCAGGTATTACAAAGAAGTAGCATGTTTACTTTGGAAAGTAAACAGTAAAACTACAAACAGAGGAATTAGCATAAACAAGCAGGCAAACACAGAGGAGGCCCAGAGCAAAACAGCTTCTTCTTCTTCTTCTTCTTCTAACTGGGGTGGATGGATTCAACACTTAGAGACACTATTGAGAGGCTGGTTACATACCCGGAGCTGGAGGGTGTGACGGAGGATAGTTCCCTCTAAGGCGTGGATCCACTTCTCCCGTTCGTCTGCATCGCGAGCTGAGGGCAGAAGAAACGGACACACCCAGTGAGCCATGTTTTCCATACGGACATCAGCAGCAGCAGCAAACCTCACACTCGTGTTACACGCTAATGACACCAAAACACAACACCGACATGGCATGAGCAATGGTGACGCAGTGGACGCTGTGTTTTTCCTCTACAAATCACATTCTACCTCTTACCTTAACCAGCATCTGTACAATTCATTTCACATTTTTGAGAGAACGCACGTTATCACACGTTAGATTGTATTAGCTTAATCCATACAAGAGCATAAAAACGGCGCATCATGTGACAATTTTTTTCACGACCCTATCTAAATAATAAAAGGTTATTGCATCCAGCCAATACAGTGTCTAGCACAACAACCAGGTCAAAATATATCACCTACAGCTCATTCAGAGTATGATGAATAAACCCTTTCCACGTAAACTACTTATCCTGGCCATACTTTCTTCCCACTTACCATCACAGAGTAAAGAAAAGGTCTTGATTACCATCTGCCTATTATATGCCAAACGTCTCATTTCACAACACTGGAAAACAGCCCATATACCTTATCTAGGTCACTGGATTAGAGAGATGTCCTCTTGTCTAGTTGTGGAGAAAATTACATATAAAATGAAAAATTAAAAGGAAGCCTTTTGTGATATGTGGGACCTTTTTATGACCTTTGTTAATAGGATGGGCCTGTCAGATGCCTCGAACACGGAGGTTAGGTGCTCTGTTAGGTGCATAATGTAGTGTG
The DNA here is from genome assembly GCA_024666655.1 of Dascyllus trimaculatus. Classification (NCBI taxonomy): domain Eukaryota; kingdom Metazoa; phylum Chordata; class Actinopteri; family Pomacentridae; genus Dascyllus; species Dascyllus trimaculatus. Next base: position 31,692,017 of record CM045446.1, read on the forward strand.
TGTGTGTGTGTGTATGTAAAATAATTTTTAAAAAATCAAAATATATCACCTTACACACCCAACATATTCTCCTCTAATCCAGTTCATACCCTGGGATATTATTTGGGCTACGTTATGCCATAACCGTCTCTGAATTTATCAGAAAGAATTTAACAGAATTTCCGACACAAGACAACAAACTGCTTCAGTTTTCGTGGCATCGTACCGGACGATAATCTGATGATGCAATCCCAAAATCATCTGGATTCCACAGAACATTTTCTGTGCTTTAAACAGTCCAATTTAAAAGGATTTGGACTTTCTTCATCACATATCTGCCATGTATCGCTGCAAAATCTTGAAACTCGGTGAAGATTAACAAAAATGCCCTTTTGGGGGTATAAAATCTGCATTATCTCAATTAATTGCGAACAAAATTTTCCATTGTATTTCTCACTTTTAGGTGTACAATCATGTGAAGCAGCAACACCAGACCGTAGCAGCATATCGCCAATAGCTTTGACGTCATTAACCAACAATGCAGCCCAAGAAAAGTGATACCCCTGTTTGTGAAATAGCCGGGGGACAAAATCTTCTATTGCCTCTCCTTTCCAGTTAGATGTTAATCTCTAATGCTGCAGTAGTATGTTATATTTCAAACTTATGTTGGAAAAAAACTCACTGAAATAAACACTTATTTATGAAAGGCACAAGGGAATAAACCAGCCTGGGCTACATTTTGACCCGGTATCCTTTGGTCGTGGGTCAATCTGGCCTGCTACACCTGTAAGAGTCTCCTTACAGGTTGATTTATTTTATCAAAAAAGGTAAAAAAAAAAATGGAATGAATGTACAATATTTTTACAAGTGCCCACAGGTGTTACTAATACTGTAAAAACACAGACTCCACATACTGTAGATATTTTACTATTTATTTGAATTTGTGTCTGTCCTCATCTCCTCTCTGCTCAGTGTAAACACAGCCTGCAGTTCAGCCAAGAATTCCTTGAATTTTTGCCAAGCGGCTGTTGATCACAGCTGAGTCACTAATAGCTTCACAGTTGTGTGGAGGAGTGTGGAATTTTTATTTTTTCACAGAATGTGATTTGATCAAATGGTTGGTTTTTGGCATTTTTTTTTAAATGAGGCATGTAGAATGAAGCGATTTTGAAGATAAATCATGATTTCATCCTCAGATTTGGTTAATTTTCCCGATGGAACCGTACGTCACACATGACTAGCTCATGTACTGTCCTAGAGCTCATCATCCACTGATTTTTTCTGCTTTTACAGTTTATTGCAGTTACCTTCTGTTTACATTATTTTGCACAGCTATTGTTAATTTTTGGAATTTTACTTTTAAATTTTCCATTTTTGCACATCCTATTTGCACTAAATACACTTTACAGTTCATATATTCATTGTTTTTATTTCTATTTTACTTTATTACATTGTATTTTATTTGTGTATACTATTTTTATACTTGTTGCTATTATTCTCAGTGGACAGCAAAGTAAGAATTTCATTGTACAGGGAAACGTGTTTCTTTACTGTGCACATGACAACAAAACTTTGAGTCTTGAATCTTTGTGGTTTTAATAAATTGTGCGATTTTTAAAAAAAATATAGGTTCAGAAACACATAAACACTGTGAAACTGATGAAGCATTTACATAACATTCTTGGTAGGAAAAAGTAGCATCTCATATTGAGCTTTGATATTCTTTATGACAGCAAATCAATACCAAAACAATCAGAATCGACTTCTGTGATCTCTCTAAAAACGCAGAGCTACAGCTCCCTCAGCTTGGTGATGCTGTACTGATTTTTTTTTTTCTTTTTCACGTGGAGCCTTTAGGGTCAGAGTGTGAAATAGAGCAGGGAAAGGCTGCACCCACAGAGCAAAGACAGAGAACAAACAGACTGCCAGCGACATTAAACAGTGACCCGGCACAGGCTCTGGCAGATGCAACGCACAGATACGGACTGCAAATGGCTGCCGCACACTTTTCAGTGCCAGTTTCATACAGCGATAAGATATTACATCCTCTGAGAAGACGTGGACTCAGCTGGACTCCATGCGGCCAAGTGTTCACGAACTGTGTTTTAAAGCATCAAAGGCAAAGCAGCTAAAAGATTCCCTCAGTCAAAAATAACCTCAATGTTATAAGAGGGCACAGCTGGACTTAATAAGATATATTCCTTTGAATTATCTGGCAAACTAAACCCAGTGTGAGAGTCGTTTTTCACCGAGCTGGAAACAAGACGGTGCAGCAGATGAATGGCTGCGCTATCACGGAGGCTGAGCAGCGCTACGGCAGAAAAGCTTTTAAAGACATTAAAAGGCAGCCGAGGCTCAGGCCAATCCACTCAGACAGCGCCTTGCTGCCCTCTCACTTTCCCCCTCAGCCAAACAGACTCTCCAGAGGAACAGATTACTGCAGCTAATGTCGTTTGGCCCTATTCACGACAGAAAGAGACGCTAGCCGGGTCAGTTTGGGAAAACAAATACTTTAACTGCACGTATTCACTTCCGATCTTTGTCGTAGGCGGTGGCACCGAGGACGACGTGGTTCGCTTTGTCAGGTAGGTGCGAGCGTTTAGTCAGCTGAGCAGGCCTGCAGCTTTAAGTGGACGTCACCTGACATGAAAATACTTGTGGAGAGCCACATATTCAGACAGCAATATGTGATTTAAGCAGCTAACAGAAAAGAAGAAGAGGACGAGCAAAGTTAAGAATAGATATGACAGGATAAGATTCAGCTGCTACTAATGTGTTTTTCATGTATTCTCAAGAAATTATGATGTTAAGACTGAAAAGACTGCGCAATGAAGAGTTTATAGGGCTTGTTATGTGCTTTTTTTCCGGCTATAATCTAATTTAACAGAAGAACAAAAGGGACAAAGCTCAAAATTATCTTCCTTGTAGCTCTGCACAAACACGAGCAACACACTTGACCTTAAGTGGTGACATTTGACGTGAAATTGCTTTGCTAATGTGGAGAGTTACATAGTCAAACAACAGGCAAGCTATATGGGATTTAAACAGCTTGTCTCAATACAGAAAAAGAGAAAAAGACAAAGTTAAGAATGGGTATGACAGGATAAGATTTAGCTGCTGCAACCTGGAGAATTACTCAAAACTTAGTGGTGCAGAGGGTGATAAGACTCTTAATAATAGGACGTCCAATCAGAATTGATCCAGGAAGAACTCAGCAGGTAGATTGCCTCTATCAGGAAATACGAAATGAGGAGTTTTCCAGAATGAAAACACTCCACAGTGAAGACTTGACGTGGTTTGTTGTGTCCCGTTTTGCAGCAATTATCTAATTTAATCATGTAACAAACGGAAATAAAGTGTAAAAGTCACTCAGCTCAATGTTTGTTTGTCACGAACGTAACGTGAACAAAACACTCGACCATAAGCGATGACGTCTGACATGAAAATTCTGTCTAAATGTGGAGAGGCAAGTTATATGGGATTTAAAAAGCTTGTTTTAATCCAGAAAGGGCGAAAATGACAAGTCAAAGTTGACCACCCTGACCACAGTGGTATCCAGCAGCCTGGGGGTGCTACCCAAAAGTTACTGGTCCTAAGGATGGTAAAACGTCTAAATATAACAGACACAGGAAGAAATAAGAAGAAAGATGGTTTTAATTCACTTTCTTTATCAGAAAATAGGAAATGAGAGGGTTTTAAATGTGAAAACGCTGCACAGTGAAGCGTTTAAATGGTTTGTTGAGTCTTGTTTTGCAGCTATAATGTAATTTAACAGAGAAACAAATGGGGCAGAAGTTTAAAAGCCACTGAGCTTGATGTTTTTCTTCTTTGTAGCCCTGCACAAACCGAACTAGAGCAACACACTCGACCATAAGAGACGAAATCTGACATGGAAATTCTGCCTAAACGTGGAGAGTTGTTACATATTCCAACAACAAGCAAGTTACATGGGATTTAAAAAGCCTGTTTTCGTCCAGAAAAGGCGAAAATGACGAGCTAAAGTTGACCACCCTGACCACAGTGGTATCCAGCAGCCAAGTTACTGGGGCTAAGGATGGTAAAACCTGTCTAAATATAATATATCCAGGGAGAAATAAGAAGAAAGGTGGTTTTCATTTATTGTCTCTATCAGAAAATAAGAAATGAGAAGGTTTAGAAGTGAAAATGCTGCACAGTGAAGAGTTTAAACGGTTTGTTGTGTGCCATTTTGCAGCAATAATCAATCCCTCCAGGAATTAGCGATGCTGCGATCGCAACAATCAACGCAAATTCAACCCATCTCCCTGAATTCTACGTGACCTTGCAATTTTGTCCAATCACCGCCACTTTTCCGCAACTTTGTCCCGCCTCCCGTGAGTTCCACCAATCACAGCAGTCCCCAGTAATGCACGTACGTCACCGGATTCACTTCCTTGTTTATGGTTTGAAGATACAGATGCAACAAAAACTACTGCAAAACAATTCCCTGATGTTCTTCACCAAAGCGGAGCTAAACTGTTTTCACCCCGTGGAATATTGAGGTGGAACACAAACGAAATTCATCGACTGACAAACACTTTTCTACCGTAAACATATCAGGAGAATGGGTGAAACCAGCGGACCACAGACCAGACAAACCACCGTGATGAAGCTGTTGCATCCAGATCTGTGGCAGCACTGAAACAATGAAGGTCAGTTAGATTAAATAACTGACGTGACGAGCTGTGAGCGTGTGTTTGTGAACACGTGTGTGCCAGGAAGATAATTAACTTTTTAAACTTTTAACATTTTTAATGAATTATTCAAAACAAAGGAAAAATGCAAGTTTTTAGCAATTTTTTACCGTCTCCTGCAATTTCTTCACAAATACGCTTAAAACATCACAACTTTTTTATCAGAAAATAAGACGTGAGGTGTTTTAGGAGTGAAAACGCTGCACACTAAAGAGTTTATAGGGTTTGCTGCAGCCATAATGTAATTTAATGGAGAAACAAATGGGGCAGAAGTGTAAAAGCCATTAAGCTTGATGTTTTCCTTCCCTGTTGTTCTGCACAAACCCAACAAGAACAAAACACTCGATCATAAGTGAAGACATCTGACATGAAAATTACGTTGTTAAAGTGGCAAGTTACATATTCCAACAACAAGCAGGTAAAACAGCTTGTTTTGACAAAGAAAAAGGGGGAAAGGACAAAGCTAAGAATGTTATGACAGAATAAGATTCAGCTGCTGCAACCTGGGTTGTTGCTGAGGATAAAAAGACTGTTAATCACACAGTGTCCAAATTAGAACAGATCCAGGAAGAACTGAGAAGAAGGATGTGTTTTTCATTCATTTTCTTTATCAGAAAGTAAGTAATGAGACGTTTTAGGAGCGAAAACGCTGCACAGGGATGAGTTTAAATGGCTTGTTGTGTGCCATTTTGCTGCAATAATCTGATTTAATAGAGGAGTAAATGGGGCGAGAGTGTAAAGGCCACTTAGCTTGATGTTTTTCTGCACAAACATGAACAGCACACATGACACCAATGTGGAAAGTTACATATTCTAACAACCAGCAAGTTGTATGTCATGTAACAAGGACGACGAGCCAAAGTTAAGAATAGATGCAACAGGGTTAGTAGGGGAGGATTCAGCTGCTGCTAATGTGTTTTTCATTCATTTTCTCGATTAGAAAATAAGAAATGAGCATGTTTTAAGACTGAAAACAAGACTTCATAGGCTTATTTGCAGCAATATTGAAATTTAATAGAGGAACAAAAGGGACAACAGTCTGAAAGTTACTGAGCTTGATGTTCTTCTTCCCTGTAGCTCTGCCCAAACCCAACATGAACGCTCAATTACAAGTGACATCAGTGGCGACTTGATGGCGCTTGATTTTCAGAGTTAAACACCGCACAGTGAAGGGTTTACGGGCTTGCTGCGGACTGTTTTGCAGCAAAAATCTAATTTAATAAACGAACAAATGGGCCAAAAGTCAGTTTTTCTTCCCTGTAGCTCTGCACAAACCCAACAAGAACACACTCTCTCAGTTTTACGATGCCGTTTCAACCCTGTCGGACTGATAAGTGGCGTTATAACAGGGGAAGGTGTGCAGAATGAACCCCGTTTACTGCAGACTCTGATGCTTCTCTGCTACAGAAACAGAAGCAGAAGAATAAGCGCATACTGGAGCCACTGCGCCTCACACCATTAAGCTCCAAACCATCCACCTACACACACTTTTCTAATAATCACACACAGACATGATGAAGACCCACAACACAGACAGAGACGCAGAACACAAACAACCACAGAGCTGCAACGGGTAAAAATAAGATACCTGGACACTGAGTTTCCTCCGACAGAGCAGCAGTCTGACAGTGGAGGTCACCTCATGGGGAACTGATACTAGACTCTGCCATAGAGGGTGTGTTGATGTAATTTTCCACATGATACCACTGATGTCAGCACCAGCGGACGGCAAAACAATCCCTTACAGACAGCAGACACTCTAGAAAATAAGGTTTTGGCTCATAAAACAAACAAAATTGTGTTTGCATGAATGTTTTTGAGTTCTAAACTGCTAATGGGGCAGAGGTGGCCTAGTGGCTTGTGAAGCATATTAGTAACCGCTGGATCGCTGGTTCGCGTCCCCGGACTGGCAAGAGGCTGAGTCACCATCACTGTGGGCCCCTGAGTAAGGCCCTCAACCCCGGATTGCTCCCCAGCTGCTTCCACGGCAGCCCACTGCTCCCAGTATGGATGGGTCAAACGCAGAGAACGAATTTCCCCAAGGGGACTAATAAAGTATAGATCATTATTATTATTATTAATAATAAAACTATGTTCAACTGACAAACTACATTGAGTTTGTGAATTAGCTTTTCCACTACAATCAAAGGTATAATTAGCTACTTAATGACAGACATTAAGTTGTTGTAATTAGTGTTTCCATGTAATTTAAAATGAATTTTTAACTGTTATGCATTTAATTTCCAAATTAAGAGGTTCAAGTGTTAAGCAGGTAGAGGATTGGAACTTAAAATCACCTGAAAATTAAGTTATCAAGCCAATTTCATTAAATTACCCAACTTAAATTTAGTTTTGATTCAACTAATGCAAAAATTTGTGCGTAAATGACACACAATATTAAGCTGACATGACATTATAATGTCTATCCAATACATCAAAATTACATTTGCAACTTAAAAGGTTTATCAAAATAATTAAAATATAATTTTTATCCTGCAAGCATATATCTAAATATTTTTTCTTTAGCTTGATATGGCATTTCTGATGTTATATTGATTTATTGAGAAAATCTTTTATCATATTTCCCCAGTTTTGCTTCTCTGGTGTTTATTCTTCATGTTTTGTAAACTCCGTTTTAAAAGGTGCTGTGTAAATAAAGTTTTTATTATTAGTAATATTAATATATAAGTGATGGAAATTCCTTTTTAATAGTGCAGAAGTCAGCCAAAAAAAAAAAAGAATCTTCAGTTACTTTAAGGTGCTCAAATGTGACATAACTTCCATGTAACTGCAACGACACGTTGACGTCTTGGAGGCAGGGTTACACGTTGACGCTCAGGTGATCCATTTGCGCCTGGATTCTTTCTCGGCCTACTTACAGTCACTCATAAATCGTGCAGCACCTCTGCGCCACTGCAAATGTGTTTTTCAATACACCCCCCCCCCGCCCCCCTCCCGAGGATAAACCCAGCAGATGCAGCGTGTTTGTCTGTCCGACTCTCAGGGGGAAGCTCATGAACAATGATCTCATGTGACTGCCTGCATGGTTTTCATTCTCATTTCATGCGTTTTGTCTTGTGCTTTTTGGCCATTTTTGCAGTTATTACATAAACTGAAACTGACATGAAATGAAGGAAGTTGGAAAGGACACAGCTGTCGTGTCGTGTGTTAAACCCTTTGGCTAACAGAATACTTTATCTTTTATTTTGTGTTATATATTATATGGAGACCAATATCTGGCATCATCTGCGATCTGCATGAAAACTAATGACATTACTGGAGCATATGGCTGCACAATATGTCATTTCAGCATCAACTTGTGATTTGAACTCAAGTCAAATGAACTCAAACACATCATGCTACAACATTATATGCTAAACGAGCACAGTTCTAATTTTTCACAAGAAATCCATCTGATAGAGCATCATGTACTCTGATTTATGGGTTACTGGACAAACTGAGACGCCTTTTAACTTTATTAGCACTGTTTTGACGTTTCGGTTCCACATGTGTACAGCAAAACAAGCCAAGAACTGAAGAGAAACACTAAAAAGGAAGATCTGATTGCTAAAAATAAAAACTAGTTGCAACATCAACCAATCAGGAACATGTTGAGGAACATGACAATGGTCCAACATGTTGATTTGACCTCCAAACTTCCTACACTCCATTGTGATCAAGCATCAACAGGATGCAGTGGAACAAGTTGGATTGACAGAGGCCCCACTGCACAAGCCAGAGTACCCAAAGGATCCAGTGCCAACGTCCTGGTTCCAGATCCCATAGGACACCCTGAGAGGTCCTCTGGTCCATGCCCAATGGTTCAGAGCAATTTGGACCACATAAGGGGGGCCAACACAGCACTAGACAGGTGCTTTGCAGATGCACTCCCCTAAAAAACTACCCCTTTTATTCTTCGCAAATAAACTCATTCAATTCATCTGCAGAAAAATAAAAATCTTGCAACGCTTCCAACACTGTGCAGCTCTGTTGGACCGGCACCATTTTCATGCTGATACCTGGCCAACTGTAAATAAACCGACTCAGCTGCCACAATCTGGCAGACGACACTTGAGATCAGCTGAAGTTGAGGAGATGAATGAAGCTACTGATAGCTACAGTCACCCAGACTGCAGACGAAGCCTTCATAGATGCGTAAACAAAGACAGATGTGCCAATATGTGGCTCAACCCTGCACAGTTACTACACACAGACAGACGGATATGATGCCCAGACAAACAGACTAGTGCAAATAAATTCACACACTGAGCTAACAGCAGCGGTGATGTATCGCTAACCCCTGGACTCTCCTCTCAGCGGTCAGAGTATCCATCACCATCATTGCCCTTTACAATGCTCAGCCTTTGCTCGTAATGCAGCTCCTCCCATCCTCAAAGCGCCTCTGTGAATAATTCATCCTCCCTGCTTCCTTCTGTCTCCTGAAGACAAGCAGACGAAACGTGTTCGTACACGCTCCGGCAGAAGGCCACAGAGTTTGATACTGGACTAGTCAATATGCAAATGTGCTGCAAGAAAAACCACAATTTCACTATGGAAATAATCTGGCAGATGTAATCTTATGAGCTCCAATGGTGTGGCAACAAAAAATGACATTGCTCTGGATTGACTGAGACATGCCCCGAAAGAACACAGTGGTCAAAAATGGCGACAAGGGGAGAACTTCACAAAAAGCAAACGAAAGCTGACAAGTGATATCAAGGTGAGGAGGGGGATCCTGGGGAGTCTAGGCAAGACAGAGAACATGAGGGTGGGGGGTCTCTCATCCTGGACTGATGCTTCAGGCGGCCTGACGGGGGGAAAAGGAGACGACGAGAGATTGATGGCCTCTGTAGATGAGAGGAGGCGAGCAAAGAGCAAAGTGGGGGGGAAAGAGGAAAAGGGCTCTCAGGCAACTATTATGCACCGCCGGGGGAGAGGGGCCGATGAATAATGGATGCTCCTCTAAATAGAAGGAGTACAGAGCTGCACTCCGGGCTAGCACAGTGGCTGGTAAGCTACATCTGAACCCGCAGGAAGGACCGTCCCGTAACAGAGAGCACCACGGATCAGTGCTTGAAGAGAATCATCTTCTGTCATACCTCACTCTGGTGCAATCAAATCTGTACGTTATAAATATTTTGTACATTTAAAATACTCTCATTTTTCAACATGTGCATATTTTCTGCTAATATACTGCTAATACTGCTATTAGCAAAAGGAATCTGCACCAAATCCACAGCACTCATGTGGATTTGTTCTTTTTCTATTGATGTCCCTCTATGTTTTGCACTGCTTTTCACCGGCCACTTCATACACCTGTTCGATTGCTTGTTAACACAAACAGCTCATCAGCCAATCACATGGCTGCAACTCAATGCATTTCGGCATGTAGACGTGATCAACACAGCTTGCTGATGTTCAAACCGAGCATCAGAACGGGGAAGAAAGGGGATTTAATGGACTTTGAACGTGGCATGGTTGTTGGTCTGAGTGTTTCAGAAGCTGCTGATCTACTGGGATTTTCACGCACAACCATCCCTACGGTTTACAGAGGATGGATCCGAAGAAGAGGAAACATCCAGTGAGCGGCAGTTGTGTGGATGAATTGTTGATATGAGAGGTCAGAGGAAAATGGGCAGACTGGTTCCAGATGATAGAAAGGTGACAGTAACTTAAAGAACCACTGGTTACAACCAAGGAATGAAGAACACCATCTCTGAATCACAACACGTCCAGCCTTGAAGAAGATGGGCTACAGCAGCAGAAGACCACACCGGGGGCCACTCCTGTCAGATAAGAACAGGAAACTGAGGCTACAATTCACACAGGCTCACCAGAACTGGACAACAGAAGATGGAAAAACGTTGCCTGGTTTGATGAGTCTCCATTCCAGCTGCTACATTCAGATGGTAGGGTCAGAACAACATGAAAGCATGGATCCATCCTGCCTTGGATCAACAGTTCAGGCTGCTGCTGGTGGTCTAATGGTGTGGGGGATATTACCATGGCTCACTTTGGGCCCCTTAGTACCAACTGGTTTAAACTCCACAGCCTACCTGAGTGTTGCTGCTGACCATGTCCATCCCTTTATGACCACAGTGGACCATCTTCTGATGCTACTTCCAGCAGGATAATGCTCCATGTCACAAAGCTCAGATCATCTCCAACTGGTTTCTTGAACATGACAATGAGTTCTCTGGACTCCAACGGCCTCCACAGTCACCAGATCTAAATCCAGTTGAGCTCCTTTGGGATGTGGTGGAACGGGAGGTTGGCATCATGGATGTACAGCTGGCAAATCTGCAGCAAACTTTGTGATGCTATCATGTCAGTTTGGACCAAAACCTCTGAGGAATGTTTCCAACACCTTGTTGAAAGTACGGCATGAAGAATTAAGGCAGTTCTGAACCAAAAGGGGTCCAACCTTTTACTAGCAAGGTGGACCTAAAAAAGTAGTACTTTTGAGAGTGTATATTTCTTGTTTAATATTTATTATTCTACTGATGTCCCTGCATTTTTGCACTTTCCCCTTTGCTGCTGTAAAATATTCAATTCCCCCAATGCTGGATTAATAAACGCTTATCCTATAACATGAAAAGCATATGTCCTACAGTGATACTCAACATTGCTCAGCATCATCTTCTGTCATACGTCAATCAGGTACGTTAATGCATTTAAACCTGTGTTACGAACACTTTTTATATTGAAAATACTCCCTTTTCTACATACAGAAGAATCTGTGCAATAACAGAATTTCTACACACAGAACACAATAGCAACAGTACTTCCGTATATTTATCCAGTGTGGGATTATTTGATCTTATCTTCGAACATATGTGTTATCAGGACACTCAGCATGGCTCAGTCCTTGAAAATACTCATCCTCGGTCACGCTTCACGACAGTACGACATCACTGCATTTAATCCTGTGCATTATCAATACTTTTTACATTTAAAATACTCTGCACGGTGTATTTTCTTTCTACATATTGAAGAATCTGCTGCTATTTTCCACATTTAAAGGAAATGTGCTCTTTAATTGCATCATGTAACGCTGATCTCTCCTCTCATGTACCTTTTTCTACTGAGATAACAGAAATGTAGCACCGTTACTCTTCATAAACGTCCATGAGGTCACATCTGTAGACGTGGAAGGTGTGCATAGTCTTGATTACATCTTTATTTTCATCCTTATTTGTCTTGTTTCTTACAAGGCCTCACTTGTATGCAGCTGTGAGGGATCAATAAAGTTTATCTTATCAATATCTTGAATTTCTACATATACGGTGGAAGAATCTGCACTACATCAACTGTACTTGTGTCGATTTCTTATTTATTTTTCTGCTAATATTCCTATATTTCTTTATATTTTCCCCCCTTTGCTACTGGAACCCTGCAGATTTCCCCCACTGAGGGATTAATAAAGGATTATTTTATCTTATAGCATGAAAGACTCTAAATTCTATAATGTTATTCAGCTATAATTGGAATTTCTGGTATTAATCTGTAATTCCTTCCTTTAACCCTCTAAATCTTTGCAGTGATGGCCTACCCACCACACGTTTTACCCATGCACTGGCTCATAAGCGGTGTCATATCTATACATCTATATATAAATATAGTCAGATACACTCAGATGTTGCAGTGAATCCTGGGAGACTGACTGCATAACATGCTTAGACCGGAATCCATTTACAGCAACAGAGAAATGTACTCCTGCCCGACATCCTGTGCGTCTCTCCTGATATCTAAACCAACAGCTGATGCATCCAGAACCTCACGTTCGGCGTTCACGCTAAGTGCTAATTTTCTGCCCGTTCCTCCGGCGCTGACACACGAGCTGCTCCTCTGGGTGTTCGGAGAGCAGATGCATCTCACAGTGACATTTCATTGTTTCCTCTCAAACACACAGATGACCGTTGGGGTTGCAACGTGATGCACAGAGTGTCCTGTGCAAGGATACTCCGCTCTCAAAGTTAATTTATTCCCACAGAGGGGATTTAACTGATCTAAAAATAGCAGAAATGCGATCTTTGCTAATTGTAATATCAGTGCATCATCATATTTACTACATGTTTGTCTTCTTTGTTGTCAAGGTTACCTTTTAATACAACACCCTGCCCTGAAATTAATTCCCCTCTTTGACTGCATTAATGAAGTGTTTTTGAATGATGCTCTTGAATTTGGACTCATTAAGTTGGAATACCATTAGCATACATTGCCGGTGTTCTCTCAGATGTACAAATCTCTCAGACTCGGGTAACAACTTAACAAGCAAAACTAAATAAATGCATCTTTAACTCACGACGGCATTACAGTTGATGCCAAAGACTGATTAACCGCGGCACAGGAAGATCCAGAATAAATTAAAACAATGGCATTTCAGCGATTAATCACCGGTGAAGGCATTGCTAAGGATATTAGCATACAATTATTAGCGTCCTGAGGGGGAAGATGACATCATTGTTTAACTAAACCAGTAAAAAAAGAAAGAAAAGTCAAGCACCAGAAATAGCAAACATCCTTTTCTAAATAACACACCTAGTCTGTGCAAACACTTGATTCTGGACTCTGCACACATGCTGCTCTCCTCAATAATCCCTCTCAGCTCATAACCCTCCGTCTGCTCCGGATTGTCCTTGGACCTCGATTACAAACCGCTGCTCCACCCTGACTCTACATCCCAGAAGACAAACAAACAACGCCTCCTTGCAAAATCCTTTCGCCCGGGCCTGGCATGCATGCTGACCGAGAGTCGTGCATGATTTTTCATCTTACCCTTGCGTTTGTAGAACCACAGCATACAGCTTCGGAACACAGACATGGGAGAGGGCATGGAGGTGGTGAGAGGGGCCGGGGGCCCATGGACTGTGGCTACTGACCCTCAAAGGAGGAGGTGGGACAGGGGGGTGAAGTGTGCGGGAGGTTTGGTGGTGGCAAAACGGACACAAATGGACAAATGGGAGGACAGAGATGAAGGAAAGTTAGAGGTTAGTTAAAGACCTGGCCGAGTGATAGAGTAAGAAAAGGGTGTCTGCGGTGGAGTGGACGGCTCCCTGTCAAAAAGGGCTGACAGGACGGGAGGGGGGCGATGCCGGAGCTGGGAGCCAATCCTGTCCCAATGGAGTGACTGGTTGTCAGATACCAAGCGGCGGCGGCAGCAGTGGTGCAGCGAAGGGCGAACAGCAGAAGAGACCTGAGCTCAGCTTCTCAGCTTCGAGCTCAGCAGTATTCCCTTATTACTCCCAGAGGCTCAACTGCAGAGACACATGAGCAGCAATCTTCCTCTTCAGCCTCAGTCAGGAGGGGAAGGAAAAAAAAAGTCTTACTTGCTCGTTCCGTTCCAGAGGAATCTGTTAAGCTTGCAGTGGAACAAATCTTGTTTATCTACAGAAATATGTGTCAGTCCAACTTGGCAGAGCTTCCACGGAAAAAGGCAGGAAAGGCTCAGATGCATGCAGCACGCTTTGACATTGTGTAGATGCCTGCGTGGTGCATGTGTTTCCTGGCATTAGAGCAAACCAATCCAAGTCTTTAAAAGGCGGGAGGAGGGGGTGAGGGAGGGAGGGAGCGAGAGAGCGAATGAACAGAAAGGGATGGATGCAGAAGAGATCGGAGAGGACAGGGAGGGCAGCGAGGGGACGGAGGAGGGAGACAGCTCACCTTGGAAATGGAAAGTCTTCTGGTCCACAGTGATGGTGAATGTGCTGTCGTCCTCGTCATCGATGCCGATCACAGCTCCCTGTTCAAACAGAGCGAGAGAGAGGCATGCAGTCAGACAGCGGGACACGTCATACTCCACTTTCCATTTCTATCCCCGTGCCCTCCACATGTCCCAGCAGCCCTCTAACAGCATTTATAAATCACCCCCCGCTCACTCTATCCCCTCCAAAATCTCCTCTTGCCTGATCGTCTCTTTCCCACAATCAGCCTGCGTTTTCTGTCGCTGTCGAACACATACGAGTGCAGCCTTTTGGAACATGGGAGAGACGAAAGGGAGGGGAGGAGGTGGGATTTGGGAGAGCGAAGGAGGAGAGAGGCAGGGAAGGAGGAGAGAAGCAGACACCAGGGACCAGCAGCAGAAAGAACTGCAGAGAAAAGGCCTGCTGGCTAGCTGGGGCATTAGCTCCTAGCAACAGAAACAGGGTGTGTGACTCAGAGCTCTCGGAGACGACAAACCTGCAAATAACAAAAATAGCAGCAACTACACGAGGTGGAAAAATATCATAAACAGCTGGAAAATATTCTGCACTCCTGTACAGTAGCTCTCCATTAATATCCGCCCTAGGAAAACTGGCTGCAACTCTTTGCAACAATTGGATCGCTTCAATAAAACTATTCAGACTGTTAAATTCCATTTTCTTCAGTTTTTTAAAACAGATATTAACACTCGCATCACACACTCAGTCTCTGAAAGTCCGCAGAGTTCACAGAGTCTCATCCCGGACTTCAAAATCACTCAAAGAAACACCAACAAGAGGTCTGTCATATGCATCTTGTGATATGCTGTACCAATGAGGCTCAATAAATTAGAAATGCAAGATCCAACTGGAATTCTTTCAGAGGCAATCCCATGCTTATGTTTTTATAGCCACTGGAAATAATGTTTTGGAAAGTCCCTGGTTAGAGTTTTTCTCGACTCTCTGAAATCCATATGTGTAAAAACACGACTGTAGATAAGCCGACATAGTGATGACTGTGGAACAAGTTCACTGACCTTCACAAGTGTGGAGGGAAAACCAACCTACTAGATGCTTACATTTAATGTGTGTATCTGGGTCTGCATTAAGAAACAGATTACAAGCCCTGTTTATAGAAACAGTACATGAATATACCTCATGGTGGGTCATTTTCTGTAATATGCCTGCTTTTTAAAATTTTTAAACCGCCAAAATTACGCCATTATCAGAGCCAGCAATTGTAAAACAGAAACAACTAGAAAAGCACTCAAAGAGTTCATACCTCCGCTAAGGAGCTTCAGTCCACCCCCAACACAATCTCCCATTTCACATATTTTGTATGGAACGTTACAGATACAAATGTAATTACATACAGTTCAAATTTCCTACCAACAATGCGGCCTTCACCCCATTTGACCTAATGAACAGGCGCGGCCTCTAGCGCGGCAGCTCCTAACAGCCTCCCAGCTTCTTAGACAACCAGAGATAAGAATGCCGGCCCAACTGTGCGTATGTCGCTCAGGAAGGAAAGACAAGTCCGTCACTGTCGCTGTCTGTCGCGTGGAGACCCAAAATGTCATGTGGTCAGAGGGGGTTACCCCAAAAACAAGAGTGCCCTCTGGTGGCTTTTAGAGTAAACCACATTTAATTGTCCACCCGGTTACACTTGGATTTAAAAAAAAAATTCCTGGATCCAGACGGTGATCCGGATCAGTCCCAAAATTTCATCATTTGTTCCTTGTCCCATTTCACACATTTCGAGAAAATTTCAACCAAATCCGTCCATTACTTTTTGAGTTATTTTGCACACAAACAAACAAACCAACGTCGGCCATCACATAACCTCCTTGGCGGAGGTAATCATCAGATTTTCAACTTTCTGGTCTGTGAACTTGGTGATGTGTCATTCTGTCAGAAAACGTAACCAAATCTAACCTCAAAAAATGATATTTCATCAGAATCACTTCATTCTGCATATCTAATTTAAAAAATGCTTGGGTCAAACAAATTCTGTAAAAAACAAAAAATTCTGTGCTCCTCTGTGAAACTGTGAAGCCATGAGTGACTCAGCTGCGACCAACAACGACGTGACAAAAATTCTGGGAAAATTCAGCTGAACTGCAGGCTGTGTTTACACAGAGCAGGCAAGAGAAATCTGCTCAACAAGTTAAATACATCGTTGGTATGTCAAGTCATATTTTTTCCAGTATTGGTAACAGCTGTGGGCCTTTGGAAAAAATGTAGTACATGTTGATTCCAGGTTTTTTTCAATTGTAAAAATTATATAAAAAATTAATAATCCAATAAATTCAACTTGTGTCTTTTCTTTTTGGTGATATATGGCGATATAATTGTGTCATACTGCACAAAGACATATTTTAGACCCCTCTACTTCTAGTCACGGTTCTGCTTTTCCCAAAGAGGTGCAGGATTTTTACAGCAGTGAAAGATGAGCAAAAACATGGCTAGAGCTAACAAAACACCTAGAAACTGCTTTGGCTTCAGAGAATTAAAATTAATTTCATGACAACAGAGAATAATGTTGACTTCCACTGAATTATCTATACAGCAAACCAGGTAGAATCTGCTCATGTTTTTATTAGCTCTGCTCTGATGGAGATCCTGTCAGGTCCAAATCAGGAAGATGTGACTCAAATAAAAACTCAAAAAGAAGTATATCACTACACTGAAGGATATGGTTTCACTGTTATTTCAAACAAGACTGAGGATGCCTGGTTTAGCAGGAGCAAAGTCTGTGGGAAAAACACTTTGTACCTAAGTACGAGATACGATACAGGGATCAGAGTTAGATTTAAAACAAACAAACAAACAAACAAAAAAACAGACTTGTACAAGAATATTTAGTCTTTTTGAAGGTTCAAATTTGCAAAAACAAATGTGTTCATAAATTTAATTAGATATCAAAATGTATAGTGTTTTGCTGGTGATCAATGTCCGACCAAGTTCAAGGGAAGTAAATGCTTTTAACAGATTGTGCAATTCATACTCAACTACTTCGTCACAATTTCATTCATTATTTCCATTGTTGAATAATCTGTTAATTACTTTCCTGATTACCTCATTAGTTGGTAGGTCTATAAAATGGTGAAAAGTGTTGATCAACGTTTTCAAAAGCCTAAGACGGTGACCTGAAGCGTCTTGTTTTGCTAACAACCCAAAGATATTCAGTTTACTGTCCCAGAGGAGGAACGAAAATAGAAAATGTTCACATTTAAGACTCAGAGCATTTTCAGTTTCTGATTACTTTACTAGTTGAGAACTTGTCGAGTAGCTGTATACAGCTCCACAGTAAAGAAACTAACCCAGCCAACCGAAACCTCTGTCCGGTGATCACATGTGCATTTGTGACACTGGATCCTCTTTTCAGGTAGTTTCAGGTGATACTTCCTCCCTGCGGTGAGAACTCAGGCAGCACACTCAGGACATAAAAACCTGATCCACCACTGCTTCTGTTAAAATTCCCCGAGAAAACTCCCCTCCTTGATTTCACAATCGACTATCGGATAAACAACTGCGAGAGCCACTCGATAACCTGTACGGGACCTGGCACTGAAATGATCCAAAAGTTCACTTTGCCTTTCAGGAAAAGTGAAAACAGACTGAAAGGTGACATTAAAGATGTGAAGCAGGAACCGTAACGAGGTTTCACACACTACACAGAAACAACAACGTGAGGGCTTTGCAGAAGCTGACGGGTTTAGACAACCATTTTAATCTTCCCTCGCCTACAGAAACTCGTCCTTTGTTTACTACAGCCTCATACATATTAACAACCTCCACTCTGGTCTCCGACGAGCTCTCTGATATGCAAAGCTGACATCAGCCTTTAATCACAGTCATGTTCGGATGTACAGAAAACACACAGGGCAAAACGACGCTCAAGCTGATTTTTCGCACACAGCTGCTTCATGTCTCCAGTTCCTCCCACTCGACCCAGAACCAGCAGGTTTTTTATCTACAATACCTTTAGTATATTTAATGAAGCCATGCAACATTGTACCTTCATGCTAGGAATATCTTCAGAGTTACAGGCCCCTGAAGTGCGTAAAGGTGGGTTGAAATCACACTGTTTTTGATTCGCAGTGCTTTTTCCAGCATTTTCAAGCCTCATAACTTCATAAGTACAACAGACAGACACATGAACACATTTGAGCTCTGCAACCAAATCAATTTTACATCCAGGTGTCAAAACCTGAAGCCAAAACGAGAACAGAAAACACATCCAGGGTACCAGCGCTTGTTTCTATGACTCCATGTAACTGACATTAAACTGCTGCAGTTCTGCTGATGAAACTATGATACAGCCCAGTGGTTCTCAGCTGGTCCAGCCTCAGGACCCAGTATGTCTCTATTAATAACGGTCGCGACCCAAACGGTTTGCTGTTCCTTTTAACAAATTAAGGTTTATTTGGGTGTAGTCTCAATGCATTTTGATACAACTTGGGAAGATTTTGGCTTATATTTTGCTCATTTTGGTATATTTGGATGCTTTTGCCAAGTTTTTGGGCATATTCTGACCCATTTTGACAGATTCTGAGCACATTTTGGTTAATTTTTGACACGTTTTTAGCATAAATTTCTCCAATAAGCTGGCAGAGGCAGATCTAGAGGTTAATAGTGGGCAACTACTGGTGTCACCACCACTAAATATCCTGCTATTGAAAACAAACTGTGTCATAAGAAACATGTCCTTTAAAATAAAAGACTTTATACCACTACTTTTTTGCTTCTGCGACCCTCTAAAAATGGCTTCACGACCCACTTTAGGGTCCCGACCCACCAGTTGAGAACCACTGATATAGCCCATAATACTGGCGTTCAATTGCGCTAAACAAAACCAGGATTGAGCCTTGTTTTGTGACACCTGGAGTGGATGTAACATTGATGTAGTTGCAGTTTTAAACAGAGCTCAGAGGTGTTTCATGCGTCTGTCTGCTCAACTGATGAAGTTTTGAAGCTCAGAAATGCAGGGAGAAGTAACGGGATCTAAAAAGCACCACATTTCCATCCACCTCTGTGTCCTTCAAGGGCCTGTAACTCTAAAGAACAGTTTACATTTTGCATTTGGCTTCATAAAAAATACAAAAGGTTTCGTACATTTCTAAAAAAATCAGCTGATTCTGAGAGGATCTGGTGGGAAGCTTTCCAGATTTTTTGATTTCACATGCAATGACTCAGCTGTTAGACGTCCACTACTGACCGATTACCTGCCAGCTCACTGATCAGAAAGACATCAGAGGTTTTTAAAGTAAACCTGACTGCAACAACACACTGACTCACCTCCTAATGAAGGACATATTCATGTTTACAGCTCGAGTTGAGTGTATATTCCTACCGTTCAGGTTTGACCTTCCGCTAGCTTCTCTCTGGACAAACACACCAGCCTACCACGAAATGAAAGCTTATACTTTCACTATTAATACCTGAAAAGCCAGCCTTCCTCTCCTTATATGAAACAGTAAAACCAGGCACCGTAGTTTGGCTGCCATCTAGTGGGCATGACTCGATACTGTAAGGGCAAAAGACTTCAGTGTGGAAATACAATAAGAGGCAGAACCGCAGCAGTGTTGCAGGAAACAGTGCTTGTAGTTTAATGGTTTGTTCTGCCTAAAATAAACTTTCTGTCCAAATACCTCGAGTTCAAAAGGTGTATTTCCACCCAAAACACTGCTTTCTGTTCACACACTTACAGCTCTAAAGTTTTATTCCACCTAAATGGTGCATTCTAACCAACAAATCATGTGTTTGGAGGTTAAATACTACTTTCTGTCCAAGTACTCATAGTTTTAAAGGTGTATTTCCACCCAAACTACACCCCTTTGCTGCTTCAACACTGCAAATTTCACCGCATTATTAAAGGATCTGTCCAAGTATTTTAGAGTTTTGAATATTTATGTCACCCAAATAGTACTTTCTAACATACAAGTTATGGGTTCAAAGGTTTATACCACCCTGAAACCCCATTTTCTGTTCATGTACTTAAAGTTTTAAAGGTTTATTCCACCCAAAATAGTACTTTCTGTTCAAGTATTTTTAGTTTTAAAGGTGTCTTCCTCACACAATACTACATTCTGTCCAAATACTAATAGATTTCAAAGCTTATTTCATGCAAGTAATATTTTCTAACAAACAAGTTATGGGTTTAAAGGTTTATTCTACCCAAAATACTACTTTATGTTGAAGTACTTAAAGTTTGAAAGGTTTATCACCCCTCAAAATACTACTTTCTGTTCATGTACTTACAGTTTGAAAGGTTTATCACCCCTTAAAATACTACTTTGTTCATGTACTTACAGTTTGAAAGGTTTATCACCCCTCAAAATACTACTTTATGTTGAAGTACTTATAGTTTGAAAGGTTTATCACCCCCAAAAATACTACTTTCTGTTCATGTACTTGCAGTTTTAAAGGTTTATCACCCCTCAAAATGCTACTTTGTTCATGTACTTACAGTTTTAAAGGTTTATTCCCCCCAAAATACTACTTTCTGTCCCAGTACTTACAGTTTTAAAGGTTTATTCCACCCAAATGCTACTTTCTAACTAACAGGTTACGGGTGTAAAGGTTTATTCCACCCAAAATACTACCTTTTGTTCATGTATTTGTAGTTGTATAGTTTAATTCCAGCCAAAATACTACTTTTTGTCCAAATATTCATAGTTTAAAAGGTGTATTTCCACCCAAACTACCATCCCCTTTGCCGTTTTAACACTTTAAATTTCAAAGCTGTGGTATCAATAAAACATTATCTTATACTACTTCCTGTCCAAGTATTTCTAGTTTTAAAGGTCTATTCCGCCCAAATGGTACTTTGTAACAAACAACTTATGAGTTTAAAAGTTCTTTACACCAAAAATACTCTGCTCTGTTTATGTACTTACAGTTTAAAAGGTTTATTCCACCAAAAATACTACTTTCTGTTCATGCACTTGTAGTTTTCAAGGTTTATTTTACCCAGATGGCACGTTCTAGTTAACAAGTTATGGTTTAAAAGGTTTATTCCACCCAAATAGCATCTTTGAACAAACAACTGATGGGTTTCAAGGTTTATTCCACCCAAAATACTACCTTTGTCCAAAGATACATCATTTTAAAGGTGCATTTCCACCCAAAATACATCTTTTTGTTCATGTACTGTAGGTTTATTCCACCTCAAATGGTCTTTTCTAAGTAACAAGTTATGGGTTTACAGGTTTAACCCACCTAAAACTGTGCATCTTCCTTTGTTTGCCAGTGTCTGGGCTAGAACAGCTAGCTCTCCTTTGAGGTAAACAAGCGTCCGCGATGTTACCTGGCCTGAAAAATGAGTTATTGAAAAACACGGGTCCTAGAAATGCTGCCCTACAAGTGCAATCCTGGGCATGCAGCCTCTTCTGCTGCAGACACAATCTACCCTGACAACAAGGCTGCAGGAAAAGTACTGAAACCTGTTGAAGTAGGCCATCAAATCAGGCAATTAGCACAGTTATTATCCTCCTGCATGAGGCTCATTAAATCAGTCTCCCTGGCAGCTCAGATGAAAACTGTTCGGTGCTGAGTGCAGCCTGACAGACCGCAGTGTCAAAGCAAATCTTGTCACATGTCAGACATATTCATCCAAACGCTCGGCGAAGCAGGACAGCAGGGAGGCAGAGTGTTCGTTTCATTTACTGTCAGGAATGAGATGGTTGGAGGGTCTTACCCTGAGTCGCACGCAGCCTCTTCTGGAGCCTCGCATCATCTTGTCCTTTGACTGCAAGCGAACACCAGAACAAAGCAGGGATTAACGGTCATGATACAATACGAGGTGCAGGGTAAATACTCTAAATAAACACATTAGAAGCACATGTGTAAATAATAACCCTGGCTCAGTAACATTGTTTTCTGGTACACTTGTTGATGATATTAGCATGAGCTGTAAGTTTTTCTACAACAAGGTAAAATGCCAGCTGTAAAAAGAGGCTTTTACTGCACCAGGCACATCTGCAGCATCAACTTATTCTGAGTAATTTAGGAAAACCTTATACAAATCAGCTGATCGTGACTGGTCAACTCCACATTATGCACAAGGCTGACAATCAACAATTCAACCACAGTTTCTGTTTCGCATAGCTGTTAAAACTTAAGACTCTTCTCTCGAAACTTCTTCTTGTGTATTGGAGTGTAATAAATTACAAAATAACACTTAAGAAAACAGAACATTTGCGCTAAAATCACACACTGGATGGTGGCAGAGAAGGTGACTGCATCGCTTGGACAAGCCACGGTTTAATTCACTGTTAATCT
Source organism: Dascyllus trimaculatus (assembly GCA_024666655.1). NCBI lineage: Eukaryota > Metazoa > Chordata > Actinopteri > Pomacentridae > Dascyllus > Dascyllus trimaculatus. The sequence continues at coordinate 31,714,674 of CM045446.1, forward strand.
ATAATTCAATCATGCTTTTTAAAAAACTTAATGCACTGAAATCAAAATAGTTTTAGTATCTTAATTTTATTTAAGGATTAAAGCTGCAACAACCTTTTTTTCTAAAATGATCTGCAGATACTTTTCAACATTATTGTTCTATATACACCGATCAGCCACAGTATTATGACCACTGACAGGTGAAGTGAATAACATTGATCATATTGGTACTATGTGGTGTTCTGATGGAAAACTTTGATCAGACTTAGACACCCAAATAAACATTGTCCCACAACAAACACACTCCCTCATGCTGATGGAAATCCCAAATGTCACTGGAGGAAAATGCACCCCACCACATGGCAACAACATCAACCAATCAGGAACATGTGGAGGAACATGACAATGGTCCAACATGTTGATTTGACCTCCAAACTTCCTACACCCCATTCTGATCAAGCATCAACAGGATGCAGTGGAACAAGTTTGACTGACAGAGGCCCCACTGCACAAGCCAGAGTAGCCAAAGGATCCAACGCCCTGGTTCCAGACCCCATAGGACACCCTGAGAGGTCATCTTGCTCAATGGTTCAGAGCATTTTGGACCACATAAGTGGAACCAACACAATATTAGGCAGGTTCTCATAATGTTAGGCCTGATTGGTGTAGATCTACAAGTCATCTGAAAATGATTAACACTGCCTTATCACATGTCCCAGCAGTGACCAGGCCGTAATTAAGAAGCAAACATTTGTCTGAGCAACAGTCCAAAGCTCAAAGACATGATTGTAATTTTAACATAGCAGCAAGGAAACGCAGTGAATGCTCACATTCATCAAGCAAACGCTGGAGTTCTCGCTTTTCACATGACTCAAATGACTAATCCATTATCAATGCACTGATAAACCCTTTGTTTAAGCTCGAAATCAAGATACTTCACTTCCTCACTCTGACTCGACTAACACTGTAGGCTCATCATGTGGTTGTATGTAAATAGATTTTTGGATCAATGAGAATTTAGCCTGAAATGCACACAAACTGTTGATTTAATCTCACCTCGGCGACATCACAGTGATTACAGCAATAAAACAAGAGCATCACTTTATTAATTACATGTAAAACTCCCTTTAACTGAAGTAAACGCAGGGAGAATCAGTGACAAAATGCACATTATAACCATCAAAACTATACGTATTCCTTACAGAATGGCTCCTTTCAGGGTTTTATGAATATATTAACACACATAACAACATAATAAATCTATGTGTATTATATTCTGACACCTCAGCACCATGTCTCGACCATCGAGGTGATTTCTTTCATGCATTAATCTAAAGAAAATCCTCCTTCACTGAGGGATCAGACCAGAGTGTCTTTATCCTTTAAGATAATGCAGTGACCAGAAACCCAGAGCTGTGCTGACCATGTAACATGTAAATAAGATTAATGCCGGCTTTGATCGCCTGTCAGCTTTCTGAGAAGAGAGAGCAGCTCTTAGTTATCTTTGTTTATCTCTCAAAGCCAATACAGAGACACTAAAAAACTCTTTTATTACCTGCAGGACTGTAATGTTCTTCTATCTTCTTCAAAACTCATCTGCGGGTATTGAAGTCTCTGCACTGCTGCCTACCTGTCTGACACTTTTATCGTTTAATAAAGCTCTTTGAAGCGGCCCGTTTACCAGATTTGATTTTACCCATGAACCCTCAGGTCATCTGGTTGTGGCCTTTTGATTAAACCTAAAATGTCAGAACAAAAACCCCGACAGTGATGCCTCCTCTCCGTATTATGCTTCCCAGAGCGCTCCTCCTGAGTGCAGCGGAGAGTGGGGATATTTTTAACGAAGCAAACTCAACATGTACTTTCTTTTTTTTTTTTTACCTTTGCTGTTAAAATTACAAGCATCTCACCTCACCTGAAATCTCCACTCCTAACTCTGCACTGCATTCCCTGTCAACCTGCTAAACACACCCAGGAGGCTATAAAACCTCACCCTGTCAGCCCGCAGGGTGACACATTTCCCTCCAAACCACTGAACCAATAAGAAAACCACTGCAAGTTTAAAAAAAAGCAAACGTTCTAACCTGCCTTTGTTATTTTAGTTGGTTAATGTTTCAAAGTGCCTCTGGATTGTTTTGGACTCTTTTATCAGTACTGCATTATATTCCTGTTTTTAAATCCTTGAGGGATGCCCAAACAGTGCACCGATACATTAATTAAGCAAGTTAAAGTACCGTCAGCCTCCTGGTCTGGTTAACTATGCATATTAAATACTTGTCAAGTTAACATGTTGGACACAGCAAACTTCAAGCAACAGCTGTTCAGACAAAGTGCCTAACAAGTTTAAACATTTAGGTTAAGACCTTCACGTTATATTAAGGAGCTTCTAAAATAAACCTACAAAAATATATGTAAAAATCCAACAAAGCCGAGGATTCTCTGGATCCTCACTACACAAATCCAATGTTAATTTTTGTGTATTATGTGTTTATCCTTTACTAGTCTATGTTTTTTTTTAATAGCAAAAAAACACCTCAGGATGTGGCATCACTCCAATCCTCAACTATGATATGCGCCAAAATAAACCACAAATAATGACGATTCTCACATTTAACGAGCTGAAATGTGAGATTAATTCCCGTATTTTTCTTAAAGCATGACTGAATTTGAGTTAACTTAAGCGGCCACCATTAACACATTTTAAATCCAATGAATCCCTGCATCTTCAATGGGAAAACTTTGTTTTGAATGTGAATTATTTTGCATTTTATATGTCATTTGTTTGATTTTTATATTACTCTATTTTGCTCATATGTTAGAGAAACATATACATTTATGACTTCTCATTCCCAACTACTGTATGTGACAAAGAAAAGCAGATAACTGACACATTTAACGAATTAAAAAGTGAGATTAAATGGCATCTTTTTCTTAAAGTATGACTGAATTTGAGTGGATTTAAGTGGCTACCATTAAATTTAAAAAAAATCTAAAAATACCCTGGACCCCCTGTGAGCAAATTCCACTGTTTTATTTGTATTTTTACGTGCATATTTTATTTTTTAAATGCTAATCACAGCACAGTGAATTCGTTGCTATGAGACTGATCTAAAATCCAACTAGCGAGGCTGTCTCCTCCCGCGGCGTCTTGTTAGCCGTTTGCCTAGAAAACCGCTAAGAATTAGGCTGTTATTTAGCAACACAGGACAAATATCGCCTCACAAACTCATATTCATACATAACTCTGTGTTTGATAAACTGTAAACTCCTCACAACAATGTTTCGGCCAGTATTTCTGCTGTTAGCGCTGCTAGCTAGCAACGTTAGCTGAAGTGTGGAGAAAATGCTGCCACCCTATTGGTCAGTTGTGTCCAAGGGTAGCTCTGATTGGCTAAGACGCGGATCTGTCGGCGCAGAGACCCGCCCCCCGGAGCCAGCTGAGCCTCCTGACAAACACAGGCCGCTGCCCCACTTCTGTGTGACAACCAGCGGGTTCTTCCACACTCTGACCCGCTCACCGGACCGCTGTGAGGCTTACGGACCGCGGGGAGGAACCTACCGTGTAGTAGGACAGCAGGCCGGCGTTGTAGTCCAGGACGAACCAGCGGTACTGCCAGCCTTTCATGACGTTCGTCCACTTGCTCAGCGGCCCTTCCATGATGGACGCCATCTTTACACCAGGCTCCGGCTGGGGAGGAGTCGGATATGGTGTGGACAGGCGTCACCGGCAGGAGGCTGCTGATGAAGAGGATGAAGATGATGGCACAAACTTTAGGAAAAGTTTTAGAATTAAAAAGACTTCATTACAGGCAAATCTGAATTAAATGTACACGATCACATCCGATATTTATACTATCATTTGTCTATATATTTACATTTATCCATGTTTTTATTGTTATTTATCAAGCTTTGTTTTGTCTGTGTGGCTTTACTGCCTACAGTTTGTTTTATTTATATTCTTAGCATGTTTATACCACTGTGTCATCCTGTTGGTAGTGCCGATAAAAAAGTGTTCAACACCCTTGGAAATGTGTCCCAATTATTTCTTTTCCGAATGAAATCATGATCAATTTAAACTTCAATTTATTTTACTTATTTATTTTACAATAATTTACTAAAAATGACTCTTTCATCTCAAAGTGAAAACAGATTTTTACATCGTAATGCCATTAATTAAAAATGTCATTCCCACATCATGATGCTGCCACCACCATGCTTCACATTATGATGCTGCCACCACCATGCTTCACATCATGATGCTGCCACCACCATGCTTGATATCGTGATGCTGGCACCATCATGCCTCACTTTATGATGCTGCCACCACCATACATCACATTATAATGCTGCCACTACCATGCTTCACATCATGATGCTGCCACCATGCTTACCATCTTGATGCTGCCACCACCATGCTTCACATTATAATGCTGCCACCACCGTGCTTCACATCATGATGCTGCCACCACCGTGCTTCACATTATAATGCTGCCACCACCATGCTTGATATCGTGATGCTGGCACTGTCATGCATCACATTATAATGCTGCCACCACCATGCTTCACATCATGATGCTGCCACCACCATGCTTCACATCATGATGCTGCCACCACCATGTTTCACGGTGGGGTTAAACATTCATTAAAAAAAGACTCTGTATCCTTTTATGTTTTTTTTTTTTTTTTTTTAAAAACAAACTCAATTCTATTTTTTATGCATTTTAATCTATTTCATCTTTTTATATACTTCACTTTTTTATTGCGTTACTCTGCGTCTCTGAATTTTAGGCTTATTTTGCCTCCAGTGTTTGCTTATTGCAAGTTTGAGATATATTCATGATAGCGTTTCTCTGTTTTTACTGAGTTAATTTATTAGAATCATTTTCTATGTGAACGAAGCACACACAAAATGGTTCATTCTGTATGTATGGAAAGTGTCTGAGTGACTCTATTAAGCTTTAAGACCTGAATTCGTGTCAATTTTTTTAAAGCAAAATGCTAAAATTTATAGTAATGTTTGATTGCAAGATGTTTTTGTTCCTCTTTGGGTTGTTTCCTGAACAAAACAGCTTTCTGACTAAATCAACTTGGGCTATTTTCAGACGTTTTGTAGACAAAGGAATTATTTCATTGACTGAGATAATATTCAGCAGACTATTTGGAAAATGTCTGTCCGTTGGTGCCCTGCCAGTGTGTTAAACTGCAAAACTAAAAATGCTTTGGTTCAGTTGAGCATCACTAAACTATGATTTATTAAAACTGTAACAGATATTTGTGCAGGGCTCTGAAATCATATCAGATGTAGGCAGACGGACGATGAGAAACAAACCAGTATTCATCAATATCTTTATTATTTACAATAGGCTTAACACTGATAAGCAGAACTTCACAGTAATATAACGTGAGCTTTAAATAAAAAAAAAAAAAACACAAAATATATATTTTTGTACAATAAAAAAGTTAATGTTAACATCTGCCATTTTTTCATCCCTGTTTAGATTCACATATTCCATGACGGCGTGTCGGTATGTGTGTGTCGGTTCTACATTGCACTCATACAACTGAAGAAGTGGCCTTTGGTTTAACGACGTTCTCCAGAGCTGTTCTCCGAAACGGGGAGACGCGAGAACACAGAACGGATATAAATGCAGGCAACGAAAGTAAAAGACAAACGTGAGCGGCAGAGAATGAGCAGAAACTCGTGGTCAGTTAAAAAAAAATTAAACAGGAATTAGTCTAGAAATCAGATTTGAAGGGTAAAAATAGAATCAGTATTGGTAGGAAATCACTGATTGAGTGTGTTCTTATTCAATGTGTTTGATCCTGGAAGGTTGGATGTTTTTCTTTTCCTGTTTCGTAAGGCTTTTTAGGAAAGAGACGCAATAGAAATGAACAGAAACTAAACAGGTAAAGGCCAGACTGGTGCGAGTTAATTACATAGAAAGAAATTTAGACTAAACTTCTGACGTGATCAGATTTCGAGAAAAAAAAGCAGCTTGGGTTTAGTGCAGCAGACTTGTTTGTGTGTGATTTAGGGATGCACGATGATTTCTGCACGTTATCTGACAAAGTTACCCATAAATGTTGCATAAAAATAAATATGGCGTGTTTTATATCTAGGTAGTGTTCTCATTTATTGTGAAAAGCACTGCATTTTATGTCTGAACCAAGCATTATATGTGAATTCTACTTCAGGAGGAGCTGCGATTAACTGAAAAATAAGATGTGCATGTGTCGGTGTCGACGTCGGGCAGAAGGAGATGGAGAACACCTGCAAAAATCCGACACCGTGCATCCCCAGTTTGCTCGCGTGGCTCCACAAATAAACCACCTTGGCGACCGAGTTTTCAAATACACCATTTTAATAGACAAAGTGCACCATTCGGCTTCAAGTTTGCATCTGACCAGTGGCAGGAAAGCGTGCCGCGGTGTTGAAACCTGCCACAAACTCACGGAAAAACAAAAAGAGAACACACGAATGTCTCAATGAATGAAGAACAGGCGGTGATCGTGTTCAGTACGTGGATCGCAAAAAAAGGCACCGAGAATCACGGAGAAGAGACGGCGTGTTTTCGAAACGCTGGTTCGTCTCAAAGCGTCCCGTCCGGCAGCAGAATAAAGGGTAAATTATGCCGACGCGCAGCAACGAGAAATGATATGAAATGCACCACGAGATAAAAACTGGTTATTTTTTCCATCAAGTGTCGCTAACAGGCATTTTGAAAGTGACCTGCAGTGTTTACAGATGCTGTTCATATGTGTCGATGAACCAATGTGTCCGAGGCCTTATCCAGTGTACATAAAGATGAGAGCCAAAGCAAACAGACAAAAACGAAACCGCTGTGAGTTGGTGTGTTAGTGTGTGTGTGTGTGTGTGCGCTGTACACAGTTTTTGTTGGTGCTCAAAAAAACAGAGCAGCTATCTCTGGATTTTTATTACTCGGCGTGACCAAAAATGGAAAATATGGGCCCGTTAATTGTTAAAAAAATAACAATAAATAAAGTTTATGGCACCTTAAGAGATTAAAGAGTCATGCAGTTGAACATTCGACCGGGTTCAGAACGGAAGAACAATACATTCATAAAGCAGATATTCAGATCTGGGTGGAAGGGCCTCAGTTAATACATCTCTTCAGTCAAAAACATTGCTCTCTTTATATGCTGTGACCACACATAAATCTTTTGTTTCCTGGATATGAAATAAAATCAAATATTTACATAACTTTTTTTTTTCTCTCTCTCAAAATAGGTCTGTGCTTTAAAAAAAAAAAAAAGAAAGAAAAAAAAACACAAAACAAATAATTTAAAATTCAAGTTCATACATAGACATTCTAAAAAGCATCTTTTCTTTTTTTAAATCTTTGAACCAAATAATGTACAAATCGCTCATGTGCTGAAGACATACTGCAGTTTTGTGTTGTTGAGAGATCAGTACTGTGTGATTAGTGTAAAGTAGGTCTCTGCGTTTTTTTTATTATTGTTTTTTTGTTTTTTTGCAGTGTTCTTACATTGAAGAATTTGAGGCACTGAGGCCACGACAAGGCTACAGGGAATCCAGCACTGTCCATACGCAGAAGGACACTTGTAGAAATACTGTCCCAGTTCACCTGCTCATGCGCTACCCTGTGCTCTCCCTCCTCCTCCCCTCGCTCTTCTACGCTCCCGTCGTACAAGGAAGAAATGTAGTGTGCAAGGATAACTGGACATAAATATTGAAATGCTTTAAGGAGGCGGGGAGGGGGAGTGTTGACGCCCCCCTCCAGGCCCTGTAGTAATGTGGCACTGTGTTAATAAAGGTGTGAACATCACGTCACTGAAGCGAAAGACGAATGCTGTGCATGATAAGACGCCCCACGTCCGCTCGTTAGGTTTCAGCACCGTGGGTGGGTGGGGGGGACAAACATCCAGTATCGGATCTGGTAAGCCTGTATTTGGTATTACTGAAACCTGACGTTCCGTTTCGAGCTTATTTACACGCTTGTCAAAACTTTTGTAGCTACGCAAGTGATCCCTTCGCTCTCTCCTCAGCAGCCTCACCTTAGGCGGACGTTTGGGAATGTCACCGTCGAAGCAGTTGATTAGTCTCAAAAAAAAGAAAAGGCTGTAATCCCAAGCAGTTTTGGGGAGATTTATAACTATCACATTTGTCCAACTACTGACAAATACTGTCTTAAATTAAAAAAAATAACAATCAGAAAAAAAAACACCTGCACACAAAATAAAAATGTCAAATTGAGACCCCCAAACCTTTCACTGTTTCCAAGCCTTGACACTTCTACATGGCTTTAAAAAATGGCTTATGGTCACTCAGTTCCTCAGACGTGGAGCTAAACACCGTGATACACCCGGTTGATGAGTCACGCATTTGTGAAACAATGCTTGAGTTAAAGTCGGTGAGAACGTTTTTTTCTTGTTTAGTGAGCCGGGGGCGCAACCGCCGTCATTCCTGCTCAGCACGTGACAGATAAGCAGAGTGAGCTCGACCTACTCTCCGACTGGCTACACACAGCTGATAAACTCGACATTCAGTTAACAGAGAGGCCTTTCATCGCGGCCAGATGGAGACCAGCGGCGAAACATTTCATGGTGTGACATTAAACCACATTTAGTTTGGTATAACATTTCTCAATATGTACAGTTTAGAGCAAACTTAGTGTCCACACTGGCATCTTATGAAACAGATTCTTTTGTAAACAATAAAAAGATTATATTTTATAGTGATTTCTATGAGGTACTGTAGAGATTCATCTCATTTCGTCCCCCAAAAAGCTGTCGATAGAACCGGAAACGTAAAAAAAAACGGAATATAAGCGATCTGTCGGGTAGCTGGAGGTGACGCTTGGTGTCGTCACGGTGGCTACCTCTGCACTACGTCACTAATCTCTTTAATACAGCTGTGCAGGTTGTCCAGTACAGTGTTGGACCCGCTCAGCCCCCCGCCTCCCGAAGAAGAGGCCCTCAGTTCCTGCAGGCTGAGCTCCAGCTTCCCCACTGCCTCTCGAAAGGCGAATTTGTTCCTCATCTGAGGGATGCAGTCCACGTAACCTGAGCAGTAGTCTAGCAGCTGGTGGCCGGCGTCCAACACCTGGCTGCTGGAGGGGCTTTCGGAGCTGGCGTGGAGGGCGCTGCTCAGGCACTCGGCGCACTCCAGCAGGGCCTCTCGGCTCACCCGCTCCAGGGGAACCCTCTCCACCTGCTGCCGGGTCCGCCGCAGCGCCACCTTGGAGGAGGAGGAGGCAGTGGTGGTGGCTCCGTTGGCCATTTTGGTGGGGGTCGTGTTGGTGGTGGCAGAGGAAGAAGATGCAGGAGGCACTTGTGGTGGCGGCACTGACGGTCTGCCTGTCGAAGCTCCTCCTCCTGACGTCCGACCCGACCTGTGACCTTTCAGCGTGTCTCCGTTGACCTCCACGGGCGCTCCACCTCCTCCGACCTGCTCCTCGCCGTCGCCGCTGTACGAGTGCTGCAGGCTGCGCAGGGTGGGAGGAGGAGGAGGAGCGCACTTGGGTTTGACCAGCCGCGGCCTGTCGCGGTCCGCTTGGTGCTCAGACAGCAGTTTGAAGCGGTTCCCCTGAGAGTCCAGGCCGACCAGGTGCACGTCCGCCGGGCTATGCTTCAGTGTGGGCGAGATCAGAACCGGGACTTTGTGGTTGTGAGTCGGTGCTGCAGCTGACGACATGCTGGAACTCTTGGAGGGAGACGACCAGCTCTGCTGCCGGTCCAGCCCTCCACTCTCCTCCCTAACCGACTCCCCCACCTCTCCCCCGACCCCCGGTGCCCTCATCCCTACAGCAGTCCCCCGGGGCAGCAGCTTGGCTTTGGGCCTTTCCCTGATCTGTGCGGTCCCCTCATCCATCCTCCTCAGCAGAGTCTCGGAGTGCCGAGCTGCCCCGTTCTCTGGCTGGGAGGTGGTGGAGGCAGTCCTCTCCAGAGGGGGCTTCGCACTGCGGTTCCGGGGTAAAGTCAGAGCCATGCGCTCCAGGTCTGGCAGCCCAGCTGACATTGAGGAGGTAGAATTAGACCTAGGGAAGGGTTTAGGTCCTCCAACTATACTTCCACTCTCCTCTGTAGAGGCTGTCTTTCCTGTCCGTAGCCCCAGAGTCTTTTTGATGAGTCTAGGGGTGAAAAAACCTGCCAGACCCCCCCAACTGCTGCCACTCGACACTTGTGATCCGATGCCAGAAGGCTTCTGTCCAAAAGCAGCCCCACAGCAGCGGGAATGTGCCTGGGTGGGTTCCCCGTGGGAGTGGGAAGGAGAGGCCGAGAAGCCCCCCAAACTGTCCGACTGGGGCAGAGGAGGAGGAGCGCTGAAGTCAGCCGTGGGCTCGTATTTTTTGTGGGGCTGCGTCTCCATCTCCCGGAAGGAGCTGCTCCTCTTGGGCGGCGTCGGGAGGTTCTGCTGGAGCTGGGAGGACGGCGACGAGGAAGAGGAGGAAGACTTCTTCTTGATGAAGGAGCTGAAGAAGCCGGTCTTGCGGTCTCGTGTGAATGTGCCCATGTCCTGTGCGTCCTCCAGAAGGCTGCTGGGGGATTTGTCTCGCGGCTGCTGCTTCCTGGGGAGAGCCGGAGAGCTGCTCGACCGGCCGTCGCCTCCGAGCAAAGTGGAAGCCCAGCCTGGAATCACAAGAGAGGAACGGCTTATAATCATCAGACAAAGCTGGGATCAACTCAGTAGGAACATGTTCGTCTTTGTTCACAGATTGCCCAATAACTTACAAGAGACAGGTCATGGAAAATATCTATTACCTGCTATTCAGTCTCTAAACACACTCCTCTATACATTAATGTCATATTAGGCAGCTGTGTGTTGCTGTAATTGAGCAAGATGGATTATTTCTTCCCTCCTCTGGGACTCCAGCCACAGTAATTCAATGATTTACAAGTTGCTCATGTAAAACAGACTGTGTTGCTCGAAGAAGGAGATATATTTTCACCTTTTTGGGAGCTCCAAGTCTGAATTTTGCACATTTTTTTCAGCTTCAAACTAACGACAAACTCCAAACATGCCCTACATTGTTCTGCCTGTTCCTCAACATCGTGCAAGTTTCAATCTAAAAGCATAAAAACAGGAAATATTTTGACATAAGATGATTCAGGGGGTGTGTTTAGCTTTGTGGGTTCATTATTCTGGCCGTTCAGAAAGACAGCAACAAAACAAGGTTTTAGAGGAGTGTGTTTTTGTGCTTCAGGACTTTGTTTCTGCATGTTCAGAGCATCACTTTTATTCCATTGATGAATTCATGAACACTAGTTTTGCTTTTATTGGTGACTAAACCGTCAGCCAGAGTGACAGAAGAGGCGAAAAAGAAATCAGACAAACAACTCACACATTAGATAAACCAAAAAAAAATACATCCACGCAATACAAATAAATAAACAATAACTTAAGACAAACAACAGACAGCATCGGGTACATTTAATACAGGGTTGGCGAACATGATGTGGTAGCATGTGTGAACTGGAGTATGGGATTAATATTGATGCAACAACTAAGACAGAACATGATGAATATGTACAGAACATGCATCACAGTCAAGAAATAATGCTTTAATCAGACATGTTGACCAAAAAACACTCCTGGGAGGCGTCTATGCAGTAATACATGCATCACACGGACGGCTGAAAGAATATATAAAATGCTCGAGAACGCTAAAATCACTTCATGTTAATGTTAAAATGTTGTTTTTTTACAATAAAATATTCAGAAATGTAGAAAAGTTGGCTGAAATAAACCATATTGACTCCTAAATCTGCAGTTTAAGATGTTTTTAGGGACAAGGGGCTGCTATAATGAATGTAAAAGCAGTTTTTCTTTCTCCATCCTCCCCCAGCAACACATGATGATGGTAAACATGGCACACACTTCAGAATTACTAGAATGCTTTTATTGTTGATCATTTCAATGTTGGTGAAATACATTTTCTATTTGTATCTGAATTAATGTTTTATTGTTTTATGGTAGTTTAATTTCATGGACGGACCTTTAAAATCAAATATGTTTTTAAATAAAATTCTTAAGCGGTTAAACGTCGTTGTACTAGTTGGTTAATGTGAGCGGACTCTTTCAGCGATGGTTGATTGAATGAATGCCGGCGTCAGTGTGGAGGAAAATCATGGCCCTCCTCCTCAGGCGGCGAGCCTGGCGGCGCTGCAGACTCTGAAACTTCTGGCTCTGCGGCTCGCTGCTCTCCGGTGTACCTGCGGAATCATAAAGGGGTGCGGCGGGCTGGTTGGGGGGGAGGCGGGCGTGGCCGGCCGTACCTGAGTGGCTGTGCGTGCTGTGGTCGGATCGCCCGTCCAGTCCGCCCTCGATGTTCTCCTTGTTCTCCGTGTGCTTGTGCAGTGTGCGGGATTTGGAAGGCAACAGGGGCATGTCGTGGCTGAAGGAGTGCAGTGGTCCGCAGTGACCCGAAGAGGCGGTTTTACAGAGCTCCTCTGCCACCTCTGCAACACGGAAGGAAGGAAACGGTTAGTAAAGAAGCAGCCACTACTCAAACCCAGCAGTGTGCATTTGATGACCGAGTTTAATTTGCATAGGAAAGTGTTTATCATCATTAAATGGTTTGTGAAACTTGTATTGACAGTGCAGGTTGACCTGTTTTACATAAACCGATCAGGCTTAACATTACGACCACCTGCCTAATATTGTGTTGGTCCCCCTTATGTGGTCCAAAATGCTCTGAACCATTGGGAATCATGGACCAGAGGACCTCTCAGGGTGTCCTATGGGGTCTGGAACCAGGACGTTGCCACTGGATCCTTTGGGTTCTCTGGCTTGTGCAGTGGGGCCTCTGTCAATCCAACTTGTTCCACTGCATCCTGTTGATGCTTGATCAGAATGGGGTGTAGGAAGTCTGGAGGTCAAATCAACATGTTGGTCCATTGTCATGTTCCTCAACATGTTCCTGATTGGTTGATGTTGTTGCCATGTGGTGAGGTGCATTTTCATCCAGTGACATTTGGGATTTCCATTTGCATGAGGGAGTGTGTTGGTTGTGGGACAATGTTTATTTAGGTATCTAAGTCTCATCAACAGGGATGTTAAAATCCAAGGTTTTCCATCAGAACACCACATAGTACCAATAAGATCAATGTTATTCACTTCACCTGTCAGTGGTCAGGATGTTGTGGCTGATCGGTGTAAATTTCTTACACCATTGCATATTTTGCTCCAATGACACCTTTTCTGCTGCTTCTTTTCATCTGAGTCAATTCAGTCACTTTCTCTTTTTTGAGAGGATTATTTAATGAGATCCAGTGTGCATTCTCGGTGCAGCTAGTTTACTAACATAATAGTCTGCTGCACCTCACTATGACTCTACTATATGAGGAAAAAGCTCTGTCTTGTTTGTGTTCCTTAAAAGCAGTCACAATGGTCTTAGGCTGGGGTTAGGGCCAGGGTTCTTTGACTGTGTCTTTTGGCTTGTTTTGTTGAAACATTTTAATGCACAGAGATGAAAAATGTAACATTAAAAGGGCTAATTCCCAACAAAAAAACTCCCCAAAAGCCAATAAAAAATGCCTGTTGACTTTGTGATAAGACTTTTATCAGTAAAAGAGACAAACATTTGATAATCGGTGCCCAACAGGTGATATCTGCCTGTACTTTAGCTCTACAGGAGCTCGCTGGACTTATTGAAACCACTTGTAAGCTGCTTGTGACTCTTGCAGAACTTTATTAAACTGATATCACATCATCTTATACATGAAACCTACATCTGGTGAGACCGATTATTATTTCAGGAGCTCCATGAGAGCAGGTCTGAGAATGAGCTAATGTTACTGTACCTTCAGAAATGCTGGAGTCGTGGAACATCGTTTCAAAGGCTTGGTGGATCTCTGCAAACGAAGGCCGATCTAATGGGCTCCACTGCCAGCCTGGTGGAGAGACGGAAGGAAGAAACATCGTATTACAAGAAAGCACATTTACTTGCTTTGTGAGTGACTGGATTACCTTGAAAAATATAGAATTTCTTTGCCACGCCTATTTTTTTTCAAACACTTGCAGTTGGCTTTTAAGCTCTTGGTAAGACAACTAGTACTCACATGCCCTCATGAGCTCATAAACTTTGGGTGGGCATCCCTCAGGCTGCTCCATGCGATAGCCCTTCTCCAGGAGATCGTAGACCTGAGACAAATCGATGCCGGGGTACGGGGACATGCCGTAGGTGGCGATTTCCCACAGTAACACCCCGAAAGCTGCAGCAAAGAAGAATGTAGACGGTCAGACATGAGCACATGGGAGGGAATTTCAAGAGAGCAAAATGAGAGTGTGTTAGAAGAATTGTGCTTATAATTGTGCTTATGTTAAGAATTATACTTATTAGGTAATCACTGAGTGACTGTCAGGACTTTAAAGTCTACATGTCAGCAACCATGATTGTAAAGATATGAATCACCGTAAAACATTTCAAGCTGTATGTACTCACAGTAAAGAACACACAGAACTGACCCAGTAAGATTGTGTAAGTGACACTTATCTTATGCTGACTCTTGACGGGTGGGGACGCCCTGTGTTACATGATTGTTTACCAAATAAAAAGAGCCAAGGACAGACAGACTACCAGAGAGCTGGAATGCTGTAGCGATGCATACGGCAGAGCTGTAGTGTCCGTTCTCTCCTTGTGCGCAAGTAAAAGACCTGAGCTTGTGAGTGCTGTCTGCCTTCCTGTGCTGTGTGTATTTTCAGGTTTTGAACCTAACAGAGTGAAAAAAGGTCAATATGCACATGTTCCTCACCCCAGACATCAGACTTGATGGAGAAGGTGTTGTACGCCAGGCTCTCCGGTGCCGTCCATTTGATGGGAAACTTGGCCCCAGCGTGGGCAGTGTAGGTGTCACCAGTCATCAGCCGGCTCAGACCGAAGTCGGCAACCTTCACGACGTGATTCTCCCCGACCAGGCAGTTCCTCGCTGCAAGATCCCTGAAAGATGGAGCAAAGAACAGAGAGGGAAAAAAATGAGAAATTCTGACAAATGCAAGGAGAAGCGTGCGAAACAAGAGAGCCTCCCCTCACCTGTGGATGAAGTTCTTCTTCTCCAGATATTCCATGGCGGAGGAGATCTGAGTGGCCATGTAGAGCAGCACCACGGCGTTCACCTCCTCCTTGTCACACTCTCTCAAGTAGTCCAGTAGGTTGCCGTGAGGCATGTACTCCGTCACGATGTAGAACGGGGGCTCCAACGTGCACACGCCTGCAGGAGAGGCAGCAGTTACAACACAGGCGACAACAACCTTTAACCTTAAATGCGCCATTGTGATGCGTTGAATCGGAAAAATGTTTTCATCCATGACGTCTCCTCCGACATCTTTACAGACATTGGCCCATTGGTGTGGTGAGAATAATGCAAAGTTGTGTTGGGTCATTTTTTACATTATAGGCTTAAATTGTATTGTAATTTTCAAAGTCTAATCATAGTTTGGGGTGGCTGTGGCTCAGGTGGTAGAGCGGGTTGTCCACTGATCGCAAGGTTGGCGGTTCGATCCCCGGCCCCTCCACATGTCGAAGTGTCCTTGGGCAAGACACTGAACCCCAAGTTGCTCCCAATGGTAGATTAGCACCTTGCATGGCAGCTCTGTCACCATTGGAGTGTGAATGTGTGTGAATGGGTGAATGCGAAACACATCGTAAAGCGCTTTGGATACCACTAAGGTAGAGAAAAGCGCTATATAAGTGCAGACCATTTACCATTTACCATAGTTTTGCAGTGAATCCTCTTTTACAGACTTCAAGTATCAAGATTTACTGCTGGTGAAGCCTTAAGGCAGATCCAGAAAGTGTGGTGAGTTTCTGGATCTGTTTTTAACTTCTATCTACATAAAAAACAGAATTATTTACATGAAAACATCTTCGAATATTTTTCATACACTCATAAAAGAAGCAGTGTAGGTATGAGAAACAGATGGAGCCATTAAAAAAGTATTCCTGTAAATATATACATGATTATTTCAGTCGCTTGAGAGTAAAGAATGTCTTAAAAATAGGAAACAGGAATGATCAGGTTTCAGAAAGAGGATGCGTGGCAACTTCTTTCTTTTATACACAAATTAAGAAGTACAATCAGTGCTTCTCGTAAATACTGACCGAGTAGCTGAACGAGGTTTGGATGTTTAACCTCTTTCATAACTGCTGCCTCTTTCAGGAACTCTTCAACTTCCATGGTGTCCTCCTGTCAACGCAGAAAAGGAAACAAACACTGGAATCAGAGGGTTTGATAGATGAAGCAGGGGAATGAGGAGAATCGCATGTGATACCAAAGTCCGCCTGCAGGTGGTGATGTATAACCATTTTTGCACACGTCTCATCATTTACCTATGAAGGTGTGAGGTCAACTCAGCTTTTAAATATAAATCCCAGACAACTTCAAGCATGTTTACACAAGAGGCTGTTCTCACCTTGAGTGTTTTGACCGCCACTGTCAGGTTGTACTTCTTCCACACTCCCACGTACACCTCCCCATACTGGCCTCCACCCAGCTTGTGCTTCATGGTGATGTCTGTGCGCTCCATCTCCCACTTGTCATGGATGGGTGACACACCGTACACCGTGGGCTTGTTGCATTTGGGTGCGGGGTAGTGCAGTGTGGTGACCAGGCCGTCGGCTACGGTGGAGTGGTGGTGGACCAGCTCGGCCAGGGTGGCGAAGCGGCTCTCCGATGTCACATACACCTGAGGAGGAAGGAAAAGGCAGGATTAGAAACAGATCATGGGCAGAACAGCATTTTAGTGAGCCAGTTTAACAACCAAAACACCATCCAGGACTCTACCTTTCCATCAGTGGCCGTGTTGATCCGGTAGTGGTACACTCTGCCCTCATAGCGCAGAGATATGGACAGCTGACCGGGGCTGCTCTCGCTTTCCCGGACCAGGAAACTGCCGTTGATGAGGGACGACAGCAGGTACTCTGCAGCGCTGCGGGAAACAGGCCCGTGGTACCAGCTGTGCTTCTCCAGGCTGTTGACCGGCGTGATGTAGTTGGAGGGCACCCAGCCCTGGCCGTTCTTGGACCGAACTTCACTCCACTCTCCATTCTGGTTGTAGCCCAGCACACGCAGCTTCTCACCTGGACAAAGGAGGTGACGTTTAGTGGTGGCAGAATGACTTGGAAAGACATGTAGTCAAAGCTTTGATTCACGTGATGTGTACTTGGACCAAACAGGTAATCAGGACTTGAATAACCCTCACGTGAAATTTAACCAAAGTCACATCAGGAACTAAACATCCAACCATGAGTTCAAACTTGGGATGTTAATGATTAACCATTAATCCATTAAAAATATATTAATCAATGGGGCATAAGATGAAGAAAATGTGTTGTACATCAGCTGTAGCTCCTGAGTCTCTTACTGTTAGACCACAGCTTGCTTGTGTTAAATAGTGCAGCAAAGCAGAGAGCACTGTGGGGGGTTTAGCTCGCAATGGGCCACCATGACAAAGACTTCTGAGGCGGTTAATAGGTTCCAAGTCAGAGTCAACTAGGATGTTGTGTTTCTACTACAGTGGCTGCATGAAAAAGGCACTTTCATGGCAAATATCATGAATCCATGTTAAAAAATCAGTATATGGAAACATGTCCAATGTGCTTAATTCATTTTAACAATTAATTGATAATTGATTAGTCACGTTGCTGCCTATCTCTTCAGAAAATTGTTCAAAATTTGCATCTTTACTTTAAACAGAGGTTGTTCGTTCACTGAATTAAATCTAGACTGCAGCTTGTTTGTCTTAAATTCCGTAGTAATGCAAAGAGCATTGCGGGGCAAGGAAAGGGCCACCATGACAAAGACCTATGTGGCAGTTAATAAGTTCCAAGTCATTCTAAGACGGCATATTTGAACTCCTGTGGTTAAACTGACCAAGCCGCTTTAACGGTGATCGTCACGACTCCACACACTAAAATCAGTATATAGAAATATGTCCACTGTAACTAATTTGTTTTGGTGTAAATCGATTTCTGTTTGACGGAGTTGCCAAATTTGCATCCCTTGTTATAGTAAAGGCTGCTTTTGTTTTAATTAATTTTGTTCAGTCAACTCAATTTCCTTCGTTGAACACTTCGTCTTCAACGTGTCACATCATCGCCGTAATACCTACATAACAGGTCACACACAAGAACAACGTGTCATGAAAACTCGGCTCTCAGCGAAACTACAACAAAAGCTGTGAAACAACGATAAGGCTGTTTAATGCGGCAACAATGGGGGTTTAGTGCGCAACGGGTCACCATGACAAAGACCTATGTGGCGGTTAATGGGTTCTGAAAATGACAAACGCCACAAATCCAAGCTTAAAAATCAGTATGTGGAAATATGTCCTCTGTACCTAATTAGTTTCAATGATTAATCGATTATCATGAGGTAATGTCGCTTCCTATCTCTTTCCCTGCTTTAAACAGAGGCTGTTGGTTCATTAAATGTCCTCAGAGAGACACGATACAGAACAAGACGTCCTCCACGGGTCACCGCGACTCCGAAACACCCAAATAACAGGTCACATACTAGAACGACGTGTCATGAAAACTCGGCTCTCGGTGAAACTGCATAAGAAGCCATGAAACAATGATAAGGCTGGGTGAACAGCACGTCTGTCATCGAGGGCTCGGCAAAACCAGGCATGCAGAGACTCGACCTGCTGTCTCGGCCTGACGTCAATGCGGGAGACATGAGGGAGCGGAGATGTGACTGGAAGAGGGAGGCGGAAATCAGCACGGCGAAACACTGGATGAGGCAGCGGCCGGTGCTGCCAGTTGGACGGAGGATCGGAGGAAAAGAAAACGGTACGGAGAAGGAAGAGGGTAGTGGCCAGTTGGGAGCATTAGTCTGGCAGAAAGCAGATGCTGCGAGGGGGAGGGGAGTATCAGTCTACCCATCTTCTCTCTGTCTGCACTCGGCTTTATCTCCCGCTCTGAGTTTTCCTCACAAAGATATCCGCTAACTCCGGTCTTTCAGCAGCTCTGATGACGGTACAGAGCGTCACCCTAAGGGGGCGTTCAGACCGAAAACATCCAGGTAATAAAACAAATCAAGGAGATACATAGGTGGGGGTATCGGTGGTGAATTTGATCCAGGAAGTCCAGCTGGAGACACAGGATGATGTCTCAAGATGCGGATCAGAAGTCTGGATAGTTATCAGTGAGGCAGCTATTTTATCTTTATCTTTTATGGCAAAAGTTAAGCCTGCTGCGACCTGGTGCTCCTGCTACACTGGCCTCTCTAATTCAAAACATTAAGAGAGCTGTGATTTTTCACACAAGGCTAGAGTTGATTTCTAAAGCAGCCCAAGGCTATCATGACTTGCATAATACCTTAAACTGTGTCACACAGCAGCTACAAGGATTGTGCAACAGACTGTTAACATTAAGCAGCGCCACACGGTGAACCAAAACAGCTCCAGTAAGTCTAGTTAGCGAGACAACTGCGGCCTTCCAACATGCTGCTACTAACCAGAGCTGCAGCTTTGGCTCCACAAACCAAACACAAATGCACTGGCGATGCGGAGAACTGCAATAAACAAGAGATGGTTATCCACATCCAGCCCACCAATCCACCCAGCCTCCTCTGAGTCTGCCTTCTGCGCCCCTCAAGTTTCGTGGGAGTGGAAACACTGAGTGCCTCGATGCCTCACACTGGGAGCCACATGTGCTCGAAGCAGGGCTCTGGTCTGGTCTAGTTTGGCCTGGCACGGAGGAGAGACAGCGATTAGCCCCAGACACGGGCCTGCTAAGTCCTCCCTCTGTGATCAGCCTCTGCCCGCTGTGCTCGCCCACCTGTTATTATTACAGCCGAACTGATTTCATATTAACACGGCGTTAGAGGCACGCCGGGGCTGTTTCCATGTGACCGGGCGAAGCGCAGCGCAGACGGGAAAAGCGCAGCGGAGCCTGGGAGGGCACATGTGCTCGCATGTGGGCAGAAATCTCAGATTCACTCCATGAGTCAGGGTCTAAGCATCATTTCCATCCCCGGCAGCTGCCATGGAAGTCTTAAAACGATGGATAATTAACACACTGCCACGTTTAACGCTTTGGATCAGATGGGGACACAAGCCCCACCATCTCTGAATAATACTGTGAGGATATTGTTGGCTCACTACTCAGGGGAGAGGTGGTTCACTGGTTAACTGGTGCTGAGGAGGTATGGACTTAAAGGGTGTGAGGGAGGTTAAGAAGTAAGAAAATATTAATTAAGACAAAGCAGTACTGGTGCTGCAATCATGTTGTCTGCACATTCCCTTGTTACAAGCTGCAATATTATAATAAAGTACTAAAACATGTCCTCACAGGTGTATAAAGCTAATAAAGTACAGTGTGAAACATGGGTGTTGAGCATGTGGGTGGCCGAGGGTTCGACACCGACTGATGTCATTATGTAATCTCTATTGACACACAGCATTCCTCTCAAATAACTTTTACTCTGAAACATCCTGTCTGGGTGGTGCTGACCGATGACTCGTCGCGTAAGGAAATCTCTCTGCGCTGTCGTAACAAGTGTGTCCTTCAGGAAGGTGTGGTTGACATGGAAAACTTCTCAGGAGGAGGAACATTGCGTCGCCGGGCAACACCAATTTAGCGATGATGCACGGAAAGAGCGCGCTACCGGACGAGTCTTTCAAGTCTTGTTACCGATTTGTCATATCAGAGTTTGCGAGGCAGCTATTAGGTAAATAAACAGATCCGTTGCCATGGTGACTGTGCTGACACCGTGCAGTTGTTTACCTTTGGTGATGCTGAGTGTGTTGTCTCCGCTCGCCACAAAGTCATAAAGTGCAACGAAGAGGTTCGGGTCGCTCTCGGCTGCCCCCAGCAGGTTCTCCTTGGAGCTCCAGCGCACTGCCTCTGTCAGAGCTTCTGGCGGAAAAGCAAAGAGAAGATTAATTCTGAGATCAGCAAACAAAATGTCACAATATTTTGCACAGGTGAACAGAAGAATCTCAGCCCTACTGTAACAGCTGATACTGTAAATGCAGTGTGCAGTTAAAAGACCCGCAATAACTAGTTTAGCAGACTAATAACTCCCATAAGTAGAACTGACCACAGCAAGAGCTCCTATTCCAATACAATGTACAGACCACAACAGCCTGCTGGCAGGTCTGATGAGCTATAAATGCTAAGATGTCTTCATCATCTTCAGCCTCCATGCTGCAGTTGGTCTACCTGTCCGTCCAGACTGAGCCTCCTGCCTCAACCCGGTGCGGAGCTGACGGCCGCTCAGAGCCGCCCACTCGTCCTCGAAACTGCTGCTTGCCTGCAGGCACCTCAAAGGCATCACTTCCCTCAAATCCAATCTCTGAAAAGCTGCTGTTATCACTGGCTACGAACACAAGGGCCTGCCGCGTCTCGTCTGAGCCAGGTAAGATCTGAGGAGGGAGGCTTTCAGTAGGTGTGTATATATGAAAGTGAAGAGGGCGGAGTTACAGAACCTACCGGGATGCTACGTGACACACACACACACACACACACACACAGGCGCGGTGATGAATTAGAACACGCGTAGCGAACACCAACTACACTCGACAGCTGCTGCCAAAGTCGCTGCATGTCTGGACAGCTGCTGAAGGAGTGGGAGAGGATCGCAGTGGAATGGAGGCAACAGAAAACCTATTATACAACATGGTTCTTGTCCGACATGGCAGTGATTTAGTGGTTTTTAAAAATAATTTCACACCTTAACAACGTCCGTAACACAGCAACAAGCTCTCATCTACCTCATATAGCGATACAAAGTGCTAGATCTGGTGCTCACATTTACTTTCATGGGTAAAAACTCAAACACGACATAAATTAAGACCAAACCCAGCATCTAAAATATATACGGTTTCTGTTGAACCTGTGTCAGACATGTTGTTTTGGAAGCTGCTGTTTATACATGTATAAATGTAAAGGGCTGCATTACCGAGTGATGTTTATGGAGAAAGCAGCACAAACCCCAAACGGACGGCGCGACCATAAACAGAGGCGCTATGGTTTTCTTCTGCTTGTCAACATCTGCCATCGCTACAAGCTCCCACCTACACACTGATTCATAACAGATCAGCTGCACGACCCTGCATCACTCACGGAGCTGATCCTTCTTGGCGACGATCACAGCCGGTCGTGAAACATTTAAAACAACGAGGTTCAGGTTTTGGTGATGCTGGCAAAGGACCCTCGGCATGCTCAGCAGAGGTCTTGAGTAAATACCAGAGCTCTCATGCAACAGAAGCAACAGCTGCTGTCAGCGAGGCGGAAAAGACATAATTCATGCTTAGAAAATAAATGAAAAATGCTGAAATAATTGAAAGCATAAGTGTCGACATGGTTGTCAGGAATAAGAGAGACATTCTTGATGATTTCACAACTATAAAGCTGCATTTCAAAACAGAAAAAGATTTCAGTTTAGCCTCATTCTGCTTCATAAGATAAGATATTTAGTCTTTTGGATATACAGCATGGTCTAGGTCGGGAACAGACACTTTCACAAAAGCATCAGACTATCCATCCATCTATTATCTATACACCGCTTAATCCTCTGTAGGGTTGCGGGGGGACTGGAGTCTATCCCAGTCGACTCATGGCGAAGGCAAGGCCAGTCTGTCGC
Organism: Dascyllus trimaculatus; assembly: GCA_024666655.1. NCBI lineage: Eukaryota > Metazoa > Chordata > Actinopteri > Pomacentridae > Dascyllus > Dascyllus trimaculatus. Next base: position 31,737,225 of record CM045446.1, read on the forward strand.
AGGACTACACATAGAGACAGACAACCAAGCACACTCTCATTCACACCTACGGACAATTTAGAATCATCAATTAACCTCAGCATGTTTTTGGACTGCGGGAGGAAGCCGGACACAGTGTACAGCTACACAGGGAGAACATGCAAACTCCACACAGAAAGATCCCAGGCGTCCTAACCGGGACGCGAACCGGGGATCTTCTAGCTGCGAGGCGACGCTGCTAACCACCGAGCCACCGCGCAGCCCAGCATCAGACCAACAACAGCAAATAGGCAAAAAGAAAAAACAACACCACAGCTCAGATGTTTGCATTTCTTCTAGGTTTTGATTTCAATTTGAGAACTAAAAGCTCAAAGCTGTGATGACAGACGACATTATATCATCTGACCATAATGAGCAAGTCGGTGACAATGATGCGGGATTTTCACACAGTTTCTGAGACAGTCATGACTCTCTGTGGTTAAAACCTGCTAAATATTTCATGTTTTCCTCCCGTTTTCTGAGGCTTCTCCGTTCAAACTCAGAAAACGGAGCGAAAACTGCTGTAATCTCACAAAGCTGCTGTTAAATTCACACAGGAATCAAACGTTTTCCATCGTCGCACCATGTGGCAGACACGTGACACACGTTCACATGAGAGCGGAGATTTTTCCCACGCTGTGATCAACACAATGGCATAACTTCAAAACCAACTACAGCATCTATTCTGCAACATCCACACATGAGGTCGGCGCACCTTTGTTCTGGACCAGCATGCACTGCAACGCAGCGCTGGCCGTGACCTGGCTCAGCCACAGCTCCCAGTACATCTTCTCAGTTACCAGTCCCAGTATCCGCAGTGGTTTTCTTGACTCCGAGCAGCTTTTTTTTAAAGTCTAAACGAGCCTAAAAAGTACATCCTCCAAGCGAAAAGGAGCAGAGGCCGCTTCTCTAAACCATCTTCCTCACTGTGGAGCACAAAAGCTGCACTCAGGGCGAATCTGAGAGGCACAAAGACCTCCCCAGACCAATTATTTACCCACGCTGCCGTCCTTGAGCTAAGCTGCCCAAACTTCTGACATTACAGTAGTGACTAGCAGCCCTCGGCTTCTCCCCGCTGGCTTTGATGTGGCCGAAGGGAGTCAAGATTTCCGAGGTCCATCTGGAGAGCGCAGACGTCCATGACTGATGCTCCCTGAGGTTTGAAGCTCTGGAAGGGTTGGCGGAGGGAGGGAGGGGGGGGGAGAAGACGTGTGGTTGAGGGGCTGGAGGGGGGGCATGTACAGAGGTGATGGGGAGGGAAGAGGGTATTGGTATGGAGGAAAGTTGAGCTGAATGTGATGTGTGTGCATGTGTGGTGTGGGAGTGTGTGAGGGCCGGAGCAGCGCTGTGGCCAACAGCAGATGGCCCGTCCTGGTCTGCTAAAAGGGGGGTGGAGGTCCTATTGACCGACATTTTTCTCCTCTGTGTGTGTGTGTGTGTGTGTGTGTGTGCATAAATTCGTGTAAACGTGCATGACTGCAACTGCCGGGGCCGAGCCAACTGTCAGAGCTGCTCCTCTTACATAGCTGCGTATCACATCGCTCATTTCAGGAATGTTTTTAATGAAACGGTGACATTACGACACACACGTCAAAGCTCTCGATAAGAGGAATCTCAAGTCCGGCCAGTGAGGAAGATGCAGAAAAAAAAAGCCCTCCATCGCTCATTAGTCAAGTATTCCAAAATCAGCTTATTACATCAAACAGTTTTCATATCGCGATCCAGTTTCATTAACTTCCTTAAGTCGCTTCTAAACCCCAGCCAGCAGGGAAGATGCTGTTCTTCTTGGCCGGGCTGTGCTGAAGCGTCTGATTGAGGGAGCAGCTGGCCAGCGTGGGGTTTGTCGTGTGCCCGTCCGGGTGCCTCAGAGCGTTTGCCGCGAGGCCGAAGCACATGTGCGTTCTGAAGAAACCCCGGCTTTGTGTCGAGAGGGCAAGTCTGCGCCCCCCCAAGACAGCTGCGACAGAGGTGACCCTGGTCCCGCAGCACGCATCACATGCACATATCCACGTTACACACACACACACACTTCGGCGGTGGCATTACTTCCCTGGCAGCTGTTTGTGTCTCCGAGCCTCTTTAATGGTGTAACTTCACCCAACAGACCACCTCGTGCCAAAGCACTAAACAGCACAATAACATCTCTCACATACGCCCCCAATCAAAAACAATACTGATCGTATCTGCAGCTCGTGGCCAGGCGAGGTAAGGTTGTATTTTTAGCTGCTGGAGAACAAAACATAGCAGCATGACATCCAGAAATAACTCCGCAGAGCGCATAGCGATGGTGGTGCGCAGATAAACGGCTGGCTTGCCTGCAGGAAGCCCCGACAACGACCTGGGACAATGCTGCGGATGAGACCCTCGTATACAAGACATCACATGAGCCTGTGTGACGGAGCAGAGCGGATCCTGTTGCTGGTTACTGCAGGAGAAATCAGCTGATTCTGAGGGAGTCGGGTGTTTTTTTTTTTCAAATTTGGTTGATTTTATTTGAAATGAGCCGCCTAAAGTTTGTGATATCATCATCAGAGCTGACCTGAGGAGAGATTTTTAAGACATGATAAGGTACGGCCTGAAAGTTTGCAGCCTCAAATCACTATGTGAGCAGAACAGAATTACAGCTGCAGTGATGAATCAATCGAAAGAAAACCAAACTAGGGCGATTAAGTGTTTAGCTGGGAGTTCTTAAAAGTCTCCGCTTTTCTGCTTCTCTTTCTTTTTTACACTGGAAAAAACACCCCTCTCAAAACAAGAAAAAAAACCTTATTTCAAGGCACTTTTACCTTAAAATAAGTGAAAAAATCTGCCAATAGAACAAGTGAAAATTTGCTTGGTCAGATTCCTTGAAATAAGACATGATATTTAGAATATTGAGGTCTTAAAATTAGCAGGGAAAACTTATTTTAAGCTGTATTTTAGCAGCATTGTCAAGCTGAGGTGTCTTAGAATAAACCAGACATGATAAAGAATTAAATAGATTTTAGCTTTAATAAGTTTAATGTCAACTTCTTAATTTGAGATGTATTCAACTTATTTTAGTTGCATTATAGTGACTCTTCTCTAGATTTAAGACCATCTTGTACTTGAAATAAGATCACACAGATTAATTGAAGCATTCTGAGATATAATGTCTTCTCACAGTTGGCTAGAAATCCTAATATTTAGTGGTGTTTGACAGCATTTGAAGGTGTTGTGTTTTAGGTGAAGCCAGCTACGCCCAAAAGGAGGTGTTTGAACTCAAAAGCAGACATTTGCTTTGTTTTTTTTAACACATTTTACACATGCAGCTGTTTTCTGATATGATTTGGTGATTTTCCAATAAAATGCATTTATTTTATTTCTTAAATCCAGATTATTTATCTCATACAAACAACAGCTCAGCTCGAAACATGTATGAAATGAAATGAACCTTGTTTCTGGTAAAATACAACTAAAACAAGATCATTTCAAGATTGTTTGACTTAACAAGATATTTAAGATGCGTTGTCTTAAAACACGTCCCTCCATCTGCTGAAATGTTACCTGTAAAGTGAATTTATCTTAAATCAAGTGGGTTGAGACAATCTGACTAAAACTAAGACGAATAAACTGGTAAGATGTGGAGTTTTTGCAGTGTACGTGGGAACCTTCAAGAACTCTTGATGCTACACCAGAATCCCTGTCCAAACTCTGCTCTCAGTCCGCAAAGAATCGATTAAAGACAGTCCACATTTGCTCTTTATCTTCTGTCACTTTGGATTGTTCCTTTTATTACCCAGTTTTGAACTCATTTGCCCTCCTTCCCTTATGAATTTGTCAATATTTTCCCAAAGTAAATCACTATTTCCCTTAGACCCATTGATTAGTTTAAGGAAGTTAATCAGTTTGGACCTCTCTCAATTCTGTATTTTTCAATTCCTGAGCATTTTTCCTGTCATGTGTTCACAAGATATTTAAGATGCGTTGTCTTAAAACACGTCCCTCCATCTGCTGAAATGTTACCTGTAAAGTGAATTTATCTTAAATCAAGTGGGTTGAGACAATTTGATTAAAAATAAGACGAATAAACTGGTAAGATGTGGAGTTTTTGCAGTGTATCTTTGCTAAACGAATAAAGCTGTGTTTGGGATTGATGACTGACAACAGGAGATGGAGATTCTACATTGCAATAAAACAATTAGCTGCAGCCGACTGAGAACAAGACACCGAATTCAACCAAAACTTCCAAGTAATGGAATAATTTCACTGCTATATACTAGACAGGGGGCAGTGGTGGTGCTGCAGGTGAAGCCCTGGACTGCGGATCGGGAGGTTGGTGGATCAAACCCCCACTGGGGCCACTGTTGGGCCCCTGAGCAAGGCCCTTAACCTCTGACTGCTCCAACCTAATGTGTGATGGATGGATTAAAATGCAGAAGTTGAATTTCGCCAATGAATAAAGGTTAAATTATCATTATTAGACAGTATGTTGTAGGTTGAGCTCACGCCGTTACAAAAATCCCCGACTAACGACAGCAAATAAGTGAACGATTAAAAACAGCTCAGGAGTTAACGTTTCCTCTAGACTTTAATTTAAACTCGAGAACTGAGGAAACGAAAACTGATGACAGACGACGTTTTATCATCTGACCATGATGAGCAATGCCATGGCGATGATGCAAGACCTCCGCACCAGGCTTCCTAGACACTGTCAGGACTTCCTGTGGTCAAAACCTGCTAAATATTTCAGTTTTTCCACAGACTAGTTCAGGGGTTCTCCATTTAAATTAACAAACAGAGTGAAAGCTGCATGTCATTGCTGTAATCTCACAAAGATGCTGCTAAATAGTACAGAAATTAAACATTACATTCTCCATAGCCAGTCCACACCATGTGACATGCATCCACATGACAGCAGAGACTTCCCCACGTTGTGCAATCTACACATGAAATAGCTTTAAATACCACTAAAAATCCTCCTTAGCCAAACAATCTGTTCTGTTCACTGCTACATCATACCTTTGTTGTGGACCAGCATGCTGGTGGACGGCCCAGTGGTTTACAACAGCAGTAAGTAGCATTTGTTTGAAAGCCTGAGTGTATCCATGAAAACAGAGACGTGCATTCTCCAGGCAGGAAAAAAAAAACCCTCACTAAAGATCTGAGACAAACCGTCTTCTTCACTGTAAAGCACAAAAGCTGCACTCAGGGCAAATCCGAGAGAGACGAAGACCAATTATTTACCCACGCTGCCGTCCTTGAGCTAAACTGCCTCGACTTCTGGCGTTACAGTAGCGACCAGCAGCAAAGAAAAATCTTACAATATGACTTAAAATCTTCCTCTTTCACCAAATAATATGACTTGACTATTCCAGGGGTTCTCAACTGGTGGGTCGGGACCCAAAAGTGGGTCGCGAAGCCATTTTTAGAGGGTTCCAGAAGCATGCCCCCCCAAAAAAGTAGTGGTAAAAAGTCTTTTATTTTAAAGGACGTGTCTCTTATGATGCAGTTTGCTTTCAGTAGCAGGATATTTAGTGGTTGTGACACCAGTAGTTGCTCATTATTAACCTCTTGATTTAGCTTATAGGAGAAATTTATGCTAAAACGTCCCAAAAATGAACCAAAATGTGCTCAGAATCTGTCAAAATGGGCCAAAATATGCCCGAAAAGTGTCCAAATATACCAAAATGAACAAAAAATAAGCCAAAATTTTCCCAAGTTGTATCAAAATGCGCTGAGACTACACCCAAATAACTTCGAATTTGTCAACAAGAACAGCAAACTTCAAAAATTTGGGTCGTGACCGTTATTAATGGAGACATAGTGGGTCCTGAGGCTGGACCAGTTGAGAACCACTGGTCTATTCTGTCCACTACTACACATAAGATTGGCTCAATAAGAAGACTGGAGCCTTATGTTGCAATCTCATACACAGATTGACTTCTCTACTAAATGATAATATATGTTGGCTGGGATGCTTTATGCTTTTATATAGTATTTATTATGAGATTAAATCCATGCAGGAAATGTTTCAAACATTCAGTAAATATCTAATGGATTCACTGATTAATCAAAGTTAATAGAAGAATATACTCGTTTAATAAAATGCCAGTAAATTCGTTTGTTGCTCACATATCAGCTGCAGTGTTTACGAGCAATCCATCTACATTTTGAGAAGCAGCGAACAGAGAATCCATGGACGGAGAGGAGAGTCAGTTGTTGTTCATGAGGACTAGACAAAGGACAATAGGCTCATTAATGCCACATCACAAGTGTGTGTCTGTGTGTGTGTGTGTGTGTGTGTGTCGACTAGCTCAGGAAAACACTCCCTTGTTTTACTGAGGACTTCAGATTTACGCCACGAGAGCGTCTGGTATCAGCCCGAAGCAGCGACCCAGTTCATCAGACATGAAACTATTGCATTTATACACTTGACAATCACACGCATGTACACACTTGCCCTGCGCGCTCATGTCCGCACTGGCAGATTCCCCCCCGTCTCCCTCCATGGTGTTGCAAACCTCTCTTGAGTAAATAGTTACACACATCGGGAACGCCTGCGAATGTTCTGTACTCGGTGCATCACATCTGCCAGTGTCTGCATGGAAATACACCGACGGAGGGAGTGGACCAAGTGTGGATCATCTGGAGAGGCCAGGAGCCGTAACCCGGAGCCCTGCCCCTCTCAGGGCCTGTAATGGGTTAATAATGGGCTGTGAGTGCTTCCCTTTAGGTGAGCTGGCCACAAAAGCTAAGTGCTGCTTTATGTGACAGCAGAGAGGATGAGTGGCGTTTGATGGCTTGAAACAACCCTCGTTCACGAGCAGCGGCCTGCAGGACGAAAGACACGAGCCAACAAGCTATCACCAGTTATACAGTCCCTCAAGGAATTGTTACGATCGCAAAAATTAACGCAAATTCAACCAATCTCCGTGAATTCTGCGCGATCTTGCAATTTCGTCCAATCACCGCGACTTCTCCGCAATTTTGTCCCGCCTCCCGTGAGTTCCACCAATCACAGCAGTCCCCAGTAATGAACGTACGTCACCGAATTCACTTCCTTGTTTATGGTTTGAAGATGCAACAAAAACTACTGCAAAACAATTCCCTGATGTTCTTCACCAAAGCGGAGCTAAACTGTTTTCACCCCGTGGAATATTGAGGTGGAACACAAACCAAAACCATCCACTGACAAACACTTTTCTACCGTAAACATATCAGGAGAATGGGTGAAACCAGCGGACCACAGACCAGACAAACCACCGTGATGAAGCTGTTGCATCCAGATCTGTGTCCAGCACTGAAACAATGAAGGTCAGTTAGATTCATTAACTGACGTGACGAGCTGTGAGCGTGTGTGTGTGAACACGCGTGTGCCAGGATGTGGAATTAACTTTTTAAACTTTTAAAATTTTAAATGAATTATACAAAACAAAGGAAAAAATGCAACTTTTTGACAATTTTTTACTGTCTCCCGCAATTTCATTGCAACAAATACGCTTCAAACATCGCAACTTACATCGCAATTTTTTAGAAAAGCTGCCACGAATTCAGTCATTTTAGGAGCAACAATCTGGAAAAACGCCCGTGAAATCCTGGAGGGACTGGTTATAGTGTATTTTAACAGACTAATTAGATTTAGATACAAACCAGAGGTGGTAATGATTAGTCACCGATCAAATAATTGACATTAGAAATTTTACAGATTAAAGATATATTATCAGGCAAGAAATGAAGGACGTGCACGTCAGAAAAAGCGTCGTAGACCAGCTGAAGTACCTGATTGTTCCACCAGGTTACTGTTTAATATATTATAAGCTGAACATTTGTGTTTTCTTACTTTTTTCCAAATTGTACAGCACTTTGATTCCATTCCTGTTGCTTTTAAATGTTAAAAAAAAAGTGACTTTGAGAGCGTTGTGAGGGTTTAGCTAGCAACGGGCACCATGACAAAGACTCCAGAGACAGTTAATGACTAGTGGCCAGAACTCACATTCCCAAGAAATCTATGACAGCATTTGAATTTCCGAGATGCAACTACTATATTCACAGGGAAATTTGTGACGATAAACTGTCAGCGTATGAAAAAACATTCGCCATACTTCATTCACCTTGATGACTGATTGAAAACACTGCAGACGACTAAGAAAACCATTTAAAATTTGCACTCCTCATATGAAACAAACCAGAAACTGCACCTTGAAGTCACACCTCTTCACAGGGAATCTGCATAAACAGCATTCATTCCTTGTAAAGCAGAATTTCACAAGCAAAACAAAAAAGACGCCCTTGGACTGTTGGTGACATTTCTATTTCAGTAAACACACGGAGCGGAAATAATGGCGGGCGTCAGAGCTCCGTCCTCTCCGTGGATCTGCCCGTCCTTGTAAAAAATGCATCATGTAACTCATGCGGATGATGTAAATCGTCTGGCCGAGGTGCGTTCAAGTACCCGGCTCCCCTCAGGTGAAGAGGCGTGCCCGCCACAAAGCCTGAACGGACACTCTCCACGTAACCGCCTCCCGGCTTCGCTCCGTTCTCCTCCGCGAGGGTTTACAGGAGAACCTGCCGGCTAATCCTGATGTCTGAACAGCTAATCTGTGTGTGGTGCGGTTAAGTGGTTCCAGGGTGTGGGTTTAAGCTGCTTTACACTGACTCAGGCCGAGGACCCGGCTGGAGCCCACAGGGATGGTTGTACCTCCATTGTGTGCTCAGTCAGACAGCAGAGACCTGCCCAGTGGATCATTTACATTCAATGTAAACGCCACACCAACCCACTGCTTATTTAGACGGCTTTTCTACTCATTTCACACATACCGAAAGACATAGAGCCTCAAAGAACCACACAATCTCTTCATCTGGTGGTGACGAGCCCTGACAGATCATAATCTGACTTTAATTACAAGAAAACTGACGAAACAGTGATTTCTGTACACACAAGAAGGTGAAAGTTTTTTAATATGACACCCAGAAACTTTGTCTATTTGAGGAAAAACTACAACAGTTGACTAGAATGACATCCTGCAGTCTGACGGCACAGAAAAGACATTTAAATTTATGATTCTGAGCAAGACTAAAAAAAGAATTTTTGGATAAATGAGCAACTTCGGAGGTTAACGAAGCAGAAAGAAATGTGCACTGATGGCTGCTCTTGAATCTGGATGAACACATGACACGAAAAATGCTCAGGAATTGGAAAATATAGACATGAGAGAGGTCCAAACTGATTAACTTCCTTAAACTAATCAATGGGTCTAAGGGAAGTAGTGATTTACTTTGGGAAAATATTGATAAATTCATAAGGCAGGGAGGGCAAATGAGTTCAAAATTGGGTAATAAAAGGAACAATCCAAAGTGACAGAAGATAAAGAGCAAATGTGGGCCATCTTTAATTGATTCTTTGCGGACTGAGAGCAGAGTTTGGACAGGAATTCTGGTGTAGCATCAAGAGTTCTTGAAGGTTCCCACGTACACTGCAAAAACTCCACATCTTACCAAGTTTATTCGTCTTATTTTTAGTCAAATTGTTTCAACCCACTTGATTTAAGATAAATTCACTTTACAGGTAACATTTCAGCAACATGGAGGGACGTGTTTTAAGACAACGCATCTTAAATATCTTAAGTCAAACAATCTTGAAATGATCTTGTTTTAGTTGTATTTTACCAGAAACAAGGTTCATTTCATTTCATACATGTTTCAAGCTGAGCTGTTGTTTGTATGAGATAAATAATCTGGATTTAAGAAATAAAGTAAATGCATTTTATTGGAAAATCACCAATTCATATCAGAAAACAGCTGCATGTGTAAATAAAAAAAGCAAATGTCTGCTTTTGAGTTAAAACACCTCCTTTTGGGCGTAGCTGGCTTCACCTAAAACACAACACCTTCAAATGCTGTCAAACACCACTAAATATTAGGATTTCTAGCCAACTGTGAGAAGACATTATATCTCAGAATGCTTCAATTAATCTGTGTAATCTTATTTCAGGTATAAGATGGTCTTAAATCTAGAGAAGAGCCACGATAATACAACTAAAATAAGTTGAATACATCTCAAATTAAGAAGTTGACATTAAACTTATTAAAGCCAAAATCTATTTAATTCTTTAGCATGTGTGGTTTATTCTAAGACACCTCAGCTTGACAATGCTGCTAAAATATAGCTTAAAAATAAGTTTTCACTGCTAAATTTAAGACCTCAATATTCTAAATATCATGTCTTATTTCAAGAAATCTTACCAAGCAAATCTTCACTTGTTCTATTGGCAGATTTTTTCACTTATTTCAAAGTAAAAGTGCCTCGAAATAAGGTTTTTTTTCTTGTTTTGGAGGGGAATTTTTCCAGTGTAGGTACAACAAATGCTACTTGGCTGCTTTCTAACTCTGGTGTAGTTACTTTTAACTGAGCACAGTCCCTGCAAAAATAAACAGCAAAATAAACGAAATACCCTGAAATTCAAATTGGGTTTACTGAGCTATTTACATGGCAGTTGAAGAAACCTGCAATCCTTCACTGAGCAAATGACTAAAAGTCACGTAAACCCAACAGCTCCAGGCCCGTCTCCTCTCAGAATAATCACACAAGATATTGGAGGACAGCGGCGCCACAGGGCGTCCAGATTAAAGGTTTCTGAGTGACTGGTCAGCTGGTGGGCGACTGCACTGAAGGAGGAGGAGGACGTGCTGGATAATCCTCGGTAAGAGCCGCAACTTCGCCGACAAGGACGGAAAGGAAAGAACGAGTGTTTGTGCATGTTCATGTATGTGCAAATGCTCACAGTAAGTGTGCTCATTTCCAGCCAAGTCTCCAGCCTGCAACCTCGTAGATAAGCAGCAGCGATAATGCCAGCGACAGAGGACTCATCCTGGAAGCAAATCAGTGCTTAACAGGCTTGGCACAGAGGCTGCCCCGCTTTCTTACCCCATATCTCTTTTTTTTCTTCTTCCCTGCAACTCTACTGCAGCTTCAGAGTGAATACCGCGACTTCACTGGGAGCCACTACAGCAATTTGGCGAGACCTTCCTCCGAAGTTTAAAACATTTGGTGTTTTTAATCTGACAGATGCAAGGGATGGCTTCACCATCTGCACAGCCAATCACTCACTGCTCTGATTAATCCTCACCCTTTAATGATAAAAGCTCCGGAGAGTCGAGGCCAACGAATAAAAACTAGGACTGTGGTTTTGGGAGCTGCAGAACGTTGACTGGTAGCAGATGCAAAAGCTTAAGGCTGCAACTGGGAGTTGCGGTACGGGAGCATGCATTCGCAACAACACTACATTTTTTGAGGGGGGGAGAAAAAAAAGCAGCTCTGGAGATGGTGAACTTTTTTTCAAATCTGCACTAATTATTATTTCAGTTTCATTAAATATGATTACTTGCAGAGCAGTTAAATCTCTGAATTGCCTTCGCCACAAAGCATTAGGAGTTAAAGAGCATTTCACTCTTCTTAGATAGACTGGGGATTAAAGCCCATCACACCAGCCAGAGTTCAGCAGAAAGCTCCAGGCAGACTGAGCTGGTCAACTGCAGGGGCTAATAGGAGAGGCTCAGACCGGGGATGGAGAGGCTCACGGCTGTAGTACACGGCCGGCTTGGGACGAGGAGGGAAGCATAAATTATTTAACACGCAACCATTACAGAGTCCACAATGCTGCATGCAATATTCAGACATAAACCATGTTTGATTGTGTTCAAATGACCAGCACAGAAACTCTCCCCGCTTCACACTTATTTCCAACTCTGAGATCAAATCAGTCAGACTCATCAGTTTTGCCCTAATTCCATCCAGAGGAGGTGTGGCCATGGCTCCTCCTAGTGGCTGACAGCAGTCACTAGAAAAACAGATTACTTTTATTATCTACATATCATCTTTACTCCCAGATATTATCTCGTAAAGCCTATTAAAATCTCCACCCACAGCCATCAAAGTGTCTGGAACTTCTCTCCCCAGATACGGCACCCGGCTGCCGGGAGACTTATCCTGGTTGTCGGGGTTTTAGCACACAGAGTCCACAGAAAAGTGGATTTGCCTCTAATCTAATTTCACCCGTGATGCAAATCAGCTTTGAATCCTGGATCCAGGAATCTCTCCTCTCCTCTGGGCAGCTTAAAAAACGCTGTACTTTAGGTACAGCTGGCTCGACGCGCATCATTTGTACGGCTGCCAAAAAATGATTCCAATCCGCTCATCTGCCCCAATTTCTGTGATCTGTTTAGAGTAAAAATAGATTAGCCTGTCGCTTTGTTGGTTTTTATAAAAAGAACCCTCAGAAGCGCCGTTCCTGTGTCTTCACGCCGTCAGTACACCAGTCTAACACTCCGAATTTCAACACGCAAGATGCGCGGTTCATTAAAAGGTGATGTGAATGTGATAAACTCTGCAACGCTGCAACAGAAACCCCATTAATGAGTTTAGTTTCCCAGCAGGTTCGTTGCTCTTCATTAGCAGAGCGCTCTGCCCGCTGCAGTGGGTATCGGATAAACCCACTGCAGGGATGGAGATCTCTGAACTCCTGACAGGGGCCAACGCAGTGGAACCATCGATACGTTGCAGCTACTGATTCACCAATACGGCGATTGGAACCAATACTCCTGGAGGAGGCTGTCTGGCCTGCTCCCTTTGAATCAGCCAATCTGCTCCTCAGCCGTCCTTGTTTAGCTCAGTGTTTTCAAAGCTAGCCTGCCTCTCTGTCCGTCCGTCCGTCTGTCTGTCTGTCTGTCTGTCTGTCTGCAGGGGCACACAGTGTCTTGTTGGAAGACAGGGATGCTACATTAGAGACAGGAGAACTGATGCGAACCTAAGCTGGGGGCTGATTCACCAGCCGAATGTGGAGAAAGAAAAAAAAGGCAGCGCTGGAATTTACAGACGCTGAAAAATTCCCCACTAGTAAAGAGGAAGACGAGAGCAGAGAGGAGGAGCAGAGTCCACTGGGTCACTCAGACCAGCAGTCAATTTACACTAATGGCCTGCAGAACTCATTTGCCACCCTAAAGTGATTCAGGCATATTGACAGTAACTCCAGTGTGCACATATGATACCCGCTGATAGTGCAGAGACAGGCAGCGACACAGAGAGGCATGAGTTCAACAGACAAACATGCATTCCTCATAGACTGGCACCTTTCAATTACATCCCAAGAAGGCATCATTAAGCCACGGAAGCCTGCTGGTCTGCCACGACGCCGGTATGAAGCCGGATTAATACGAACACTTCAACATGTTTACATCGACAGCTTTCACTGGGAACACTTCCTAAACCCTCCACAGGTAGTTTAAAAAAAGACCTAATGTCAAAAAGCAGCTCTTCATCCCACCGGCTGACTCACAGCAACACTACGAATGCAGTATTTTTACTTCACTTTGCTGCTGTAACACTTGAATTTCCCTGCATGGGGACAATAAACTTTTACTCTGGATCGCCACGACTCTGCAGCACGAAGTCAAACTAAGAGGAATAAAATCTAACCACCTCATTAATTCAATCAGTTCATTGTATTTGATTATTTATCCCATAAAATACCGCAGATGACGGATATAAACTGAAGAAGCTGCTGCTAATCTCCAATATTTTGTCATTATACATCATATCATGTTAAATAACACACTAGTTTTGTGGTCAAGCTAAAGCAGCAGCTGCAACTCTTCGATTTAAGGTGAAAGTATTCGTAATTAACCGACGATGACGAACTTCACGGAGTAGTTTCTAGAAAGACTTGAGTGACACATCATCCCAAACGAACACTGACAACTTCCCAGCGATCAAATCTGCTCGCTGAAAACTTTCACCAGCAGAGACGTGTAAGATAACGCTGCATCATTACCACATCAATGGACAACCAGAAAACAGGCAGTTTGACGCTCAGTGGAAGACTGAGCTCCAAGCGTCTCCACTTAAGAGTCTTTGTTCTATTATTGTGTGCTTTGAAGAGCAGCAAGTCTCTCTGCAGAGTGGCTGTGCGACTGCATCCTGGATGCTATAAAAAGGCCACTCCTGCCCCGACATCGGCGGGAACAGAACAGAACAGAGCAGTGAGCGGCGTTGCACTTAGTGGGTCTGTCCGTCTGCGTCTGCACTTCGAGCCGAGGACTGTTGTTGCTTTTGAGATGCGAGAGCCAAGGAGCTGAAAATGCTTTCCATTCCCAAAAGGGTGCACCTTCCGAGAGTCCTGCAGTGGCGCGAGCGAGCTGGGTCTGGGACATCAGTGGAAACTAGGCAACGCATGCCAGTAGTTTTACATCTATGCAGCACATGTTAAGTAACCATCCACTGAAGGACGCGTATAAGTGAAACACCAAGCCAAGAGAGGGCAGGCAGGCATCAAACGTCCCTCAGAGAGACGAGAGGAAGACACGTGCTGTGAATTACGTGGGCGAGCGTTAAACAGCTACATATTAATGATGGCACAGACGCACCACCTAGGATGTATTCTGTCATCTCCATTACTTACAAGCCCAGATCAGCCATTAGCGATCAGCCCAAAGGGGAGATGAAGGAGGCAAGTCAGCTCTCAGTGGCTCAAAGAGGAGAGATAATGAAGATCGGCCTGCAGACGCGAATCTGAGCGCACAGCAATCAACTGTGAGTCAGAAACACAAGCGAGCAGCAGACCGAGGCAGGTGGCTGAGACCGTCTCCGTCCTGCTGGTGTCATGTTTTTAATCTGATTCAGAATCAGCTTTATTCATATGCGTATAATTTGGCTTTGACTCTCAAAGAACTTGCACCAAAACCACAGAAATATAGGTGCTTTCAGTTGTGTACAGGTATGATGTGTAAGGAAAACTTTAATGCAAACTGTGCAGATTCTGATGATAGGAATAAATACAGGCTTACTGGCACTTTATAAGCACGATGTAGGTGGATGACAGCGCAGTGGAGCAAAGAGCGGTGTTGCTTCATGCCTCTGACCCACAGTTATTTTTAAAAACGCTGGAGTTAACTAATGAATTTTTCAATTTCTTGGCGCGAGAGGACAGTCAGAAGATATTAAAACAGCTCCACGCAAGAGTACCTTTAACCTCTGATGTCCGCATGGCTGTAATCACATACCGGCAGAAGGTGACTTAAATAATTCACATAAGATTTCCCATCGGACGAAGCCGTGCAGTCGGCCTGCTGAGTGTGTTGTAACAGTAGACGTTATCAGACAGGATATAAGCGAGCATGTGAAAACCACTAGGTATGGTAATGCGAGCCTGTGGTGGCTGCCATAGAGAGTTAATGGAGTGGAATTGCTAGTCAGCCTCCCGAGGCGAGACGCAGCGTTGCCAGACCAGGTAGGAGAAATGTTAACTCGCTAACCCTCCAGTGATTCCTGGAATCTTCCTCTTTTCAAGAACAGAGCTCCTCCATTTGGGATCATTAGGTCACATGCAGCACATATATGTGTTCTAACATACAGACGTACCTCCTATGGGGGACCAGGAGGAACCATGGCCACCCCAGATCTGACAGGTCAGGTTTATTCAGTGAAACTCCAGGTTCCAGTGAATGCAACCACGATGTCCGAGGGTAAGTGAATGCAGCATTAGATGAGTGTAACAGCAGCCAGCCATGCATCACATCCATAAACATCACAGAGTGCAGAAGACAGTTTGCGACTTTAGTTGACACAGATCCCAAAATGTTAACAAGAAGTCTAGTTTGTCGCTTCCAGCTGTTTGTAGGAGTCGTTCCTCTGAATGTACTAAACATCTGCAACGTCAGGATCCATATGAGCGTCTACAAAGCGAGGGAGTTTGTTGCATTTATGTCCAACACAACACTGCGTCAACTTTCATGAATCATCCCCGACATGGAGACAGGACCGATCAGGACCTAACAGCGTTGTGTGCTTTTCTAAACCTCACACAGGTGAGCCGTCGCACAGAGAGTCAGTGTTTATCAGCTGCAGGTTAAACTAACCCAGAGCTCCACCACAGCTCTATAGTATTTACCGTAAAGGTCGTATCTGTTTACTCAAGTCAGAACAGCTTTCTGCTATTTTAAGCTTTCGTACGGTTGAGATGTCGCCGCTTCACGGCAGGATATTTGAGGAAGTGATGTAATCGTGCTTACGGATGCATTATAGGATGCTACTTCTCTAATCACTAAACCAAAATGTGGTTGTGGGTAGCCGAGGGATGGAGAAACACATTTTAAAGCCCCGTAAGTTGCTGTGCATGGACAAAACTGCAATCATACACAGAAATAAACTATGGATGTCTTGTCCATAGGTGTCCCTTTAGCGGTATTCACCTTTAGTAAACCAAAACTGAACCTGTTTTCGTCTGAGCCCAACAGATAAATAGGAACCTTCACTGTAAAATAACTTGCCTCTATACTATAACAGCACAACAGACATCCTGAAATTCAGTTACGGATTTTGGTATTTATGTTCCACCCCAGGATATTTCCATCTGGACCCCTGTGAAACATTTCTGGAGGCCTCACTTGCTTAAGGCTGCTTTAAGGGGTTATTTTAGTAGATTTGCTGGTGAGCCTCCAGGTATTGTTTCCTAACCAGGTACCACACAGATTAAACCTCAACCAGCTAACCTCCAGCTATGACTGGACTCTTCCTCTTTTCTACAACACTGAGCCTCCATTTCTGATCACATGCAGATCACACACACACACACACACAGCTGCTTTGGTGTCAAATCTGCCCGTTTTTCTGAATAAACTGCCTCCTCTCTGCACACACAGACAATAGATAAACTAACAGTCAGAGGGCTGAAGCGTGGAAGCTACTGCAGGCTGCTGCTGCTAACGGTAGCATGGATGAGCTAACAGCTAATCAGCAGCAAACAAACATCAAAGTCCAGACGGACTCCTTCATGTTCTCACTCTCCCCCAGCACGGCTCGGTCTCTACCTGAATGCTGGGTGAATATATTGATCCCCGGGTCGGGCACGTTGACGGCAGCCGCTCTGCCCGGCGGTGTTCCGGTGCTACTGCCGGGTTCTCGGGGTCTCCTCCCGGCGCCGCTCCCCCGGTTCCCCTTCCCTTGGTGCGGTTGGGACGCGTGGGGCTGTGGTGGCTGGAGTCCGGTCGATGTTCCCTCACCGACGCGGCCTACCTGCTGTCCCATCCCGGTAGTTTGGTGCGTTTGGGACGAAGCGAGCAAACCCCCTTGCGGTACCTCTCGGTTCACATTCCCCCCAAAAAAGCTGGAGCGGCCTGGCCCGAATCCTCCTTCCTCGATCCCCTCCCCGCGGTTCTTCACCGAAGCTAGCTAGCCCGTGTTAGCTCGCCTGGCTAGCCCCGTTAGCAGTGAAACCCACCCACCCTGCCGTTAACAATAAAACCGCAGCCCCGCCGTGTGACAGCGATCGTGTCTCCCCCGGTGATCCGGATGGTGTCCGAGCAGCGATCGGCGGTACCGGACGAGCGAGGTTCGGTCAGATCGGAGCCGTTCAGAATCGCTTCGCCGTTGTCCGGCCGCTGCGCGCCCCCTCTGACGCCGCCATCTTTACCGCAGAACAGAAGATGTGTTGCACAAGGCGGGGGGTTCGATCCCCTGTGATCCTCCACCCCTCCGGCACCGACACCGACCGGGTCCCAGCAGGTCCGAGCTCCCGCTGCCGAGCCGGGCTGTCTGGACCCGGAGACCTGGAGGAAACCAGGAGGAAAACTTCAGACCTCCCAGCTCAGGCAGAAGCCGCTGCCGAGCCGGGCTGTCTGGACCCGGAGTCCTGGAGGAAACCAGGAGGAAAACTTCAGACCTCCCAGCTATTGTTTAATCAGGCAGAAGCATGTGGTGATAGAAGATAATGTGAGTGGGTCTGATTCCAGTTCTCCACACTGATACAGGTGTGTGGTTATTATCATAATTTATACCTGCAGGAATTAAATAATTAAAAGGATGAACGCCTTTTATTTAAATAATGATAGCAATAATAATAATAATAACAATAATAATAGCAACAATAATAATAATAATAGCAATAATAATAATAATAATAATAAAAGCAGCTCTGCTCTATGTATCAGCATAATGTGTGAATTTTAATAAAACTGCACTTATATGTCAAAAATACACCCCAATAAGAACATTTCTAGTGATCTGTACATTTTATACAGACTGATTACAGCTACTGAAATATTTATCTGCATTTAAAATCTGAATTTGATGAAATTAACACTAAATAAAGACAATTTCTTTACTATTTAATTAGCTCATGGACCATTATGGAACACAAGGTAAAGGGAATATACTCATTTAAAATCTTGTTTTTATACTATCATGTTTAACGAATGTGTCTACACTTCAAAAATACACATAGAAATTATTAAAAATAAATATAAATAAGCATTATCTTTATTAATAAAATCTCAGAGGTATGTAAAAGAGTTTAAATTCCCAATATTTCTACTATCATTTGTAAATACTGAAAAGTAATTTCTTGGTCCAAATTCTCCGTACAATCAAACTAACATGGTTATGTATTATCTTTATAATCTAAGACTAGTGAAATTAAACAGATGGATATAAAAATACATTAAATAAAAAAAAAACAGCCTTGGTCTGTATCATGTATCAGTGTCATGAGAGGTGAAATAAATATACATACAAATATACAATATAAATGCACTCATGTGACCAGAATAAACCACAATAACAACACTTAATACAGACAGATACAGAGGGCTCTAACTACTGAAGTGTTGTACTTTAAATAAAATAAAAAAAGACCAAATTAACTCTAAATAAACATCATTTCTGTGTGACGACTTGGATTATGTTAATTTTCTGAAGGATCTGGAGCATCCCCTCTTGCCAAAATGAGCATGAGATCCAAATTAAAGCTTTGCTACAGCGCCACCTGGTGGTCATCCAGTTTCATGAAGTGCTGAGTTGATATTTCAACATTGGCAACATCACCTGAGCACAAATAATAAACACAAAGTGATGGGAATGCACGTTCTTTTATTCATTTTTGATAAGTTTTTGCACTTTGATGTTTACGGAAAGCAACTAGGATTAGAAAATGAACATACTGATTCATAAAAATGTCACAATAAGCCAGTCAATGTCAGAAAAAAAGATCATAACAAACACAAATATGACAGTAAATGAGCCAAAGTCTGCAAAAAATATATCTACTATTTAAATAAACAGCACATCTTCAGTTTGGCTCTTGACTATAACAAATATTATCTTTACTAACAAAACCTCAAAGGCATAAATCACGTGAAGTATTTCTGCTATTATTTGTGTAAACTGAAAATATTGTGTTAATGATCATTTTGTGAATGAATCTATGGACTCCTCTCTTGGGGATCAAAATGAAATGTTTGAATACAGCTCCACCTTGTGGTCATTCAGCTCTTAGAAATGCTGAGTTTTCTCTTTCTATGGGCTTTACGAGCTTAAGTGGCTGGTTTTTACTTTGCATTGTGCATCTCATCAGCCTCCCTGCATTGAAATATGTCAGAACTGGCAACAATAACTGTGCAATAATTTCCTCCAAACATCATTTCAAGAGCACAAAATCACAAAAAGCACATTAAACACCTTTTTCCATATTGTGTGACATGGAAATTAATTATGACTTAAACAACAACAAACTCTCTTTTAATGTACCCGTGTTAATATGTGACACAAAGTGATGGGAATAAACGTTTCTTTATTTATTCTTGATAGTTCTTAGACTTCAATGTTTAAGGATTTAATCAAGAATTTGAAAACTGACATACTGAATCATAAAAATGTCCCCGAACACAACAAGCCGTTCAAATGTCAGGAAAAAAGGATCATAATAAACACAAATATGACAGCAAAAGAGCCAAGTTCTGCCACCTGAATATATATTTCATCTGGATTTACAACACATCTGCAGCTTGGCTCTTGACAATAATAAATATTATCTTTATTAACAGAATCTCAAAGGAAAAGCACGATTAAAACTTCAGTTAAATGTGGCGTTTACACGTTTTAACTTCCAATATTCCCGCTATTAAATGTGCATACTGAAAAATAAATTGCTGTTTGTTAATTTTGCGAAGGAATGGAGGGAATTAAAAGCTTTAATACAGCGCCACCTTGTGGTCAACCAGTTTTATGAAGTGACGAGTTGCTGGTTTTCACTTTACATTGTGCATCTCGTCAGTCGCAAGCATGATCATCGTCTCCCTGCAGTGTCATATGTCAGAATTGGCAACGTTAACTGTGCATTAATTACCCCAAAAATAAAACAAACACTAATTCAGGACCACAAAAGCACATTTCTTCCATTAGTGCGACATCAAAATTACTGTTGTGTAAAATGCATACTTGCACGATTCAAATACACTCTCATTTATTGTGCCGAGTATTTGACAATGTGAACTGTAGCCCTTGGTGCTAATCAAGTATCATTCCTGTCTCGAGGTTATAACATTCTAGCAGCCAGCTGCAGGTTTTACAGTAGTCGTGGTTATTCTGAAGGGATTCCAGCTGAAATCACAAGACTCACAATCAAGTCATTAGTAACAAAACACATCGTTCTCTGTCTCTGTGTTGCTCGACGTACGTTCAAACCGGCCGAGGTGAATCATTAAGAATACATCCAGCAGTCATCGAATAAATTAACTTCATACAACACAACTCTCTCTCACATTTTCCTTTATGGTCTTCAGCTCATCACTTTAGATTACAATGATATTTAATGTGTTTCCTCACTTCTGGCTCAACACGTGTAAAAAAAAATATACGATTGAATTTTGGAAATGTAAGAGTTCAGGTGTGCCACAACGCTCTAAGAGTTCCTGCTTTATTATAAAATAACTTCCCCATCATGTCACCTTCATTAGGATCAGTAAACTCTTCAAGTGATAACACAGAAACCACTGTTGCTCAGATTTATACAAAACACCAAACAGCGGTCGCTTCTCTGAATAAATCTTAATCGGCAGTGGGAATAAATAAGATTGTCCAGACGATTCTCTCCAAGCAACGTACTGAATGTCCTTCGTTAAATATTAACCGTCACTGCATGTGTGAGTAACGTCTGTGCCGTGTCATGTTTGCACTCAGCTGCCATGTCGTCGTCGCCGCGGTCATGTTGGCACAAGGAAGTGGTTTCACAGTTGATCCAGGCGAAGGGAAACGTCAGAAAAATAAATAATAGCACATAAAAATAGGAGTTCACGAGTGTTTTCGTGTGAACTAATGATTTTGTGGAGGGGTTTTGCCTTTGAAAACTTAAAAAAAATTATATGTAAGGCATCGCTGTGACTTGCTGTCTCTTTTTTTGGCATTTCGGCAGATACTCTTCCCAACATCCGTAATCTCAGTGCAATAAAATAAAACAAACAGAAGTTATGACAGTAACAAAAAGGCTGGTCTATGTTATACTGATCAGCGACGCTCCTCCTCCTCTTCCTCCTCCTCCCAGTAGTCCCAGTTCAGTGTAATGGTCACAGCCCAGCAGGGTTTTCCATCAGGCCTCTCTGGCAGCTCCAGGAACGAGGCTTCAGCAGCTCCAGGAAGGAAGGCTGGAACAAAAGCACCGTCATTAGAAGCTGAACTGGTGTCCACGTTAAACTACGCTGTATCCCAGAGGAGGAAACACGACTCGTCTACCTCTTTGAGGGGACAGTAGCGCTGAGCGTACCACTCCTGGGAGTACAGACAGATGATGACTCCCTGACCCAGGAACAAGGACGTCCACATGATGATGTTCCAGATGGGACCTTTCCTCTGGTCGTGCAGAATGAAGTTGAACATCACTGTGAGAAGATGAGGAGAGAAGATGAGAGTTGAAGCACAATGCAATGATAAATGTACGGACATGAGATATGTAACATTGCTGCTTCTTTAGTCTGTTAAAGTGACGTATTCAGACATAGGTAACTTTTTCTTTAGTATCATTACTGCTAGATTAACCAAAACACTAAGTGATTTATACACATAACAGACAAAATCTAAACGGCCACTAATGGAATAGTCCAAAAAACAGCCTAGTTTACTTAAGATTTCCTACTGAAAGACACTAAAAACTCTGTTCATGTGTTATGATAATCTAACAGCTACTTTTCCAACAGTTCAAACAACAGTGTGAGTTGCTGTTAGATACTGATTGATTCTGCATCTATGTCCGGGATCATTTCTAATTTTAATTAATTACTGAAGTTACTGCTGTTGCTCTGGATTAACTGCACAAAACTCTCTTGCTTTGGAGAAGCTCGTGTGGATCTTGTTGCTGCTGTCTGATGCTGCAGGCGTTTGATAAACTCACGAGGAAAAACTCCTACAAACACCTGGAAGCAACAAACTAAACTGTAAGTTTGTGTGAGACAGCTCACCGGTAAACAGTGGCGCTGTTGCTGCTGCAGACGTGTGCAGTTCTCTTGCTTTGGAGATGCTCGTGTGAGTTCTGCTGCTGTCTGATGCTGCAGATGTTTGATAAACTCAGAGACTCTGCCGTGACCCTATGTGGTGTTTTTGGACTAATATTTGTGCAAAAATGTGGGAAAAGCCTTCAAATTCACACAACTTGAAGTACTGTTGGTAATGCGTCTGTCCGTTGCTGTGACTGAGTGCATTTTAGATTTGTGAGGTTGAAAAACAAGGGATCTGGAAATCTTACTTGATCCAGCTCTCTTCTTTTAAGATTAAGCTTAAAACTTTCCTATTTGACAAGTCTTATAGCTAAGGCTGCTCAGGACCACCTGAGCTGTCCCTCACTTAGTTATGCTGCCATAGGTTTAGACTGCTGAGGGACTCCCATGATGCACTGGGCTCCTCTCCTCTCCTCTCCTCTCTGTACTGTCATATATCACCATTACATATGACTAACTTATGTTTCCCCCCTGAGGTTCTGTGTCCTGCTTGTTCTCTCCGTGGATGTCTCTGGATCTGGAGCTCAACGTCCCTGATCTGCAGCCGCTGGCCTCACCACCTCCCATCCCCACCCCAACCTCCCCTGCTCTCCGTCCCTCCCTCCTCTTCCCCACTCCCAACCCAACCGGTCGAGGCAGATGTCCGCCCTCCCTGAGCCTGGTTCTGTCGGAGGTTTTTTTCCCCCCTTCCCTATCGTAGGGGGTTTCTGGTTCCTTCCCACCGTCGCTGATTGCTGCTCAGAGGGAACCCAAAAGCAACTTTGGATTGTTGGGTTTTCTGTTTCCTGTTCTTTCTTACAATGTTTAGCGCTTTGTGACGACTTGTGTTGTAAATATGCGCTATATAAATAAAATTGAATTGAACTGAATAGTAAGACTGCAAATGCGACTTTATGGTAAAGTGAGTAGAGTGTTTGTGAACCAGACAGGGTAATATCAGGATTTGGTTTTGCTGAATTTTCAAGCAATGTACATGTCAGTCAGTGTCAAGTCAGACAGAGTTCAGGACACATGTTGCTGCTGAAGCAATTTTGTCTGTGTCCTCACCAAAGTTCATTGCTGTGGGAGTTATGTTTCTGGAGATATTGAACCCATAAAATGTCTTCCCAGCTGAGAGGCTTTTTTTAACGTGAAAATTCAAAAGTTTCCAGATCTGATGAAACGGAATACAGGAATAAGTTGTGTGATGATGGTTTTTTTTGTCTTACTTCCAAAACACATGAAGAGGCAGAAGAGCACAGGATAGAAGAAGCCGAAGCAAATGGCAAGGATGTACTCGTGGACCACCGCGGACACCGTAAACACGAACAGCATGGCGGCTGCTCGGAAACGCTTCTGAGACATCTGGAACAACGACACACACAAATCGGGTTTAATCAGATCCACGCATTTTTATATTCCGTTTTCAGTGCAGCAGATTGTTGTTGTCGCTTCCTGTAGTGAAAGAGATTTTAAAAAACGGCAACACGGAGATAGTAGACAGGAGGAAAAATCCCAGTGAAATGCACGACCAGTGGCAGGCTTATACCCACAGTCTACATCCAGAGAGTCAGACTATATTAGCAGTAACTTGGAAGATGTTTCTTCAAGACATATTAAAATGGGTCGTTACCTGGAAGTTGCAATTGTTCCTATTATTAGAAAAATGTAATAAAATACCACTGCTCTGCTTTTAAAGACTGCACTCACCCACAGAAAGTCCCGATACACATAATAGTACAGCCAGTCATGGACCACGACATTCCAGGTGCGATAGTAGTTGGCAAAAGAGGTCGAATTCCACCAATCCTACGAAGAGTAAACAAAACTAATTAAGTTGAATATCAATAAAAGAAACTGAAGTCTAGATTTCACAGTGAGAGTAAAAGCAGCACCTTGTAGAACATCCTGTCAGCAAAGCAAAGCATCTCAGCAAAAGCATTGAGCCAACAGTGGAGGAAGGCGAAGAACCCCAGGAAGAGAATCAACACTCCTGCAAAAGGAAGCAGACAGACCATCAGCGTCTCTCGTCTTGTTGCATGAAAACACAACTAAGGCCAGAAGTGAAAGTGGTGGTCAATCTTACCAGGCAGGATGGAGTTGAAGACGCAGAGGACCATGGCCCGCAGATCAAACAGCTGCAGACTGATGCTGCGAAACTGAGGTATGCACAGCCGCACAAATACATAGTAGGCATAAAACAGACAGCCGAGTACCTGCGGAGTGAAAGAGGTTGGAATCATCAGAAAAATACCCTCAGCTTGCAATCTTTAAAAAAGGTCAGCGTGAAAGTGGGAAAGAGATCAGTACCTGGAGCAACTTTGTGGCCACGTAGCCCCATCTGATCACAGGGTTCCTGCATAGAGTGAGATATCGAGGCTTTACCCAACATGCATAGACTTTAACATAGCACATTTAAAACAACAGCCATCGCGCCAAAGTGCTTTCCAGTAAAACAGATTAAAATTGAGGATAGGAATAAATTTAAAGAGTTGAAATACTGGGGTTAGGACCACATAGTGTTATTTATGGTGTGATTTTACCTTAATACTTTACATATTGGGGATTAAAACACTCCATAAATATATAAAATACAACTTTACTGAGGTTAGTACACATTAAGGCTGAGACCCGACAGTTAATAATTATGGAAAATAATCTCACTAATGTAATAACATACCTGAAACCCTACCGTATTATCAATTACGGAACTTTACCTAACTAATATAAATATTAACAGCATTATTAATTACAGATATTAACCTGGCAAAGCTACCCTGAAAAAAATCTACGAAACCCAGCAAATCCAAAGTTGACTGGATCCCCATTGAGCGTTGTTCTGTGGTTAAACTGTTAAAACTTGAAGCTGAACACTGCATTAACTCAGTGTCAATTTGGTGACCGTTCTCTTTGGCCTGCGCTCTCTGCATGCTTTGGCCTGTATGCAAATTAACGTGTGCCACAGCCCGGCGGTGATTGGGGGAGTTTCCTGGTTCGGGTCCCTGATTGGTGGCAGCCGAGGAGCGCACACAGCTCTAGTCAAACGCGAATCCTAGATAACACCAGACAAATAACAAGAGGCTCTGTTTACCTGGGGTATTTGTCTCTGTAGATTAGCGTGGGTGCAAACAGAAAGTAAAGATACTGAGAAACCTGAGGAACCACTGGACCGGGGCCTGCACGTGACGCAAAGAAAAGGGAACACACCAGCTGTGAGAACGGAAAAAACTGCGTGCACTGGCAACTGAATAATGCATAATATACATAAAGAAAGAGAGAAAAGTCATGTTGTAGTTGGAAACGTTACTCACTGGTCTTTTCTTTAGCCCAGGTCATGACTCTTGGTACATTCTCCCGGACAAAGGAGTGAGCTTTCATCATTAGACGAACCTTAAATTTGACAAATAATCATTTACATGGAGCATTTTACAGAGTCTACACATGAAAAGATTTATAGTATAATTCAACACTGTCCAACTGTGCTCATCTACCTGTTCCAGGATGATGATGAAGCAGGATGCAGGCGGCAAACTGTTGGTCACCGCCACATATGTTGGCAGGAATCCCAGACCCAGAGCCTGGTAGAGCAGGAACACAGAGCCAAACAGCAAACTGTACATCCTGGCGTGACTGTACGACTGACTCTGTGACCACAGGTGGAACAGGCTGTAAGGAACCAGCAGCACGGACAGGAACATGCAGATCCACGTGCACACCACCAGGGGGAACTGTCCGAACACGTAGACCAGCAAGTCGAAGTCCAGCACCAGTCTGAAGCAAAAGAAGAAGAGATGAAGAACCCGAAGGACCGACTGTCTCGATGTATAGTCCATCAACGAAACAGACAAGGAGGCACAAAGATCATAGCAGTTTTATATTACCTGCCTTCATCAATGAAATCTACCACAAGTGTACTGAGGATGAAGAGGATGAGCAGAGCGATGAACATGTGGTAGATAGTCCTGATGTGGTTCACCTCAAACAGCTCGCTGTGGAAAAACAGACGACGTTCCATCACACAGTCCTCAAACAGCAGCAAAACCCAGTGAAGAGCAGCGTATTAGAAGAGAATACATCTACACGTATATGACTTCAGCATCAAAACTTACTCGAGCAGCGACCTGCGACTTACAAACTGCTTTCCTTGGCCGTGAGGGGGACGGATGTGCCTACAGAAGAACACAATGACAGCACATGTGTTATTATTGTAGGATGGAGAGCTAAAGTAAGACCAGAAGAGCCTCAGTGGAAGGCAAATTTTTTGATTCTTTAAGATGTTTCACCAAACCAAGAGGCTTCTTAAGTTCTAGCTGAGTGACGGATTTTATAATCAGTCAGTTGGAACTGAAGAAGCCTCTTGGATGAAGGTGAAACATCTTCAAGAACCATAAAGAGAAGTCCAGTTGCCTTTTACTAAAGAGTCTCAGGATTAGCATGATCTGGACGACTGAGAATCTACACGGAGTTAAGTAACACCAAGAGAAACCAGAGGGATGTACTACGAAGTGAGATAAGTACGTTTGAAGAGGTCTGTTGAGCCTAAAGTCATAGTTTTTAATTTCACAAAGGTGGCTCTCCTGATAGATCACCATGGTAACTGAGGTTCTGATTAGAGTTTGTGAGTCAATGGATAAAGCGTCTGCCTTTTCACCAGTTCTTTTCCCGACCATTTTCTCTCTGAGCGATAGATTCTCAGCTTGAGAAACAAGTTGTATATGAAATCCTGCCCACCTGTACAGCGGTAATCCCACTGAACGAAGCCACGCAATTACAGTATGCATTGCGTTGCTGCAGGAATCTACAGGCATTCAGTTGTTTTATTGTTTTTATGACTATGTACAGCACTTTGGAGATATTTCTGTTGTTTAAATGTGCTATACAAATAAAGTGGATTGGATTGATTGGATTGGATTCAGTTGCTGATGCACAAAACACATAAATATGTTTTTACGTCTGGTCCTGATTTGCTGCAAAGTCTGTTTTACACTCCTGGTGCTGCAGCTAATCAGAAAACTGAATCCTATTGGTATTTATCACAGAGAATATTTAATAAATAACACTGATTTCACTTTGATTTGGCCAAAAACCAAAGTGACTTCCACGTATCCTTCATTAAGGGACAGTGTCTGACCTACATGAACTTCTTGAGTATCAAGCTTAAATGCATGAAGTTTAAGAGCTCTAATGTGCAGCTGTCGCATTAGAAACAATGTATTTGAGAGTGCACTGAGCTGGAAAATAAATTTATTAGCTCACATTTTACTGTTTTTTCCCCAGCATTCTCTCTTGAATCATTTGCAGTAACAGCACTTTTACCCTTAATAAATGTTAATACTCCTCGTAGCTCTGCACTGTAACAACCTGTTCCTATTGACTGACGTAGGCGGCGCAACATCGATCTATTTTGTGTTGGAAAAGACTAAAATGATGAGTCAAGCGCCCCCTTCTATGTGAGCAAGAAAGAGCCTGATGAGGAAAATCTGGCTTACAAATTATAACCGCTGTTGTGATATAAATTATCTCTGCTTGGGGTTTGAGGGGTTGGCGGGCCAGCTGACACCAAGAAAGCCTGGATATGTCAGGTTTGCTTCACAGTACAGCCCTCTGAAGACATCTGCTGAAAGCCCCGACACATTGGGGATTTCCCAACACATAGTTTTATGGAGATGAAGCTGAACTGCAAGTACCTGAGTTTACTCCTCTCCTTGTCTGACAGTACTGGAGAGAAGGCGGCGGGTACAGGTGCAGGCTCCAGGCTGGCTGACTCTTCAATTAGACTGTCCATGAAGTCATCGACCTGGCTGTCAAACTGACGCATCAGATCGCTCTTCAGGTACTGGGCGACACAAAACCACACGGAAACAGTCATTCACAGTCTGGAGGCACATGAACACACATGACAGATTTTGCATGTGTTTCCAATTATGCAAATTTGGCGCTGAGATACAAAGATTCTTCCATTTAGTTTACGCTGACACGGCCTCGTCTCTTCTCATTTATAGGGCCTTGTAAACGAGAGGGAATTGTAAATCCAAGCCAGAGTCCACAGCTCTGTTTGCATTTTAGCGCCGCTTTAACCGTCATTTATCACCGGAATTTTAAAACGTACAGGAAGTGTGACAGACTGAAGATAACGGGCATGGCTTTCAGAGCTGTGCAGCTGCTCGGCGTGAGATGATGTACTTACTTAACCTTTATGAAATCTGAATGTGTTTTTTGTGCGCTAAAATTCACAGTTATGGCATTATGCAGTCCCTCCAGGATTTCGCGGGCATTTTTCAAGATTGTTGCTCCTAAAATGCCTGAATTCACGGCAGCTTTTCTAAAAAATTGCGATGTTTTAAGTGTATTTGTTGCGATGAAATTGCGGGAGACGGTAAAAAAATTGTCAAAAAGTTGCATTTTTTTCTTTGTTTTGTATAATTCATTAAAAATTTTAAAAGTTAATTTCACATCCTGGCACACGCGTGTTCACACACACACGCTCACAGCTCGTCACGTCAGTTAATGAATTTAACTGACCTTCATTCTTTCAGTGCTGCCACAGATCTGGATGCAACAGCTTCATCACGGTGGTTTGTCTGGTCTGTGGTCCGCTGGTTTCACCCATTCTCTTAATATGTTTCGCGGTAGAAAAGTGTTTGTCAGTGGATGGTTTTGGTTTGTGTTCCACCTCAATATTCCACGTGGTGCAAAACAGTTTACCTCCGCTTTGGTGAAGAACATCAGGGAATTGTTTTACAGGTCTTTGGCAGTATTTTTTGTTGGTAAGTGAGAGACGTTACTATGGCACATGTCTGCATCTTCAAACCATAAACAAGGAAGTGAATTTGGTGATGTACTTGCATTACGTTTGCGCTGGGGACTGCTGTGATTGGTGGAACTCACGGGAGGCGGGTCAAAATTGTGGAAAAGTGGCGGTGATTGGACGAAATTGCAAGGTCACGCAGAATTCATGGAGATTGGTTGAATTTTTGTTAATTGTCGCGATCGCAGCATCGCAAATTCCTGGAGGGACTGATTATGAAAAATAGCAAGTTAATCTGCAGAGAGCATGAACAAATACCGAGACGTTTCTACATGAAGTTCCTCTCTGTTCAGTTTTTGGAAATGGGATCAACTGCTCAAATTCAAAGAAGATTATTTTTTTCCAGCCAATTTATCGTCATGACAGATCTAATAACTGGAATAATGATAGAGCTCATTCAGGACCTTATTGTTAACTGCAGTGATTCCTTTATGTTGACTGAATTACTCGAGAACATCCAGGAACACACATCATTTTCGAGATATAATTTTAAACGACCCATTCTAACACGGAGGTTTCCTGACATTTCTTAACCCACATTAGTGACGTACCAACCTCTGCTTTCCGTTTCAGTTGCAGCTTTTTGCTGATCACATGCTCCACCTCAATTCGCCCTGACATTGGAACAAGAACACACAACATCTGATGAAACTAAAACAGTCAACAAGGCATTTTGTAAAGTGCAAATCTAAATGCAGCTCTGTGATTTGGACAAACCAAAATCACCAAACCACATCACACCAAGAACCTCGGCCTGGGAAATGTCAGTTAATGCCATGTCAGATTTGAATTATCTAAATATATTTTTAATAATGCAATACAAAAGACTGTCCATTTTGAAAATAAAACATGCAGAAATGATAAAAATGTTTGGCAATGCACTGTAGATTTTGGTCACCGTGTTGTAAAAGTGAAGCAGGTTTGGAAACGGCAGGCGTCAAGTTACGTCGGTCTTCAGACTATTTAAAATACAGCTCAGCCAGAACTAGATTTTTAGGTCTTATGGGACAAAAAAGTCTGATATCAATACATATTCTTTGCGAATTGATGGGTTATTGCCTATTAACTTTCTTGCAATATATTTCACGAACCAGTTAGAGCGAAGTCACCGCTTGACTCCGCACCAAGCCGTGATAAACACTCTGCTGCATGTGCTGCACACAGTGCTGACAGCATTGTGAATAATGGAGTCGAAGTCGCTCTGCTGGAAAAGCTATGTGATGCCACTATTTCTGAATTATCTCAATTATCTCAGTGTCTTTTTCTGCATTATACTCCATGAAGAAAAAATGAGAAATAAAGGTTTTTATATTGGAGTATCAGCTACATTGGTCGGGCTCTACCTTAGATCCAAAGCTGCGAAATCAAATCAAGTTTATTCAAATAGCATGTTAGAAACAACCTAAGTTGACTAAGTGATGTGTAAGTTATCAGTTAGGCAGGAACTAAACATAACAGGGTAGCAACTCATGAGATCAAAATAAAATAAATACTAAAATATTACCACCATTCAGAGCAACCAAACACTACCTTAACCAAGTACGTCTCAAGATTTCAATTGAGGAGTAACATCTGATTGCGAAAGGAAGCTTTAAAGCTGCTACTGCAAACATGACACACCTACATCAGAGTGCATGAAGTACAATGTACAGTCAACAGGATGAGGTGAAGGTTACTAGAGGTCACTGGTCTCGACAGCTGTCTGATGATGAATACGTTTACTGTGTTCAGAGGTCAGTCATGCCAACAGTGACAAACAGAAGCAGCACTCCACCCATCAGTAAGAACGACAGACTCAGAGGTTTACATTCTGCTGACACCTTATTCTGAGTCTTCAGTGTTTTCCCCTCAACTTATACAGAGAACTGCTGTTGTTCCAGGATTTCACAGTCGTCATTCCTCAGAACCAGTTCATTCACACGTTCTGTCTGCTACTGGTACGTGGTGGTGACCAGTCAGTGTGGCTGTAAGTACACTGTAAAAAACGACAATTTCCTAACAATTTTTAACTTTTATTTTTTTTTGAACAACTTAATGTTATTTTAAAGATTTTACCCATTTGTTAAATTAAAAGATAATAACTAGGAAAATCACAGGAAAAAGTTTTAATTTAAATGTTCACCATAAAAACACAGACCTAATGTCCACATAAAAAAATCTGCATTTTTATAAATGTGCAATGGTTGACTGTAGAACTACACTATTTAACTGTTTTCACGTCAACACAAAATGAATCATTTCACAGACAGTTGCTGTAATTGAAGGACAAAATCTGTATTGTTACATTTATGATAACTATTGAAAACGAGTAATTCTTAAAACAGTTGTTTCAGTAAATTACACATAATATTAATGTAAAAATCACAGAAAAAAGGATTCATTTACACGTTGACTGTATATAAAAAAGGGCAAAACTGTACCCTACATAATGTCTACATTAAAAATCAGTATTCTTACAAATAGCAATCTCTTTTTCCACAAAATTTTAATGAATATATACAGTTTTACTGTATTTAAAATCAACAAAGCTCTTATTTTACAGACCAGTGCTGGTTTGAGAGAGACTAAAAATGTATATCAAGGACTAAAAATGTATTTAAAATAAAGTAAAAGTATTAATTTACATGCTGACTGTATTTCAAATCATCTTAAAAACACTATTTTACAGATATTTGCTCTTATACAAAAGAAAAAGTATGTATATTAAAAACGGTAATTTAAAAGTTGCTTTACAGATTTCCCCTGTTTTGTTCAATTAAAGATGAATTACAGAAAATAATTTACATGCCGGCTGTAAAAAAATAACCAAAACTAAATAAAACTGGGCAAAACTGTAACCTACATAATGCCCACATCAAAAAATGTTCTTGTACATTGTGTGACCATAACAGCCCACTGTCTTACTGTATTTAAAACAGCTAAAAATGCCTTTATTTTATTACTATTTGCCATTATTCTCACTGCTTTACATACATTTTCGAGCACTTTTGCTGCCAGATTTTCAGTTTTTTGCACAGATTTTTTTTTACAGTGCAGTCTGAACCCTGTCATTCCCTGCTATGGTTAACCAAAATGACTTTACCACAGGTCAAAACAAACACTGAGGAGGAACATGTCATGCAGTGAGACACGGTTTTTAGTGGTAACACACTCAACTAGACTTACTGTAAGTGAAAAACATGCTGATGACACTTTAATCAACACTCTGCATCACTGACTTCACTGTACTAAAAGGTCAGTGTCCTCTGTTAAACCCCTGCTGATGAGGAAGTGGAGCTTCTCCTACCGTTGCTGGTGATGAGAGTCTCTCCGTTCCCTGGCTGGTGTTTTCCCGGACTCAGCTGCCCGTTTAAAGGGCCGTCCAGGTCAGGGAAGGTGGGCATCTTGGGGATGGGTCTGCATCGGGACCGGAGGACACCGTTATCCCCGTGACTCTCCATCCTGAAGACGGGAAACACACGAGGAGGAGGTCAGGTTAGCATCACCGCTGTCAGGAATGCTAAAGATCCTGACAGCAGACAACAATCAGATCAATCTCACATGACACACAGCAGACAGACAGACAGACAGCTAGCAGCCTAGTTAGCTTAGTCAGGAGTCAGTGTGGTTAACCAGGAGCTAACTAAACAGCTAGTAAAGCTAAACAACCACCTGGTTTAACGCTGGTGTGACGCTAACATTACTAGTTTGTTCCTGTTGTTAGCGCTGAGTAGCAGCTAGTTAAATTAGCCAACTTGTTGACGTTAGCTACGGAACAGGTTGACAGAAGCCGAAGGCGGGCTGACACTGAAGGAAATACATTAAAATCAAAATAAAAACACTTACTCTCTTCAGCCGCCGGCTCCTCTGTGGTTCAGCCAACGTTTCCTCCAACGTTTCCGCGTTTAAAATCAGAGGAGCGACAGTCGGAGCTGCTGCTGCTGCTGCTGCTCACCTTCATTCTAAAACACTGAGGAGGTGATGAGCGCGGCGGCCGACGCTGATTGGTCCAAAGTCTCTCCTCCTTTTGACGTCACGGCGCCCAACGAGCCCAGTGTGCTGCTGTCAGGTTCCACATCACCTCTGCTTTCATCACCAGTTGAGCGAAAATGCTATATAGATGATGTGGAACCTGACGGCAGCACTCTGGGCTCAGGTTCCACATCATCTCTAGTTTCATCATCAGTATAGTAAAAAGGCTGTAGATGCACTACCATGGCTGCTTTATAATAGTATTTTACACATAATAAAAACACAAATATCTCCATAGAAAGTAGATTTAATGGAAGATTTGGTTCATTCACTGGCCAACATGCAGGTGGATGAACTTTATGGTTAGATTGAAGATATTATTGTTTATAAAGGTAATCAAAAGTATCTTAAACCTCTGACTGAATATGTCATATGCATACCCCTGTTTGATCCATTTATGTAATTATCTTACAGTTTCTTTTAATGGTATCATGTTTGTCTAATTTAAAGTTTGTATATTATGTTTTTCTCTGTAAAAAAAATAAAAAAGCCAGCCATCTTTATTAGACACCAAGTACAGAAATAAGACTGGTGTTACGAATTTACCTAAAACTTTAAATTTTATGTAATTTACAATATTATACATTATACAAATACATTTTAAAAATTGAGTCAGGACCCCACAATGTTGTATAAAATACAAATTTATGTGAGTATATTAAATATTAAGGTTAGGAGCCCATAATATATGTGCTAACAAGCTACCTGACTGATTCAGGTTAAGATCCTATAACTTCTCCATATGGTGTTTTTTTATATACTGGAAGACACATCATGAGTGAAGTATGCAGTCAACAACACGGCTGAGCATTTTCACCTTAAAGCTGCAGCACATCATTGACAGTCTCAAAAACACAGATTCAGATTTTTAAGATTTCATATGTAATAAACTTAAAGAACCAATCCTGCCAGCTTGCAGGGTCGTTTTAGTGTTTAAGCAGACTTGTAGGGGAGCTGGTGTGCTCGAGCGGCAACGAGTGAAGAGGGTTGGGTGTAGAGACAGGCAGAGACTTCACCAATCCGCACATTTTAGAGAAACAGTGCAGAGGTACAACTAAGACATTTTAAGGCAGGAAGGGATTGTTTTCATTTTTCAAATATTTTCAACAAATAATCAGAGAGCGACTTTATAATCATACTCAACTTAGGTCCTCACGAAGCCAAAACACTTATAGTTTCAAAAACGTTCTTCATAAAGACGGAGCCGTTCCAGTAAATGTGTCCGTCCACCCGAATTCACTTGATACGCCTGAAAACAATGTAAACACATGCCAGGCCTGTTGGTGGTGCTATGACGCCGTAACATGAACAAGCAGAAACTGGCGGCGGGACTTTAGGCATGTAGAAATCTGTATAGGATGTAAATGTAGAACATGGCGGCGGCAAATACGAGTGAACGAGCTGGTAGGACTCTAGTCTGGACGGACGATGAGGTGGAAGTATTAGCAGTACATACGCAGCACTATACGGCGCCATTGTTGTCGTCGCTTTCTGAGTTTGGCGCATTTGTTGAGAGGTGCAGCTATGACGCAAGCGGGATAGGGTGTAACAACGGTGCCAGATCTTTGCACTCTGGGACCTAGGTTCAGAAAGGATCGTTTTCAGACCCCGAAAACGCTGGCTTCATGTGGATGATACACGAGTTTGAAGAACTATTTGTGCGTTTAGGCCTGGGCTCGTCTTCGTGTGGATGGGGCCTTATTCAAGGATGCTGCAAGATCAAGTCATAAAACAGGATCCATCTCATGTCATGTTAGTTGATTTTGTGCTTCAGCAGCAGGTTTTCCCTACAGTTATTTTAAAGATATAGCCCCACAGTAAATCCAAGGTTTGGGCTTTCCTACACATTTCTTTTAGGGTTGTGCATCAGACAGGAGAGAAGTTTAAAATAAGACAGAAGGAACAACAAAGAAAGAAAGAATATTTATGCTTTTAGTCTGTTTAGCGCATTCCACATCATTAATATGAGTGCCAGTTACTCATATCCAGTCCCCACACAAAGTGCATAAAGGCATTCTGTTCAAAGATGAGCCTTGGTTTATGGCTTGTGGTCTGTGATGCACATAATTACGACAATCTGAAGGGTCATGAGTGACCCTTAACACATCGAGGGCAGAAGATTTTCTCACAGCTCATTTCATAAAAAGATGCCGTATCTGCCTCGGACAAGTCTGTAGCGTGCTGAGAAAGACGGCGTGACCTCGGGCAGTTAAGATGCTAAATTAACTGAACTTCATCTTGTGAGTTATGGAGTGAAAAATGAGACAAGTTAACCAGTTCAACAAGCTTAAAATACGACAACTGTTGTAGACTTTTTCTTACTTTAATGACATTTTATTTGACATGAAGAACAATCAGTTGTAAATGTAAAAACCCTTTTATACAACACGTGAGGCTTCTTCAGTTGCATCCATTTTTTCCTCCGCTGATCCGGGGTCGGGTCGGCAGCATACGAAGCAGGTCATTCCAGACGTCCCTCCCCCCAGCAATGCTTTCCAGCTCTTCCTGGGGGATTCCGAGGTGTTCCCAGGCCAGATGAGATACATAATCCCTCCAGCGGGTTCTTGGTCTACCCCGGTGTCTCCTCCCAGGTGGACATGCTCGGAAAACCTCCAAAGGAAGGGATCCGGATCAGACGTCCAAACCACCTCGACTGGCTCCTTTTGACGCGAAGGACTCCGAGCTCCCTCCGGATGTCCGATCTATCTCTAAGGCTGAGCCCAACCACCCTGCAGAGGAAGTTCATTTCAGCCACTTGTACCCGCGATCTCATTCTTTCGGTCCCTACCCAGAACTCATGACCATAGGTGAGGGTTGAACGTAGATGGACTGGTAAATCAAGAGCTTCCTCTTCACCACGATGGTCTGATACAACGCCCGCATTACTGACGCCACACCAAGCCCTTTTGTCCACCTCAAACTCCATTTTCCCGTCACTCGTGAACAAGATCCCGAGATACTTAAACTCCTTCGCTTGGGGAAGCAACTCCCCGCCAACCCGGAGGGAGCAGTCCACCAGTTTCCGGCAGAGAACCATGGCCTCGGACTTGGAGGTGTTGATCCTCCAAGTCTTCAGTTGCTTTGTGAATTCAGTACTAACTTTTCTTATAATTAGCATTGTTGTTTTCATTAGCATTATAAAGAAACAACCAGGATTTAACACATCTGAAATGGCACACAGCATGTTTTCAATGTAAATGGGTTCTTCAAGCTACAAAGGAAGAGTCTCAGGTTGCATTGTGGGAAATCTGCAAACATTCCAGTGTTGCTTCTTCATGAATTCATCTTATTTTACAACAAAACACCTCAGATCAGACAATTGATGTTTGTAAGTTTTAACATTCGCAAAAAAATCGAAACTGAATTGGCTTGAAATTCACCGGACACCTGTATTTGTATTGATTTGACAAGAACAGATGAGTTAATGCTGCACAACGTTTTACAGTGAATAATTCAGGCGGGCTGAGTAGAAATAAAACAGATTGCTTAGTTTAAGTCCACATGTTAGTGCTGTACATTATGCCCTCGAGTGGAGGATGAGGCACTGAATACACTGACTTTTCATATAGATGAACAAGTCAAATTCATTTGAAGATTTGGAGCTACACAAGCATCATAATTTATAATATAACAAATTTACAGATCAATAAATACACAGTAAAATGCAGTACAACACTGAGTCAACTCATTATAACAAAATTATACATTTAAAAAAAAACAAAAGACAGCATAAACCCCTGCTTTCTACAATAAATGAAAGACATATTTACAGAGTGTCGTCACATAGCGGCAAACACAAATGCACGGCTGTTTAGTCATAAGAAGCAGAGGGGGCCTAAAACCACAGCCACCTCAGGGACGAGCTGGGAAACGCTGTTAATCTCTACATTCAGATCTCTGACTGGAAGAAACTCCATGTCACCTCGATGCAACTCTGTGCTTCCCCGAACCCTCACGACCACATCGACCTGAGGAAACATGGGACAGAAAGCACTTTCAGTTTCTTCTTTCTGGATTCATAACTTATTCCAGCAGCCTGACCCCTATATGGCAGCGTATGACAAGAGAAGTTATCTGCAGCCATGACATGTCAAAAAACAGCTTTAAACCCCTTTGGTTCCTATGGCTGTATTGCATTGGAAATTTACTTGAAAACATTTAGTGCTGAAGGGAGATCAGTGTTTGAGTTACAACTTCTCATTCGGAAATCATGGTCTTTTCACTTTGGCTTTTTAGACAAGAATTTACTAAACAAAGACTCTTTAATGTCAAAGTGAGTTCTCTTGCAGACTCCATCAGGTTGTCCTCCAGGATTTCTCAACACTTTGCTGCATTGATGTTACCCTCTATCTTTACAAGCCTTCCAGGACCTGCTGCCGAGAAGCATCCCCACTGCCACCACTGTGCTTCACATCATGATGCTGCCACCACCATGCTTCACATCATGATGCTGCCACCACCATGCTTCACATCATGATGCTGCCACAACCATGCTTAATATCATGATGCTGCCACCACCATGCTTTACATCATGATGCTGCCACCACCATGTTTCACATCATGATGCTGCCACAACCATGCTTCATATCATGATGCTGCCACCACCATGCTTTACATCATGATGCTACCACCACCATGTTCCACATAATGATGCTGCCACCACCATGTTTCGCATTATGATGCTGTCACCATCATGCTTCACATCATGATGCTGCCACCATCATGCTTCACATCATAATGCTGCCACCGCCATGATTCATATCTGCCAAACATGACATCTAGTCTGTTGGGCAAAAAGCTCCATTTTGTCTGTCTTCTGGTGAACTCTAGTCCACATTTAGCATGATTTTTTTTTCAACAGTAGCTTTCTATTTCTCTTTCTCGTAAAGCTTTGACTGGTAAAGAACAGACATTCTCTTTAAAATGCCAAATTTAATTGGCCGAGATTAAATATTGAAAAGCAATAAAAAGGTAAAACTTCCAAGGGGTTCAATACTTTTATAGACATTGTAAACTGCATCATCAGTAGAATGCCTGCAAATGAGAAAGTTTATTTTTTTGAGATGCCTTTAGCATATTGCTATAATAGCGTTTGTTTTACAGTTCCAGTTAAATAAAAGCTGCTGACACAAAAATGTGTTTTTGACAGCAAACAAATGTTTTAGTCTTACCTCACAGTCTTTTCTGGACTCTGTGATGAGGTGTGGATCGATTTCTTTGCCAGAGTCTCCCATCAGATGGATAATCTGACTGACTGACTCAGCTGTGGCAGCGCCGGACTGGTTTGCTGCACAGCTGAAAGTTATTTGCTGGAAAGATGTGTGGCTGTGTAACCGTAGAAACCTCAGCTGGACAACATCCACGCCAGGGTACTCAAACTGTCAGAAACAGCAGTAAAGTCAGAAGATGAAGTCATACATGCTCCTCAGTCAATCCACGTATCATTTAATGTGCTATTTAGACTTACCTTGTTTCCACCGCTGTGCTGAGTAAACCAGAACTTTGATTTCTTCATTTCTGGTTCCCTCCTTATTTTAATCTGAAGAATGGAATATGACTCATATTTTTAAAAACATTTGTGATCAACATATTGTTTTAGTGATTACATAAATCAAAAAAGTCAACCCCTTCCTTGCCTGGAGGTATTTAGGTTAGAAGGCCACACTGTCTTTGTCTTGGTCCTGTAAAGGCTAATTTCCGCATCCATATCTGGTTCTGTTGCATGTAAACCCATATTAAAGCCCAAAAAACATGCAGGGATATAGCAGCTGGTCACAGATTACACTCCAGCACCATGTCAGTGATTATTTTTTGCTAAGTAGATGGACAAAGCACAGGGTTTCTGGAGAAATTAGGATTTCCTACTGTGTTTGGTCTCCAGTCTGGCAGCAACTACTTCTATTACAGCTCTTTAAATGACAAGTTATAAAGGTGTGGATGGTGGAGAATCTCCTCACAGAGTCTCTCCTCATATCAAACTTTTGTTGGCTGCACACTGACATCAGCAGAAGGGTTCATAAGGAGAGAAGACAAAATGTACATCTTGTGTATCCTTGCAGACATGGATAACATGAACTGGCCTTAAGTCTCTCTTCTAGTTTCCACTTCCAGACAGACAACCAAACTGAACGGGTTAACCAGGATCCACAAGCTGCCCTGAGGTGTGGAACCACCACCGAACCCAATCCTAGAGCTCCGAGCTCCAAGATTAGCCTTTTGATTCATCTCTGGGTCATCAATCGCACTGTTACCCCCCCCTAGGAAAGTGAGATATCAGTTCTCCTTCGTCCAAACACGCCTTTGTCACTGTCCTAATCTCTGGAGAGACACCGAAGCTGGTCTACTTTGTAGCCGACTCATTGTTGATGACTGCCACCGGACCAAGCTAGTAAATTTGTCTTTCTTCCAAGAACATCCTTTAAAGAAACAAATCCAAAGAACT
This sequence comes from Dascyllus trimaculatus, assembly GCA_024666655.1. Lineage (NCBI taxonomy): Eukaryota > Metazoa > Chordata > Actinopteri > Pomacentridae > Dascyllus > Dascyllus trimaculatus. Next base: position 31,776,755 of record CM045446.1, read on the forward strand.
ATGTCCTTACTGCATTGGACCATTTGAGGTGGGACAAAGTCTGTTTGCTGTCAGACTCGAATTACACAAAACTGTGAGAATTCTCAGCTAAAACCAGCATCTGATCCCCCTCCATTGGCCTACATGATCGATGATGACCCAACCTACATGGTCTGGTGACTTTTGGATGTCCAGCGTCTTAAAAGGGGTCTTCAGTACTTTGTGAACTCGGAAGGGGTCCAGAAGGATCCTGGGTTCCTCACTCTTTTATTGTGGATTCCAGTCTTATTAGGCTCATCTGGACATGCTCTTGGGGTCACCAGGAGGCTCCCTTTGCAAAGCCAGCTCTGCCCTTTTACGAGTTTTCTAACTTTCTGCCTCAGGTGGACTGCCTCTTCCAGTCACCGACCTGCTAGTCTCACCTTGTTCACCAGTCGATTTCCCACTCGAGCTACGTCTCTTCCTCATCAGACGTCTCGTTCAGCTCTTCAAACAAGCCCCTCAGCTCCCATGATTCATCCTCAGCCACCACACACCATCACCAATCCTCCACTTAGTAATAAAACCACTTTCTGAACTGTCGTCATGGTGTTGATTTCTGCCTCTGGCTCAAAAACGTTACGCCAGCACACATCATCTTTGGGTGTTAAGCTTCATGTGTGCTGCTTTGTCTACTTGAAGTCTTCTGAGAAATCAATTAAAACTGAAAACACTGACGTCTTTAAGAGATTGCAAAACACTGTTCTGGGAAACGGCCTCATCTGACATCTGACGTGTACAGGGTATTACAAAAGCACACAGTACTGTAAAAATCATGGGACCACATCTCATGTTGGTGGCAGCTGAAAACAAGAAGCTGAACTTATATATTCTGAAACTGGTACTGCTCCATGATGGGAATTGAACTCGACCCATATGAATGTTAACCCTTGTAGGTGGAAATGACTGTACCTGTGAGTGTAGAGGGTCTATGCAGGTTGTTCCTCCTGCTGTGAAGTTACAAAACACCTTTACAGCATCATATGGACAGCCTTGGTTGGGGTCCATGTAAAAGTAGCCTGGAATACAACAGACTTGGACACTAATTCGGCACAAACTCTCTCATCAGTAACAGAAATATTAAAATATATAACAGCTAAGAACCTAATCAGATACTTACCATCATTCAGATGTGGATGTATGAGTTTGAGCTCATAGCAGGTGGTGCCGGGATCATCTTTGGTTCCTAGAGGCCAACTAAAGGATTCCTCATCTCCTTCAGACCATCTCCTTGACACCGTCCTTGGCTGCTACAGATGAATCCATCCCTCAGTCAGACGATCAAAAACTCAATAGCCACCTCATCAACCATAACACTCCCTGAAGATACACATGCATGTATATGAGAAGAAATCTTGTACCAACTTTTTGTTGTCCTTCCCTTCGCTTCGGGACGATTGCAGGATTCTTCGAACTCGGTAAAGTTTTCAGCTTATTTCTTGCACTGGGTCCAGGTCCTGGTGCAGGTATTGATCCAAGTCTTTGTCCAGGCCTCAGTTTTCCAGGTTCACCCGGTTTTCCCTGTCAAAGCATTACAAACCTTCATGTTGCTTTGCAATATTAGCTGTGCTCAAGCTTTGCGAGCATCTCAAAGCAGTACAGTACGCTGTAGTTAGGTTTACTGATCAGGTCTCACCGGAGGTCCACGTTTGCCTTTAATCCCCTTCGGTCCTCCACTGCCTTGGACACCTTTCAGTCCCTGTAAAGGCCAAAACACAGGTAGGCAGTGAAAGACTATGAATGTGTAAGGATTAATTAATTAATTTAGTTTATTTAAGCTTTGTTTAACCAATACGTCTCTTTATTGATCCTTATTACATTAAAACCTAGCAAAAAAAAAATCTAATCAGACATTAAGGGAGACCTGACCCAGAAGGGACACCATTATAAAGTTACAAAGAATTATAAGATCAAGCATGACAACAACTGACAGAGGAAAAAAGTTAAGCATGTTGAAATAATAACAAGACGAAGATACACAAGATAAAATCCAGCTTGGGAGTCGCAGTTGCACTCTTCAGTTACATTATGGGGCCAGAACTGGGCATCAAAAATAAGTCTGGCATTGAAAACAAAGCCTGGACTGAAAAAGGAAACAGTGGACTTAAGTTATTGAGAAACGCGTGACTGCAGTGTGCAGTTCGGGGCGGTGCTCAACGTTTGACTCCACCCATCTCAACGTTCCATAAACCAATCGCGTTCAGTCTTATTACATACAACTTTACTTCATTTTGCAACAGTTTGGTGGCAATCAAACCCTCACCCTAACCCTAACCCTTCAGGAACATGTGTATCTCATGCAATTCAAAGTGGAACCACATACAGGGCCAAATACAGGTTTGTGACTATGCTAGGAGCAGAAGACGGCGCTCGTTTTTACATGCAGGCAAAGTCCCTGTGGGCGGAGTCAAATGTTAGATTCAGCCAATAGCATGCCGACGTTGAGCAACGTTGCGCTCCACCCTGAACTGCACACTGCAGTCAGGAGTATTTGAAATTTTGGTACTGGAACGAGCTGTATTGGCAGTGAAAAAAGTTACACTGCAAAGTAAAACACAGATATTAAAAATTCTTTCATTTCATATTCTATATTTCATCTTTTGTGTTTTTATGTGTTTTTCGATGACAATTTCCACATTTTTCCTCCATTTCTGTCTTTTTACAGTGATTTTTTTTTTTGCAGTGTTGCAAGTTTCAGCCTTTACTTTGTGTTATTGTTTTGATGTGGAGAGGAAAGGTTTGAGGGGAGCAGCAAGGAGTGCATGATTTACATATAATTTGCATTCAGTGGGGAGCGTCAGTGGTTGAAGCCTGATAGGAATAATGTGCTTTATTGATGACATCATCATGTACAAACAGACATAGCTACCTCCGCCAAGGAGGCCGGCGTTGGTTTGTTTGTTTGTTTGTTTGTTGGTCTGTGTTCAAAATAACTCGAAAACTCATGGACGGTTTGGATGAAATTTTCAGGAAATGTGTGAAATGGGACAAAAAACAAATGATAACATTCTGGGACTGATCCGGATCACTGTCTGGATCCAGGAATTTTTTTAATGTAAGTGTAACCAGGTGGACAATTAAATGCGGTTTACTCTAAAAGCCATAAGAGGGCACTCTTGTTTTTGGGGTAACCCCCTCTGACCACATGACATTTTGGGTCTCCACACGACAGACAGCGTCAATGACGGAGTTCTCTTTCCTTCCTGAGCGGTTGGGCCGGCATTCTTATCTCCGGTTGTCTAAGAAGCTGGGAGGCTGTTAGGAGCTGCCGCGCTAGAGGCCGCGCCTGTTCATTAGGTCGGATGGAGTGAAGGCCGCATTGTGGGTTGTAAATTTGAACTGTATGCAATTACATTTGTAACTATAACGTCCCATAGAAAATATGTGAATTTGGAGATTGTCTTGGGGGTGGACTGAAGCTCCTTGGCAGAGGTATGCGCTCTCTGAGTGCTTTTCTAGTTAGTCATAGTCTCTTACCTTCTTTCCAAGGTGACCCTGTAACAAAAACAGAAAAGACTTGAGTCAACTGACAATAAGTTTTCTGTTACATCTTTAAAATATGTCAATCATATGAAACTTTATAGTTTTAAGACCAAGTTTTGGATGCAATCATAAAATCATGAGTTTGAAGATAAATATAGTAGAATAATAAAGTAACCTACAGGGATTCCAAGGAGGCCTTTCTGCCCACGTGGACCTCGAGGACCAGTGTCACCCTGTGGAAGTCATCCAACTCATTAATAACTTATTAAATAACTGTTAAAACAACACAAAGAGGAGAGCAAAAGAGAGTTTACCTGCTTTCCTTTATGACCTTTTTGACCTTTTAGTCCCTGCAAACCAGGATTCCCCTAAAATAAACGATAAAGTCAACATAGATCAGCATAAAATCATGCTGCAACTAATTTATGATTAAAGTTATTTCAATCAACCTTTAGTCCTGGTGGCCCGATTGGTCCCAGTATCCCTGAGTCACCTGGGAGACCCTGTATCGAAACAACCACATGAGTAAACCATAATTTTAAGAGAATGCATTCAGACTTTCTGTGTGATTTCTCCACATTTGTTACAGATTACAGTAAAGATCCTAAAAAGAACTGTGAAACTGACGACTTTTGAAGGACAGCATTTATTTACGTCCTCTATTGCGCACATGATTTATAGTTTGGCCATTTTGTGAAAACAGTAAGAAGCATGTATGAATATGAAAGAAAACATATTTAAAATGTTAAAGAAATCAATTCATAGTGAGGGGAGGGGATGCAGCACGATGTACACTGCAAAAATGAACATATTCAACTGGAATTTTTCAAACAATTTACTTTTATTTTACAGATTTTTCTATTTTGTAAAATTACAGATTATCACTGGGAAAAAACTGAAAAAAATATAAATTTACTGTTAAAAAAACAACAAAAAACAACAGTTCAAAACTATACACAACATCCACATCAAAATCTGTATTGTTACAAATTAAGTTTTTTTTTTTTTACAATAACCATAAGATTTACTGGATTTTAAATCACGTACAAATTAATGTATTAAACTGTTATTTTAAAGTTTTCCCTGTTTTGTTAAGGGACAGATAATGTCAACTAAAAATCACAGAAAAAAAGTATGAATTTACATGTTGGCTGGAAAAAAAAAGAGGCCCAAACTTTAATTTATGTCCAAATTAAATATTTTCACAAATAGAAATTGGTTCTTGTAATATCTGTGACTGTAAAAATACACAGTTTTAAAGTATTTAAACCACAGAAATTATCCTTATTTCACAGATATTTGTCGTTACTTTCACAGTTTTTGTTTTTTCACACATTTTGAGCATTACAATGCTCCATCTTTGTTTTTTAAGGTATTTTTTTCTGGTACCCTTGCTGGCAGGTTTTCACTTTTTTCCCACTGACTGTGTTTTTTAGTAGGGGTTTTTTCAGACGTTTACCTTTGTGCCAGGACTTCCTGCTTCACCCTTCCCTCCTCTCAGCCCTGGAACACCCTGAATCAACACCAGTGATGACGCACACATTCACACGATCAGGTAAATATACTTTTCATGACCATATTCTGCTGTTAAATAAACTTCTATACCTTTGGTCCAACTGGTCCAGGAGGCCCGTGTCTTCCTTTAGGTCCAGTTTTACCCTGTAGGGTGCGATATCATGGGTGTAGTTATGTAATTCACTCCATATTTAAATAAATAACCTGCTGTCATACCTTAAACCCTCCTGCTCCAGTGTTTCCTCTCATCCCAGGAGTCCCAGGGTTTCCCTACAAAGTCAAATGTGTTTAGTACCATGAAGTGCATCTGGAAAACTGGTAAAGGAATGTTTGAATGGGAACATTTTCCTTTGATTTTGGTGCAGGGTTGCATGTTATCCCTGTCTTTATTGAGCTTACCGTCTTCCCCGGCTTCCCTGGTGTTCCAGGAGCTCCTCTGAAACCAGCATCACCCTTTGGAGGGAGCAGGGGAGGAGTTTAATTCATGGAAAAGCTTCAGCAACACACTGAATTCAGTATGATAACCTTTTCCTACCTGATCTCCTTCGTTACCTTCTACCCCCAGCAGCCCGTCCAAACCACTCAGGCCCTGACATCACAAAACCAGAAAACAGTCATCAGCTCATAATGTAACTTAAACTTTCTGTTTTACATGAGATCTTATATTAATATTTGTGTTTTATCTATCAATAGGGATACTTGCGGGTTTTCCAGGTCGTCCAGCAGGTCCGGGTCTCCCTGTTGGGCCTTCAGCTCCCTGAAAGGACACAGATTTCATTAGATGAATGCTGACTGGAGTGGATACACTGTTTTATCCAGATAAGTTAAATAAACATTTTATTTATAATTGGCTTTTTGGGAGGGTAAACCGTAGCTATAACAACAGTCTGAGATTATCTTGAGTTTCAATCTGAGAGATGGAAAAACAAGCTGCATTTCAAAGACCACAGATTTGTTTTGTAATATTTGCTGTGTGGCTTCTGAATCAGAACAGCTGCGTCATTTAAATCAACTTTTTAAATGTCAGATTATAATAACGCTCACAATTTTCCCAGCAGCTCCTTTGGTTCCTTTTCTTCCAGGCTGCGCTTGTTTTCCCTACATAAAGAATACAAAGTGAAGTCAGTCTTAGGCTCTCGATGCTCACAAGCATAAAACACTTAGAAATAAAACAGAATTAGCGGTGAAATGACTGCCAACTGCACTAGATGAGGGAAAAGCTAAAGTCTCAGGTCGAGTCAAATCGACTTCATTGTCATCCCAACTGAAATAATAAAAGACCAACATGTTTACAATTAAATAACTGTAATTTTTAATAAACAATTTACTGCTATTTTACAGATTTTTCTCTGTTTTGTTAAATTACAGATAATCACTGGCAAAACAAGAGAAAAAAAATATATAATCAATAATTAAATATTTAAATTTCTTCTTCTTACCTTTGGACCCGGGATTCCTTTAGTACCCGGAAGACCAGGAGGTCCGGAGGGTCCAGGTCGACCTTTAGCACCTGGAGAGCCGATAAAACCTTTCCTCCCTACTGTGCCCTGAAAATACAGAGACATTCGTACGTATAACTAAGAATTTAATTATCAGACAATTCAATAACCTCATTTATTAACACGCACAAGTAAAAATAATGTCATCTTACCCTTGTGCCTTGTGTCCCAGGATCCCCTTTGGCACCTTTTTGACCTCTTATGCCCTTTAAAATACAGCAGTTTGTATCACTGTGGCTTCATCTTCATACACACGATTAAAAATAACAAAACTAGAAAAGCACTCATAGAGTGCATACCTCCGCCAAGGAGCTTCAGTCCACCTCTAACACAATCTCCCAATTCACATATTTTGTATGGAACGTTACAGATACAAATGTAATTACATACAGTTCAAATGTCCTACCAACAATGTGGCCTTCACCCCATCCGACCTAATGAACAGGCGCGGCCTCTAGCGTGGCAGCTCCTAACAGCCTCCCAGCTTCTTAGACAACCGGAGATAAGAATGCCGGCCCAACCGTTCGTATGTCGCTCAGGAAGGAAAGAGAACTCCGTCATTGTCGCTGTTTGTCGCGTGGAGCCCCAAAGTGTCATGTGGTCACAGGAGGTTACCCCAAAAACAAGAGTGCCCTCTGGTGGCTTTTAGAGTAAACCGCATTTAATTGTCCACCTGGTTACACTTACATAAAAAAAAAAAATTCCTGGATCCAGACAGTGATCCGGATCAGTCCCAACATTTCATCATTTCTTCTTTGTCCCATTTCACACATGTACCGAAACTTTCATCCAAATCCATCCATTACTTTTTGAGTTATTTTGAACACAAACAAACAAAGAAACAAACCAACGCCGGCCATCACATAACGTCCTTGGCGGAGGTAACAAATAACAACCACAGGAAGAAGCATGTTACAAAATCTCACCACATCTCCTTTAATTCCTGGAAGACCGAACTTTCCCTTTTCACCATGACTACCCTGAAATACAGAAACACAGCAGAGACACCGTTATAGCCCAGTAACTCTATTTAGTTGAACAGCTGATGCAAGGTTCACTGTGTATCAGAATGAATGAATGAATGAATGAATGAGTGGCACATCACACCTTTGGTCCAGGGAGTCCAGCTTTGCCTTCAGCTCCTCTCTTGCCTGGAAAACTCTAAAACAACACATGAATTCTGTCTACATTCCTATTTTGAGAATATACATTTTTAACAACATTAATAAAGAAAAAAAACCCAAAAAACATACAATTTCCTGATCAGGCATTAAATCGAGTTAAATATTTTGTGTGACAGACTGGAAGGACAATATCTTTTCATGGTTTGACACTGAGGTACATTGTTATTGTTATAATTACAATAATGAATTCTGCAAAAAATGAAATGTTTTGACTTAAAAATTACATCAATTTGAATTTAATTTCAAATCAACTAAAGCAGAAATTTGGTTTGAAATTACACAAAATTAGAATTTTTATCTCGCAACAATGTATTTGTGAGAACAGGTCCCTTTATACTCTAAAGCTAATTAAACAGACCTATTAGAACTACTCAATTAAATGCACCGCTGCTAGATAAACATTTTAATTGAAAGATTTATCTTATATGATTAATCTATGAGGCTGCAAACAATTATTCTGATGGGCTGAATTGACTTTATAACGTTGGTAATTGAACCAATTTAATATTGTGTGTAATTTAAACTCAAATTTCTGCATTAGTTGATTTAAGACTGAATTTAAGTTGAGCCAACTAAATAAAATCGGGTTGATAATTAAATTTTTCTTTACCTTGAGTTCAGGATTTTAAGTACCTACTTGTCATTTAAACAACTTTAATTTTTTTAACTTGAAAACTTAAAAACTTGTGTTCATAATTAGGATGATTACTAATAAGTAATTAGGTACATAATACTTAAAAATCCCTTTAAATCAAGTAGCATTAGGAACAACTTAATTTGTATGAACAAACAACTTATAAAAGTATGTTTATTTTACCGATCATTAAGAAAACAAAAAGTGTTTTGATTCTAGAGGAAAATCTAATTCAGCCAACTCAAAATAGGTTGTTGGTTGAACATAATTCCATTAGAAGTTGTCATAACTCAAAAAGAGTGATGCTCACTGTAATTATTTTTTGGAGTCTGTAACTAAATTAACACTTTTATGACAATTTATTGCTGCCATGACACATTTAGTGTAAACTTTCTCTTGAATAGTCTGTTTTAAATATATTAATATAAAATCAATGTTCAGTCAAATCTAACATACCGATGGTGAAGGTCCGATTTGTCCGGGGGGACCTAAACTTCCAGGGGGGCCCTGAAATGAGAAAAAAATTCAGCTGTGTTGGAATCAAACATGGATTTATACATTTATTATAGTAACATCATGACACATAAAAACATACACGCTTAAAATGATGTAAGGACCGACACTTTTGACAGCATTAATAATCAGATGATCCCTCTGTGTTACTGACTGTGTGTCCATGAAGCCCCTTCTGTCCTTTGCCTCCTCCTGCTCCGGTGTTTCCTCCTGGTCCGAACTGTCCAGACAGTCCTGATGGACCCCTGGTACCGAGCTCACCCTGTAGATGTACCACCACCACCATCATCATCATCATCATCATCACTGTCAGGTTCATTCCTTCATCATTGCTTCCATTTCTAAGTTACTGTCAGACCTTTAGTCCTGGGACTCCTTGTTTTCCTCTGTCTCCTGGTGAGCCTCTGTAACCCTACAACCAGAGGGAACACAGTCACTTCTTTTTATTAAAATTACTTCAGTAATTCAACACAGTAGTTCAACACACTACAGTAAGACTCAGAAGTCTGTATTAATATGTTAGACAACGCTTCTGGATTTTTGGACCCTCTGTCATTAATATCACTGTTAGAAAGTTCTATATCGTTAAAAAAGAAAGGCAAAATAAAATGGTAATGTTCTGGCAGCCGAGGGAAACACATTCATTCATCATTTTTGTTGTGAAAACGTCTGTAATGAGACAAGATATCGGCCATTTGACAAACAAATCTATGTAAAATTAAGGAACCAACACTTCTTTTTCTTGTAAAGGTCACTAACTGTATGTAATTTTAAATATTAAGCTTGAATTTAACAATTTAATTTGAATTAATTGAGAAAATCAGAAAAAGTCAATATTTGCAAATTAAGATAAATTTGTAAATGTATTTTCACAGAAATTTTATATCCAAAAATGTCAGTTTTATATTTTAAAAAATTGAAAAAAGTAATTAAAAAAATTCATATTCCTTTGAATAATATATATATTTTCTTGGTTATACAGTTACAGATCTTTCATGTATTTTTTTCTCTTTTTTTGTTTACATTTGACATGTAAATTTAAAGTCTATAAATGTAATTTTATTCATGCGTTTGTGCATCTTAAAGATACACAAAAAAAAGTAAAATAAATAGAAAATTTGTGATTTTTTTTTTTTTTTTACAGTGCCCTAAACTGAACGTTAGAAATAACTCCTACATGTTTTCCCGGTGGTCCAGTCGGTCCTCGTGGTCCTCGGTTCCCTCCTTCACCGTCACCTCCTTTTGGTCCTTTCTGTCCAGCAGGTCCCGGTTTCCCTTTATCGCCCTGAAATATAAATAAAACTACGTATTTTTAGAGTATTTTTTCATATAATGTTGTATTTGAACTAAAATAATTCAGCAAACTGAATTGTTAATCCATAATTTGTCTTGGTTTCACATTTACTCACAGATTTGCCTTTTTGGCCGACTGGTCCTTCAGGTCCCTTCAACCCAACTGGACCCTAAACATAAAAACACTCAGTTACTCTCATTATTACCCAAACTTATGTCTTAACATTAGCGAATATGATCACACTGTGTTCTCTCTATCAGATATTTTAATATCTTCGCAGTAAGTTCAATGGAAATTTTTTTAAAAAGTCAAATCTGTGACCAACACAGTCTAATCGATCTACCTCCTCACCATCGAGACCAGCGACTCCCTGCTGCCCCGAAGCTCCTGTGGATCCCTGAAGATACGACATGTAAGAATAAACAGAACTGACTGAGATTATTCACATTATTCCAACCCTGTGCTCCATTTTCTGGATCATGTAAGAAAGCCGAAAGGTGCAGATACCTCTCATTAGGTGAAGAGTTTTACCTTTTCTCCTTTGACACCAGCTGATCCATTTGGTCCTTGAGCTCCGTCTTTGCCCTTAATGTGAATAAAGAAAGAAACAGCAGCAATTATTATCCTGCAAAAAATAGTGCACTGATGGATGATGGGATTCTCAGGCAGGACAGACTCATCTTAGTGAGCTTGTTGCTTTTAACAACAGGTTTTGCGTGCTTTGTGCATTTAAACTAGTATTTCACTGTAGTTGCAGATTAATCAGTCCCTCCAGGAATTCGCGATGTTGCGATCGCAACAATTAACGCAAGTTCAACCAATCTCCATGAATTCTGCGTGACCTTGCAATTCCGTCCAATCACCGCGACTTTTCCGCAATTTTGTCCCGCCTCCCGTGAGTTCCACCAATCACAGCAGTCCTCAGTAATGCACGTACGTCAACAAATTCACTTCCTTGTTTATGGTTTGAAGATCCAGATACGTATGCAACAAAAACTACTGCAAAACAGTTCCCTGATGTTCTTCACCAAAGCGGAGGTAAACTGTTTTCACCCCGTGGAATATTGAGGTGGAACACAAACCAAAACCATCCACTGACAAACACTTTTCTACCGTAAACATATCAGGAGAATGGGTGAAACCAGCGGACCACAGACCAGACAAACCACCGTGATGAAGCTGTTGCATCCAGATCTGTGGCAGCACTGAAACAATGAAGGTCAGTTAGATTCATTAATGACGTGACGAGCTGTGAGCGTGTGTGTGTGAACACGCGTGTGCCAGGATGTGGAATTAACTTTTTAAACTTTTAACATTTTTAATGAATTATACAAAACAAAGAAAAAAATGCAATTTTTTGACAATTTTTTTGCTGTCTCCTGCAATTTTATCACAACAAATACGCTTAAAACATCAAAACTTTCATCGCAATTTTTTAGAAAAGCTGCCACGAATTCAGACATTTTAGGCGCAACAATCTGGAAAAATGCCCACGAAATCCTGGAGGGACTGTCTTTTAATTGTGTTTACTTTGCATTATGGTTAATTAGAAATGATGCTTTTTGTGTTTGATGTAAGGCACTTGGAATTGTTGTGGTGTTGAAATGTGTTATACAAATAAATCCATTCATTCATGCCCTTTATTTAACGAGGTACAAACTCATCGAGATTTAAAACCTCTTTTTCAAGAGTGACCTGGCCAGAAAACGGATCACAACAAAGTCACAAAACACAAATAAAGTCCGGTCACTGTTTCACACACTACAGAGAAACAGGAGTGATTACTCAGTGCAACCACAAAATCCAATAGAGCTTATTTCTCTGTCTTTTATAACAGCCTTGAATTCCCCCAGAGTTACAAGGTGTGTCAACTTCAAGTCCTTCTGCACGTCATTCCAGGTAGACGGGGCAGAAAATTTAAAAGCCTGTTTGCCAAGTTCAGTTCTGACCCTTGGATCCTGCAACTGTATGATGTCCTGGGAGCGCAGGCCAGGTCGGCGGAGGTTTCTACACATGTGTAAACACAGATATGTAGGCAGAAGAACATACAAAGATGGACAATGTGCCACAGCATATAAGGAATGTACATTATAGCTCCAACCAGTAATAAAACACAAAGCACAGTGGTAGACAGCGTCCAGTTTCTTTAAAAACTGATCATAAAAAGCAGGTCTCCATCGTCCAACAAAGGTAAAAAAAGTTGTGGTGATCAAATGTTTTCTGACTTGCAGTGAAAAACATGATTTATTTCTTTAAAAAAAGAAGCCTATAGCTTCAGTTTCAACTTAAAACAAGTTGATCGATGTGCAGTTTAAAGGACAGGTTCTCATCAATCAGATAAACTTGCAAAGTCGAAGCTCTTTCAAAGAGGATGCAGGATCCAGACTATGAAAATGAATTGTGCATATCTAAGTCTTCAAATAAAATCAAAAGAAGCTCAGTTTCACGGCGTACCACCACCTCAACACCAGACCTGGTGACTCCAGACTTTGCTGCATCTGGTGACTAAACCAGAGAAAGAACTGGTGAAACTGTGAAACTGGGAAGAAAGAAAGTTTCTGTTCTGTTTGGATGGGAGTCTGTCGGCGGTTTATGGGCATTTAAAGGGCAGATAATGTGTTAGTGTGTGGCTTTGCTTGATGGCTGATGTTTGACGTGTGACTACGAACAACCAGCTCATATCAGTGCCACAGTCTGCTGACTCACGCAGAGCCTTCAGGCTAATGTTGGCAGGATCAAGTATAATCTATCCAGCAGTGGTGACGCCTGGAGAAAACATGATTTTGTTCTCTTGCTTGTTTTAATTTTTTGCCTTCTTCCTGATCTGTTGGTCGGACAGCTGATGACCATCAACACTGAGCTTGTGTCTGTGCATGAAATCGCAAAATAACACGACACTACAGAACAGAATGTGCAAGAAACTATTCGCACATTTACTGGGAAAAATTTTGCTAATTCCCGCACAATCCGTCTTGCTTAAATAGTCTCGGACAGGGGGGTCAAACATACGGCCCGCGGACCAAAAGCGACCCGCCAGAGGGTCCAAGCTGGTCCCGCGGGATCACTTTGCAAAATGTAAAAATTACATAGAAGACATGAAGTGCAAATTGTAAAATTGTAAAACTGTACATTTAAAATAATTTCTAGACCTTGACAAGTTGCTTTGATCATAAAGTAAAACACCATATTGTTCAGTTCCAGATACCTGTCACTAAATGTTCTGTGCCTTTGTGGATACACTGTGGTCTGTAAGCTTTAATGCACATGTGTAAATAATAAATAATATTGAATTGAATGAACATTTAAAAATAAACTTTTTTGCACTAAAACAAAAAGGGAAAATGTGGAGTTGTTGTTGTTTTTGATAATCATCCTATGTTTTTACTGGTCTGGCCCACTTTGAGAACAAATAAGGCTGTATGTGGCCCCAGAGCTAAAATGAGTTTGACCCCCCTGGTCTAGGAAATATTTGATTTCTTTATAATAGCTTTGATTTGCTGCTCTTAATTTTTATTTGACTTGTAAAACTTGCATTTTGCTGTTACGCACCAAATCACCAAGTTGAATTCTTCGAATGTGTTAGCAATAAAACTCATTCTGATTCTGATAAAGTAAGGCAGTACTTCTGGACACCAACAGCATGTAACTTTTTAGAAACTGAAGATTACACTTGACAAAAAAAAAAGGATGAAGATATACTTACAGGGTAACCTGGAACTCCACGAGGGCCAACTGGTCCCCGTGGCCCCTGATCACCTGGAACACCACGCGGTCCAACCTCCCCCCACGGTCCCATTTTACCCTGAATGCCCTGCAGGAAGAAAGTGAATTCACAAAAACAACAAACAGACAAAACAAAATGATTGGGTTAAAAAAGAAGAAGAAGAAATTATAAATGCAAGATCCAAGTAATGTCAGGTTTCAATGTATACACAGTCTTATTTAGCGACTCAGTCACTAAAATGAACTGTAAATCACAATCAAACCACTGAAGCCTTCTGTGAGGACAAAAAAACAACATAAAAACCAGAACACAAAGCTAACGTGTTACATAAATCAAGCATGTGGGTTAAACTTGTTGAGCTCTAAGCAGTCACGTTAAAAAAAAAAACACAGTGTCATCTGCATAGAAACGTAATACAGAGCAGCTAAAGTGCACAAATGTTAGAAATAGAAGCAAAGTAAAGTATTTAGTTGAAGGTTAACTCTGTTAGAAGGGTCGTCTGTGCAGTATTTTTGGGGGAAAGCACACAATAAAGGCTAACAACAGGGCGTGTCGAAAAGAAAGTTTGTTTTCTGTCTCTATGAAACCGATTACTGCAGTTATACGTCATCTGCTGAACAGACAGAGAGGCACATCTGTGTTTTTGGTTAGGAGACTTTATGTCCAATCTAATGCACATCTGCAGAACTGCTGAAGAGAGAAAGACTCACATGTTGCATATCAGCACATGGACAGGATCAAACCACCAACTCTATGATACCTGCTGCTCTCCTGAACCTCGGCAACCTCATTTTTTGTCCATTAAGAGACTTAATAAGACAATATTTCAATAATATAAGTTTGCCTGATGAATGAGGGAGTGAAGAACTTTATGTCTGGTAGGAATATATCACTAAAAATATCTTACTAGAGGTCCTCTGTATCCCTGTGGTCCAGACATTCCCATCTCACCCTGAAACATAACAAGAGAAAACACTTAAAATCACAGGTAAACAATCGTCGTCACACTGTAAAGAGAAGATTATTCACTTACCGAGGGACCTTGATTTCCTCTTGGTCCTTCCTCTCCTCTCTTACCCTTCACAACAAAGTCAATACCGCATTAAATTCAAATGTAAAATGCATATCACGACTGTGTAATACTTACTGATAAGCATACTGATTAATATGTAATTATTGAAAATAAGAGGCTTGAACAAATTCCTACCTTTAATCCTTCACTGCCTGCAGGTCCACTGGAGCCTTTATTACCTTGAACCCCCTGAAACAAACCAATATTTCTTTATTTTATTGTTACAAAAAAATGACAAATCGTCACTATTGTGGTTAGTATTGCATTAATGAAGCGTCAATGTGTGTTTTTTTTAAAGAATGAACATTGCACTGCAGTGCACTGTAAAACATCACAAAGTCATTCAGTCACATCAACTTTTTTTAGTTTACTTAATGTAAACTCTTAGTTAATTGAACTTGAAATGTCAAATTTTGACTTTCAGACCAACTTCAATCCTATGAACTTAAGTTCTTATAACTTCAGACATGTTGACTTAAAATGATGAGTTGAATGAATGAACAGCTGAGAGTTAATTCAACTCATTAAATTAAGTTTATAAGAAACAAAACTAGCATATAAGTATAAGCAGACTTCCCACACTGTAAAAAAAACAAAGCTGTCAAAACTTAAAATATCAAGGCAGCATGATGCAAGAGATTTTTAAGTTTTGACTACATTTTTTAACTAACTTTTGACTACCAAAGTTGACTTTACTAAGTTTAATAAGTTTGGACAAAAGTTCTCCCAACTAGGATTTTCTTGTGCACCTAACTAGATGTTGGGTCTGAATGATGTTCAAAGTAAAACTTTCCCTTGTCCAGTCCACCTCCTGCCTGTCTTTTTTTTTTTTTTGGCTGATGGTGGGGAGTTTTTCTATTTTATTAGTAGAGAGAGACAGAGTGAATGTGGGGGTGGAGGGGAGAGAGACACACAGCAAATGGTCTTGAGCCCGACTCGAACTCATGACCGCTGCTAAGGGACTGAGCCCATGTAGTATTGCCTTTGCTAAGTGAGCTAAACGGCAGACCAGCTCCCTGCCTGAACCGTAAGGACCTTGCACGCACGGATGCTATGCTCTTCTACGGGGTTTCCATCCTGGGAAATGCAACTCAAGTAATTTCAACAAATAAATTCTTGTTATCGCCTCATCAAAACTCTAGCAGAGGCAACGATAGTGACAAGTTTGCTGTGCTGACTCGTAATTGTTGGTTGCAAGTGGCAATGCTTAATTTAAAGTGATGCTAGCTTAAAAGCACTAATGGGAACAACAAATGCCTAGTTGTCATTTTTACAGTGCAGGATGCTTTGTTAGAGAGTTAAACTCCACAAAAGTTTGTAGTTTGAGAAAACAGACTTGGTCAGAACTTGCTGTGCATTTTAAATACATGTTAAATTGATTTGTGCTTTTCATAATAATCAAAGCAACCCATGACAAAAGTTAGCATTGAATTCAGTCTCTACATTTGTAGACTTATGATTTATCCCGTTGTTACTAGAAGCAGCCTCACAGATCGTCCTTGTACTGACTCTGGCCTAAAGTGGCTTCAACAGCTGCAGCTCTAAGTTCTCAATGTTAAATGAAGGAGAAACTCTTTAAACTCTGAACAGTTAAAAGGAAGGCAAGTCTGTCAGTAACCTTTGTCTATGGCACGAGTTAATTCAACTCAATATCTCAAGTTTATGGAGCTTGTTTTCTCAAGATAAATTCAATTCAGATAGTTTTACACTTTCACAGCTCGTAAGAGGACTTTAAACTAATCAATCAACATAAGTGCAGTGAATTCACATTTTTAAGGCAGCAGGAGAACTTACGTTTCTAAGTTGAATGAACTTAAAATGAAAAATAAAAGTGTGCAACTCACTTTCTCTCCTGGTTTTCCCGGCGTCCCCTTCATCCCTCTGCTGCCAGGTTCTCCCTGGAAAATGACAGCTAGTATGAATTAACATCTTCACCTCACATAATTCAACATGTTTGGTGACCGACAGACAATGTGGAGGCACTTCAAATCTTCATATGAATGCATTAATAACTGTTAGTCTCATACCCAACTGCAATGACTCCCATTTGCTCCTTAAATAAATCTCTTTTGTGTGATCAAATGAAAGTTTAAAACGCATTATAACAAGTGAACACTCACATTCTTCCCTACAGGACCTTGGAAACCAGGAGATCCTGTCTTCCCAGGAAGTCCCTGTGAAAAATCATCAGACATTTATTAATGACACTTTAAGGCAAGAAAATGTGCTTATTCTGTGTTTAATATAGAGGGATCAACTCACTTTTGGTCCATGAGCTCCAGTATCCCCAGGAAGTCCATTTGTACCAACTGGTCCCTGACAGAAAGATGATATTTGTCAATCGCATCTCTGTTCCTGTACATGTTACCTCTTCAAAGGTCTCATTGGAAAGAAATTTTCCAAATGTACTTATAAAAATCTTGCAGCTAATTAATCAAGCTTCCTAATTTAAGCACACTCATCTGTATATTATAGTTTTACACAATTTATGATGTATATGAATTTCTACATTTTCTATAGATTTAGACAAAACATGCAAGAGTGGCCTTACTTATATGGACGTCAAAACTAAATTCACAGATACAGATGGGTGACAGATTGAAGAAAAAATGTGAATAAATGGGTGTTAAACCACAACAATGCAGATGTTTCAACACAGACAGACTGCATGACACAATTAAGCAGTTAACATACAATCCTAGGGAGCAGTTGATTCTTTTTTGCTTCAAGATGGAAAGAGAAAAAGATCAATCTAAGTGACTGTAATAGAGTTTACTGTTGAGGCACGGATGGCAGGAGCTTCAGTCGCAAAGTCTGTTCAACTGGGTCATGTTTCAATAGGAACAGTGGGAACCGTGATTAAAGTAACGTTTAAAATTACTTTTGTGTTAATTACATCAGTAAATAGGGTTGAAATTGTGGTCTACAGTGTACATTTGAGGCTCGTCCATTAGTGCAATATGTAGAGATGTCCCAATCCTCATCCAGAGACCGAGGTTTGGACCTGATTGATATCGACATGAACCACCTAATCCCTATTCTTGGTTTCTGTCTGCTGTCATGCAAGTGGCTTAAACTTTAATTTTTTTAAATAAATGCAGCTTCATCAGTTCATAAATGATTCATTCATGGATTAGACCACAGACACATAATGCAGTCCTATTATGCGTCACAGAAGACTTTGTCATGGTGCCCCATTTACCAGCTAAATCCGAATAATGCTGTCAGCTTCTCAACACAAAGCTGCCCGTCTTTTCTTGCTGCTACAGTATTTTCTAGGAAAATGGTATAAGATAGCAGCAGACACTAAATAATAAATGAGTCCGACTGGATTGGGGGCGAATCTCCAGGAGAGTTGTAGATACTTGGAGATGCCAATGAAAATAGACGCTGTTGTGGCAGCAAGTAGTGGCCCAACACCTTTTTCTTACAGTCAGACACTTGTCTGCATATAAAGCTTTAAAATTCCATGTTTGGAAAAAGTCAGAAGTGCAAATGTATGAATATATAGTTGGTTATTCTTACCGAGGCTCCAAGAGTGCCTTCCTGTCCCCTGTTACCCAAATCACCTTGAAATCCCTGAGATAGGAGCAGACAAGTTTGGTAAATTTTCATTATCTAGACTGAAGCTAAAGGCGACATTGGCCAATATTTACAAAAGCAGTGCTTCAGTTCAAGGAGTGGATGTTGCAGTTTTAAATGACATGACATGATTTTATAAAAGTGTGATCACCTTCAGGCCTTTAGGTCCAGTCACTCCAGGGACTCCAGTCACTCCCTACAAAAACACATATAAAAACAGAAATCCAATCATTTGCTTTGACATTTTGTTATCGAATGAAATTAAATTCATACATTTCTAAATGTTGCTTGGTGGTCTTAATACTTTTAATGGTCACTGTGGATTCAATGGCTTCATGTCTGTGGTAAACTGGTACATTAAAGCCATTTAATGACAAATGTTGTGGAAAAAATAGAATAAATAGTGAAATTAATTTCAGCCTGAAACCTGCAGTCACACAAGAACAGAATAAGAAGTGTAGCCACATAGGAACCTTAATACCAGGTTCTCCTTCAGGTCCTCGCTCTCCAGATTTTCCCATCTCTCCCTGCGAGCAGAAACACAAACATCATACAATCACAATATTAGACTCTAAATCTAATTCTAGATCTAAAATAGACACGTATCTCTTGTAGGGTCATAACTTTAGCTCTAAATTAGTTAGGTAATTTCCATGATTAATAATACTGTAGTGTCTTAGCCTTTACATTTAAATTAGGTTAATTTCCATATTGTCTTGGCCTTCATATTTCAATTAGGTTTAATTATATAATTAATAATACTGTAGAGTCTTAATATGAAGTCTTAAGATTTAGATTAGGTTAATTTCAGTAACTGATAAAACTATATTTACCTTAATATTTAAATTAGTTAGATTAATTTCCTTAGCCCTAGTATTTACCTAGTGAGGTTCACTTCCACAACTAATAACATGAAGGGTCTAAGCCTTAATATTCAAATAAGGGTCATGTTTATAGTTAATAACACTGTCTTATCTTTAATATTTAAATTAGTTGAACCTTATATGTCCATAATAATTATACTGTAGGGTCTTAGCCTTAATATATAAATGAATTAGGTTGAGTTTCATAATTCTTAATATGTATTTTCTTAGCTTTAATATTCACATTAGGTCAAATTCCAATAATAATAAAATTGTATTGTCTTATACCTAATATTTAAATTAGTTAGAATAAGTCCCATAATTAATAATACTGTGGTGTCTTGGCCTTCATATGTAAATTAGTCAGGTTAACCTCCATAATCAATAATACTGTAGAGTGTTAGCTTCAATATGTGTTATAATCAAGGAAATATGTATTTTTTACAGTGTTTTGTTGAGGTTTAATCCCTAATTTAAACAACCCTGGTAAATTCACACCATAAATAACACCGGATAATGTCTTAACATCAGTTTTTAAACTTGTTTGGGTAATTCATAATGCCAGTGTTATTTTATCTTTGGTGCTATGGCTGTTGCTTTAAATGTTCTGTGTAAATAACAGTGACTTGACTTGATTGAACACTCCACTCTCCACTCATTCATACTCACAATAGGACCAGGGAGCCCAGAAAATCCTGTTCGACCTTCTCGACCCTTCGACAGAAACAAAGAACGTAAGCGATGAGGAAGCATGATTCACTCTGATGCTTCTCGTTTTCTATAGAGCTGCTTTGACTGGAATTACTTCAAAATCCAAATTACATAAGTGACGAACAGCATCAGCTCAGACACTATGGAGCTGGAAAATACTGACATCTGTGGTCAGGAGTATATTTTGTATTCTGGTTTATTATAAGTTCAACTCTGGATTTCATTAATGCGAAATGTGGCACATAACAACTAAGGAATATAATCTTTTTTCTCATATTATATTCTAATATTTGACACAAAATGAATTCCCTACTGATAGCACAGTTTCTACACAACTATATTAACTTGCTTTTATTATAAGATAGCTCATTCAGGGTCCGTCTTTGTTCTACCTTGTCTCCTCTAGGTCCAGGATTTCCTTGAATACCAGTTGGTCCTCGATCCCCCTACAGACACACATATATATTGTTTATATTCACATTCAAACAAAATGTACTTTTTAATAGATATAATAAAAAAAAACTTCCTCAAACCACCTTAAATCCATCTTTTCCCTGGTTTCCTTGCTCCCCCATGATGCCATCGACCCCCTACACCAAAAGGAAGACGGTATAAAACCAAACTTAAATATCACTTTCTGTTGCATCATTAATGAACCTAATTTACTTGTTAAGTTTATTTTACTCACAGTGGGTCCAGAAAACCCTGTCGGCCCCGTTGGTCCCTGAAGTCCCTGAAGTCCTGTTGGGCCTTGACGCCCCTTAAATCCCCGTTTACCCGGAGGCCCTGGAGCTCCCTGCACGGAAACACAACCAGAACTGATTCTCTGATCGGTTCAATAAACTGATCAATAATCACTTAAAGAGGGACAAATCAGACTCACCAGGTCTCCTTTAAACCCCAGATCTCCCTTCTCACCTCTCCGGCTTTTAGCTCCCTGGTGGAGATGGACAACAAACAGATAATCAAACAGGAAACACGTTTAGCTCAGTCGTTTGGAGCCAAAGGGCAACAGAGAGGTATTAGTGGCTTATTTATATTACGTCATCATACATTCAGCCAATCATGGAATTGCTTTAAGTAATCTTACGGGATCACCTGAGGGTCCAGGCTTTCCTGGATTCCCATTGACTCCCTAAAAAAGAGAAAAATAAATAAATTCTGACAAACTCAATGTATGACTAACAAACATGCACAGCACACTGTAAAAACAACAACTAAATTCTATGGAAAATAGCAAAAAAGTTAATTCTATAGTAAAGACATTATCTGTAAATTAGTGACCTGAAAGTTTTTGTGTTAAGTGTTATTGCCAAGTTACCTTTATTTTTCCTTTTATAAAAGAAAATGTACTATATTGATACTACAGTGTTTTTTCTGCTTTTAAAAAACTACATAGAAATACATGTAAAATGACAGAAAATATCTGTAATTAAACGTGTAAGGAAGAATCAAGGAAGAAAAACCAGGAAGAGGAAGTCTATTTAAGTCGAGGATGCGACCTGCTTGAGCCTGTTTGAACCATGTGGCTACCCCAGGTGAGTTGAGTCGCATCGTGTTGTTAGAAGAATTGTGCTTATGTTAAGAATTATACTTATTAGGTAATCATTGAGTGACTGTCAGGACTTTAAAGTCTACATGTCAGCAACCATGATTGTAAAGATATGAATCACCGTAAAACATTCCAAGCTGTATGTACTCACAGTAAAGAACACAGAGAACTGACCCAGTAAGATTGTGTAAGTGACACTTAACTTATGCTGACAGTCTCTTTTTGATTGTGGGGCTACTTAGGTGAGTTTGTTTGCTGAATCTGCTTTTTATTTTATGCTGCCTCCACCCTCAGCACCCTCTACACTTTCACTACCCCCTACCCGAACCAGGGTCCGTATCCATCCCTACTTTCATCTTTAACTCTACCTCTTCTACCCCCTACCCGAACCATGGTTTGTATGCCCACCCTGCTTTTCTTGGTGCAGTTGGTGAGAGGCTGGGGCTGTTTGTGGTCATGTAGGCATAAGAAATAAGTGTTTTGGTGAGGGGCGGTGATGGCTGGCATCAGGGGGGTGACTCTGGGATGCCAGTGATCACTGTCTAGCCTCCTGGAGGTGTTGTGGGACCAACTAGATGAAACACCGTTGAAGGGAGGTTCCCACCTGACGACCCCAAAGACGTGGCAGCAATCACTGCTCATTGGTTTACATAGGTAAGGCTAAAAGTGTGGTGTTAAGCTTAGGGGTTCTTTACCGAGTCTGGTCCATATTCTGGAGCACAGGCTTCCTGTATTTACTCTGAATTGTAGTACCTTATATGAATGTTCATGCCCAAGCTACCAATTTACCAGTTTTACTTGGAATGTTAATGTAAACCCTTTTATGTGCACTTTTATGTTCAAACTCTGTAATTCTAGATACACGTTCAGCAAACCTTTTTTTAATCTCATCTACTATAATGCACAGACTTTTGGCCTTATAATCTTACATTTAGTCCAGCTGGTCCAGGTTCTCCTATGTCTCCTTCATCTCCTGGATCACCCTGGTTTAACATGCAAAAGATAAATGACAGACTGATAACTACAATTCATAGCTCAAATTCTATTATTTTTAGTTGCTTTAACTGTACTTACAGGGTCCCCTTTAGGACCTGGAGGTCCACTTGGGCCTGGGTTTCCCTGTAATGAGATTTTATAGGATATTTTTAATTCACAGCTTATTTGGCATCATGCAGTAAAGCAGCTGAATGTATACCAGGAGATTTCTTCTGCTATGTTTACATACATCCATGTTTTCTAGTTCTTTTCCAAATTATTTTCTCATTATCAGCTTTTATCACTCATCTAATGGTCCCAGACGACACATGACCACACCATCAAGTTGGGGGCAGTGGTGGCCTAATGGTTTGTGAAGCGAACTTGTAACTGGTTCAAGTCCCCGGACTGGCAAGAGGTTGAGGTGGGACAGTGAGAGCAACTGCTTGTCCCAGTCACCACCATTGTGGGCCCTTGAGCAAGGCCCTTAACCCATGACTGCTCCTGACTGCAGCCTTCTTCTCCTATAATGTGTAGGTAAAGCTAACTATGAATATGATGGGTCAAATGCAGAGAAGGAGTTTCCCCAAGGGGATCAATAAAGGTTAGATTTGAATGCAAATGACATCATTTATGGAACCAGAAGGAACCAGTCCAGTTTTGGTTCTTTGAGGTGTCTTTGGAGGCTCTTTGTGGACCTAACAAGGGTCTTTTTAGAGCCCAGTTTCTGTCTGTGACTCGTACCAAACATTTTTTACAGCTCTGTGAAATGAGATGTTTTAGTTGTACCTGAGGTCCACGAACTCCTGGGAACCCAACAGTTCCTCCTGGACCAGGATCTCCCTGAACAGAACATTGATTATTAGGGTAAGTTAAGGTTATCATTATACAGCCTCTATTAGA
This sequence comes from Dascyllus trimaculatus, assembly GCA_024666655.1. NCBI lineage: Eukaryota > Metazoa > Chordata > Actinopteri > Pomacentridae > Dascyllus > Dascyllus trimaculatus. Next base: position 31,800,277 of record CM045446.1, read on the forward strand.
AAGAGCACATCTGTAAACATCTGGTCACCTGTGGTCCAGCTGCTCCTCTGAGGCCCAGCTCACCTTGATGACCCTGACGGCAGACCCAGTTCACACATTAATATCTTTTATTTTACTCAACTTTGATACAACTTTAATAAACCACCTCTTTACTTACTGGAGGTCCGTTAACTCCAAGGAAACCTTTTATTCCTCTGGGGCCCATTTTGCCCTGATCAAAAGACAAATTACCAGTGTCTCTTCTTACATTATACTTGATTTAATGAAAAATAATTCTTAGTTTGATGTTTTTGTTGTAGTGTATTGTATTATGTGACTTACAGGGGGGCCTGGTGGTCCACTAAAGCCTGGAGCTCCAATCTCTCCCTAAAAAGAATAAAAAGCAACAATCCAAACTTACTTATTCATAATATTAGTATTTATATTCACAGGAGCATGTATACAATTAATTATTATTTATAGAGTTATATATATAATACAATTATATATACAAATAAAATACATAAGTGTGAACTGTGCTAAACTGACCACTGGTCCTGATGGTCCTGGAAAACCAGAAGGACCTCTCGCTCCAGGTATTCCCTGTAAACATAAAACACTTCAGAAGCTGGAGTTTGGTTCCTAAATTAACACTTTAGTCATCAACAAACATCAGTGATCATAAATACACAGAAATATATTTTGTATGGTGCAATAAAAACTTTAAAAATTCACTTTAAGTCACAACGAGATGATCTGAACTTACTCTGTATCCAGGAAGTCCAACGAAACCTCCAGCTCCTTTATTTCCCTGATTACAGCAGGAAACACAAGTTAGAATCACCTAAACCATCCCTCTTTAAAAAAGCAGCTGTGTCTGGATGTTTAATCTGACCTTGTCTCCTTTCTGTCCTCTGTTTCCCTGCGGTCCAGCCTCCCCCTGATAACCCTAAAGGCAGATAAAACAAGGCGTCTCAACACTTTATAAAAGAACAGGAAGACACACATCTGGATTCCCACTGCCAACAGTTTGACACTTGAATATGTGCAGCAGCTACGAGAGTGAAATAAAAAGCTGTATGCAACAGACGGATGGATGGATGGATGGATGGATGGATGGATGGATGGATGGATGGATGGACGGAAGGATGGATGGATGGATGGATGGATGGATGGATAGATAGATAGATAGATAGATAGATAGATAGATAGATAGATAGATAGATAGATAGATAGATAGATAGATAGATAGATAGATAGATAGATAGATAGATAGATAGATAGATAGATTGATAGATAGATAGATACTGTTGATGCACATAAAGCTAAGTTTTAATCCCCATATCATTAGAAGTCCAGGCCTCTCTTACCCACTCACCCAGCTCCCCTTTGCTGCCTTTCTCTCCTCTGTAGCCTTTAGGACCCTGCAGACACAAGCAAGAAGTGATTTTATCCAGCTGCACTGTTTAAAAAAAAAGGAAATTTCCAGCAGCTAGAGGAACAAAAAATGCTTTAAAATAACTTAAAATACCCATTTTATCTTTTTATTTTAGGAAATTACATTTTCCACAGTTAAAATATAGTTTCTAGACTTAGTTTTTTTTTATAATGTGCATCTTTTTAATGTTTATGAAGGATATTTACATGTGTAAAACCAATCAAATTAGCTATAAATACAGTTAAATAGGATTCTAATATAAATAATCAGGTTTAACAATACCAGTGAGCGCCATTATTAGGTGGGTTATATGAAATAATTTGTTGTTAACAGTGCCAAAATACTGTTGTAAAACTAGTAATTAAATTTCATATTGCAAGAATCTACTGTTTAGTGCAGTATAAGTTTTTACATGTAACTACATATTAAAATTTTATATATTTGACAGATTTATAGTGCTGAAAAAGTATGTCTATCTATAGTTATCTATAAAATTGATGGTTTTACCCATGAAAAAAATGCAAAGCCACAATTATTAAACAAATGCTTATGATTATAATTTCAATAATAAACAGTTAATTTTCGATCATGTTAAGCATAAGATAAGTTTTTACATGTAACTTTACATGTGCAAATCTTGTACAGTTCATGGATATTAGCCCACAGTCTGCTTTTGTAAGCTGATTGATATTTTCATATATTTCAAAAACACGGACGCAATCTGTAAAATAGAAAGTATTTTTTATACAATGTATGAGTGGAAATTTTATAAAACAGTAGATTGGTTTGACAGCATTACAACCATGAAAACAGACTTGTCTTTTACATGTCTGTCAGCAGATGTACCTGTTCTCCAGGTAAGCCTGGGGGTCCTGGATCAACAATACGCCCTGGGATTCCTTCTCTTCCAGGTCGTCCCTGTGGACCTGGCAATCCTTGTGGTCCTGGACCGCCCTGGAGCAACACATTATATGTAACACAGCTGGTCTTGATCCATTAGATGCTTACAATAACAGATAATATTGTTTTTTTGGGTAACTACATCTCAGCTAGAATCCTCTTAATACCACCTAATATGTCCAGGTACGACTCCTGTGACTGTCCTGATTAAGCAGCTGATTATATGGCAACAATCATGAGCAACCAGCAACCAGTGAAACACCTTAGCAACCATCCAAAGTCATCACATCGCCACCACAACAACCATCATAATACACCCGTTTAACTAAATGAACACTTTTTCCTTTTCTAGTTTTATGTTATTGCACATTCCTGCATTATCAGAGTCATAGTTATGAGTTCAGTGTGGCGTTTTAGTGACATGGAGAGCAGAGACTGTAATAAATGACTATGTATGAATCTCAGCATGTTTAACTCTTGTTAAACATTAGTGTGATGAAGTGAACCTGGAGCCTGTAAGAAACTTATACCTACAATTTTCCCTTGAACTCCTTTTGGTCCTTGTTTTCCAGTAATTCCAGGTGGTCCCTGAAACCAGAAGTAGCCACTGAAGTCCATTTATCAACTCTTCACGTAACATCTCAAACTTACAGATAGTTTAATTTTCTTTTTTATGCTGTCTATAAGGTCTACCTACAATTGGTCCAGCATCTCCAGGAGGTCCGAGAGGCCCTGGAAGTCCTTTACGCTTCTGAAAATGGAAAAATATAATGTGTTGTGGCACAAGTGCAACATGTCTTTATGTTATAATGTAGACATGCAAATTTATATATGTTTCAAGACCAAGTTTATGCTTTAACAGTATGTTATTGCCCTTATTTGAAGTAAAGCAATGGTCTCATAAAGAGCAAATTTTAGCCAAACCTTTAGATAAACTGCATTCATGCATTAAGACAAACCTACCGGCCAGGAAGACACAAGCTTCTTGTAGATTTTCTTTTTCTGCAAAGAAACAATAGAGAATAAATTATTTTAACAGTATATTGTTGACTTACCTCTTTCATAAATAATGCTTTACACTGAAGAAAGATAACTTTCAGGTCAATGATCTAAGCATAAAAACTATATGCTAAAAACATCTGTATAAACTAAGCTAAGCTAAGATAAGCTAAGCTAAGCTAAGCTAAGCGAAGAAAAGCTAAGCTAAGAAAAGCTAAACTAAGCTAAGAAAAGCTAAACTAAGCTAAGACAAGCTAAGTTAAGACAAAGATAAAAGAGAAAATTTGCAGTGTTACAGCAGCAAAGGCAAAAGTACATTATCCTAGAGACTTCGCTAAAAATATAAATTTTATATTAAATAAATGTAAAATAAGCATTACTCGCACATATTACACACTGGAAACGTTGATAATGCAGAGTTCTTTTATATTCAGAAAGTACAGATAGATTGCATAGATCCTTCTAAATGTACACTGAACAAAAATGTAAGTGCCCCATGTGAAATATTGAAGCCACATGAAGTGCACCAACCAAAGTGAGCGTATACTGTCTTGTACTTGTACAAAATGGATATTTCTCTTGATTAGTGTCCCAAATTTGAGTCCACCACTGCTTGTGATGCATTAATTCCATTCAGTACATGGGTGTGGCATATCCAGATGCTGCTCAGACAGAATGAGCAGTACTCAGACACTCCTTATACTGGGGACAATAAAAGGCCACCCCTAAATGTCACATTTTGATTAAAGCAGCAACGCCTCAGATGACTCCGGTCATGAGGGAACGTGTCATTGGCATGTTGGAAGCAGGAATGTCCACCAGAGCGGTCGCTGTGCAGCTGAATGTTCACTATCAGACGACAGGACGTTTAAGAGTTGGTTTCCAACAGACGGGCAGTACTGCAAATCCACCTCATCCACGTCGGCCACATGTGACCACCCCAGCACAGGATGGACACATCCGGCTTGTTCACTTGTGGGATGGTCTCAGACCAGCGACACGTACAGCAGATGAAACCTTCGGTCTGCACAACAGACGCATCACACCAACATGCCAATGGCACGTTTTGTACAAGTACAAGACAGTATACGCTCACTTTGGGTGGCACGCTTCATGTGGCATCAATATTTCACATGGGGCCTTTATATTTTTGTTCAGTGTGTAATAAAACAATATTGCACAGGGTTTGTCCACATGTAGAAAAATGTTGACATTACACACATTTAAATGGGCAGATTTGAGAAAATGGTGACACCTCAAAAGGTGACTGTGGTCCTGATTGTAGAACAGAGACACTAAAATACATGTAAACACATAGTAACTAGAAATGCTCTCATATGGAAACTGGAACAATATTCTATTTATGTAGTGTGGCCAATACAAATACAATAACTGGAGAAGGAAAGAGTGGTCTAGAAAATGGTTAAAAATGCTTTTATTCTATCAAATCCGCTGTCATACATCTAAATAAATGTGCAGAAGGTGTTTGGTGCTGCAGCAGTTTACCTTGAACGCCTCCCACTCTTCTTCTGAGGTTTTGAACACAACGATGGCCGGCATCCCAGGAGGACCGATCGGACCTCTGTAGCCCGTCTGACCGGTTCTGCCCATCACGCCCTGATAGCCCTTAAAAAGAAGAACAACAGTGAGCGACTCTGAGGTGGAGAACAGGTCGGATTTAAGATCACAGTGTCAACTTTAGGATCAGCACTGACGGGAATAAAGTTTTGGATTTCTATTCAGAGCAAATCTAAGATGCATGTTGACCACCAGGGGATGGAAAAACACAACATAAACAGCATTAACATATGAACTGCAAAGAAACTGCAATGCAAATTTCACTCTGTTCACTCTTGCTGAGATTTCTTTACTTGTCACTGGAAGTTACTGTACTCTTTTAGAATTAGAAGAAGCTCAAGAAACTCTGAAGATATTTAAAGAACCCAGCTGAGAAGAGTTTACTGGAGGAAATTCTCATAACTGAACAGGATTTCCTAGAGGATTCTCTCAGCAGAGTTACATGTAGGTCTAATGTCTCTTTACACCTGCATTCACACTCTGGTGCACGTTTCATCTCCACATTGAGTTTTAGTGTAATTGTGTGCGGTGTCATAGTTCAAAATGTATAAAAATCTAATCAGTTTGATTTATTAAATGATAAAGGACTAACAAAGTTGACAGTATTGTATGTTAATTGTCATTTTAGTCAAAGTCTCTCATCACGAACAAATAAAAAAACATACTTAGAAATCACTGCAGGTTGCATTTTAATGTTCTTTTGAGCAATATTGGAAATATTACCAAGGTTTTAGAGGCTGGTTTTGTATATTTAGGTAAAATTTGCTGACAGATTTGTAAGAAAACACTCTCAACACTATTTGCATCAAGGTTTCCTATGTAGCCTTATGTATCAGAATGCTTTTTTCACTCTCTGAGTCGACATAATGACCACAGAATTATACTGATTTTTACTTTATTTGAGATTCAAATGTCTTTAAACCAAACAAGAAGCTAAAAGAGGCCAGAACCAGTGACAAGCTGCAGATTTGGGCACAACGTGTGTTTGACAAAGAACAATTTGAGTAAATGTTGACACAAAAAGTAATTATAGAGTTTTATTTTAACGACATACTTTGTCTCCTTTAGGCCCTGGTGGTCCTGGTAGTCCAGGTGAGCCTTGCAATCCCTGAAGAGACAGTGAGACAGAACAGTTAGATGGTCAGAAAAATAATAACTCACGTATTCATGGAAGAGTAGCTGATCGAGGAAAGTCAACACATTTCAAAACCTTTGGCTTAACAATACAGACTGCAGTGGAAATGCAGATATCCAGTTAAATCCACTGTACACTCTCAAAAGCAGCTTAAGAGGCCTGTTCCCACCACTTAATTAAAAGTGTGGCTGCAAGACAAAAGCTGAATTTACAGATTTAAATTGACCTTTTAAGTTGCATTAACGTTATTTTTGATGGGTTGTATTGACAGGACGTTAGCAACTGCATCAACTTAATATCGCGGGTAATTTAAACTCAAATTTCTGTTAGTTGATTTCAAACTAAATTCATGCTAATACAATAAAACTGAGTTGATAACTACGTTTCTCTTTACCTTGAGTTCAGGATATTAAGTCCCCTCTTCTACTGATTTAACAAACCTGGATAATTTGACTGAATGTGTGTTGAAGGACCTGCAGGCTGAACAAATGGCATTTTAAGGTGACTATTATTTCCTTAACAACTAAATTCAACTAAATTAATGAATTTGGGAATGTTATATATTATATTATTATATCAATTTAACAATAGTGAAGTCATGCATGGAGTTTAGTCTGCCCCATCTAATATAGTTGGAGTTCTACTGCATGTAGCTAATGTTAGCTATAGTTAGCAGTGGAATTTAGCCATCCTGCTCTTAGTTTAGCAAAATAATGGATCTGAATGATGTACAAATCTGCTGAGCCTGATTTTCATGTGTGCTGTTGACTCAGTTTTTTCTTATTCAAGTAACTTTCAGCTGTTAAATTCTATGTAAAACCTGATATCTGCTTGTAACAGCTCCTGCAGTTTGGTTCAGCAGGTTAGCTAACTGGTCCGTCTTACTGACTAGTGTTTTGGTTCCAAGTGACCTCAATGGAAATGGCCCAATTAAGTAAAAATTCCCTTTAAATATTGTGGAAATACAAGTCAAAACAACATAACTTATAATAATCAGCATGAAAACATGGGTTTATGCTATGAATCATTAAGTAAGTGGTAATTAAAGATACTTTTGATTGTATAGGAAAAGCTAATTCCCTGAACTCAGTGTAGTATGTTGGTTGAACATAATATCAATAGAAGTTGCCAGGACTCAAAAAGATTGATGCAAACTGTTTTTCAGGGTTTCGCCAGCAGAGGGAGGCATTGTCTTTTCATTGAAGAAACTAAACCTCTTTTCTGCACTTGCTTGGTTTTCTAGGTGCTAGATTTGACACAGATACACACAGATCAGCCACAACATCATGACCACTGACAGGTGAAGTGAATAACATTGATCATATTGGTACTATGTGGTGTTCTGATGGAAAACCTTGGATTTTAACATCCATGTTGATCAGACTTAGACACCCAAATAAACATTGTCCCACAACAAACACACTCCCTCTTGCAAATGGAAATCCCAAATGTCACTGGATGAAAATGGACCCCACCACATGGCAACAACACCAACCAATCAGGAACATGTTGAGGAACATGACAATGGCCCAACATGTTGATTTGACCTCCAAACTTCCTACATCCCATTGTGATCAAGCATCAACAGGATGCAGTGGAACAAATTTGATTGACAGAGGCCCCACTGCACAAGCCAGAGTAGCCAAAGGATCCAGTGCCAACGTCCTGGTTCCAGACCCCATAGGACACCCTGAGAGGTCCTCTGGTCCATGCCCAATGGTTCAGAGCATTTTGGACCACATAAGGGGACCAACACAATATTAGGCAGGTGGTCATAATATTATGCCTGATTGGACATCAAATCAGCTCCATTCAAACTCAATTTTATCCAAAGTCATGACAGAAAAAGAGGTGAGAATATTACACGAATACCATAAAATTGTCCTATGTTGTCTGTTCATGTAGTTTTAATATCATTAACACTTGTCTATTTCAATGTTAGGACATTAAAAGACCCTATAAGACCAAAAACTTGTGAAATTCTGCTTAATTCATGCCAACGTCTTACCCTTTGACCTCTGATCCCTGGTCTTCGTCCTGCTTCATGACGTCCGACTGTAGGCAGCTGCTTGGTGTCGAACTGAGAGATTAAATCAGGTAAAGGCTGATTGTAGAACTTCTCTGCATCTTCACTTTCTTCTTCCATCTCTGCATGTCCGTTCCTTCCCTCCTTTTCCTCTAAATCAGTCCCGCTTCCTTGTTCCGCACCCGGAAATGATGCTTCCACTTTCTTGTCGTCTTTAATGTCCCTTCCTGAAACGTTACCCATCTTATGCTCCATGTCGCTGCTGTTCAGAGCTTCTCCGGTTTGTAATGTTGGAGTTAAAACAGTCGGATTAGAGGCCGGAGAGTCTTCTGGTGTTGCCGATGCATCTTCTTCTGTTGTTGCTTTATAGACTTTAAAGGAAGGACTACTGGCTACATTAGCTGCAGGTGTCACCGCTGATGACGGCGATGGTGAAGTTTGCGGGCTGGAAGCAACGAACTCTGATTGTGTGGTGGAGCCTGAGATAAAAGTAGATGTTTCAGCAAACTGTGGACCATCAGAGACGGTGGTTTCTGTGCTTGTTGTTCCTGATGAGAAACCAGGAACTGTAGGGTTCTCAGGCTGGACGTGAGGACTTGAAATGGCCGTCTCAACACCATCTACGATATTTGTTGTGGAGTCCTTCTTGGCTAAACCGGAAGGTGGATGAGTTCGTCTGGAGTGTTGAGCAGCTTGAATGGAAGGAGTTTTGGTTGTGATGCTGCTTTCTGAGATCTTTGTTGACTCCAGTGTGTCAGGAAGTGAATTATGGTTTGTCTTTGGCTTGCCTTCTTCCCTTTCAGTTGAGCCTGCAGTCTTTGTGTCCATGCCAGCCTGGGTTTTCAGTACAGCCTTCTCTTCTTCATGTAAACGTGGAGCAGGATTTGATTTCAAAGTAGACCCGCCGCTCACTGGATCCAGTCTTGGTGTCGCCTCAGTGTGATCAGCCGGCAGAGTTGTGCTTCCAGGATAATGTTCCGGTCTGGATGTTGCTCTGATCGCAGGCTGAGCAGTCACTTCATCTACAGATCCAACCTGCTGAGAGAGTTTAACACAAGGAAATTCTTTAAGGCTTTATTAGTAACTTTTTACGGAGCCCCTAAAGGGACATGGGCAGAAAAAAATTAAAATGTAAGTTTCTCGTGCGCATGTGAACTTCCGGCATCAATAACTCGTTAGCGATACGTTGTCAAAACATAAACAATGCCTCTTTCCATCGTTGTCAGGTAGACAATGTGCTACAAGCCCAGCTTTATCAACAGTAGCTGTCTTTCAGGCTGCAGAAATAACACTGGTGTCTATGAGCAGCCGGCTGGGCGACGAGTGTCCAGGGACCGTCTGCAAATTACAAAACCGCTGCAACAGCGGAGAGAAACATGACACAGATATTCAATAACGTCCCCCTGATACACTGTAGTGTCACCAGAATCACTGCAGCCATCGACTGACTCCTGTTGATCAGACCACAACACTTGGTTTGAGATACATGTACATATAAAAATCATACCATCTGCAAAATTGCAATTTGCAGACGGTCCCTGTTCACTCATCGCCCAGCCGGCTGCGCATAGACACCAGTATTATTTCTGCAGCCTGAAAGACAGCTACTGTTGATAAAACTGGGCTTGTAGCACATTGTCTACCTGACAACGATGGAAAGAGGCATTGATCATGTTCTGACAACGTATCAATAATGAGTTATTGATGCCGGAAGTCTGAATCTGTGAATATCTTTCCTGTATTATCATTTTCAGATGTCTGCAATGTGTACAAACAGGGAGTATTCTTGTGCGCACGAGAAACTTAGACTTAGACAGACTTTATTCATCCACAAGGGAAATTTTGTTGTCACAGTAGCTCAGAACAGTAATAAAAGAGGAAAAGGACAGCACTAGGAAGTTTAGTGTTTCATAGGGCAGGTAAAGTGAGGAAAAACAAGAGAAAAAAGACGAAAAAAAAGACGAAAATCAAATCTAAAAGGTATGAAAGGTGTGAAACCCAGGAGCTACTGTGACCTGCTGCCACTCTCTCAGGCGCCAGGTCATTAATGAAACTTACATTTTAATTTTTTCCTGCCCATGTCCCTTTAGGGGCTCCGTAACTTTTAGATTGTGCTGTAACTGTTATTCTCTCTAGTCCATTAGTGAATATCTCGATTCTACAACATAGAATAATTCTTCAAAACAGCCGTGATCTGTAAAACAACATAAAGGAATGTAATCAAATGAGCGCAACTTTTTTAGATTATTTGACATAAATACATTTTGCCAATTTCTCATTAATCAAGGGGGCAACACGGTGGCTCCATGGTTAGCTGTGACCGTTGCCTCACAGCTAGAAGATCCCCGGTTCGCGTCCCGGTTAGGACGCCTGGGGTCTTTCTGTGTGGAGTTTGCATGTTCTTCCTGTGGGTTCTCACAGGGTTCTCCAGCTTCCTCCCACAGTCCAAAAACATGCTGAGGTTAATTGATGATTCTAAATCGTCTGTAGGTGTGAATGTGAGTGTGCTTGGTTGTCTGTCTCTATGTGTAGCCCTGTGATAGACTGGCAATCAACTCGACTTGGATAGCCTCCAGCCCCTCCCCCCAACCCCACAGAGGATTAATCGGTGTATAGATGATGGATGGATCGTTAATCAAACTTGTAGTTGATCTTGAAAATGTCTAATTTTATTTTTCACACCACTTTAGGGCTTAAAAACATGAGTTCTTCTAACTTGAGCAATCTTGGCTTAAAATAATGTGTTCAATGAATCACTGAGAGTTCACTCAACTCATTAAATTAAGTTTAAGAGAAACAAAACTACTAAACTTGCCTTTTAGTCTTGCTGAGGATGATCAGGACCTCAAGACCTACACAGATTCGTGCAACAGATTGATTTCGACCTTGGTTAGATTTAGACAATTGTTAAAGTCAATTTTTAGAAACTGGAGAATAAACTGAGCTCATTAAACTCTAAAACAACAACAACAAAAAAGGAAAGTTCACGGAGAAATCAATTACACTGTAAAACACCACAGAGAAACTTAGTCAAATCAACTCATCTGTTCTGGTTTACATACATGTGATTTGCTAACTTCTAGTTAACTGAGCTTACAAAGTCACATTTTTTATTTTCAGACTGCTTTTAAACATCAAACATGAGTTCTTCTAACTTGAGCCATGTTGGCTGAAAATAATGAGTTCAATGAATGAACAGATGAGAGTTCACTCAACTCATTAAATTAAGTTTAAGAGAAACAAAACTACTAAACTTGCATTTTAGTCTTACTGAAGATAATCAAGGCCCACACAGATTTGAGCAACAGATTAATTTTGATCTTGGTTGGGTCTAAACTACAGTTAAAGTCAGTCTTCAACAAACTCTAGAATAAATTGAGCTCATTAAACTCTAAAACAACAAAAAAGGGCAGTTCAGGGAGAAATCACTTACACTGTAAAACACCACAGAAAAATCTACTCATCTGTTTTTAATTTATTTAATGTAAATAAATAATTTTTACTACCGTAATTTCCGGACTATAAGCCGCGACTTTTTTCTAATGCTCTGAACCCTGCGGCGGTGCGGCTAATGTATGGATTTTTAAGGGTGCGCTACATGCCGCCAAAACGTTTTTTTTTTTGCCTGGTCACGTCAGACCAATGAAATTACCGAACAGGTCACAGTGGACCAATGAAACTGTTTGAATAAAATCATTTACGCGCACCAAATTCTTCAGACCAGTTATTTTGCGTTTCATGCACACACCCTCATCACGGAGGACGACACTAATTCAAGCGCGGATTTGCTTCGAGGCGTAAGTGATGGTGAGAGCGACAACGAAAGAGAGACTGAAAAAGTGTGTGACAAAGAAATTCTGAGGCTGTTCTATTCAGACACCGAAGAAGACGACTTCAGTGGTTTTAGTGCGCAGGAGGAAGGTCACGACAGCGATAACTGACTTTTAATCAGCCACATTACTGCTGTGTTACTGCACTGTTAATGCCATGTATAGGTGTGTGAAAAAAAGCATTTATTTAATAATTTTAAAAAAAAATCTGTGTAAATATCTCTTATTACAACATGGACACCTGCGGCTTATTGTCAGGTGCGGCTTATGTATGGAAATTTTTTTTTTTTCATTTTAAATTTAGTGGGTGCGGCTTATATTCAGGTGCGCTCAATAGTCCGGAAATTACGGTAATTTCTAATGAATTCAACTTAACTCCTTAACGCCGGCTGTCGCAAATTTGCAACGTACCGCTGCAGCCGAGATAGCGTATGTATTCCCCCAATGCTGGTTCGTGCATATTTAATACATACCTAGAAACCTTTTGCAAGCACTGGTTTCTCTTAGGACCAGTTTGAATGGCATTTGTAGCATAAATAAAAAAAAATTTACCATTAATGCCTGTTGCATCACACCTTTATATCTACTATATGTGCTATAGACAAATTAACAATCTCCACTTAATTGAACATCAACTTGAAATAAAAAACACATAAAATTATTGTTTTTATATAATTGTAAATAAATTCAGGCGTCAAGGGGCTATAATGTAGTTTTAAAAAAATTTTCAGACCACTTTAAACCTTAAAAACACGATGTTTTCTAACTTGAACCAATTCGGCTTAAAATGATGAATTGAATGGATGAACAGCTGAGAGGTCGCTGAAATCATTAGATAAAGATTGCAGGAAATAAACACATAAACAGATTTCCCAGGATGCTTTGTTGGAGAGTTAAAGCTCCACTGAGACTCTTATTTCCATGTAGTTTCCATGGTGGAAGCTTCCTGTGTGTCGCTGTTCGATCAAATTATGGTTGTTTTTCCTCATAATAATCAAAATAATTCTAATTATGGCAAACGTTAGTGTTGAATTCAGTCCCTACATTCATAGAATTATAATTTATCTCACTGCAAACAGGAGCAGCTTCACAGATTGTCTAGAATCTGTCTAAATAAATGAAACATCTGTGCTCTGAAGGTGCGTTTGGCCTTTTTAAATCTCTCTGTGCACCTTTAAAACCACACCTGGTCGACCTCCTGTGTCTTTTTTATTGATTTATAACTATGTTAGTGTGCATGTATTGTTTCTCTTGGTTAAGCGTCTCTGTTAGTACTTTGTCTGTCTGAAGCCACACAGTGAGAAGAGTTTTTCTGACTTCATGAAGTTTCTATTTGTCTTGGAGACCAGCTGCACGTTATACTGGTGTGTGAATCCGCCCGAAGCAGCTCTTCTTTGGGAATGTTTGCTTTTCCGAACAGACTGTTTTTCACGTCAGCAGAGAAGGAAGCACAAAAAAAACCCCCACCTCTGCTGTGATTTCAGCTTTATAGTTTGGAGGGCTTGCTTTCATTCCGGCACACTGTAGATCAGTGGTTCTCAACTGATGGGTCGGGACCCAAAAGTGGGTCGTGAAGCCATTTTTAGAGGGTCGCAGAAGCATGGCCCCCCAAAAAGTAGTGGTATAAAGTCTTTTATTTTAAAGGAAATGTATCTTATGACACAGTTTGCTTTCAATAGCAGGATATTTAGTGGTGGTGACACCAGTAGTTGCTCACTATTAACCTCTAGATTTGGCTCTGCCAGCTAATTGGAGAAATTTGTGCTAAAAACTTGCCAAAAATAAACCAAAATATGTTCCGAATCTGTCAAAACTGGCCAAAATAGACCCAAAAACTTAGTAAAAACGTCCAAATATACCAAAAATGAGCAAAAAATAAGCCAAAATTTTCTTGTGTTGTATCAAAATGTGTTGAGACGACACCCAAAAAAACCTTAATTTGTTCACAGGAACAGCAAACTTCAACAATTTGGGTCGCGACTGATATTAATAGAGACAGAGTGGGTCCTGAGGCTGGACCAGTTGAGAACCACTGCTGTAAATGATTTAAAGTTAATTTATCTTAGGGGTTAAAGTTCTCCTGCTGCTTTAAAAATGCATTAAACCACAACAGTCAGTTCAGGGCATAAATTCTACACACAAAAAACAACAAAAAGCTTATTTCTGGTTGAGCACAACAGCAGCAAACACCTGTGCACGTCTAATGCCAGTATGTTGTGTTTTTAAGACACTTCTCTGGCTTTAAAGCTGTTAATATAAGGGGGAAAAAGCTTGTGCGTTAAACTCTACAGTCCAGACGAGTTGTGTGTTTGTACCTGTTTGTCTGTCAGAGCTGAACAATCGCTGCTGTTTCCTCCACAGAGCTGCTCAGCTGATGTAAACTGCTGGACGGAGCCCTGAACAAACACACTTTTATCACTACATTGCATTATCACATACATTTTTCTGCAGGTTTACCTTCACTGTGACCACCTCTTTCCTCACCCTAACCCTTAATTTAACTTTAAACCAATTCTTCACACTAAAACTTAAAATTTCATCCCCAAAAAGTGAGGCTAGTGCTTAAAATGTGACTGTATAAACTGATTTCAGTCCACACACAGGGAACAGAAGGGTAGTTTCAGTCCAAATCTTCTGTTATACTTTACTAAATTATGTTTTTATCATCATGCACAGTGTCGTTGTTGATTCTACTACTGGCAGATTCAGGGATATTGAAATCTTTCATGTAAATTCTTTAAAGGTTGCACTTTATTTTAAAATGTTTATGCTGCCGTGCATCAGTGACACAGACATTTACCACATTTTAGGATTTAAAAAAAAAATAAAGCAATAATATGATCAGAGCTGTCACACCACTGTGCTACTGATCAGATCCCACCTCTTTGTTTTGGTCCTTTTCCTGCAGAGGAAGACGAATGTTCAGAGGACGGTAGAACAAAACAGCTCTTAGTATGCAAGTACATACACCTGTTTATTTCCCTGTCAGGCCTCTCATTCTTGTATGAATAATGCGAAGGTCACATCAAGGAGCCTCGCATTTCAAATCCTGCAGGGACATAATTTTCGCTGTGACTGAAATGAAAATCTTCCACCAGCTCTCGTGTTTAATAGATGAGCACATGTAAACTGCTGGCTGTACGCCGCATAAAATGACCACAAGGTGGCGTAACACACAGGCAGTTTAATCCCTACATTTACGTAAAGAAACGTGAAAAGATAAGAAAATGTTCAAAGGTAGTTCATGTGAGTCAGGTGGCATTCTAAATGTTCTGTGCAACAATTAACGCAAATTCAACCAGTCTCCATGAATTCTGCGCGACCTTGCAATTTCGTCCAATCACCGCCACTTTTCCTCAATTTTGTCCCGCCTCCCGTGAGTTCCACCAATCACAGCAGTCCCCAGTAATGCACGTACGTCACCAAATTCACTTCCTTGTTTATGGTTTGAAGATACAGATATGTATGCAACAAAAATTACTGCAAAACAATTCCCTGATGTTCTTCACCAAAGCGGAGCTAAACTGTTTTCACCCCGTGGAATATTGAGGTGGAACACAAACCAAAACCATCCACTGACAAACACTTTTCTACCGTAAACATATCAGGAGAATGGGTGAAACCAGCGGACCACAGACCAGACAAACCACCGTGATGAAGCTGTTGCATCCAGATCTGTGGCAGCACCGAAACAATGAAGGTCAGTTAGATTCATTAACTGACGTGACGAGCTGTGAGCGTGTGAGTGTGAACACGCGTGTGCCAGGATGTGAAATTAACTTTTTAAACTTTTAAAAGTTTTAATGAATTATACAAAACAAAGAAAAAAAATGCAACTTTTTGACAATTTTTTACTGTCTCCCGCAATTTCATCGCAGCAAATACGCTTAAAACATCAAAACTTACATCGCAATTTTTTAGAAAACCTGCTGCGAATTCAGGCATTTGAGGAGCAACCTGGAAAAATGCCCACGAAAGAGACTGCATTATGCTATATTCAGCCTTTTACAGCATATATTTCAGGACTAATTGGGAAAAAAAAATAAAATTTTTTTTTACAGATTTTCCCTGTTTAGCTAAATAACAGATAATATATAGCAAAACCACAAGGAAAAAACTATTAATTGGCATGTTAACTATAAAATAACAATCCCAAACTGTAAATAATGTCCACATCAAAAATCTGTATTTTGACAAATGGTAATTCTTTTTTAAAAACAATGCTTGACTGTAAAATTACACCCTTCTACTGCATTTAAATCAGGAAAATTAACGTGTTTTTTACACATATAAAAAAGAAAGTTTATTCTACAGATGTCTCCTGTTATAATACAGATAATATTTAGTAAAATCACTCAAAAAAGGTAATAATTTACCTGTTAACCAAAACAACACAGGGCAAAGCTGAACACACTAAAAATGGATGTTGGAAAATAGATAAAAAATTTGTTCTTTTATAACGTTTGACAATAGCAGCGCACTCTTTTTACTGCATTTAAATCTGCAAATACATAAATAAATAATATATTTAATTTTACGGATGTTGAAAAATTATGGAATGAAAATATTACATAATTATTTTAAATGTTCTATTGCAAACTTTTCCTGCTTTGGTAAATTACAGATATTATTTTACAAAATCACAGACAAAAGTATTAGTTTACATGTTAACTGAAAAAAGACAACCAAAGCTTCTTTAACCACGTGTGACTGTTAAATTACACTGTTCTGACTCTATTAGAATCTACAAACATAATGTTATTCTACAAATATTGAACAATAAAGGATTCAAAAATGATAAATACCTTTTGTAACTGTTCTCCTACAGATTATCCCTGATTATTACAATGTTTAACTGTGTTAAAAACAACTGAAAATGTCATTATTTTACTATATTTGCCTTTATTTTCACCGTTGTTTACAACATTCCTGCATTTTAAACTATTTTTTTCTGGTGTCTTCTTGTTTTGTTTCTTTAAAATTGTCAGCAAGCTTTTTTTCAGAGCCGACCTTCAATCTAGACATTAAAAACCTAAACAAAAGCAAGTCAGCAAGTTTTAAATGAATCCACATGTAACACAATAAGAGAAATCCTGTGATCCAGACTTACGTAACTGAGCAGCAGCAGCACCACAGCAGAACCCTGCATGGTTTCAGGTGAAGGGAGCCTCTGGACGCCTCAGTCTGAATCTAAGTCACAGCTCCACAGTCCACACACTGACAACACACACCCCTTCTGGAGGCCTGATCCAGAACCGTTCTGCTGAGCGGAGCGACGGTAAAACCAGCAGAGCAGATCCACAGACTCAGACGGACAGAGACGTCTCACTCATATTTATAGAGTTATATATGTATCAGTCTGCCTCCTGTGGCACAGCAGCGCCAGACAGGCTCAACACTTCAACCCTCAGCAGGTTAGCAGGAGGTTCAGAGTGTGAACCGCACTGAGGTCTGCTGTCTGAGCCTGATGCTGAACTCAACGTGTCAATCCTTCACTTCCCCTGAGGCCCAGACAGTTCAGACCTCAGCAGAGGATCAGCGGAGGTGACACAAAATAGTATAATACTACTACTACTAATCATAATAATGATAATAATGATAATAATAATAATGATATTAATTGTATATGTATTTATGTAACAGACTGAATAGGACACTAAATAACAATAATATAAAATAACAGAAATTATGAATATAATATGATTTAATAAAAAATGAAGCAATAATAATATAAAATAAAAATGTATGTACATAGCATGACCAAATAAGAGACTAAATAAAAAGGATGTAAAATTTTAAAATTAAAAAATAAAATAAAATAAAATATGTATATAACATGGCTTAATAGGAGACCAAAAATAATATTATTAAATAAAAAAATATATGTACATAACATGACTAAGTAAGAGACCAAACAATACTTACATATATTAAAAAAAGAACATAACATGACTAAATAGGAGAATAAATAATAATATAATTAAAAAAAATATATGTACATAACATGACTACACAAGAACTAAATAATACTAATATAATATATAATTAAAAAGTACATAACATGATTAAATTAGAGACCAAGTAATGATAATAGTTGTTGGTATTTTATGTGTGTGTAAATATTTATCTTTATATGTTATATATGTATATACATATATATTCTTTTCTATGTATATGCACATATATATTTAGAGAAACACACACATATAAAGCTACTATATATAGAATAAAAACAAAGCTTGCTGATAGGAGACCCACTGAGTCCTTGGATGATGCTATACACGTTTCTTAGCCATAGTCTTTGTTAAAGTCAGGTAAATTTGTATTTTTATAACATTTTTCGGAGGGTTTGAATGCTTGACATTTAAATACACATCATAACTAATCTTTATTTCTTTAAATGATGAGTAAAGACTTTCTACTATCCTCAGAATCACATATAGGTTTTTCTAAAGGGTCAGAAGTAAGATATTTCATTTGTAATTTAAGCTGAATTTCTCCTAAATGTTTTCATAACTGCACAGAGTGAACTTCATATTGTTGATGGATCCTTAGATTCCAGATATTTTGATTACAGTCTGCCTGCTTTGCCATTGAACTTCACCTTGAGCCTCCCCCCAACCCTCCATCCTTTCTGATCCAGGGTCAGGAGGCAGGACTGTGGTCCAGGTGAGGAATGTAGCATGAAGGTCAGAATTAGAGGGGCTGCTGCCTGAGGACGGGTCTGTCGGCTGAGGTTGGGTTTACGGTAAAGGACGTGTGGTGAAGACGTGAAGCTCCTCCCTGCAGCATCAAGCTTTAGGTGCCAATGGAAGGTTCTAAACCATGACACCAGGGGGCGCTCTGCATGGTCAGGTAACAAGGTCCAGTCTGGGCCACAATCCATCCAACAGAGGAGCAGCAGGACACCTGATAGATTGATATGGAAGTATTTTACTGTCACATACAGCAAAAAAATGACCCATAATTCAGTTTTTTAGTATTAATGATGTTCATGTTCTACCTCAAACACTAAAACAACTGACATGGCACCAGTTTTAACTGAGAATGTGTCATTTCCCGGAGACAAACACATGTGCCATTAGAATAACTTTACGCTAACATTAGCATAATGACTGTCAAACCAGCTAGTGCCAATTTCAGGCGTTAATGAGAAGTTTGGTGTTAATTCAGGTCTAAAATCAAGGCCTAATATTGACCTGATGCCAACATAACAGCTTTCTTTTCTACAGAATTTAAATATGTTTCTTACTGAAATGACACAAAAGCTTCACATTTTGGAGGAAATGTTTTACACATTGCTGTAATTCCTGCTGGTTGCCACAATAAGGACATATGACTGATCCCTTCAACCTCCCGGAAATTCTAAAGGTGCAATGTGCAAGATTTTCAGCATAAATATAACATTAATAGAGCAGCAAACAACTATCTGCTATGTAAAGATATTACTGAGTCATTGCATCCTCAGTAGACACTCCCTATGTGGGCGTTGTAATCCGAGTTGCGTGTTAGTGCATGTGAGTCCCTCCCATTGAAACTGTTAGCATTCCCAGTGTTGAGAAACAGACAGATACCCCTTTTCCACCAAGAAGAACCAGGTGCTAGTTCGGTGCTTCGGTCTGGTTCCTCCTAAGAACCTGTTTGCTTTTCCACTGGCAAGGAGTCAAGTTGGAGCCACTGTGTCACCGTAAAACGTCTACGCTAGCATCCATTACATAGCAGTTAAACAAACACAGTAGGTTGATGATAATATCTATGTTTTTCTTTATAAAGATGTTTATAAGGTATGCAGAGGTCGCCTGTTGCCCACCGCAGACGTGGATGTGTGGCTTTGGGACACAATGGTACCAGATTTCAGCACGCAATAGTGTGTGCATAGTTTCCATGAGTCCCGGGAGTCATTCCAATACATGTGTGATGGGACCAGGGACGTCCTGGAGAACAAGGACACTGATTAGCGCTTGTGTGTCCCTTTCCACCGTTGATGGTTGGTCACCATAACCCTGCCCC
This sequence comes from Dascyllus trimaculatus, assembly GCA_024666655.1. Lineage (NCBI taxonomy): Eukaryota > Metazoa > Chordata > Actinopteri > Pomacentridae > Dascyllus > Dascyllus trimaculatus. Next base: position 31,820,172 of record CM045446.1, read on the forward strand.
CAGCCCCTGACGTACTCGGTGCTTAGCTCTGGACCAGCAAAGAGTTGGTGCTTGCTAAGCTCCAGTTTTTAGAACCTGGAGTCGGTGCTTAGGTGGTGGAAACACAAAGAACTGGTGCTAAGTCAGGCTCTGGCTCCGAACTAGACCTGGAACCAGCTCGGTGGAGAAGGGGTAAGAGTTACCTTCCCAGACAAAAATAAAACGTGAAACTGCAGCCCAGCGTTTAGTTAGTGCTTTAAAAATCCCCTAGAATTTGCTTAATTACTGTTATTATTACTATTACTATTTAAGTTATTTGTATTTTTATTCACACTATCAACCTAATTTATGTGAACTTGTTTATTTCAGCTGAGTGTGAAAGTCTCTACTGCTGTTTCATGACTCTGCTCTGTTTCTCCAAACTAAAAATCAATAAACACTGAAGCATCTGATTTCTAAATGTAAATGCAAGAATAGTCAGCATTTCTGAGTCTTCCATTAATATACATTTAATAGTTTGGGTTCTGGACTGTGTTGAGCATTTCTCACTATTTTTTTTTCTGTTTTGTCACCCAAAATGATTAATTGACAAGAAAGTTGAGGCTCTAATTTCAAGCTGTTACCTGCCACCAAATAACTTCCATGGAATTAGGAACCTTTAGTACTTTAAATAACCACATCCCCTTAAATAAAGAGCTTCTTTAAATGATAAAGGCACTTTGAAGGAGCGGAGATCCTTCTGAAGAACCATTACTTCTCTGAGAGCAGAACGGCCAGCTCATTTTAATTCAAATTCAAATGATACCAGCTGAATTGAAGCAGCTGAAAGTGCACAGACATGATTTTACAAGCAGAAATCCTGAATTTTAGCTCCTTAGTACCGAACATTACGTGAATATTTGTTTAAATATCCTCATATTTGTCTTTTGCGTGACTGTTTTGGTGTTTTCTCACTCATAGTTCTATTCCCAGAATCTTGGCTCCGCCTCCAGATGGAGAAGCCCCTCCCCCTCCAGTGGTGGCATCAGCTCATGTGGAAACCTGTCGTGTAAACGCGAGCACACACGCAAATAAAGCTGCACTTACAGAAAACTCTCCCACATGCCCTCCTAAGGACACACTGATAGCAGAGCTAACAAGGACACACGTGTCTGTATGTGTTTAGAGGACAGCAGACGAATCTACAGGACGGATTTTAAGCCCACGCTCGGAGAAACTAAAGACGTCCTCACAGAGACGCCTCACACGCTTCTGTTAACTGTATCACAAAGCTGACACATTCAGATGGCATTAGTTCTCAGCGTGGAGGTCAAGTTTAACGCCGGACCCCTGAGCTGGATCCTTCCAACCTACACATCACGGAAACAGAATCCTCCCTCGATAAACAAGTTCACCGCGGTCAGGTGTGACCTCATGAGCTCTGGATATGAAAACATTCATAATGCACTGCAGTAAAACGAGCATTAATCTGGATTTAGTCTTCAGGATTAGAGCAGTTTCTACGTACTTTATCTTGCATTTGAACTTGTGTGCAGCTCTGTTCCATGCATGGGTTGTGGCCTCGTAAAAAAGAAACATCAGCTCATACATGGACACGGTGGTTACAGATAAACTTGCTTCGTAAATTTAAAGAGTTTCTTCCTTATTTGACTTTGACAACTTGCAGCCTCACCTGTTGAAGCCATTTCTTTTAACCAGAGTCAGTACAAAGACAATCTGTTGTTAAAAAACCCTTTTCAGTTGTTGATTTAACACCTACAAACTGGTCTCTCTGTATCAAAGTTAGAAAATTAGAAGTTATTGCACTAAAATAATCCTTTCCTGCCTTTAAAACTGACTCGGATGTAACTGTGCACCATTGCATTTTCTAGAACGTGCAGATCTATAAAGTCAACGCCTCCATCTCCACTCACCCGCTCCTACTAGCGGCACCTCGAGCACACCAGCTCACCTAAGACACTGTAAAACTACTCTACACTACGCAATAGCAAGTAATATATGACACTAGAAACTGACTTCGAATTTCTCAACTTGGATGATTGTAGTAAAAATCTGAATTTATAAGACTAAAACTGTATTTTAATAAACTGGAAATTGAATGTAAGATCCATCCATCTATTATCTATATACCGCTTAATCCTCTGTAGGGTTACGGGGGGGGTTGGAGTCTATCCCAGCCGACTCGGGCGAAGGCAGGGGACACCCTGGACAGGACGTAGGTCTGTCACAGGGCCACACATAGAGACAGACAACCAACACTCTCATTCACACCTACGGACAATTTAGAATAATCAATTAACTTCAGTATGTTTTTGGACTGTGGGAGGAAGCCGGTGAAAACCCAAGGTGCACAGGGAGGACATGCAAACTCCACACAGAAAGATCCCAGGCGTCCTAACCGGGATGCGAACCGGGGATCTTCTAGCTGTGAGGCGACGCTGCTAACCACCGAGCCACCGTGCAGCCCTGAATGTAAGATTTTGAAGTTAAAACTCAGTTGCTCGTTAATTCCATTTGACTCTCACTAAACCCTCTGCATTCAGTTTCCACGATTCTTTTAAACTGTGCCAAACACCCGGGTCACTGCAGATCCACAGAACTCCTATTTATCCGATCAGCACCTGCATTATATAAACACTGAAGACACGTTATAATATCACTAAATAACTCTGAGATACACTAATATGTAATCAAAATATGTATGATCAGCATTCCTCCTTAAACGAACCAGTAAGCTGTGGAGAAGCTGAACTCTGGTGACCCTGAGGTCCGACTGTTTTCCCCAGGAGAGCAAACACTTTTGGACTTTAGCACGTACTAAAACTTGCATGTGATGAATGCGGAGGTTCACAACAAGTCACAGTTAGATTTACGGTTTCCCACATGCCGTCATCCACTTTAAATATGCCAGCTGAAAATATGAAGACAACAGTTTTATTAGAACTTGCAGTGATTTAAACAAAATGCAGTGCTAACGGCTAATAAGTAATATAGGTGCTTCTTTAGATAGTTAGAGGCCTCTTTGTTTACTGTGATCACTGAATTCACTAATAAATTCTACATCTTAAGGTTTCTTACCTTCCACAGCAGCTCATGCCACATTTCCTCTAAACATCCTTAGCTTCATCTTGCTGGAGAAAACACCTCGGTGGAGTCCTCACTCTCTGAGATTACCTGTCTGCAGAGCATCATGAGCGTTCTGACATGAACCCAACAAAACAGCCGAGAGCAGCATCAGCATAGAAAGGTCTGACACTTTCAAAATAAATGTACAGAAAGTTTCTGGAGAAGTGAGTGGGTTCAGCAGGAACTACAAATGCGAAGAAAATCATCAAATATTTTGCAAATGAAGCATAAACCTGTGTTATTTATACATTTACTGACTCAGGCTCCTGTTTGTTTTTGCAGTGATTAGTAATGAGGATCATGCAGACGGCATTTTGAAGGCGAAAAATGTACATCTCGGGACTGAATTATTCATGCAGATCATTACTGTCTGTATTATATGCTGTGTTATAAGAATTTCAGGCAACCTTTTGTTGACAGAACTGATAGGTAAAGAGTGCAAAGACAGAACCAAGCAACAAATGTCCCAAGCTTTATAGGACTTCATATACAAGTTTGTATTCTTGACCCCCAAAGACCTGAATGCTACACTGTAAAATGAGTGTGTAATATGACATTTTTCAACTTTACAGATAGTTTTTTTCTGCATTTTTGAAATACATAAAAAGTAGACTGTTATTTTTCTTAACAAATCTAATTAAACATATTTTGTTTAATTAGATTAGATTTGCATAACATTAAAAAGTCAAAAAATGGTTAAATTGCGGGATTTTCATGAGGAGCTTCTTTTGTTTTTTCTTTCGATTCTATTTATTTCAATGCCCAAGCTGTTTAAATATTAGTTCGTATGAAGATGTTTTTAAAAAAATCCAGTACAGTTGCAAAGCTAGTTTTGTTGTCGTCTAAATTCAAGTTGCTGTATGTATATTTTTGACCCAGTAGATTTCGTCATATTCCCAGAAGACCTACTCTATGAAAGAACCAAAATGTGACAAATATGCATGTGCTTAAATGATTCCAACATATAAAGTTCAGATAGTAGACTTTGCAAACTCAAGAATGTCACGATACACATGGTCTTTAAGTGCATGTAAACTTTTGTTCGTAACTGTATGTCCAGATCCATGTGGACAGATGTTGTCAGCATGATAGTGTCACAACTGTACAAGATGGAGTCACGAAACTTCACAGGTGTGTAGATGTAGTCAAAATGAAGGCCACGTTTAAAGGTTGTATTATAACAACACACTGATGCAATCTAACCCAGCAGAACTTTAATAATTTAGATCGTAATCACTACTGAGGACTCCTGGATCGGATCATGAACATGTTGTGGCTGGTGTGATCCCATTGCAAGATGTGTTTTTATACATACTATTTCACAGAAAGCACAAGTGCATTGGTGTCTATCTCAAAGCCGTACAATCCTTGAGGTTGTCATTGAGCTCATGAATATTCAAACTAATTTAATTTGCCAGAAAAAAGTCCCGGAAACTTCATCTAAATCCTTAACAGTGATATGACCCAGTACAGAAAAGACAAGTGATCTCTTTTTTTAATGGTCCTTTGAGCAGATATGTAAACACTTCTTTTGTTAAAGTCATAGACAGGCATCAAATGAAATATAAACAGTGCAATAAATTAAACATGGATTTATTTTGTACAGTTTATACTACATATTTACTCTCTAGCTAAGAAATCCAGGCTTGATAGGGAACTCTTTGGGCAAGTTTCCCCAGGCACAGATTAGGCTGTTCTGTACAGACGGACATCAAGGTTAAGTCCTAGGCTGCACTGTACATGTTAAGCACGGTCCTATATTACTACAGGCTGAAGTCTTAACCTAACCTGTGTACGGTATAAATCAAGTCTTGTACTCAACACACTCAGAGGAGGTTTCTAAAATACATCTTTTTCAGTGCAGGACTTCCTGTTTGGGGCTCCAGCAGGTGAACTCTTCTGACCTGTGGATCCTCAGTCCAGATACGTCCTGCGTTCACATTTCAAACTCAACATATTGTAACAATACAACAGCACATGAAATAAATATACACGTTATTTAGAGGGAACAACAAATCATCTAAAATTTTGGAATGCTCAAAGATGTGGACAGAGAAAGCTGTGAGTGAGAAACATTCACTGTTTCACTTTGTTGGCAAAACTAATGTCATTAAAACATCATGGATACACTAAAATAAGAATAACCAGGCAGCTCTAAGACACGACTCTCTCACATATCTCTCAGTACCACTGTCACCGTGATCATGCATGTGGAAATTACTAGAACTCTGAAGCACAGAAGAATACCGTGATGCTCGATTCTATGGATGAAAACATATGCAATGGGAACAATGTGGCAAAGAGACAAACCATACCATGCCTGTGATTCTTCTTTTGTTAAAGCGTCCGTGTTGCATCACATGTGTAAAGGACATTAAATTCTCATCACCTTCGCCATCACGTGAAAGAAGGCAGCACATCCTGGAGAGGACACGTCCCCGGCTCTATGTACAGGAAGAAAATGGCTTTCGTCACCTCTCTGACACATTTGTGGAGAATGTACATCCATTTGGCTTCACAGAGCAACAACACCCAAACTGTGTTTCCTGCAGATTGTTGGTCTTCATTAGAGTCCATGAAAGGAGCATATTCAGGCCTCTGTGAGTCCTTGTGATGATCTGATTAATATACTCACTGACCTCTAGGGTTAAGAGACACTTCTAGTTCTTGTGATCTTTGCAAGACTTCATTCTGGGTCCAAATTGAACAGAATATTACAAATTCAATGGTCCAGTATCCTGAGACAAAACATCTCTTACTGTACAAACTGTTAAGCATTTTACTCAACATAAACCTGCACTGTGCTCAACATATACTATCGTTGTTTTCACATTATAGCAGAACAATAACTCGACTGTCACTAGAAGTTTAGCTCATTTCATGGTCTGGAACATGATTTCCTCCACTGACATTTCAGTATTGATTGGTGACTGTTTAATGCCCGTGAATCTTGAGGATATTCTTGCTGTAAACAGGAACTGTCAGGAATGGCTGGTCGCCGGTTACAAACTGGCAAAATGTGGCTAAATCAACCTTTGTTTCATCATTTCTACTCTCACAACTACACACAGCAAAGACTAACAGCAACCCTCTCGAATGACCTGAACATAAAACTGAAATACATTCATCTTATTACATGTTTACATGCTACCTCTATGGTCACTTACACAAAAATGCACTTAAATCTTGGATTCAACTCTTAGATTTGGACACTTTGGATCGACATCTCACCGTATTTTGTTCAGATAACAATCAAAACACTGACTTGTGTGGGAAGGCTTGGCAACACGTGGGTTTGCCCGCAGTGAGCTACTTAATGTCAGAGTCAGTCTCTGCTGTTCTCTTGATTTGGCAAATTTTCTCAATGAAGAGCACACACACATTTAAACACACACCCATGTCCACACACTCCCTCCGGCTACAACAAACACACACGAGGAGACGTGCAGACGGACACCAGTGTCCAGATAAACAGCAACGGTGCTCAGTCCTGCCTGTAATGCTACTGGTGCTGAGAACTCGAGGTTCTCGCAGCCACGGAGGAGCTAAAGCCTTTGTGGTGCCCCATTGTGAGGCGCAGTTTTTCGGTGTGTCCTCTTCGTCTTCAGCAGCGGTCATCCTCGTCTGTGTCGCTTAGCAGCTCACTGGCGCCGGCCGGACTCGCCTGGCCCAAGTGCTTCCGGAAATGCCCATTTGGAACCTGCCAGGAGTGTCTGAGCTGAGGGGCGGAGCTTATAGCGTTGGCCCGTCCGAGGCTAGTGGCTATGGCAGACTCGAAGGTGAGGGTCTCCTGCTTGTCTCCTGCTTCACCGCCGCTGAGGTCCTCATGGAAGTGGAGGTAGGGCTCCGATATGTAGCGGTGAGGGGACGGGTGGCTCGGCCCTGAAACTTGACCTCCAGAGGACCCCTGAAGTGCAGACAAGGGCCTGGTGTCCTTGTCGGACCTCCATGGGGCCTCTGTGGGGCCAGCAGGGCCATCCTCAGGTTGGGTCTGTCCCTCAGAGGAGGCTGCTGGTGTGGGTGAGGAGTGGGGTCGGCAGATGAGGGGAGAGTAGGAGATGTAAGGCCGCGGGCGAGAGGGCGTCTGGGGCAGCTGGCGCCGGTTCCGGGGGGTACCGGACTCTGAGGCTGAGTGTGCAGGGCTGTCTGAAGTGTTACCCTGTAAATAATACAAGCACGAGAGTGAAGAAAACACTGTTATAACCTGGCAAAATGTGGCTAAATCAACCTCTGTTTCATTTCTAACAGAAATAACATGAACACAAAGCTAAAATACACTTATCTTTAAATGGCAGGTACAAAACAGCCTGATTCCAACTCTGGGTCACAAAGACAAAAACTGGTGCTTTAGAGTGTATTTAACCCAGCTGTATACAGTCCTTCAGAAAGCTCTCTAGTTCTTCAAAGAGCCATCACCAACCTAAGGGCCTCTTTATTTAGTGGCTGATTCTTCACATCATTTTTTGTTTTTTGAAGTACTAGAGGTTCTTCATTTTTATTTGAGTTGGGGCAGGTGATAGCATTAATTAGAGCTGCAACTAAAGAATATTTTCATTATCAATGAATAATTTGTTCTCTGAGTTCTCTGAAGCACAATTTATGGTGCCTAAAGGAACCATTTTTTGCTGAATCTTTGATGTACCTTTAGGAGAGACCTTTGGGTCTTGCTCAAAGGTTCTTTGAGGAACTAAATATTGTTCTTCTATCTGTATTTTTCTGAGAATCCTCCCACCTGTTTCTGTAATGTTTGTGTTCGTTGTTCGCTGGGTGAGCGGGATCGTCTCCTCTCGTACGAAGGATCTCGACTCCTTTCCTCAGAGTTGCAGCGCGACACGTCCGGAGACAGCAGGTGGCGCCGCTCCTTAGATCTCCCTCTCTCATGACTACTGGTTTCTCTGTGGTTGATTCTTGGGCCTGAGAATCACATTTCAGATTTCAGTTCATCAGAAAAACATCTCCCTGTGCAGATTCTTGTATGAAAATGATGACTACACTCAGATTTTCTTGTCCAATGGTAACATTAGCCACATTAGCTCTGCAACATGCTAACAATAAGGATTTTTCTATTGTTGTGGTGGCGTAGCAATCAATAATAAAAGCAACCAATTTGTGTTCAGTTCCTTAGATGCTAGGAGTACATGAAGACTCTTGTGTTCACTCTTGCAGTCAACAGCAGATCATTTGGTGAACTTCGCTCACGGTCAGGGACACGAACCGCCCGGTCACAGACATTTTAAAGTTTAGCAGAAGCAGTTTTAGAAAGTAAATAAACCTGGTGGACTGTGAGGCAGCTGCTCATTCTGAATGGTTTACTTGGAAGCAGCCAAGGTGCAGGAACTAAACAGCTATTGGTTTTCAGTTGGAACATAGCAGCTTGTAAAACTGGAACGCTATCCAATTGTAGGGGGTTTGAGGAATCACAGAAGTAAACGTCTTCATATCTTGAGTTTATAACAAGATTTAAACCACAAAAAACAATAAAAATGGATTTTCACCATATAGGATCTTTATGCCCCCAGAACAAAACACCACTATGAATGTGAATGAGACTGTGGGAGTAATTTCAGTGTTGTGATGTGGGTTTAGTGACCTCTGTAGCTCCTCTGCCGGGGTCTGTATGTACCATCAGGGCTGACTCTCTCCAGAGAGTGCTGCTCCTGCCAGAGGCCGTTCACACACTGATCTCCGATGGTGGAGAAGGAGCGCTTCATCAGCTTACTGTCTGCAGACATCCCCGGCTACGAACATGCAAAACAACCAGGAGACAAATCACTTCAGTAACCACGAATGACACCTAATCAGCACACAAACTCTCTCTCTGGTGACTGTTTTAAAATAGTTTCAGTTCAGCGCTGTCAGGCAGAAAATCTGAATAAACTTGATGTATCTGGTGTGGATTTTAATTGTTTATTGATTTTTAAAGCACCTACTAATACAAGATTAGTTCGGTACTGAATATAGGTTTGGATAAACGCTATTCCTCTTTATTACCTGTGGATCAACAGCCAGTCTGGGCATGGAGGAGGCTCTGATAGATGCTGTCCGCTGAGGTGATTTCAAAAGTGTTGGGTCCTGCCGGGCCTGCTGCATCACTTGGTTATACTCCACTACTTCTGGAACCTACACAGTTATACAGAGGAGTCATTACATCTCCAATCTCTTTACATCTCCAAAGTCAACTAGTGATATTTTCTGAACCATATGTAGCTACACGACACATTAATAGAAAACAAAACATATAAATCACGTTTTAATATGAAAGACTTGGTCACAAAATTAAAAAGAAAGTTGTTTTTGTTGAACTTTCATAACTGATTGAGCAGGTAGGACAAGTTGTACTACCAAAACAACAATATTGTTAGATAGCCTAATGCAGTTAAAATTCCAGGGTTTGATCTTTGTTAGTTCTTGAGATATTGTTGTTGAAACATAGCCTCAGATTTTAATGTGCAAAAAAAACCTGCTAAAAATGGGTTGTCTGGCAGTTTAACAAAAAATCTCAGAAAGTACTGGATATATTAATTAATCTAAAATGTCTGTTGTTTATGATAAAACAAAAGGTTCAAGCAAATCAGAGATGATCGAGTAGAAGACCACTTATGATTTGTGATGGAATAACCAACAGAGAGAAACTGTGAACAATGCAGAAAATACCCCAAAAAATCCAAAAAAGTCATTGGAAAATCAAACAAACAGAGTCTATGATGATACTGTGATAATGATGGGATAACAAGTGAGTTTTCTTCACGAGATAGATATTATTTTGCCTTTTAGAAGAAAAACTATCAATAATGCATCAAACCACAAGGTCATATTAGCTTCAATTAACTTTTAATTGACCTAAAACTACATGATTGCATTGCTTGTGAACACTTCTTAAGGTTACCAGTGTGTGTAGATGGTGGTGGTGGTGGTGGTGATGTAGGTAGGGATGGTACGGTGAACGATAGTCATCATCCTCCTCCTCCTCCTCTTCCTCTTTCTCCTCCCTGGATTGAGACAGAGGCTGCAGGAACATCTCCTGAGGAGAGATGGGGCTGAGGGCCACGAAACCTCCTCTGGTGCTGAGGAGACACAACAAGGATCATACAGAACATCGCAAGACAACCTAAATGATCACACTCCAGTAGAAGTGACCATGTGAGGAGGTTAGAAGTTGAATATTTACAGAGCGGATCCGGCACTGTGCCTGAGGAACAGCAGGGATTTGGCATTGCATAGGATTTCTTGAGGGAGCGAGGAAGCGTCCATTCGCTGGAACATCGGGGCGTGTTTCTACGGAGAGAAAAGACAAAGGAAGATGGAAAGAATTAAAGCATCTACTCACTGACAAGTCATTCACTGTTACTCATTCATCCTGCTCTGTTTGTTTGTTGCTCATTCACTCGTGTTATTGCAGAGCTGCCACTCACAGCTGATTCGTCTTTGTGACAACATGATTAACTGATCTTTTCCTCCTCCTCAATCATCTGCACTCACTTCCCTCATTAGTCCTTCAGTAACAGACATTAAAGATTGGAAACCACCATCTTTGGTTGTTCTCGGAGAATTCCACTGACCACAGCAGTAATTCAATTCAAAAGCTGAAAGAAATCAGTTTTGCCTTGTATCTCCTTAGTTGTGTCTCTTTCATAACCATTTTTTATGTGCATTTGAAGTATTTCACAACAAAAGCATAATACAAACGACAAAATTAAAATTTTTTTTTCCCAATTTCCAAAAAGAGGTGTGTTTTTTTGTGTTTTTGACTGTTGATTGAAACACCATTTCCAAATACGTTCTGACGAAGCAAACACTCAACTTCAACTTTCCAAAAATGTTGCCATCATATGGTCCTCACTGCATGCATTGCAGTCTTTGCATTTCTCTGTTTGTCTCCGAACATCATGAAACATGATCAATACCAGCTGACATGAAAGAATAATTACAACTTTCTAGGGCTGGTTGCGAACATTCGAATATCCGAATATCAGAATATCCGAATATTTGTTCATTGTGGTGGTATTCGAATAATAATTTTGATATTTGAATATTCGTGCATGCTGCCGGGTGTCGCCAAACACTGCCGAGTGTTGCCGAGGGTCGCCAAGCGTCGCCGAATGCTGCCGAATGTCATCGAATGCTGCAGAGCGTTGCCAAGGCTGTAGTACGCCGCCAAGGCTCTAGAACACCCCCGCTCCCCCCTCTGTTGGCCGACAACACGGCACGAACCAAATATTCGAATATTCTGCGAATATTGGATCCGGTTATCTGAAGCACAGATATTGCTATTCAGACCAGCCTTACAACTTTCCCAAATGAGCAAACTTCCTGAAGATGTCACTCCATCTTCCTTCTATTTTCATGACATACTAACGATCCACACTCAGTCCTGACCAGGTTGTGTTTGTGTGTCTGCATTTCTGAGGCAGTACTGGATGATCAAAAGTACATAGCCACACAACCAAAATAAAAACCAACCTACCAAGCAAACCAACCAGCCTGGCGACCAACCTACCAACCAACCAATCAGCCAACTAGCCAACCAACCAACCAGCTGATCTACCTACCTACCTACCTACTTACCAACCTATCAACCAACCAACCAACCAACCAACCAACCAACCAGCTGATCTACCTACCTACCTACCTACTTACCAACCTACCAACCAACCAACCAACCATGCGGTAGCCAGCCAACCAACCAACCAACCAACCAACCAACCAACCAATGCCTAGCTTAGATTATAGATAAGGCCAGAGCTCACCACTTCATCAAAGAAAATTAACAAGTCAATTAATATTCCAAACTTGGTTCCTAGTGTGTTGTGTATTCAATACTAGGAGCTTGTCAAGTTTGGGAAACACCAAAACATGTAGGTATCTACAGATGGCTTTAGTTTTAAAATAAGGATTAAAACAGAAAAGCACCTGTTCCTCGAGCTGCTGTCGAAGCTTCTTGGCTTTGCTCTGCTTGTAGTAATCCATGATCATCATGGCGGCGTAGATCTTCCCGATGGTCATGTCACTGGCTGTGAAGGAGAAAGAGAAACTATCAGACTATAGACTATTCATTAAACGTCTTCATCATATGAAATACTGTTTTACTACTGCAACAACTACGATAGACAAATTGAATGCCTTTGGTTCTTTTGATGTTTGAGGCTGATCTGACCTTTGTGAATCGGAACCAGCAGGTCGAGCGTCTTCTGAGACAGATGAGGCCAAATGACGCTGATTTCCTTCTGCAGGTCCAAATCCATCTGGTTTCTGTCTTCCCCTCCTGGATATAAAACAAACGGAATAAACCATATTTACCTTTACATCCAGTAAACACACCATGTATCTGCAGGGTTTTGACTTTATGTCCAACCTCTGGCGATCTTGACCTCGAGGGCGGTTCGGATCAGAGCCATGAGGGTGGAGGTGAAGTGGACGGACATGTCGTCGTCCACGGGCATGTTCATCAGAACCAGTCTCTGATCGCATCACAGAAAACATCACAGTCAGTAACTACGCAGCACAAAAAGACACAATGACACGACAGAACACCCTGACCTAAGAAGACCAGAATCTTATTATCTAAAGATAAATTCAAATTTAGTTGTACTCTAAAATAATGCTAAATAATGCTACAATGCTAACAATGGAACGAAACTCAAAACGTCCAATAAAAAGACTACAAATGTTAAACAGTTAAGATTTTACACTAATAAAAGGCAAGAATTCCTTCGCTTTAGTGCATTATGAAGGAGATATTAAAGAGGTTCAAAAGAAAAATACCAAGCTAGAAGTTTATATTAGTGTGTACTAATGACGCCTGGTTCATAAATCAGTTTTAGAGATAGTGTGACTGCACTGTAAAACATTGTGCAGGAATTTAGTTAAATCAACTCATCAGTTCTAGTTTACTAATGTAAATATATAGTTTTTTTGAGAACTTTTGACTTAAAATAATAATGAACAGCTGAGCGTTGACCAAACTCAATTAAACTCAATTAAATATATCAAGCTAAAAATTCAAAAATATCTTTATAAATAGCCACATTTTCTGCTCTAAAAACTTCAGGTGAATCAGGGATGGCTGAACAGAAATTGTTTTATCCCAAACACCTAAAACATTCTGACCTCTTATGATTAAATCAGCTTTGAAATCAGACTATACAGATGATTACAGGAGGACAGAAAGGCAACCAAGGATTTATTTCCTGGTATAAAGAAAAACTTTTTTTTTTTTTTTACCACCTATTACTTCCTGTTAACATAAAAAATATCAGGGTTTTTTTAGGGGTGCTCAAAATTGAATAATCTCAACAAGCAACCATGCAGCCAACCAACCAACCAGCAACCAACCAACCAACCAACCAACTAACCAACCAACCAACCAACCAACCAACCAATCAACTATGCAGCAGCCAGCCCAACCAACCAACCAACCAACCAACCAACCAACCAACCAACTATGCAACAGCCAGCCCAACCAACCAACCAACCAACCAACCATGCAGCAGCCAGTCAACCAAGCAACCAACCAAGCAACCAACCAACCAAGCAACCAACCAACCAACCAACCAACCAACCAACCCAACCAACCAACCAACCAACAAACCAACCAACCAACCAACTAACCAACCACACAGCAGCCAGCCAGCCAACCAACCAACCAACCAGCCAACCAACCAACCAGCCAACCAACCAACCAACCAACCAACTAACCAACCATGCAGCAGCCAGCCAACCAACCAACCATGCAGCAGCCAGTCCACCCAACCAACCAACCAACCAACTAACCAACCATGCAGCAGCCAGCCCAACTAACCAACCAACCAACTATGCAGCAGCCAGCCCAACTAACCAACCAACCAACCAACTATGCAGCAGCCAGCCCAACCAACCAACCCAACCAACCAACCAACCAACCAACCAACAAACCAACCAACCAACCAACCAACTAACCAACCACGCAGCAGCCAGCCAGCCAACCAACCAACCAACCAACCAGCCAACCAACCAACCAACTAACCAACCATGCAGCAGCCAGCCAACCAACCAACCATGCAGCAGCCAGTCCACCCAACCAACCAACCAACCAACTAACCAACCAAGCAGCAAGCCCAACTAACCAACCAACCAACTATGCAGCAGCCAGCCCAACCAACCAACCAACCAACCAACCAACAAACCAACCAACCAACAAACCAACCAACCAACCATGCAGCAGCCAGTCAACCAACCAACCAACCATGCAGCAGCCAACCCAACAAATCAACCAACCAACCAACCAACCAACCATTCAGCAGCCAGCCCGCCCAACCTACCAACCAACCAACCAACCAACCAACCAACCAACCAACCATGCAGCAGCCAGCCAACCAACCAACAAACCATGCAGCAGCCAGCCCAACTAACCAACCAACTAACCAACCACGCAGCCAGTCAACCAGTCAACCAACCAACCAACCAATGTCTAGCTTAGAATATAGATAAGTCTAGAGCACGTCACTTCTTCAGAGAAAAGTTGGAAGTCAATTAATGTTCTAAAAATCCCATTTTTTTAGGGGTGCTCAAAATTGAATAATTTCAACAGGTAAAATTTGACATCACCAAATTTTAAAAAATAAATATTATTCTTGCCTCCTCCTGTCCTTCTGTAAGTGGAGGTTACACAGTATATGCAGTTCATTTAGCTTTATTTTAAACATATATAGATACAAGTGCAATGGAGCATGCTTGCAAACAACAAACACTGTGGCAGGATGCACATGCAGACAGGAAGATGGAAGAAACAAAGAAGGATGAAGGACCTGAGAACATCTGACAGCAGATTTCTGCAACATTTAGCATGTAGATGTTTAACAACTTCCTCTTTAACGTCCTTTTTTTTTCTGGCTTCAGATCAGCCGGCAAACACATAATGACGTTTTTATTTTTTCCGCCAAGATGCAAAGCAAACAGGCAAATCATTACCGGAGCGTCTGCCAATGGACAAACACTGGAACTTAAAAGCAATAACTGCATCGGAGAATCAACACGAAAATAAATGCGTCGCTTGTCCAATGTATGACACACAAAATGAAGGTTCAGCAGCTCGTCTCTGCTCATTAAAAGGCCTGTTAGCGCCTCTGGGGTTTTTCTACCTTATATGCCACCTTGGAGGGGCATTTCTTGCCCAGGCCTAGAGGTGGCGACATGTTGGTCAACATCTCATACATGTCAGTGTAATGGATACGACCACTGGGGGCGCCAGGGAGCCATGAGGATGAGGAAGAAGAGGAGGGGGAGGGATGATGTCGGAGGAGATTGAATGAGGGTGGATTCGTTCCGGAGGGGAAAGAGCGAGGGTGAAGGGTAAAAGAGAGGAACAAGAAATGGAGGAGATACAAGAGAAAGGATTATTTCAAGGCATCACACACAGGGAGAGAAATAAAACAGGTTGTTGTCTTTCTATGCTGCCAGCGGGGCATAGAAATCTGGGGAAAAGGAGAAAACCTGGGACAAGATGAGCGAAGGAATGACAGCCTCACTGGATCTGGTGTAAAAAATTAAATACTTACGACTTAGAGACATGTTTAAACCAGATCCGAAAGGTAGAAAGAGACGGGGCTCGCTCAGATTCTGCATCAAAATCAAGTGTTCGGAGTTAAAGTTTATTCCTGAATCTGAGCGAACCCGGTGCCTTAGTACCCCGAGACTGAAGTGACGTCATTCTTTAACCGGAGTTACGCCCCTGAAGGTGGAGCGGGTGGTGAAGGGAAGGGAAAGGAAGGAAAGCAGGGACTCAGGAAGGATCCTACATGGAGGAGGCAGAGGGGACGTTTGGGGGAACCAAACCTTGCAGGCCACCCTGTGGGGGCAGTTCTTCCCAAAGCCCAGGGGAGGCGAGATAGTGCGAACAACTTTGTACATCTCCTTATAGTGGATCCTACCACTGGAAAGAACACACACGGCTTCAGTTGTGTTAAGGTGTTATTGCAGACTTGACTTTGGTGCACATAAAGGGTAAAGGAGGCTCCGTCCTGTTGTTTAAACATGGAAATCCAGCAGTTTTAGAACAATAAACCTCGGGAGCAATGCTACTACAATGCTATGCAACTTTCAACGTCTTGGTTAAGTTGCTTAAATGCTCATTTGTACCCTCTGAACCCCAAAACCTGCTAGTGGGTTCGACAGGAAAGATATTGTTTTAAAAATCACCAAAATTACACCATTTATCAGAGCAAGAAACTACAAAAACTAAAATAATTGTAGGATTTTTGGCTTTCTGACAGTACTCGAACGTCCCATTTGTGACATGCGGTTCAATTAGGAAAATTATCTCAGTCGAAGCTTAAAATCTTAATATTTCATTAAAATCACTTTATCTTTCATGTCTTGTTAAAAAAATGTGCTAAAATTAACAGTTTGAACTTAAAAAAGCTAAAATCTGAGCTCCACTGTACTACCCAAAAAAAATCATGAGCTGCGACCATAGTCATATGAAAAAAAATCCAGAAACTATTCGGCTTAACTGCAGGCTGTGTAAAAATTAAAGATGTAAGTGGTAAAATGTCCACAGGATGTAGAGTCACAATTTATTCACACTGTTAATTAAAACAAAATTGCAAAAATTAGGTAATAAGCTTTAAGTGATAGATTAATTTATGGATTTATTTAACAATTGTGGTATTTATACTGTGAATATACGATTAAATAACCAGAAATGTCAGTTTTTATTGCAGATTTACAAGTTAATAACAGACAAACGTCCTGTTTTTTTTACTGTTCATTAACTTATAAAAAAAGATTCTTGTTTTTCGTTTGTTTGTTTTTCTTTTTACTATAAATGCATAATTAAAAAGCAGAAAAATAGTCCGTTTTTCACATAGATCTACCACTGAAAAGTAGCAATATAGCTTTGTAGAATGTAGTTTTTATTTTCCCTTTTATTATAGTATCACCATAAGTGAGTAACAGAAAATGTCCCTTTAAAATTTTTTTTTAAAATTTAAAACATTAATTAAAAAAATCCTGAAACACTTTTTTTGCACTTTAGAAACACAATCAAAAACAGTACTTTTAAAAAAAAAAAATATTATGTAGGACTATTACAATAAAAAATGTCCTGTTACTGTTTATTACTTCGGACACACAGAAAATGAACAGAAAATTTCCAGTTTTAATTACAGGACAAAGTCTCTGCAAGGACTTTCCAGTGATTCTACAGTTATTTTATGGATTTATTTAGTGTAGCGTGATCACAAATCACTTTTATATGGTCTTGGTCGCTACTTTAGTCAAGTGAAGAAGTGAATAAAGTATAAAAACGTCTCAGTAAAGTGATTTCCATCTTTGGGTGGAATCATCTTTTCTTACTTTATTATATTAAAGCACTTTAAATTGAGTTTAAAGGTTAAGTTGTTTATCACTACCAGTTAACACCAATGGGAAATCAACCTTTATATGGACCCAGAAGCACTTGAGATTAAATATTTATATGTAATAAAGAGTCACTGACCAGGCGGCGCGATCATACTCCCCCCAGATTCGGACAAACTCGTCCAGATGATGAGGACCCAGGATGGACGAGTCCCTGGTCAGATATTCAAAGTTGTCCATGATCACAGCAACGAACAGGTTCAGCATCTGGATGAAGGAGACACACAGGAAGTAGAGGCGACATGTGAAGATGGATGAAGCTTGAAAGAGAAATCTAGACACGAACTAAAGAGTTTAGTTTTTAAACTAAACGGCATCTTGTTCCAGTTTCCTCGTCTCACCAGAAAAGAGCTGAAGAAGATGAAGGAGACGAAGTAGAAGTAGGCGAAGTCGGATCCACAGCCGCCCTCCTGGTCGCCGGTCAGTACTGCAGGAGGAAGTGAAGGGTCCGTCTCACATTGTTGTCCCCCCAAACACGACAGCATGATCTCCTGCCAGGACTCCCCCGTCGCACTCCTGTTAAACACCAGGAGGAGAAATACCTGAGGATGAGCAGCTGTATGATTGTGTATTATAACTCTAAATTATTATAATTATTAGTTATTATATTGTCTGTAGATTCCCAGGTGGATTTCTGGTTATTTACATTTTTTAAATAGGATTATTATAGGTTAATGTAATTGTTGTCTTTATTTCTGTTAGTTTGTAATGTCCAGAGAGAATTTATTCAATGAGAAAACTTGGATCAGTTTAGAGATTTAAAAAAATAACAATTCACTTTAATTTTAGGTTCGTATTTTCACAGAAATGTGACGGAAATATAGGATTTGTTTGATTTTTAAAAAGAAATTCCCAGTAGGTTGTCCATGAATGAACAGAAATACAGTACTTGTTCATTCCAGTACCTGTTCTGTTATTTTATGGATTTATTTAACTTTTGCCGTTTTTATACTGTAGATGCACCATGAAACAACAAATATGTCATATTTTCACAAAAGATACACCATCAAATAACAGCAAATGTCAATTTTTATTATAGATTTACCATAAAAAATGGAAAACGTCCTGTTTTCTCACTGTTTATACATAAATTGTATCTTATAAAAACATTTTTATAGATCGGGTTAGGATTAGGGTTCTACATTTGCAGTTTTTATACTACAGATATACCATGAAATAACAGATAATGTCAATTTTTGTAATTATATTACCATTAAATAGAAAAATGTCCTGGTCTTATGGTAGATACAACATTAAGAAACAGAAAATGCTGTTTTCTTGTTATAGATACAACATTAAAAATAGAAATGTTCTAGTTTCTTACTATATAATACCATTCAAATACAAAAAAAAAGTCCTGTTACTGCTTGTTACAGTGGAAACACTGTAAATCAACAGATATATTATATTTTTTAAATAACAGAACGACAAGCTTCCACTACTTTCTCTGTTATTTTATGGATTTATTTAATAATTGCAGTATCTTTACTGTAGATATATCATTAAATAACTGCTTCGTTTTACTGTTAATATATCATTCATTTAGAAAACTATATTTGTTTATTATAGATTCACCACTAAAAAGCAAGAAATGTTGTTTTTCACTGTAGATATACGTGTGTTGTCTGCATTTACATTGTTTTCCTTTAAATCTTAATGTCAGTCTTTTATATTGTGTCCTTTTTGTCTTTTATAAGGCATCTAGTGAGTTATTCTGCATGTGTACATTCATGTGTAGATTTCATCCAGATTCAACAGGATACGATGCCACCTTTAAATGTACAGCCGTCTTCCTTTATAACACATGAGAACAAACTTGAACTTGCAGAAACGAACACAATATGAACACTTAACACCCTGAACCAGACACTCGTCTCATTATTCGACCCACCGGCTGCTTTTCAAACACAAAAACCTTCAGAGTGTCTGAAGCCAATCGTTAAGGAGGGAAGTGAATCTGCCTCCTCTGACACAGAGCATCCTCCTGGATACTGGAGAGCAATGCCTCACGGTAACCTAGCAACATCATCCACACTGCATTACAGAAGGCTGTTGGTTAGTAACCAGGATGGAGCGCTGATGATGAACCAGTGGATCAATCATTCAGATTAGAGCTTTGAAACTCTGCAGGCGTCACAGAGTCTCACCTGAACAGCAGCATCAGAGCTCCAGAGAAGGTTTTGAAGTTGTTGTGTTGGGTGATGTGAGTCTCTTCATTCAGCTTAATGTTCCCAAACACCTGATTTACACACAAGAAGCACAAACATCAGGAAGCAGCAGGACTCTGTGTAGAAATGCTACAAGCAGAATGCTAAAGAAATGCTGCGCTAACGTTTTCTGGATGGGTCAGTCAGCTTATAAAGGACCCCAGATGAATTTCAGTGATATAAAAGTCAGCACCATAGCGTCAAAGTAGAGTAAACACTTGTTTGTGTATTTACCTTACACTGTAAAAAAAGAACTTTTTTTTTACCATAAATTTTTAAACAGTTTCTTGTTATTTTACAGATTTTTCCCTGTTGGCTTATATTACAAATAAATAAAGTACAAATTCACATGTTAACACTAAAAATCAGTATTTAAAAAAAATTAATCCATTAAATTATTCAAATTTTAATTTATCTAAAAAATTCTAAAAATTTGCTTTTTTAAAAATAAAATTTTACCATAAAATTTACATTATTAAAGTTGTATTTAAATCAGCAAAAAATCTAATTATTTTACATATTTTGATGCTATTTTAAAAGGAAAATAAATAATAATATAAAATAAAATAAAATATAAAATACTGTATGTTTATATAAATGGTAATATTACGATATATATATATATGATACATTTTGACTGTGAAATAAACATTTTTTAAAAAATGTGTTTAAATCAGCAGAAAGTCTAATTATTTTACAGATATTTGGGGGTATTTTAAAGTCAAATAAAACTGTAAATAATGTATATTTCTATAAATGATAATAAATTATTTTCTACATTTTGACTGTAAAATTACAATTTTCAAAAATGCATTTAAATCAGCAAAAAGTCTCATTATTCACTGTTATTTTAAAGATTATGTGTATTAAAGACTGAAAAGTGGTAAATATTTTTAACTGTTATTTTACAGATAGATTTTCCTAGTTTTCTTAACTTACAGGTAATATCAAGTAAGATATTCATTTACATAATGAGTGTAAAAAACAACAATAATGTCCACATCAAAAATCTGCATTTCTACAAACTTACTCTTTTACGTTTGATGGTATCATGACGCTGTTTTTACTGTTTTTAAATGAGCTAAAAAAAAATTAACATTTACAGTGTTCTAACATTTTTTAATTTAAGTTTTTCTGGCCCCTTTGCAGTCAGATTTTTACTGTTTTTTAACATATTGCTTTTTACAGTGCACATAAATCCTATTCACTCAGCTTATCTTCACTTCATAATTTCCCTGGTCATTTAATTCCCCCCTCCAGTGGCCCTTGATTTAAAGGAGCCCTGATCGACGGGTTTGTCTCCGACCTGCATGCCGATGATGGCGTAGATGAAGAAGAGCATGGCGATGAGCAGGCAGACGTAAGGCAGAGCCTTGAAGGACTGGACGAAGGTCCACAGCAGGATCCGGATGGTGTAGCCTTGCCTCAGCAGCTTGATCAGACGAGCAGCTCGGAACAGCTTCAGGAAGCTCATGTTGAATGTGTCGACAAACTGACAGACAAACAGCAGATCACACAGGTTGGAGAATAACTTCTGCTCCACCGTCTCTGATTTACCTGAACTGTTTTAAAGCATAAAATATGGATATTAATAAAAATATCTCTGGAATTTTGGTTTGACACATCAAGTAAAAACAGCCTTTCAACTCATTCTCAGTCGGCTTCTTCCTCCCACATATTTAGCTTCGAGGCTGTTTGAACGACAACATCTCAGGACATATTAAAGATAAAACCCTAAAATTTTCACTGTTATTTCTCATAATGTCATTTATTCAGAATCTGCAACACTGCACAAGTAGATCCAATAATCTCTGTCTATGGGTGAGTGGAAATATGAAAAAATGAATAAGTAAACGTCATAAAAAGTCCCATCTTTGAGCTCAAATCAACAAAAAAAAATGATACTGCAGAAGTCAACTAGTGATATTGTCTGAACCACATGTAGCTGCATGTCATAATAATACAAAACACTTTTTAATATGAAAAACTTGGTCACCAAAATTTCTACAATTTGCAATTTGAGTGTTTTTTCTTTTTCTATTACATAGTTTGACCTTTTATTGTGTCAAAGTCAGCTAAAAAGATGATTATTTTACACATATTTATTATTATTTTCACAGCTTTTAAAGCTTTTTAATGTTATTTTCCATTTTTTACATGCTTGCGCAGAAAAGCACTGAATTTTTTTTGTTTATTACGGGACCAGGTTAAAGCAAACTATTCATTAAGACATGCAGAATAAAGCAATTTTGATGACATAGATTTGGCTGTTTTATCTCACCAAGACTTATGTCACACATGATACATTCATGGACAGTCGGAAAGTTTTTCTCCATTTTTTGCAAAGTGTTTCTACAGATTTTCACCATTTTTTAATTAAGGATATATTCTTTGAAGTCTACATAAAATCATATTCATTCAACTTAGTTTCACTTTATATTAAGATGAACATGCCTTTATTGTCATGAGAATACAGTGAAACTCTGTTGGCAATCTCTACAGTAGCAGCATGGGTCATAGGAAATATAAGAATATATGCATAAATTAAATCTAATAAACACAGAGGTATTAACACAAGTAACAGCAGGAATGTAATGTACAGTACGGTGCATTCATAGAGTGTCCACTGATCAATTATTACCTCCACCAAGGAGGTCATGTTTTTGCTGTCATTGGTTTGTTTGTTTGTTTGTTTGTGTTCAAAATAACTCGAAAAGTAATGGACGGATTTGGATGAAGTTTTCAGGAAATGTGTGAAATGGGACAAGAAAGAAATGATGAAATTTTGGGAGTGATCCGGATCACCGTCTGGATCCAGGATTCTGTTTTAATTTAAGGATACTTTGTAATTGGTAGATTGTGTTGGGGGTGGACTGAAGCTGCTTGGTGGAGGTCTGTGCTCTCTGAGGGCTTTTCTACTTTTAATTTCATCTAGAAAAAGTTGAAACTCTGTGCTGTTGGAAAGCGTTTTGAGTTTTTGACACTGGAGCCTGACACCAGAGTTGGCAGGTCTGAGTACTAGAACCACAGTGGCGTTCTACAGCCTTGGCGGCACTCGGCAGCGCTAGTCAGCACTCGGCGGCGGCGCACAGGACTATTCGAATATCAAAATTATTGTCCAAATACCACCACAACCAACCAATATTCAGATATTCCTATATTCAGGACCAGCCCTAATATTCCGTTTGTAAAGCAGCTAAGCTACCATACTGTTGGTTAGCTAACTTAGCCACTCTAGGCTACTTGGAACTACACCGTACTTGGCCTTAAGGTCAGCCTTATTCCATCTTGCTCAAACCTCCTGCTGCTTATTTATTGTCACAAAGCTGTAAATTGGGACGTCTTGTTCAAACTAAGTAGTTGTTTTTGACATAGAGCTGTTTGTCCTCAAATGCAGCTGCAACAGAAGTCCTATTTAGCAAAATCAAACCAAATTCTCCAGAGGAACATTTCTTGTTTTATCCTACTTATTTTATCCATTGAGCATCCTCCAGTTAATTTGTTAGAATAAAGAACCAACATATATTTATGTGTCCAGTGTTGATTTCGCCGGACAACACAATGATACTTCGTCATTTGGAGATTGTGTTGGGGTGGACTGAAGCTGCTTGGTGGAGGTCTGCGCTCTATGAGGGCTTTTCTAGTTGCAAATGTTTTTACAGTGATGAGTGTAATGGGGTTTGGGGACGTTATGAGTTCAAACTCTCTACAGCTCTGGAGTAGAAGCTGTTCCTCAGTCTGTTTGACCGAGTGGATGGTTCTCAGTCTGCCTGAGGAGGAGGGAGGTGAACAGGGGGTGACCTGGTGCTGGCGGCTCGTCTGTGGTTGGTCACAAAGTTATTTTTGTTTAACTCTGATAACTGGTTTGAGCAGGTTTGACAAGCTGCACCGCAAAAAACAAATATATTGTTCGACATCCTGATTCCAGCAGCGCTTTGGAGTTTTAAAATGTGTTTCAGTGAGTTTAAAGGATTTGATATATCGATGTAAAATGTCACAGCAACCTTTTAAAATATCCAGAGTTCATGATGGAGTTTTAAGATAATCAGAGATGCTTGAGCAGAAGGATCCTGATGGTTTTAGGTGGAATAAACTCGAAGTAGATGGGAGAAGTTGACTCTCTTTGCCTGCTCTAGTCATGTTTTCATTACCTGCAGGTCGACCACGATCTCAGTGATGCTTCCCAACACGGTGATGAAGTCAAAGATGTTCCACGTGTCTCGAAAGTAGTTCTGTTCAGACAGGAGACATGTTCTCGGTCATTTTTCTGCACAGCTCTTGGTTTCACACTCAGACTGCTCTTTTCTCTCACCAGGAAGCCGAAGGCCATGATCTTGAGGACGCACTCGACCGAGAACAGAACCGTGAAGGCCGTGTTCAGGTGCTTCAGGACGGCTTCGTAGGCCGGCGGGGCGGAGTAGTACTGGAAACACAGAGGAGGAGGGTTAACTGAGAGCTGAGACAGGAGGTGGAATATTCCCAGCACATGAAGCTGCTCCGTGATCTCAGCCTGAACTTCAGCCTGCAGATCTGCAGCTTGATGGAAGATTCCTGCAGACCCATAAATAGAGCTTCTGTCTGTGCACCTCTCATCTGTCGCACTATAAAAGGAGTCATTCCTCCGAGGCCGGCAGCCACCGTTAATGAGGTCATGCTAAATAGCAGCGCCTGGACGTTATAGATCAATATTTAATACCGGCTGAGTCACTCAGCGTCTGTCTGGCTGTCCGTCTGTCCGTCTGAACAACCAGGAAAAGGCCAGTTCAGGAAATAAATACTGCTTGAGGGGAGGACGGAGGAGGAGGATGCAAAATAAAAACATCATCTGGGCTGATTTTAAAATGTCAACAGTTCATAACAGAAAATACTGAAGCGCTGCGAAGCAAAACAAGGTGTGTTTTTCCTGTGAACAAGCACAGGCGTGTGGAGAATGACCCAAGGAGTCAGAGAAAAGAGACGTAGAGAATCAGCTTCATCCTCACAGAGTTTAGGGATTTTCTTTTAACAATTTCATGTTATTTTACAGATTTTTCCAGGTTTGTTAAACTACAGCTATAACTGGTAAAATCACAGAAAAAAGATTAATTTTAATTAATTAAAAAATGTTAATTATTATATTATTATTAATGTCTACATCAAAAAACATAATATATAATTATTTTACAGATTTTTCCTGGTTTGTAAAACTACAAATATAACTGGTAAAATCACCAGTTTTTACCTTTAGAAAAAAGGCTTCATTTAAATTATTTCATTTTAAAAATGAATTAATAATGGCTACATCGAAAACTGCATTTTCATAAATGGTAATTTGTTCTTGGAAGTTTGACTGTAAATTTGCACTATTTTTGGGGGGATTTAAGTGAAGTTAAATTACAACAGTAGCTATTAAAATTCAAGAAAAAAATAATAATTTACATATCACTCATTTAAAAAAACAGGCTAAACTGTAAATAAGGTCCACATCAAAAATCTTTTTAAAAAATTACATTTAAATTAGCAAAAATATTCATTATTTTACTAATATTTGGCATTATTTTTCTAAAAAAAATATGTCATGGCTTCTTCAGTTTTTTTAAACTACAGATAATATCAAGTAAATGAACTGAAAAGAGTATTTAGTTAATATAAAGAAAATTGCAAATAATGTCCACCTCAAAATAATTAACTAAATAAATTTAAAATAATTAAAAATAAATAATTTTTCAGTAAGTGGTAATTCATTATTTCACAACTTTTGAACATAAAATTACACTGCGTTTTTTACTGTATTCAAATCACCAGCATATATCATTAACGTAATAGTAAAATAAATAATCATAATAATAATAATAATAATAATAATAGGAATAATAATATATTATTTGTATATTATGAAATTCTAAAATAAAAAATTATATGATATATTAATTATATTAATATATAGACATATTAATATAATTAATATATTCAATATTAATTTACTCATATTTGTCATTATTTTTCAAGAAAAATTGTATTTAGTAAAGATGGAAAATTGGTAAATATTTTTTAATCTGTTATTTTACAGATTTTCTCTGTTTTGTTAAATTACAAATAATATTTATTAAAACCACAAAAATGGACTAATTGGCATTTTGACTTTGTATTTATAGAAATGGTAATTCCTTCATTTACGAAATTACAGCTTATATCAGCTAAAAATATTCGTAGCTAAAAATATCATTATTACATCACATATTTTATTCTGTCCTCTCATTAATCACTCATCTAAGGTTCTGACGTCACTGAATGATCCTGCAGAGCGGAGCGTTTCTCACCTTCATCATCAGCACGATGGTGTTGAGAGCGATCATGGCGAGGACGGTGTACTCGAAGGAAGGCGACACCACGAAATGCCACAACCGGTACTGGAACGTGTGTCGGTTCTGAGGCATGTAGCGGGTCAGAGGCTTGGCGCTGATGGCGAAGTCTATGCAGGCTCTCTGGAAACACAACAGAACAAACAAACACAGATGAAACAGAGAAAAACAGTCGGTTTAACTCTGCTGTCTGTCTTTCTGGTCGCTTTAACCCTCTGAAGCTTCTGCACATTCTTTTATTTGCTCCTGTCTTCCGCCTCTATGGAAACAGAACAACCACGACTAGAAGGGGATGTTTAGCCTGATTCAATGCCATAAATCATGACAAAATGAAAATAAAGGAAAATATGGAATCAGTATGTGCAACAAGTTTTGCTAGCTTTAGCTTGCTCCTCTGTTCACTGTTTTTGAGCCATGCTGCATTTATTGCATTGATCCATTATGTTTGATTTTCCTCTCAGTCTTTCTTGTCATCTTCTTTCTGCTCTGAGGAAACACTTCTTGCATCCATCCATCCATCCATCCATTATCTATACACTGCTTAATTGTCTGTAGGGTCACAGGGGGGCTGGAGTCTATCCCAGCCAACTCGGGCGAAGGTCACCAGTCTATCCCAGGGCCACACATGGAGACAGACAACCAAACACAATCTAATCAGACAATTTAGAATCACCAATTGTGCTTTTGGACTGTGGGAGGAAGCCGGTGAAAACCCACATTGCAAAGGGGGAGAACATGCAAACTCCACACAGAAAGATCCCAGGCGTCCTAACCGGGACGCGAACCGGGGATCTTGTAGCTGTGAGGCGACGCTGCTAACCACCGAGCCACTGTGCAGCCAACACTGCCTGTAGCTCACCTGAAATACCTCTTAATTTTTGTGACATGACCGACGTCTGAACGTTTCATTAACTCTCCAAACAAGACGTGATGCAGTTCGGCTTCATGCCAATAAAGAATGCTTTCCCTTTCACCTCATTCTTCTCCAGGCTGCACTCCTCCATCATCTTGTCTCCCTGCTCCTGGAAGGTGATGATGATGAGGGCGACGAAGATGTTGACGAAGAAGAAGGGAAAGACGACGAAGTAGATGACGTAGAAGATGGACATCTCCATCCTGTTGCCGTGGCTCGGACCTCGATCCTCCTCCGTCACGTCCACAGAGTGCTGCAGGACTCTGGAGAAACACAGTGAAAATGAATCCAAACTTTAACCGCAGCTTCTGTCCTGCTGTAAGTATTTTATTTTGAAAAGCCAGCTGTTGCACCAACCCTGATCAGTTCCTTCCAGCATCTTTGAGCTTTTACTACTTTTCAAACCTCTTCTTTACTTTTAGCAGGCAGTCAAACTGAAGATCAGCCCTTCGAACAAACGGCCACAGCTCAAAAACCATGAGTTGTATTGAAAAAATTCTTCCACCGTGTGAAGCGCAATCTTGTTCTGAGCATTCTGATGTATTTTCATGTCTGTACTGTGTTTTCAACAGATTTGGTGGCAGGTTAGAGAGACTCAACACTTCTGATTTTCACCTGAAAGTTTGGAGCTCCATATATACATAACGGGAGTGAATGAGACTTTTGGTCGACACACTTTGTGCTCTGAGGAGATTTGTAAAAAAAACCATAAGTCATAAAACAATGAGAGTCACAGCGTGTGAAAGAGGGCAAGAATGCCTCAGTGTTTATCTAGTAATTGCTCATGTTGAGGAGAAACCGTGAGAAGGAGACGAGGTTAACAGCACTTCTTTCAAAAAAAATTCTTCTCGTCAAAATTTCAGTCTGAGTGAAGAACAATTCTGGACTTGTGGGAAATTCACCAAACTTAAACTGCGACTGCGTGAAAACCGCAAAAGATATCAAAACACAGATTTAGATCAGTCACATTCAAAGCCTTTTGGACTGTTCAAACTTTGAATGGAGTTTCTACAGTAAAGCATGCCAGAGCGACAGGGCTCCAAAGACGGCTGTGTTCCGGCAGCGGTCCGGCTGACCTCCCATTCATTTCTATGGGGATTTTTAAGGCAGCGTTTCTACGACTTTTGTAAAAACCGTACGATGAATCGCTTCCAAAAGTCACATCACACCGATCTCAGTTGAGCCGCACGTTTTGATGTATAATTTAAATGGGTTTTCTCAAAGCTGCTGGATGAGTCAGGTGCCTAAAATCCTGTTGGGAGAATCTATAATAAGAATGAGCCCGAGGAATAGCAGCCATTGAGCTCCAATGGTTCTGCATTGGCTCGTTTAATAAACCCATAACGACCTAAAAGAAAGAGCAAGAAAGACGGCTCATTTTATTCACAAATAATGTGTCAAACTGCTTCTGAACAAGCTCTGTGTGCGGGGAAATTTCCGCTTTAAAGATCGGGAAACTTCAATATATCATGTGTTGGAGCAGCTTTTAGTTCTGGCAGAAAACTTCCAGGGGTGGAGATCAAATCCGCTCTAATGTGGAATAAATCCCTTCAATTCATTAACGGGGTTGGAACGGCACAAAGCCCCCGGCAGCGACATGTTGGAGGTGATGAGCGGCAGGATCTTTGTTTAATTAATCAGATTTCCCTCCATCAAAGGTCAGATCGGACTATTACCGAAGAACAAGGCAGGTGCTGAAAGGTTATGACGCCCATAAAAAGCTAACGAGAGGGAGGCGCTCCGTCCTGATTCCACTCACTGAGGCCATCCCTCCCCGGTGGAGACGGTGAACAGAGTCAGCAGGGCCCAGATGACGTTGTCGTAGTGGAACTCGTGTCTCTTCCAGTCGCGACGCTTCACCTCCTTCTTGTCCTTCCCGTAGTCGATGTAATAGCCCCTGAAGGGAAGGACGCAATCAGAGCTCCACGTGAGAAGAAAACCAGGGTGGAATTAAGAGAATCATACACTGTAAAACTAAATCTTGTTAAAACAAAAGGTGTAAGAAAATGCACGAAAAAATTGTGAAAAAAATTTAAAAAAACAGTGGAAATTACAAAAAAAATCTGTAAAATAATGATATTTTAATGCATTTAATTACTGTAAAACAGTGTAATTTTAGGGTGAAATGTAAAAAAACTAATTGCTAATTGTAAAATACAGGAGGTCAACTTGAGTTAAACAGTTAAAGAAATATCTACTGTTTTTAAATCCTTAATATATGTAATTTTTCTTTTATATCATGGCAAATATCTGTAAATAAACAACAGTTTAAAAATATTTACAAATATAAATTCTAAATACATATACTTTTTCTTTTAAATTACAGTAAATATCTGTGAAATGGTAAAAAAAAAAAATCATAAAATTGCAGTTTTAAAAAATATTTACCATTTTAAATTCTTAACATAATTTAATTAAAATTAAAAACATAATTTAATATAAAAATATATGTGAAATTATGTTTTCTTTTGCCTGATTTTAATACAGAAAAAACAAGCAAACAGAAAAACAGAAAAATTACAGTTTAAAAATATATTTATTTAAAAATTTTGAATTTTTATTAAATATATTTTTCCTTTAAAATACCATCAAATACCATTAATTTAATACTGATATGTTTGACTAATTTAAATAAAGCAGACACAATCAATAAATCTTTGAGATAATAGTTAAAAATACATATTTACATGTATTTATTTATTGACATCATCTTAATTTCAAATAACAGCATATATCTGTGAAATAATGGATGATTTGAATACTGTAAAAACATAAGTCATTATTATCATAACAAATTATTTACAAATTCTGAATTCTGACTATGCATATCTTTTTTCTTACAGATAATGTCAAATATCTGTAAAATAGGGATCTTTTTGGCTGATTTAAATACAGCAAAAAATATTAAATAAATTTGTAAAATAACAGTTTTTTTTTTTTTTTTACAAATTTTAAATTCTTAACATGCATTTATTTTCGAATAATCACAAGTATCAGTCAAATAATGTTTTGCTAATTATATTTTAATTTATTATTATTATTATCATCATTAATATTTGTATTATTATTTGGATTTTATTTATATTTTTAAATGAATTTTATAATTATACTTTTTTTAATACCTTAAAAAAAGTGGAATTTTGCAACCAAACATGGTAAATGTAATGATTTACCATTCATAAAAGCAGAGGTTTTTAATGTGGACATTATTTAGAGTTTTGTCTTGTTTTCTTTTTATGGTTAACACGTAAATTAATACATTTTTTTCTGTGATATTCTAGTTGTCATCTGTAATTTAACAAAACAGGAAAATTGTGTAAAGAAAACAATTTTTTTCTTTTTTAAACTGAAGTTAACACTGTTGAAGGGCATTTATTTTCAATAGTGAACAATTAAGAGACGACTTTTTAATATTTCTAACAGGTTTGTTAACTTTGCTGCTGACATTTAAAAGGACACGGAGCCACTCGGGTGTTTTGTCCTTGAAGCAAACGATGAAAGCAAAGAGGAATAAATGAATATATTACACTAATTAACTCGTGGAACGGTGGGAAACAAGAAAAATAATGGAACTGAAGAAAGAAAGGGAGTCTTACACAAAAGAGCACCACAGGAAAAAGATGGTGAGTGGATAGAAATGAGTAATTAAGACTGAAAGGAGCACAGAGAAACGGAAGGAAGATGAAATAACAAAGAACAGATATAGAAATGAGGAAGTAAACGAGGATTACTGGCAGTCCTTCTCCGTGTCCTTTGAACTGTCGGTACAGTAGAAGAACTTCCCCTTGAAGAGCTGCACAGCGATGACGGCGAAGATGAACATGAAGAGCTTGTAGACGATTAAGATGTTGAAGACGTTCTTTAGAGACGTCACCACGCAGTCGAACACGGCCTGGAAGACACGAGATGGGAAAAAAATAAAGTAAGAACCCCAAAACTCTTGTTATCTTCAAAAAAAATCACCAGAACTACACATTTATCAGAACCAGAAACCATAAAAACACAGAAAGAATTCCTGGACTGAGTTGGGAAAATGAACCAAATCTTAGCGTTTCATTATAATCACTTTATTCTACATTTAAAAATTCAACAAAAATAAATAATTTGCTATGGACTGATTCTGTAAAAAACAAAAAATTCTGCAGTCTTCAGCACAACTGTGGAGCCATTAGTGACTCGGCTGTGACCGACAGTTATGTGATAAAAATTCAGCGAGTTTTCAGGTTGAACTGCAGGCAGTGTTTAAACAAAGCACAGGAGACAAGTATGGAAGCAAAGTAAAAACATATACAGTTAAATATCTACAGAGTCGCCAGGTTTGTTTCAGGTGTTTTTTTTATTTTTACAAACTAAATAATGTTCTTTTAATCTTTTTTTTATGATTTATTGCATTATAACTGTGTCACAGGTGTTTTTTTCTGACAATCTTTGAACTAATAATGTGAGACATAACGTCCAGTTAGAAAACGTAACCAAATCTAACCGTAAATTTGAGATATTTCATCCAAATCATTTTACTACCTCCGCCAAAGAGGTTATGTGATGGCTGGGGTTGGTTTGTTTCTTTCTTTGTTTTGGGCAAAATAACTCGAAAAGTTATAGACGAATTTGGATTAATTGATAAAAATGCAAGTTTTCGGTATTTTCTGGCCTTTTTTGTTTACACATAAGTAAGTAAGTAAACTTTATTTGCATAGCACTTTTCACAGACAGCAGCCACAAAGTGCTTCACAGTAAAAAATAGAGAGAAAATAAAACACACATATATATATACATGAATAAAAAAGGTCATGAAGACAAATAAAATACAGCCAAACACAACAATGGGTCAATTCGGACTAGAATGTTGCTGAAACCGATACGTTTTTAGGTGCTTTTTGAAAGCATCCACTGAGCCCAGAGAGCGCAGGTCTAAAGGAAGTTCGTTCCAGAGGCGCGGCGGCTTTGAAAGATCGATCTCCTAGAGTTTTAGAGCAAGTTCGAGGAACCATCAGCAGGTTCTGCCCAGAAGACCTCAGGCTTCGAGCTGAGCTGTACGGCTTAATTAGGTTAACTATGAAAGTAGGAGCCTGACCATGTAGGGCTCTGAAGGTCAGCACTAAGATTTTAAATTGGACACAACAAGGAGCCAGTGGAGAGATTTTAAAATGGGCGTAATGTGGGACCTCCTGTTGGTACTGTACTATGACTACTACACTACTAAAACGACTACTACAACTACTATGACTACTACACTACTAAAACGACTACTACAACTACTATGACTACTACTACTCCGATTACGACTACTACCACTACCACTGCCACTACTATGACCACTACAATGACTGTGGGACTTCCTGTTGGTGCTGGTCAACAGCCTCGCAGCTGAGTTTTGGACGTACTGGAGGCGAGTCAGCTCTTTCTTATTGAGACAAGTGAACAGGCTGTTGCAGTAGTCCAGCCGCGAGGACACAAACGCATGAATAATCATTTCAAGCTCATCTTTAGACACCATGGGCCTGAGCTTTGCGATACTGCGCAGCTGAAAGAAGCAGTTTTTAACCAGCTGTCTTGAATGGTGCTCTAGTGACATGGCTTCATCAAAGATCATCCCAAGATTCCTCCGTTTAGTTTTAGCAGAGAGGCTCAGATCACCTAAGTGCTGCTTAATAGTGGGGATGACACTATCTGGGGCAATAATAAGCGTCTCCGTTTTTTCTGAGTTCAGTTGAAGACTGCTGTCGCTTAACCACTGCTTAGTTTCTGTCAAGCAGTTAATTAAGGAGCTCAGTTTGTGAACTTCAGAAGCCTTGAATGAGCAGTACAACTGAAGGTCGTCAGCAAATAGATGATAGGAGACATCACTGAACTGCTGGATTATCCGACCGAGAGGAAGAACATACAACAAAAACAGGAGGGGTTGGTCGTCCACATGTATGACTATTTCCTAGTTTGTGATCTAGTATCCACTGCAGACTTTCTATTTGTGGTCTATAATACTCTCCAGTACAGTGCAGGACTGTCTGTCTGAAACAAACCGGACTGAAGCTGCAGATATTTAACCTTTGCTGAGACGTCTGGTGGCTGCACATCTTAGAATACAGCTCACGTATTATAAGAGGTGGTTTCTGATTTGTAGTCGTCCTTTGCAGTGACTTCTCTTAGATTCAGAGAGCTGCAAGGAACTCTGGGGATTTTCAAGAATCATGTTGCTTGTACGTTCCTGGAGGATCCTTTAACTGCTGGATTCAAAGAAGAGAAGGAACCTCTAGTAACTCAAAAAGGGTCTTGAAGGATTTTCAGTGTGGTTCAACCAAGACTTTATACCTTCATTTACAGTTTGTCCTTTTAATTTTGTCTTAAATGCTTAGTTTATTGTGTATATTGCTATATTTCAACATGTATATAATAATAATATAATCAGATCTATAATCAAAGTATGTATTATAGCCCAGTAAGGCAGTATTTTAGGTATAATCACATCATAAAAACACTACAGGGTCTGAACTGCCATGTTTAGTCTTGTTGGGCTACTTTCATAATAACATTTATAATCCTTTTTACTTGTTGTCTCAGATGTGTTGTATAAAAACATTGTCTTAACTGCACTATTTTAAATGTCAAAATCTGCATAAAATACAAAATCTGTAGGTGTTGAAGAAGAAACCAGGACTCTCTATCTGTTGTGTTGCTGCTGCAGTAGGAATAAACTATATAAACTACATTATTTGAAGTTTATCACAGGTCAGGATCAGCTTTCCATCACTGATGATTCATAAAACACTAAAAATGATCACAGGTTCCAGTTTTTAGACATTAAACTATGGAGCTCTTTTGAACAACACAGGAGATATAATGAAACAGACGTTTTAGATATGACTATGACTACGACTACAGCCACTACTATGACTGCTATTACGACTACTACTAGGGCTACAATTAATACTACTACACTACTACGACTACTACTACTACTACTACTATTACGACTACTACTAGTAGTATTACGACTAGTACTACTACTGCTATGACCACTGCTACGACTACAACTACTACTATAACTATGACTACTACGACTACTACTACAGCTACTACTACTACTATTACTACTACAACTATGACTACTACTACTACTCCGACTACTACTACTACGGCTGCCACTACTACGACCACTACTATGACTACTACACTACTAAAACGACTACTACAACTACTATGACTACTACTACTCCGATTACTACTACTACCACTACCACTGCCACTACTATGACCACTACTATGACTAATATTATGACTACTACACTACTGCTACTACTACGACCACTACAACTACTATGACTACTACTACTACGACTACCACTACTACTACAACTACCATTACCACTACCACTACTACTACTACAACTACTACGACTACTACTACTATGACTACTACTACGACTACCACTACTACTATAACTACCATTACCACTACTACTACTACTACTACTACGACTACTACTACTACTACTACTACTACTACGACTACTACGACTATGACTACTATGACCACTATGACTACGACCTTGATGGTCTCCTTAGTCTAAGAGTGTAATGATAAGAACCCTACTTACCTAAATGTGTTTAGGAACATCTACAATACTGTTTATTATTTTTTCTAATGAGTAGGTGACTACTACTACTATGAGTATGACTACTACTACGACTACTACTACTATGACTACTATGACTACGACCTTGATGGTCTCCATATTCTAAGAGCATAATGATAAGAACCCTACTTACCTAAATGTGTTTAGGAACATCTACAATACTGTTTATTATTTTTTCTAATGAGTAGGTGACTACTACTACTATGAGTATGACTACTACTACGACTACTACTACTATGACTACTATGACTACGACCTTGATGGTCTCCATATTCTAAGAGCATAATGATAAGAACCCTACTTACCTAAATGTGTTTAGGAACATCTACAATACTGTTTATTATTTTTTCTAATGAGTGGGTGACTACTACTACTATGAGTATGACTACTACTACTACTACTACCACTACTATGACTACGTACTACTAACACTACTACTAACACCACAACGACTAATAATTATAACAATAATGACTTCAGAATGGAACCCCAAAACTCTGTCAAGCAGTTCTTTAAAGAACCTACTGCTACAACAACAACTACTACTACTACTGGGTAAAGCAGTTTTTTTAAATAACCTTTCCATAAATAACCATCCTAAACTATGTTCCTCCACAGCAGCGATTGTGAAGAACCTCAAAAGGTTTCGTGAGGTTCTTCTGCCTTTCAGAGTTCAGCTCAGGCTGTTGAGGATGAAAAACTGGACCCATAAACTGACGGTCAAAGGTCTCCTCTGTTCTGTCTGTGGGAGGTTTGGAGATATCAGCTCTGACAACATGTCTTCATGCTTCGCTGCTCTCAGTTTGTCTCTTCACGGGTTATTGGCTCGTCTGATTCCTGCTCTGCTCTCAGGTTTACAAAATGCAGATTGGAGAGAAGAACGGAAGAACTTGTCTATTATGTAATTCCAGGTTTAAAGCCCCCTATAGATGTTGTTACTTACCCAATTTGTCTTTCCATTTTTTAAAAAGATTTACCACGTGGAGCATATTGGACCATTGGTGTCATCCAGTTGTTGTTTTTATCCTTTTGATTGCTCAGAATGACAGAAATGGAAAGAAATCTTATGAATAAACCATAAAAAGTCTCTGACCTTGAGTTTGGGGAGCCTCTTGATGGTCTTTAGAGGTCTGAGGACTCGCAGGACCCTCAGAGATTTGATGGTTTTTATGTCCCGTCCTTTATTATTCCTGTTCAGAAAGAATAAGTCTGAAATTCAAACCTGAGCTGCACAAAAAACATCACATTTTTAGACCCTCTTTTATCTTGCATCACCTTTTTTCATCTACCCTCACAGTATCTCACATATTCTACTAATGCACGTTCATAAAAACTCAAATTTGCACATTCAAAGTTGCTATCTCTACCAAAAGAGGAGTTTTTTTGTTGTATTTTACCCCATCACATTGCTGCAGGGTCCCACAGAGGCATCATCCACATAAAAACAGAGAGAGAGGAACGTTCACATCAACAGTCATAGAGCCATAAATAACATGAAGCGGATGATGCAGAAAGATAACTCACAGCTGATTTAAAGACACTGTAATGTTTGGACAGACGAGACTAATAAAAACAAATCATGCGACTGACGTGAGGGCGAAGGCCACCAGCGCTCCGACCACCACGATGAAGTCCAGGATGTTCCACAGGTCTCTGAAGTAGGAGCCGTCGTGGAGGATCAGACCCTGGTCAATCATCTGAGGGCGACACGGTGAGTCAGGCTGAGGTATTTCTGTCTCGGTGTGTGAGTTATGGAGGATGAAGCTCCTGAACTGGCTGCATCGAATAAATACGGGCTCAGACAACAGCAGCAGCGGATCCTAACTCTGGGTCGGCAACCTCGGTAGGCGTCACCACATAAATCTGAGTGGTGGTGAGACGATAAGGCGCAAAAGAGAGCAGTAAAAATGTATTTCTGCTGCACAGCGTTACACCTATTACTCTTATATTTGCTCTTTTGTTATAAACTGCTGGTTAATTTAAGTCTTTGGAACTCAGACAGTGATTCAAATAGAAGAAGAAACTATTGCCGAGTGCAGGAATCGTGCGTGAAAATAACACAGTTTGCTTTTTGATCTGTTTTTGGAGAGTTCCGGCTGATTTGAATGGTTCTCTAACCCTATAAACCCCACCAGCTGGTTTGAAATGCATGTTTTATTTGAAAAAAACAGCAAGCAAATTGTAAAAACAGAAAGAATTGTCAGATTTTTGACTTACCTTGAACTACTCATTCGTGACGTCAAAACTAAGCTCGCGATATTTCGTCAAAATCTGTTTTTTCAATTTAAAAATCTCCTAAAAATAAACAATTTGCATTAATGAGATTCTGTGAAAAACAAAAAAAATCTGCACTCCTCTGCCCAACTGTAAAGCTATTAATGATTCAGCTGCAACCAACAGCCATATTATAAAAATTCAGAGACTTTTTGAGCAGAACTAGGCTGAACTGAAGGTTGTGATTACACAGCCTGCAGTTCAGCCAAGTCCAGCCCTGCAGATATGAGGCAAGTACAGAAAAAACTTAAAAAATGAGTAGTATAATATTAATAGTATGCATTTGTAACACTTCTGAACATTTGGAAAAGTGCTGTACAAGTTGATTAAATTTTTTCCCCAATTTTTGTAATACAATTAATCAAAGAAATCCAGCTTTCATTTTTTTCTTTTTTCTTTTTTTATTTTAGAATTCATGGCCTTATAATATTATTATACTGCACATAAGACATGCTTAAGATATCTCTACTTCTAGCCATGGTTGTGCTGTTTC
Source organism: Dascyllus trimaculatus (assembly GCA_024666655.1). Taxonomy (NCBI): domain Eukaryota; kingdom Metazoa; phylum Chordata; class Actinopteri; family Pomacentridae; genus Dascyllus; species Dascyllus trimaculatus. Next base: position 31,857,533 of record CM045446.1, read on the forward strand.
CATAAAGGTGCAGGAGTTTATACTGCAGTGAAAAATGAGATTACAGTGAGTAAAAATGTGACAGCAGCAAATAAACTGCTTAAAGTGCTGAGGAAAGTGTGGTTAAACCAGGTACAATTACATGTTTCAGCACCATGTCTTGTCCAGATGAAATAATTGCACCATTTAAACACAGTGACTCACCTTTATGATCATCTCAAATGTGAAGACTCCAGTGAAGACGTAATCAAAATAGCGCAGAACCTGTAAAACCCATCAGACAGCAGCAGAAACACAGTCAGAGAAAAACCTCAAAATCCGACATGTGCTGAGTTTAAAAACACAAATGTGATCTTTATAAAAATGAAACCCTTTGACTTGTCGTGACGACGTCATGACATTTACCGCTGCGCTATTCCTCCGGCTCTCAGAAGCCATTTAGTATGAAACGGTCTCCTAATATGATTTTAATACAACACAGGATGATTAGCCACATTCCTCCCATAAACCACCAGGCTCCCACTGTCTCATCTGCCTTCCTCATCAGAGATTTAATTGCCCCCCATCAAGAAACGTTAGCGGCCTTTTGCAAAACAATTTGAGGGATTTTTTTTTAAAAGAAATGATTTCTTTTTGTTCTTAATGGTACTTGAGCTGCCTATTATAGATGCAGGGAGCTAAGACGCCCAGGGCACAGATAAAGACTGATTGGAATCACATCTCTGGAGTTAACAGGGAGCTGGAGGATGGCCGAGTGTAGCAGAAATATTCTATTGTAACCCCAAAAAACCCACCAGGAGGGGTTTGAAAGGCTGTTATCGTTTAAAAGATCATCACAACTGCACAATTTATCAGAGCAAGAAACTCTAAAACAGAACAAAATTTCAACGTTTCAGTGGATTTTGGACTAATCATGTGTGGCTTGCAGTTCCATCATTTCTCATTCAAAAATTCGGCAAAAATAAACCATTTGGACTAACTATATTCTGTAAAAAATTAAAAAATCTACATTTTTCAGCACAACAGTTAAGCCATGAGTGGCCGAGCTGCAACCAGCAGCTACACAACAAAAATTCAGGGATTTTCGGATGAACTGCAGGCAGTGTTCACAAAGAGCAGGTAGAAGACGAGTAGGGAAACAAAAAATAACAACAAAATAAAATATGAATGAAAAAAATGTAAGCAGTAAAAGATCCACAGTATGTAGAGTCACCTATTCATCCCCAGTGTTGGTAACACATGTAGACATTTGAAAAAATATTCCATGTGCTGCATATTACAGGTTTTTTCAACTTTTACATAACAAATATTCAAACAAATTAGCTTTGTTTAGTCCTTTGTATGATTTACGGCATTATAACTGTTTCAGACTGACACAACATAGATTTTTAATTCCCTCTACTTCTAGTCATGGTTGTGCTGTTTCCATAGAGGTGCAGGGATTTCTATTACAGTATAAATTGAGGCCAGAGTGACAAAAAAGCTTTGACAAGAACAAAAGAAACCACTTGGGATCCAGAGGGTTAATTAAGTCATTATTGTCTCCTACACCAATGTGAACACACACCTTATTCCAGTCGGAGGAGGTGGCTACAGGGTCCTCAGCAGCCAAAGCTATGCTGCTGGCAGCTATGACCAGCAGGATGGACATCTCAAAGTACCGGAGGTTCACCACATAGTGACAGGCTCGTCGCACCCTGAAGGAGAGCAGAGGTTGGTCAGCATAGTTACTCTGTGGTGGTGGATACAGATGTTGTTAATGGGTTCATGGGATTAAACAACATGCATGTTTTGAAACACATCAGAAATAGTCAGACATTGTGGAGCTAGATGAGAAAATCAACGCCACTCGGACATTTATACAGTAAATATGAATCTATGAACAGCTACCACAAGTCACCTTAGTTTAGCGTAAATGTGAAAAGTGAGAAAACAACATGCTGTGGTTTTACTCTGGGTTATGTGCCTATTATGTGATTATTTCTTAGTCGGGCTGTGGAGTCTTGTTATCAGGCAACCAGTGGAGACTTTACACAGCCTTGTTGAAGTTAATCTTTGTGTTCGAGATATTCTTTTTTAACCCTCTGAATCACAGGAATGATATCTTAAAGAAAAAAAAAATGCTAAAATTACAAAATTTATCAGAGCCAGAAACTGCATAAGCAGAAAGAATCGCTGTAATTTCAACTTTCTGACGGTCCTTGAACTGATTTGTGAAATGCTTTTCAGTTAAAATCAATTCAGCTGAATTGACACATGAAAGGTGTAAGTAGAATAAACTTACGGGTTGTCAGGCTTGAAGATGAACATGCTGTCTGGGATCACGGTGTTGACCGGCTTCGTCTCTTCTGCTTCCTCCTTCTCTGATTTGCAGGTTTCAGGGTCTTTACTGTTGACTGCAGAGAGTCGGGAGGACAAGATGAAGTCAGAACATAGCCTTTCCAGTAGGATAGTACAGGCCACATAAACCCTAAAATGTTGTAGTAGGCTGAATCAGTAAACTTTAAGTACTAGCTTAAACTGCTTCTCAAAATGTCTTAAAGTTTCTGTTCGCAGCATTCAGAGCCACTAAATGTTGCAAAACAGCAGCAGAGAATGTCACTGGGTTGAAATGAAACATATAAGTGCACATAAGTTAGGTAAATAACATAAACAAAACATGTAGCGGACTGCAGTTCGACATGGGAGGTCGAGGGCCAACAATTTCAAAGGGAGGGACTCACATGCACTTATATACACTAGCACGAAAGCTGGACCAGTTGCCAAAACATAGAACAGAGAACATTCTCAGCTAAGGATGCCATTACTTCACTGTATCTTTGCACCGCTATATTAATGCTACATTTGTGTTCAAAATCTCACATATCATACCTTTAACTCTGGAGGCAGCCATTTAAACTAACAGATATAAACTAAAACGTGACTCTGGTGCTGCATGGCGTATTCACACAGAACTATAGAGTCTCTGTATCTTGCAGATGATGTGGTTCTTTTGGTTTCGTCAAGCTGCGACATTCAGTTCAGTTGCAGTTTGCAGCTCAGTGTGAAGCTGCCGGGGTAAGAAATAAGCACCTCCAAACTGAGATCATGGTTTTCTGCTGGAAACGGGTGGATTGATCCCTCTAGGTTGGAGGTGAGCTGCTGTCTAAAGTGAAGGAGCTAAAGTATCTCAAGGTCTTGATGGAAAAAAGGAGTGTGAGATGGAGGGATGGACTGGTTCAACAGCAGTAATGTGGGTGTTGTACTGGACTCGTGTGGTGAAGAGGGAGCTGAGCTGGATGGCGACGCTCTTGATTTAACAGTCTGTCTACGTTCCAACCATTACCTACAGCTATGAACCCTGGGTAGGGACTGAAAGAACTAAGATTGTGGATACAAGTGGCCGGAGTTGGTTTCCTCTGTTGGGTGGCCAGGTGTTAGAGATAGTGTCAGGAGTTCCAGCATCCGGAGAAAGATTGGAGTACAGTTGCTGCTTCTTCATGGCGGCTGTGGCTCAGGTGGTAGAGCCGGGTTGTCCACTTATCGCAAGGTTGGCGGTTCGATCCCCGGTCCCTTCACCTGCCGAAGTGTCCTTGGGCAAGACACTGAACCCCAAGTTGCTCCCAATGGCAGATTAGCGCCTTGCGTGGAAGCTCTGTCACCATTGGAGTGTGAATGGGTGACTGCGAAACACATTGTAAGGCGCTTTGGATACCACTAAGGTAGAAAAAAGCGCTATACAAGTACATTTACCATTTCATGTCAAATGGAGCCAGTTGAGGTGGTTCTGATTAGGATGAATTCTAGAAGCCTGTCTTTGGAGGTTTTCCAGGAAACTGGGAGGAGACTCCAAGGTAGAAACTCCAGAACTTGCAGGAGAGATTATATATCTCATCTGGCCTGGGACCAACTCAGGATCCTCCAGGAGAAACTAGACAATGTTGGATATGTTTGGAGAGGGACGTCTGGATTTCCAGATTCTCCATCATGCTTTTTCCAGTTTGAAAACATAAAACCACTGACAGCCCGGCGAGTGATTTGTCTATTTGAAACAAACCTGTCCCATGTAACTGACCAAAGCAACAAATATTAGCATGCCTTATTACAAGTCATAAGAAAGCAATGCAAAAAACAGAACTAAAATGTCACATATCTACATTTGTACCTGTGATTGTGGAGAGCTCCAGGGACGGCTGCATGTTGGGCACCTCGATGATCACACTGGAGCTGAGCTGAGATTTATCCTGGTCCTGCTCGGCCTCCTTCTCCTCCTTGTTGTCCTCCGAGATGTCAGCTGCAGACGGTTCGGACTGCTGAGGAGGCTCCTCCTGCGTCTGAGGACACTGGTCATCACTCTGAGTCTGGTTCTCTGCTGGGTTACTGTTGCCCCCTTCGCTCTGGTCATCCTGTCTGTAGCAGCAGAGAAAGACGTTACTCGAGGGGGATGTGCTTACAGTGGGTTTTGCATGAATTAAGGACAAGTTTAGTTGTTTGGCTGCAAAATAAAGCCATGATTAGAAGTGTTAAGGCACAATAGCAAAGAAAAAAAGGTTAGCCCTGCTCAGATTCCTTGTGACATATCTTCTGTAGGATGAAATGATCAGATTCAGTGAGACTTACATCCTGTTTACTCCATCATTTTGTCTATTTTGCAGACATTAAAAAGCCTAAAAAGCCTAATAAGCTTTGAGTAAAAGGACACTTCGCTTTAATAAGCAGCTAAAACAATGCAAAAGAAGTGTTATTGGCAACAGAAAACACCAGAATTTCCAGGATCCAAACAAATTATTTATCCCCGGTGAATAATTCAGTTACTCACGGCACAGCTGGATCCATGTCGTGCAGAAAGTTAAAAATGAAAGGTTGTACGACAGCCCTTTGTTTACTTTCACAGCAGCGAAACAGCGTTATTCTTATCTGCATGTCTCTCTTTTCTACTGAACATAAATCCGTTGTTTTTTTCTTGTTTCAGACTCGTGGGGATGCATATGAATATGCACACACATGACCAGGTTCATTCTGATCTGTTGTTTGTGTTCTTTTCTCTACACATTCATTAACGCTGCATGGATTCTGAAGGCTTAGATGCTGGGGAAATGTGCTGGGGAGGGTCTTGAGTAAATATATTACTAAACAATTTAGTATTGACGTCTACCTTTCTTCTTTGCTACGTCTGTTATCTGCTTCATTTGTGTATTTTGTGGAATTTCTTCCCTGCAGGTTCATCTACATACATAACCTGTAAATCTACATTCATTAAGAATTCGCATTCGGCCTTTGGGGGCTTTAAGCATTCATATCATTTCTCCTTTACAATGCAAACAATTGTTGGGGCACGGGGCAAGGTTTTGTAATTCATGCCTTTGTATAGCATGTGTGGTATGTTGAATGGTTGCAGAGTTGCAGGCACTTTTATTTAAGAACTATCTGACTGATGAAAGTCTAGCACCTAGACAAATAAATGTATTTCTGCGAGTTAGACAATGTGCATCAGTTTTTTTGAAGCTGCAGAAAGCAAAAAGTAAAGTCTGTGCATTAATGCATAACATTTCCAAGTGGGGATGTTTTTCAGGCCCTGATCCAAGTTATTAAATATTTAGTATCTGCTGACATCGAGTCCCAATCTAAACTAGTTTTATAAAAATACACACTGCATGTACATTAAAGTCTTTAAAATCAATCCAATGTATATGCTTCATGACTAAATACCTCTGAATCGCATTTTTGCATCCAATCTGTTCCTTAATTTCATGTAGGTGGTCATGAACCTTGTATTAAAGCTCTGCTAGGACACTGGCAGAGGGTAGAATGTACTGTGACTCCACAAGCTCCAAAAGATGGAGAAGTCCTGTTTTCTCTACATGCTTGTCAGAAAATGTGTTTTAGATGAGCTGTAGTACCTGTTTGTTCCACCAGGTGGAGCCTCGCACTGTTTAATACCGTAGAGACCAGAGGAGGTGGTCACTCAGACTACAGTCGGTTTAGTGTAGGCAAGCACAGACCATTGTAGGGGTTTAGCTAGCAATGGGCACCATGACAAAGACTTGTGTGATGCCTAATGACCTCCGATGGGGGATAATGTGTTTTAAACAAGATTCGATTTATTTATATCTCAGTGGTTTATGAAAAAGAGACAACTCTGTGGCAAAAATCATGTGTCAACAGCCGTATCAGCACAGGACAAATGCCCACGGTGCTCAATTTGTGCCATCAATTAGTCAATTATTAATTAAGTTGGACCCCTAAAGTCCTGCCACAAGTTGTGGTCTCCCTTTATGACACCTGTGTGACAGCAGACATGAACAAAGGATCAGGCTTAGGTTTGTCCAGACATCAGTTATAAAATCTTTTGATAGGCCTGATCCTGGTTTTCACTGGCATTAAATATACTAAACATGACATCCTTAATTGAATCCAAACCTGGACATTCATTGCACCTTATTCTTTTTTTTTTCCTCTAAATGATTCCCATCTCTCTTGACATTATCTGCCAAACAAACTCAACATTTGAGCACATCTTAAGCAGCAGATGAAAGTTTTATCGGTTATCCTTCTGTCTCACCTGCTCTCCTCATGTTTTGACTCCTCTCCTTCTTTGTTTTCAGACTCCACATCCTTCTCCTCTACAGTTCCCGGGTTCCCCTTCTTCTCCCCGACCGCCGAACAACTCGCCGAGTGGCTTCCATTTCCAGGAGAAGATCCTTGACTTCTGGTCCCACTCTGATGGTCACAGTGATGCAGAGCCCTCCTGCCCCTGATCCCACTGTGACCTCCCATTTCAGGAGTCAGTGCGTCCAAATTATCCGGAGGTCTGAACTTCTTTACCGCCCTGTGCTGACGCTCTCCATTCAACCTGGGGCTTCGACGCTCACTGAAGGGTTTGTGACTTTGATTAACGTCCAGTTTTCCGCTCTCAGAGACGGGTTCTGTTTGAGGAGGCTCTGGGATGGTCATGGACACTGAATCAGAAAGAGATACGTTTGTAGGATCCACTGGCTCCGGCGCCAGCACTGACACTGGCGGTTCGGGTATGTCTGCAGAGACAGCAGCATCCAGGGGAATATCCACAGGCATGGAGGAGCCTGAAGCCTGGTTCTTGGCTGGAGAGGCCAGGGGGTCTGTAAGGCGTTTCGAACTCCCTGACGGTGTATGCTGCATGGCCTTTCGGTGCAGCGACACCGGGCGTCCATGCTGGGGATGAGCCGAGGAAGGAGGTCCGTCTTTCTCGTCGCTGGGGTTGTTGAACAGGATCTCCCGGCTGGACATCTGGCGGTGTCTCCGAAGCTGGCTGGTCCTCTGCTCCCACACCGACATGGTCATCCTCTTTCTCCTCTCTCTCCTGGACATGAAAGAGTTAGAGGGGTTGAGTGGCGGGGGAGGCCGGCCCTCCCTGATGCTGCCCTGGGCCTCCTCCAGGGCACAGGAGTAGGTCGGCCGGCTGCGGTGAATCGCTCTTTTCCTGTATAGGTAGGGCCGCCTCCGCCGGCTTCCCCTGGGAACAGCAAGAAAAGATAAAACGTCAGCGTATGAAGACGGAAAACTTCATTTACAGCACCGCACTGAGCATTCAGGAGTTTTAATGCAAGGCTAATGTTGGCACTGGATTTAAGACTTTGTCATTTTAGCTGTACTTATTTGCTGAACCAAGTTTAAGATAATTTCATATTCATCAAAAAGTTGATCTGATTCAGACCAAAGTGTCGAAATATGCTTTGATGGAGTTAAAGAAAAAGACACTGTAAAATTTAGTTGAATCAACTCATCTTTTCTAGTTTGCTTAATATAAATATGTGAGGTTTATTTTCTAGTTAACCTAAAATGTCTAAATATTATTCTCACATCAATCTAGAACTTAAGAACTTGAACCATTTTGACTTAAAATTATGACTTAAAGGAACGAACAGCTGAGCGTTCAGTCAACTTATTATATTTAGTTTATAAGAAACAAAGCTTATATATCAGCAGATTTCCAAGTTTGCATTGTTGGAGAGTTAAAACTCCCCAGAGACTTGCTTTTTTTGCATTTTAAGAAAACAAACAAGGTGGAAATTTGCTTTATGTCTTTGGTAAATTAGGCTAAGGTAGTTTTTTTGCCCATGACAAAAGTAAACACTGAATTCGGTCTAACTATAGACTTAGGCTACGTTCAGACTGAAGGCTAAAGTGACCCAAATCCGTTTTTTTTGCCCCCCTATGCGACCTGCATCTGAGCTTTTAATGACAGTCTGAACAACGCACATCCGATGTTTTCAAATGCGACCCAGGCCACTTGGATATGTGGTCCTAAATCCGATACGTATCTGATCTTTTGCCATGCGACTTCTGTCTGAACGGCCAGGTCGCATTTATCCGACCTACACATCACTGATACATGACAAACGTCTCTATTCTAGAATTCTAGAATTTAAAATCCTGCTTCTAACATACAAAACTGTTAATGAACAAGCTCCATCATATCTTAAAGACCTTATTGTACCTTATCATCCGAACAGAGCCCTTCGCTCTGAGACTGCAGGTTTACTTGTGGTTCCCAGAGTTTCCAGAAGTAGAATGGGAGGCAGAGCCTTCAGTTATCAGGCTCCTCTCTTGTGGAATCAGCTCCCAGTTTGGGTTCGGGGGGCAGACACCCTCTCTTCTTTTAAGATTAAGCTTAAAACTTTCCTATTTGACAAATCTTGTAGTTAGGGCTGCTCAGGACCACCTGAGCTGTCCCTCAGCTAAGCTGCCATAGGTTTAGACTGCTGGGGGACTCACATGATGCACTGGGCTCCTCTCCTCTCCTCTCCTTTCTGTACTGTCATATATCACCATTACATATGACTAACCTATGTTTCCCCCCGAGGTTCTGTGTCCTGCTTGATCTCTCCGTGGATGTCCCTGATCTGGAGCTCAACGTCCCTGGTCTGGAGCTCAACGTCCCTGATCTGGAGCTCAACGTCCCTGATCTGCAGCCGCTGGCCTCACCACCTCCAACCCCTACCCCAACCTCTCCTGCTCTCCCTCCCTCCCTCCTCTTCCCCACTCCCAACCTAACCGGTCGAGGCAGATGGCCGCCCTCCCTGAGCCTGGTTCTGTCGGAGGTTTTTTTTCCCCCCTTCCCTACCATAGGGGGTTTTTGGTTCCTTCCCACCGTCGCTGACTGCTTGCTCATAGGGAATCCAAAAGCAACTCTGGATTGTTGGGTTTTCTGTTTCCTGTTTTACTGTTTCCTGTTCTTTCTTACAATGTTAAGCGCTTTGTGACGACCTGTGTTGTAAATATGCGCTATATAAATAAAACTGAATTGAATTGAATTGAAATTCTGTGTTCAAGTAGGCGGAAGAAGGAAAAAAAACAACAACCATGGTGGACGATAATGTGGAGTCCAGTCAATGGAAGTTTTGGAGTTAGTTAATATTTGGGGGGACAGCTCTATTCAGGACAAACTCCAGGGGTCTTATCGGAACCGGGCGGTTTTTGAAAACATTTCCAAAGAAATGGCCGAGCGTGGGGATAAACGGTCCTGACTCTAATGTCCAAGAAAAGTAAAGAGCCTCTGAGCCAAATATAAGGAGGCTAAAACAAACGAAGCGGCCGTGGACGTGTTGCCGGTCCACTTTACGAAGAGCTGGACCACACTCTGGGAGACAAGCCCAGCGTTCAGCCAATAGAACTGCTGGATAGATAGCAGCTTTGCGGTGTGACGACATCGTGTCCTCTACTGCGCATGCGGGACACTTTTGGGTAGCATGAAGTTCACACAGGAGATCACATGCAAGCCGCATTTAATTCGAAATGTGAACGAACTCGCAAAAAAAATCGGATTTCACAAAAAAATCCGAATTGAGCATTAAACCCTGCAGTCTGAACGTAGCCTTAGAATTTATCTCACTGTAACCAGAAGCAGCCTCAAATGCTGTCTTTGTACTGACTTCAACAGCTCAGGTAATCTCTCAAAGTTAAATCAGAAAACGTAGAAGTAGAGCCACTAGTTGATTCAACTTAATATCTTAAGTTTACTGAACTCATTTTCTCAAGTTCAATTAATTTAACTGTGCTAATTTGACACTTTTGCAACTCATAACATGACTTTAAACAAATTAATTACCTTAAGTGCAGTTAACTGACATTTTTAAAGTGGTACACTTCGAAGCAGAATGAACTTAAATTGATTTAAAGTGTACCTTCTAGGTTGTTTCATGAGATGTGTATTGGTAATCAAAACACCACAAAAGTTAATATCACAGCAAGTGTTTTGGTCTGATGTTTATCAAAGAACAAAAAAAGGCAATTTCATTCCAACATGAAGCAGTTTACTGGATCGATGGCGATGTCGGGTGAAAAATTAACCAAGCCAGGAGTTCTTCTGTGACTTTGCCAACAAAAAGATGCAGGATGAAATCAGTGGAGCAGATTTTAGAGAGAAAAGGAAACGTGGATCGAAAACAAGGCTGGAGAGTTGAGGGGGGTACAGGACAGAGCATGGACAGAATGCGTTCACAGAAACGTGAGTGAGAGTCTGAGAGAAGTGAACGGACAGTGCTACTTACTGGAGCGTGGACTCTTGTGTGGTCCGTGTTATCAATGAGCGATTGGTTGAAAACAAGACATTAGTGCTTTTGTGAGCAGAGACAAAACGAGGCCAGGAGACACACACCAAACACAGCTGTACGCCCTGTTAATGCCGTTTAGCAGCTGCTCTCAGTTTGTTATCCACAGCTTACGGCTCAAACTGCTCTTTGAAGAGGACTACGCACTGATAAAATATTAATTTCACAACATAGTAGACTGATTTCCTTTGTGCACATCCAATATTTTAACAGTGGATGAAGGATAGAATTGAAATGTTTTGATGTGTGTCTCCATTGGAGCCAAGCGGCACATTGACAAACAAGATGGTGTCAGTATTAGAACAGTAAAACAACATTCATAAACATCCACAGTAAGCGCGACATTGATAAGAAGACATATTCAGTAGACCGTGATGTCAGACAGTCGGGTTGAGGACACAGAGATGGGCTCCATCGGCAAACACAGGTAAAGAGTGCATATTCAGGTACCCTTTAAAACAAACCAACACACTGGGATGCAGCTGCCACCTCACATATTAGCATTCTTTGGGGACATGCTAGTGCTTGAAGGGGAAAATTCAAGAGCCGAGCTTCAAAAATAGGAGCTCAGGATGCTCAGCATACTGAAGAGCGTTCGGGAGAGGGGGGTTTATAGACGGCGAAAGAAAAACTGTACGCACACTGGAAACACTCGCCGAATATTCCAGCCGCAGCGTCGCTTGTGAGAAGCATCGCGAGTCAGTGTGTGTGCATCGTTTCTGTTTTTCTTCCTTCGATCATGCTGACCAGATGCATGCACTCCCGAAGTGAAATCAAAACCCAGCATGCAGCATCTTGAGTCATGCAGGTTAATCCGAGGTCAGCGTCGGAGACAAAAGCCAGGAAGCGTTAAAGTTCAGCGCTTCCTCTCTGAATACAGACCCAGGTGACCTCGTCATACTCTGGTCTTCTCTCTGAGGAGAGTCTGATCCTCAGCTGCTCGACTGAAACTAATACTCACTGCATCTCTAGTTTATTGTGTCTTTTTTACTTTAGGCTACAGGTTTGAAAAGGAAATAAATCAGAGGTTGTACAGTTAGAGAGGCGTGCTCTTTTACATAAAAACAGAAGTCTATTTTTCCCCCAAAAAACTGTCAAATACTGTAAAATGTGATGCTTTTTTTGGAGCCAAAAACAAGAATAACTGTGAACAGCAGGCGACTATAAAACTGAAGGTGTGAATCGAACAAAAAGTTTTTGCACAACAGGTTGCAAAGTATTGTTTAGAGCTGCAACTTAATTTAAGCAGCTAAGAATATTAATATTAACACTGATGCACTAAGATATAGAAGGTTTTTACATCTTTTTTTACATTAAGATAAATTATTTTTACATTAGTTTTTAACACATATTTAAAAAACCGCAATTTTTTTATTCATTTCTGCCTTTAAGTAAATATTACCAATCCACAAAATTATACCCTGCCTTATCGTTACCTCCGCCAAGGAGGTTATGTGACGGCCGGCGTTGGTTTGTTTGTTTGTTTGTTTGTTTGTGTGCAACATAACTTGAAAGTTATGGACGGATTTGGATGAAATTATCATGAAATGTGTGAAATGGGACAAGGAACAAATTATAACATTTTGGGACTGATCCGGATCACCGTCTGGATCCAGGAATTTTTTCTTAATGTAAGTGTAACCAGGTGGACAATTAAATGCGGTTTACTCTAAAAGCCACCAGAGGGCACTCTTGTTTTTGGGGTAACCTCCTCTGACCACGTGACATTTTGGGTCTCCATGCGACAGACAGCGACAATGACGGAGTTCTCTTTCCTTTCTGAGCGACATACGCACGGTTGGGCCGGCATTCTTATCTCCGTTGTCTAGGAAGCTGGGAGGCTGTTAGGAGCTGCCGTGCTAGAGGCCGCGCCTGTTCATTAGGTCGGATGGGGTTAAGGCCGCATTGTTGGTAGGAAATTTGAACTGTCTGTAATTACATTTGCATCTGTAACGTTCCATACAAAATATGTGAACTGGGAGATTGTGTTGGGGGTGGACTGAAGCTCCTTGGCGGAGGTATGCGCTCTCTGAGTGCTTTTCTAGTTTTAGGTGTTTTAGTGTCAGATGCATTTATAAATCTTAAACTGAGATGGTAGATCTCAATTGTGGATCATGAAGATTAAAGACACGTTGCTATTTATGGCATTTTTCTGTAATTAATTGTAGTTTTTATACATCTTAATGGAAGAGAGTGTTGTAATTCACAGTTGTAATTGCTTACAGTGGCAGCACTATACAAATACAGGACACTATTGGAAATTCTAGTCCCAGTATTTAAAACTAAACCTCATATTTTACTCTAAAGAACTGTACAGCAGCCGTTGACATCACCACCTGCTGTCCTCACATCCCCACCCCAACCTCTCCTGCTATCCCTCCCTCCCTCCTCATCCCCACTCCCAACCCAACCAGTCGAGGCAGATGACCGCCCTTCCTGAGCCTGGTTCTGTCAGAGTTTTTTGTCCCCCTTCCCCACCATAGGGGGGTTTTGGTTCCTTCCCACCGTCGCTGATTGCTGCTCATAGGGAATCCAAAAGCAACTTTGGATTGTTGGGTTTTCTGTTTCCTGTTTTCTGTTCTTCCTTACAATGAAACCTCGCGTTAATAAAGTGCGTTCCTGTAAAATCCTCTCCATGCCTCCATGCAACAAACTGTTTGTCAATACACAGCGTGCATACAGAGCCAGAGGTTCCCACTCCTGTTCATGCACATGCACTTCCACCACCTATTACAAGGCCATGTGCAATCAATCCCTGAGAAAAACAAATCATCTATTCTGCAAAGCTGGAGACCTGGGTGTTAAAAAACAAAACAACACAATGTCACGTTACTTCATGAATCAGATTTTCCACAAGTAACAACACTGGAAGCCTCCAGCGGCGACATCCGCTGTGCTGAAAGCGTATTACTGTAATGGACACCCCTGTCTTAATTTGGACACTGAGTAACCCTGTCTCCATGACGACGATGTAAGCACCTCCCAGCCCGGAGTGGAACCGGTAACCATGGAGATGTAGACTTCAATTTAGAGCAAATTATAGTGCTGGGAGCAGGCGGAAGCTGGATAGTGGGGCTTCCAGAAGGCGTAGCAATAAGTCTGTAGCGGGACAGCAGAAAATACTGGTTCTCTCAAGTGATGTTTACGTTCTGCAAGGTGGCACTTAGACGGAGCTGCTTCTAAAGACCCTCAGCCTCCTTCAGATCTGCATGCTGCTGCTTCATCACTAATACAAACCCACTGCATCAAATGATAGACTGGTGGCTGGAGGCTGCAGCAACTCCTGCCTGTAATGTGGGTTGGTCCTGTGTACAAACTCCCTGGTGGAAGGAAGGGAGGAGGGTGGGGGGAGGCAGAGGGAGACAGAGGGAGGGGAGGGAGGAGGAGGCCGGAAGAGGCTGCCTACAGCACTTACTCTGAAGACATGAAGGAGGACAACGGGCCGACCTCCTTCGCCTTCTGCAGAGCGTGTTTCTGGTTGAACGCCGCCTCGGCTTCCTCTTCATCCTGATCAAACGGGGGGAAAGAGCAAAAGGCAGCGAACATCTGTAACATCTGGGAGTTTAAATTATTAAACTGAATCAAAGCAGTGAAAGGAGGGCGGAGCAGGACAGGACACGGGATGTGGAGGGATTATTACAACTGTTAAGTGGGACTCTAACAGCAGTTAAAGCACCCAAGGCTGAGTTTTTAGTTTCTCTTATTGGTGTTTTATTACCTTGGTAAGTTCTTGTGCATTTGCAAGATTATCCACAGCGATGGCCAAGAAGACGTTCAGCAGAGTGTCTGGTCACACAGGTGTTAAGGATTCACACATTAACTTCTCGTTAAGAGACAAGAATCAGTGAGAATAAACAGCTCAGTCTGCAGCTCTGCAGATGTTTTCCTCAGGAATCAGACTAAAAGATGAGTAAATGTAGAGTCGACATTCAGCAGGTGTTCAGCCTGTTGCTCTGCTGCATGTGTTGTTACTGCAAGTATTTTCTCCATTTTGCTAAATGTTTAAAAAAATGTCTTAATGCAGCATTAACCGTCTTAGTCAGAGAGGATCAGTTAGCCTGATGTGTTTGGGAATCTCGACTGCATGATTTCTGGACTCTCCTCTCTGGGCTGCTTAATAAAGGTTAAATTCTTCCTTCTCTTCCTCTTCTTCTTCTTATTTTTTAATTGAAAAAACTACAAATAGATTACTAATTAGATCATGTAGGTCATAATAGTAGTTAATTCTCTGAACCTCAAAACTTATCAGGGGGTTTGAAACACATTTTATCTCTAAAAAAATGCCAAAATGAACATTTCGTACTTTTAAAAACTCCGCAATATCAATTTCTCTACATTTAAAAGATTCTGCGCAATGTCAGTATTTCTACTAAGGAAAAAAATCTGTGCAATACCGCTGTTTTTCAGTGTAGGCAATATCAGTAATATCTGAATATGCATGTAAGAATCAGTACTTATGTATATTCTTAGTTTATTTTTATTCTCTACTGATGTTTCCTACATATTTGCATTATCCGCTTTGCTGCTGTAACACTGCAAATGTCCCTGCTGTGGGATTAATATGGTATACCTTATTTTATCTTCTATCACACCCCAAAGTATGAAAACAGAAAGAATCGGCAGATGTTTAACTTTCCAACAGTCCATGAACTACTCATCTGTAACACAGCGTTCCATTCAAAAACTGAACCAAATCTAAGCTTAAAATGGAGCTATTTGATCAAAATCACTTCATTCTATATGTCGGATTTTAAAATTCACCAAGAATTAACCGTTTGCTTTAACCAGGTTCGGTAAAAAACAAAAAATTCTGCTCTCCTTTGAGCAACAGTGAAGCCACAAGTGGCTCATCTGCATCCAACAGTCACATGACAAAAAAATCAACGTTTCAGCTGAACTGCAGGCTTTCGGCTTCTTTCCTTTGCACTTTTACCCTGTTCCATTAAGAGTGAATGTTTAATGGGAAGGACAGACACGTGATACAGCGACCTTGCAGCAGCTTCATTTTGCAAAATACAAACACATTAGATGAAAACAACGTCTCAGATGATTCTCACAGGATAGAGATGGAGGAACTGACTCTTAAACTCTTCAACAACAAAATGGAGAAGTGAAAAATGAACCCAGAGTGAGGAAACATGTCAGCAAAAACCACCCAGACACTGTTTCAAGTACAGAGGGTTAAGCTGCATTGTGAAAATAAGGAAATTAATACTTTGTGCGTCTTGCATTTGGAATTAAACCTTCTATATTTCCTCCACTGAACAGTAATGAAGGATACAGTTTCCAAACAGAGTGAGGACGATGAAGTAGATCGACGACCACATGCCGGACTTCACTCCTCCTTGAGAGCGAATCCCGTTGTACATCACCTCGTTCCAGTCTTCTCCGGTCAGAATCTGTGAAAATGCACCGACAACAGCACGAAATCACACAGATCATCATCCACAGACGAGCTTAGTCACATTCCGTCTCCTGCATGCTGTGATTCGACGTAATAGACTCGTGCGAAGGCTGTGTGCGAGACAGATGCAGTCATTTGTCAGGTTTATTTCCAGACCTGAAAGACAGTCATGATGGCTGCGGGGAAGGTGTCGAAGTTCGTCGGGGTGTAGTCTTCAAAGATGAACCTGTGGAGAAGATGTGGCATGTTAGCGAGCGACGTCTAGTTTCTGTGGATTATTTCATTCAGACTGTCCAGTTTACGCCTGGGTCATTAAACTCAGCGAGATTACGGGAGGTCAGCTGCTTGAACAACTCAGAATCTCTTGAAACTTCTTTGCCATCTGATCTGAAGTCACCTTGTTTATACTCCAACAATGAATGTACGCATACACTGATCAGGCATAACATTATGACCACCTGCCTAATACTGTGTTGGTCCCCCTTATGTGATCTGAACCATTGGGCAAGAGGACCTCTCAGGGTCCTATGGGGTCTGGAACCAGGACGTTGGCACTGGATCCTTTGGGTACTCTGGCTTGTGCAGTGGGGCCTCTGTCAATCCAACTTGTTCCACTGCAACCTGTTGATGCTTGATCACAATGGGGTGTAGGAAGTCTGGAGGTCACATCAACATGTTGGGTCATTGTCATGTTCCTCAACATGTTCCTGATTGGTTGATGTTGTTGCCATGTGGTGGGGTGCATTTTCATCCAGTGACATTTGGGATTTGCATGAGGGAGTGTGTTTGTTGTGGGACGATGTTTATTTGGGTGTCTAAGTCTCATCAACACGGATGTTAAAATCCAAGGTTTCCCATCAGAACAGCACATAGTACCAATATGATCAATGTTATTCACTTCACCTGTGAGTGGTCGTGATGTTGTGGCTGATCGGTGAATGTAGGGTCAGGAGTCGAATGATTTAAGCATGAAGGCATTATGGAAGGATATTGAAACTTGGCACACGAGTAGATGATACTTCCATCTCTTACTACCCTAAATTTCATCAGCCTACCTACGATTCAAGATGTCCATCAGGCCCTTTGGAAATTAATTAACTGTGTCACCTTTAAATGGCCATAACTCCCATTTCTACTAACATATTAAAGCTTTCTAAGTATTGGTAAGGTCCTTTAAACATTACTCTCACAGCAACACTGATCAAATAGGTCCTACGTGTCTTGAAAATCCAATTTATTTGTGATTTTTGAACAAATCCTGAATTTGAGAGGTCTTAAGCCAAAAATTGAGTCTTGATTCCCAGAATGCACCATTAACTTCTGAACATCTCCTGGAAATCTGAAGACTCCAGGACGTAGACCTCAAGAGATACGGACGTCTGAAAGTGGCGTCTCGTTCAATTTCCAGCTCGCGAGAGTTTCATTTGAACTTTCCATTGGGTGAAAAATTATGAAAATGTTGGAATTTCAGCTACAACATGGGGAAATGTCAGTTTCAGATGCCAAAGATCATTCCTACAAACAGATTCTGAGATGGTCAAGCAACCACCTGCTTGCTGACTGACGGACATGCAGGTTTTTTTTTTATCCATTTCAGTTCATCACAAAGCCGAGCTTGTCCGTCTCAGCCAGCCTTTATTGAAGCAGCAGCTGGTGGGAAACAGCTTTGACTTCGGGGAGCAACAATAGCGGTGTGAGTCTTAAATCTCCACTGAGCTCACACAGTGTCTGGGTGTAATAAAACCCACTGTGGACCATCCATTCTCCTCTAAAGTGTGGCTATTCAATAAAGAGCAATCTGCTAAACCATGAAGTCTGCTTCAGCCTCGTGTTTATGTTTGTCGGTTTGTATTTACTGGAACCACAATGGGGGAAAACTGTTTTCTCTCTGGTTGGTTAGTCGCCGCATTTCTTTATCGACTCGTGAGGCCTGATGCACAAATTACTGCACTTCACCTGCCGCCGAAGAGCTGCATGCCGAGCAGCGCGAACACAACGATGAAGAGGAAGAGGAGGAAGATGAGCGAGATGATGGACTTCATGGAGTTCATCAGAGAGACGACGAGGTTCCTCAGAGACGCCCAGTACCTTAAAAACAGCCGAAAGCCACGTTAGTGCACAAAGGATTAAAGAAAAGTAAACTTTAAAGTCCAGTTTTTAGCAATCTGGATAAAGATACTGTTTATTTATCATGTTAAAGGAGAATTTCACTGACTTTACTTATCAGTTTACTATAAGACACATCTGTGTATTAACAGCTGTATATTTTAACAGAAACTGTAGACAGGCTGTAATTCACAGGTGTATTTTCATTTATTTACATTTTCAAATTGCATGATCAGTTAATGTAATTGTTGTCTTTGTTTCTGTTTGCTGTAACAATCAGAGGGAATGTAAAGAATCTGATGAAACATTTTCCTGATATTTTTGTTAGATTATTCACAGGAATATGAAAGATATAGGATTTTAGCAAAAATAAGTTTATATTTACAGCAGGAGAACCACAAAGTAACTGAAAATCTTACATTATTTAGGTACAAAACAAAGCTCTGGTAATAAACTACTATTACTTTCTCTGTTATCTTTTGGATTTGTTTAACTTTAATAATAATAATAATAATAATGCATTGCTTTTATATAGCCCTTTTCTAGACACTTAAAGAAGCTTTACATTGCATTATTCATTCACTCCATACTCCATGGTGCTAAGCTACGTATGTAGCCACAGCTGCCCTGGGTAGACTGATGGAGGTCAGGCTGCCAGTCTGCTCCATCAGCCCCTCCAACCACCACCAACCACCCACTCTCACACTGCATCCACCAAGACTTCCTGCTGTTCCCTCACGGTCTCCCATCCAGCTACTGACCAGGCCCAACCCCACTTAGCTTCCCAGATCTGATGGGATCAGGCCTCCACAAGGCGGTATGACCACAATTTTGCAATTTTTATACATAGATATACCAATAAATAACAAACAAGTGTTCAATTCTTCACTATAGATTAAAAATAGAAAAAAATAGAAATTCCATTAAATCACTGTTAAAATTTAGAAACTGCTGACACATTGTTATTTAACAAAAAAAATTTTTTAATATCAATACAAAGTCTAGTTAATGAGCTGCCAGTACCCTTTTTAATTATTTTATGGATTTATTTAACATTTACTGTTTATACAATAGATATATGATTAAATAACATGAAAATGTCGAGCTTTTTAAATGTTGGTACATTATTAATTCATTAAAAAATATGTCAGTGTTCTTTTCAATTTTTTAATACAGTATTAATCTATTTAAAAAATAAAATGTCCATTTATTTATTTTTGGTACACTGTTAATTCATTTTTAAAAAATGTCCAGTTTGTTTGAATTTTTTTTTTGGTACACTATTAATTCATTAAAAAGAAAAATTTCCATTTTAAAAAATATTGTTGGTACATTATTAATTCATTAAAAAAGGCATTTTAAATTTTTTTTTGATACACCATTCATTTATTTAAAAAAGAAATGTCCATTTATTTTAATTTTTAATTTTTGGTACAATATTAATTCATTACAAAAGAAAATGTCCAGTTTCTTATGTCCAGTTTTTTTTTTTTTTTTTTTTTTTAAAAAAACAAATTGGTACACTATTAATTCTTTAAAAAATGTCCAGTATTTGTTTTTTTGGTACACTATTAATTCATGAAAAAAAAATGACAGGACAAAGTCTGGGCAATGAAGCTTCAGTACTTTTTCTGGGATTTTACAGATTGATTTCCTACAGTGTGTGTTTACAGGTGAGGGATGCATCTGCAAAAACAAAAAAGTTATTAAAAAAAACCTTTAGTGGCTTCAGATGAAGCTGTTCAAAATCTGATCAATTATCACAAGTAATGGTGAGCTGGTGTGCTCGAGCTGCGTTGAGTAGGGACGAGGTAAATCTGCATATTTTATAGTAAATAATGGTGTAGAGTTACATCTAAGGGATTCTAGAAGGAAGTAATTATTATAGTGGAAGAAAAAACGTATAAATATGTAATTTTGATGCACAAAGACGAGTTTTTATGGGTTTAACTGTATAAGTCTGCCTTTGTTTTGCATGTAACTTTTATTTTGTAGGAAATATGAATAGCATGGACACACTCACTGTAAAGCATTTTGGTTCTTGTTAGTGTTTTTTGTTTCATAAAAGTGACTGTATTTTCGAGGGACAAACGAAAACAGCCCTCCTACACCACAGCGTCTCTTCCACTCATGTGAAACATGTAAAGCAGTTTATCACACCAGCATGTTAAACAGGCTGCTGCTAGTTTTCAGCTGACAGTGACACGGTCCTGGTAAACACCGTGACATGTCAGCAGATGGCACGGAGCGAGGAAGGCGGCGGCACTAACTTCGTGATCTTGAAGATCCTCAGCAGACGGAGAGCTCGCAGGACGCTGATGCCGAAGGAGGTGCCAGGCCTGAAGAAACCCCACAGCACCTCGAAGATGCTGCCAACGATCACCTGCGGAGAAGATGTGCAGCGTTTACAAAAGAGTCTTCAGGAAAACCACACAGGGGCGAGTCCACGGACAGACAGGCTGAGGACGGACGCTGCATTATTCAAGGAGAAGCTTAAGATGTGAGTTCTGGGAGAAACGGATATGAAGGGAAGGAGAACTGACGCTGCAGTCGAAGCAGTTGAAGGAGGAGTGGAAGTAGAGACGAGGACCCAGACTGTACATCTTCAGGAACATCTCCGTCAGGAACAGAGCGAGGAACAGGAACTCTGCATAGTCTGGAACAACAACAACAAGGTTTTCAATTCTAAAACGTCAGTAGACATCATAAAAAGAGGATTACATCTCTTAGAATCAGGAGAACCTCAAAAAAACTGGAGATATTCAATGAACCCTGCTCACTTGTTGTGGCGTTCTTGGAGGAACCTTTAGAACTCAATTCAGAGAACATGTTAGAGGAACCTCTAATAACTCTAAAGGGGCTTCTGGAGGATTGTTTTGGTAGATTTAGATTTCGGCCTAACTGACTCCCACATTTGCCCTTTGTTAAACTTTATTGTAATGGCGTACATTGTAATATTTCATGTACAGTTTGTAATGTCATCAGTTTGGTTCATTCATAATAAAGGAATAATAAAGCAGACAGCATTTCATCGCTATATTTTGCTGCAATATAAAACAAAATTTTTTAAAAAATCGAAATATTTACAAAGTCTATAATTCTATTTTATTTTATGTTAAAAAAAGTCTGCATTTTATTTCATTTCATGATATGTTTTAAGGTTTTTTTCTTGTATCTGGGGTAAAAAAAAAAGCATCACTAATGTTGTTGTAATAATTAAAATATAAAATAAAATAAAATAAAAAATAAAATAAAATAAAATAAAAATAAATAAAATGATAAAACAAAATATGAATTAAAATATAAAATATGAAATTATATGAAATAAAATTAAAATGCTAAAATAAAATAATTTAAAAAAGATAAAATAAAATGAAATATAAAATAAAACATATTATAATATAAAATAATACAATAAAATGATAAAATAAAATAAAATCTGACATAAAAAAATAAAATAAAACTATTTAAAAAGATAAAATAATATAAAATCTGATATTAAAAAATAAATAAAATAAAATAAAAAATAAATAAAATAAAATAAAGATCCCTGGTTTGCGTCCCGTTTAGGACGCCCGGGATCTTTTTGTGTGGAGTTTGCATGTTCTCCCTGTGCAGCGTGGGTTCTCACCGGGTACTCCGGCTTCCTCCTACAGTCCAAAAACATGCTGAGGTTAATTGATGATTCTAAACTGTCTGTATAGGTGTGAATGAGAGTGTGCTTGGTTGTCTGTCTGCACGTGTAACCCTGTGATAGACTGGTGACCTGTCCAGGGTGTAGTAGACTCCAGCCCCCCGCGACTCTATATTAAGCGATGTATAAATAATGGATGGAAAATCTTCATGGAAACCCAAATCTCACAAAACAGTTCTTTGGAAACTTTTATGTGGGGTGTCATAAGGTGTGATTTAAAACTAAAACCATCCCTCCACAGTAGCAACAGTGAGGAACCACAAAAGTTTCCTTGAGGCTCTTCTTCTTCTACTACTTCTAAGAGTGTAAGTAGTAGTCAGTGAGTGTAAACATCACTAAAAACAACAAAGAACAACAAAAAAAAACTGCTGCAGAAATGTTGTTTGAGCTCACAGAGGAAGTTGGAGAGCCACAGCGGCTGGTTGTGGTGAACGATGGCGACGCACAGAGTGTTCAGAGCCACGAGGCCGAGGACCGTCCAGTAGAAGGTGTGAGTTTTCACCACACGGCGGATCGAGATGCGAAGGAGACGTTCCTTACGGCGGAAATACGCCGTCGGACCCCGTTTAGCGCTCCGGATGCTGGCTCTGGCCATGGGGATGCCTTAGAGGGGGGAGAAGAGGGAGAAACAGTGGTTAAAATGAATCTTAAACTCCCCTTGGTGCGCACATCGTCACTGAGCATGCTCAGACTCACCCACAGAGGAGATGTCACCGTACTGTTCCTCCCCTGACTGGCCCTGATGCACCGCGTCCATCCCTCTCCTCTTGATGGTGGTGGCTCGCTTCAACACTGCAGACAAAACATTTAAATACATAAAAAGTCCCAGAAGAGGCTGCTCAGACTGAAAACACTCTGAGGGCAGCAGCACAAGGACGAGTTCAGGCAACAAAACACCGCTTTGCTTGAATCACATCAGCCTGAATTGAAGACTTCAATACGTTTTTTTTTGCTGGTTTTCCGTCAACAAGGCCCCCAAAAACCGCCTTGTGCATGACCGCCCTCACATCTTAAAGACGCCCGAGGCAATGAGCAGCGGGTGGAATCCTGCGAGGCGGTGAAGAGGAGATGACGGAGCAGAAGATGGGAGTTAATGCGTGTGAAGTTTGAGCTGAGAGGGGAAGTTGAGCTGCAGCTAAATGAGGCAAAAATGGTCGTTGAATGTCGGCGTGATGATCCCAAAAAAGCCGAAGCCCTCTGATGTTACTTTGTGATCTCCATCATGCTCTGCGGCGGCTCGGCAGTCCATGCATTTCGTGTTTTCGGAGCTGCTCAGCGACTCACATGCCGGCGTGATGAGCTTGTTGTGACCTTTTTAGGATTCCCTCCCATCCTAAACAAACCTTCTCCCTGCTACCTTGTGATTCCTGAAATCTACTCCAGGTCAATATTTGCTCGGGGGACTTTTATCAATAAGATGCCGATCAAACAAACGCACAAAAATATTGCAGGGCAGTGTTTGCTGACTGTCAACACACACACACACACACACACACACATTACATGCACATCCATGCTGCTGCCTTTTCAGACCACTGGTTGCTACGGCAACTGCAGTGCACCACCTTCTTCCTCCGCTAATCAAAGCTATCAGGAGCTTCTGCATGTGTTTCCACCTCGGCAGCCGGAGCCGCTGCGTGTCTGCGCTACAGATTCGAGGGGAGCGAACTCGAGAAAGGATTCGCTTCCCTCCGTGGATGCTGACGTGTCTGCTCGTGCGAGGGGTGGGGGGGGTTGCAGGAGATGGGCGGTGAGGCTGGAGGAAAGTGCAGAAGATGGGGATGTTTTCTCACCGTAGGCACCGCCTGTACTCCACTCGGGGAGCCTCCTGAGAGCTGCCAATCAATCAACATTTCATAAAAGCCCTGCTGGTTGAGGCGAGCAGCACAAGGTCACAGTAGAGCTGAGAGGGTCGCGGCGGCACTTAGCTACGAGTCGGCCACCTTGGTTTAACAAAATCACTACTTATGTGGCGCTGAGGACTGTTCAGAGAGGTGTTACAGTGATCTGAGCACCGCTGCAGCAACACAATCTGGGAATCTGGCACCCTCAAGGTTCACATTTGTGAAGCTTTAACACAACGTAGACTCTACGGCCCTGCTACAGCCAAATAAAACCATTTAAATGAACTTAAAAATAGATAATGTGAAGTTTTTCCACATGATAAAACAGATTTCTTCCATAATTAAGCCATTCTGATGAATCAGATTCATCGACATAATTTATTAGAGTTGATTTAATCCAAGTAAATCAAGCTGCTCCAATAAAATAACATGATGCTAAAAGGAAGCTGCTTAATCACATTTAAAAACTTCTCATGATTTAATTATGTTAATCAAAATAATAGCTTTTGAGTGTCGCCATATTTAGGTGGAGTCAATGAAAATAACTCTTAAATTAACTTAGCTAAATAATGGGAAGATTAAAAAGTTTTCTTTCAAAATAAAGCAATCCTAAAGGACTACATTTATTTACTTGTGTTGAGTCAACATAATTTATTAGAGTTGATTTAATCCAACTAAATCAAGTTGCTCCAATAGAATAACATGAGACTAAAAGAAAGCGGTTTAATCACATTTAAAGACTTTCCATGATTTAATTAACTAAAATAATTACAAATAACAACGTTAGAATTTAACAATATTTAGCTGGAGTCAAGAAAAATAACTCTTTAAATGAACTTAGTTAAATAATCTACAGTTTTTTTTAAAATCATAATTAAAATACTTTCTTTCAGAATTAAGAAACTCTGATGGAGAAGATTCATGTACTGGTGTTAACATAATTTAACTTAAATTAAAGATACATGCTGCGAATGATGGGTATTTCATACTTTTAAAACCCTGTGCAGCATCTGTTTTTCTCCGTATACTAGAACATGTGCTATATCTATACAATATTGATAATCATCTGTGCAATATTAACACTTCTCTCAGCATCAGATCATCAGATTCTACAGACAGCTTCAAGCAGCTCATATAAACTCACTTCCACAGACAAGCCTTTAGCTAACCGTGACTGTGTAGTGTGTGTACGGTTGTCTGTCTATGTCTATGTTGTGTCTGTGTAACGGTGTATGACGTGTTGGTCATGTGTCTGTCTAAGTGGTAGCTTGTTTGGTGACATATGTGTTGCGTGTGCACCACTTGCGTCAGGAAGCTTTCTATCTGCATGTCGAAACTGTTTCCTTGTTCTTTTTGTTTACACCTATTTGTATCTGTTTCTCTTGTGAAGCCCTTTGTAACCATGTGTTTTAAAAAGCGCTATATAAATAAAGATTTAATTACTTCCTTACTTACATTTCTATTAATGAAAGATCCGCACAATTCCACTGACATGTGCAATACTGCTATTTCTATAACTAGTACTTATGTATATTTTTATGTATATTTTTGTTTATTTTATTATGTTAAATGGAGTTGATTCAACCCAAGTGAATTAAGCTGCTCCAACAGAATAACTTAAAGAATGAAATGAAAGAAACCCATCTAACCACGTGGAAATATTTCCCATTATTTATTTAAGTTAATCCAATATTTACCATATTTAGCTGCAGTAAACAAAAACTCTTTAAATAAATTATTTCCACATGATTAAAAAGCTTTCTTTCAGCATTAAGAAGTCAGAAATGTTTCCTGTGCAGTGTGACACAGTTTTGAGGCCACAAAGCTTTAAAAAAAGAAAAAGGTTGAATTTCTTTTGAATTTGATTTATTATTTTACGAAAATGAAAAAAAACAAACAAAACTGGACTCTACAGGTGCACATTTTTGTCCAGGTGCCCTCAGGTTTTTATCAACAGTGTCTCTACATATTATAGATATTTCACTACTTAGATTTTAAGTTTGTTTCTGCACTTCTTGTCTCCACTCTACTCTGTGGAAACACTGCCTGCAGTTCAACCAAAAACCCTCTGAACTTTCGTCACGTGAGTCAGTCACGGCTCATCGATTGTCCAAAAGACTGCAGATTTTTTGTTCTGTACAGAATTTCATACCTGCTTACACATTAATTTTGAATAAATCTTAAATTAAATATCGAGAATAATGTGATTTTGATCAAATATCATGATTTTAAGCCTCCATTTTGTTGTTTTTGTTGTTGTTTTTTTTGCTAGAAAGTCAAAAATGTGCTTAAAGACAACCTGCCTTTCAAACCTGCCACAGATTTTGGGGTTCAAAGGATTAAAGGAGAGTCAGAACAACCAGATTCAACAACGCTTCTCATCTGGGTACCATGAATATTCATACAAAACTCAACGGCCTATTCAGTAGCGTAGATTAACATTTGACTAGAATTCCACAAAAACAGTGTTGATTCTCGTATCTGCATCTTCAAAAAAACGTGTGTCACAGTAAAATCACATTCGCATATGCAGCACAGACTGGAACAGCAAACTGTGTGTGTGTGAAAAGCCTTTATAAAGCACATAATCCAGCATTAAACCGACTCAGCCTGTACAGCACCGTTAGCACAGCAGAAACACAATGTGCACAGTGACAACCAGGAAAAACAAAGACCTGCGCCGACTTACCATCGAGTGCAGAAGGCCCTGGATTCTTATTCTCCTCTGCAAGCATCACTTCCTCTGCAACACAAAAAGTGCGATCAGCAGCAGACGGCGGCTCAGACGGAGACAGATATCCAGGCATCTTTTCTAACGACATTCACAGCCTAGTTGTTGCAAAACAGACGGCTCACGGCTGCATCAGATAGTCGAAAACCGACAGGATTAGTCTAAAGTGAAGTATTGATTTCTCTTTTCTCATTGAAAAGCTGATCTGCTGCGGGACTCAAGCCACCTGCTCTGTCGATCCAGGCTCTGTAGCCGTTGAGTTCTCTCTCAATCTGCTGCTGGCGCCTCAGCTTCATGAAGGCCCGCCGGTTCTCCACTCGCTCCCTCTCTTTGGCGAATTCTCTGCAGAAACAAACCAAACCACGGGATCATTTATTTAGCGACTGCG
The DNA here is from genome assembly GCA_024666655.1 of Dascyllus trimaculatus. Classification (NCBI taxonomy): domain Eukaryota; kingdom Metazoa; phylum Chordata; class Actinopteri; family Pomacentridae; genus Dascyllus; species Dascyllus trimaculatus. The sequence continues at coordinate 31,884,247 of CM045446.1, forward strand.
ATTGCAGGGATTTATAGCTGGCGGGATAAATAATTCCTCTCGGAGACAATCACAGGAGATAAAGCAAATGTTGTCTGGAATGAAGTTGTTCTCATTCAACCACAAGAGCAGAGCAGAGGCAGTCAGAGAGCTTCTCTTATCTCTACTGTAGAGATAATGACAAAGATCCCCCACTGACCCCTCTGTAAAACTAATTAACTTGTACAGACATGCAGAGAAAATGAGTGGTTTCACTTTCCAGCCCCGCTAGCGAGCAGTGGAACTTGCAGTGCGTCTGTCTTATAGTCTAACCTGCAAGGTTTTAGATCAGCAGGACCGACTGTAAAGCTGCAGCCCCTGTAAGGGAGGAGTTTGACTGGAGGGCTGAACCTGTTCACGCAACAACACAGTAAGGCTGGGGATACAGCAAAAATACATTCCTGATAAATTGATATATTACTGTATTACTGGACGAGGACCCTTCACCGGCCTTCATGCGCACCTTGATCCAGTCCACTGAGGCTACGTTCAGACTGCAGGCTAAGTGACCCAAATTTCTTTGCCACTATGCCACCTGTATCTGATCTTTTCATGACAGTCTGAACAACACAGATCTGATGGTTTCAAATGCGACCCAGGACACTTGGATATGTGGTCCGAAATCTGATACGTATCTGATCTTTTGCCATGCAACTTCTGTCTGAACGGCCAGGTCGCATTTTTCCAACCTACACGTCACTGATACACGACAAACATCTCTATTCTGTGTTCAAGTAGGCGGAAGAAGGGGAAAAAAAAACAAACATGGCGGACAATAATGTGGAGTCCAGTCATTGGAGGTTTCAGCGTTAATTATTATTTAGGGGACAGCTCTATTCAGGACAAACTAGAGGGGTCTGATTGGAACCGAGTGCTTTTTGGAACCTTTTCCAAAGAAATGGCCGAGTGTGGGTATAAATGGTCCTGGCTTCAATGTCAAAGAAAGGTAAGGAGCCTCCGAGCCAAATATAAGGAGGCTAAAGACTCAAACAAACGAAGCGGCTGTGGACGCGTTACCGGTCCACTTTAGGAAGAGCTGGACCGCACTCTGGGAGACAAGCCCATCGTTCAGCCGATAGAACTGCTGGATAGCAGCTTTGCGGTGTGACGTCGTCGTGTCCTCTTCTGCAGATGCGGGACACTTTTGGATTGCATGAAGTTCACACAGGAGATCACATACAAGCCACATTTAATTACCTCCGCCAAGGAGGTTATGTTTTTGCTGGCGTTTGTTTGTTTGTTTCAAAGTAACTCGAAAAGTTACGGACGGATTTGGATTAAATTTTCAGGAAGTGTGTGAAATGGTTCAAGGAACAAATTCTTTAACATTGGGAGTGTTAGAAAGCCTTGCAGTGCCGCCTTGTGGTAGGAAAGTGCATTGCACATATATGGTGGGTGTCGGCCGCTCGTGCTCAACCACAGCAGTGCTACGATGTGAGAGCGATTACCGGACAATTAACTTTTTCTAAGGAGACTCTGTCACTGGGAGATTGTGTTGGGGTGGACTGAAGCTGCTTGGTGGAGGTCTGGATCTCTGAGTGCTTTTCTAGTTGGAAATGTGAACAAACTCGCACAAAAATCAGATTTTACAAAAAATTCCGAATTGAGCTTTAAGCCCTGTAGTCTGAATGTAGCCTAAGAGTGCATTGCTTTTTGGTAATACTTTTCAGGTGCAATATTTCATTACCATGCATGGTATGACTTTATGTCCTCAGTGTCTTGGCCAGTGTTACTTTTTACTTGTTATTCCGGTCATATTTTAACTTACCTGTTTCATTTTCAATAATGCATCAAGCTTATATCTTACTGGTTTTCAACTTGGCACTGCATTTCTCATGTTATGTAATTTTGTTTTTGAGCAATATCTGGCAAGAGAATTTCTTTCTGAAAACAAAACAGCATATATTTTTCCCTAACACCTCGGCATTCTAAAGCAGCAGCTTTCTCTATGCCAACTGGTAAAACAAGCCGTGGTACATACTGAATCATGAGCATGATGGATTGAAAACTTAAAGTGAGATGCTAACTTCGAGCAAGTAGTTATTATGAACTTACAATAAACACAAACAATTGCATTTAAAAGCAAAGTTTAAGGTACGTGCATGTCTTAAACTGATCTCTAGCGCCCTGTGTTATGATAAGCTGTGAGATAAAGAGATTAAACAGGAGTGTTGCTTGGTTTCCACTATTTTAAACCATTAGCAACTGTCCCAAACCAAGCAGTGCATCTAACCCTGACTGATGGTTACTCAAATATAAACACTTGCCAAATATTCATTTTTCTTCCCAGCTTCATAATCTGACAATGACTGCCTGAACGTACCAACAAAGCTGCTGTAAAAGACACAGACACCAACTTTGCCCTTTAAATTTTGACAAGAAAAGGTCACATTTTAAAGGTACGCATGAAGAAGCTCATTAAATATATGGCAGATTGATTGTAAAGTGTTTCATTGAGTAAAAAAAACACTAAACTTGGTCACAGTTTCAGTCTGTCTCCTAATCAGAGCCATGATTTTAACAGAAATTTGCATTACTTCATGATCGGTGGATCCTGGACAACGGAGAAAACACAGCAAGCATCACCAAAAGCGAGTGAAATATTTAAAATAATAATGTTTTTATGATTTGTGACCTGGAAAAGAGGCTAAAACTCTGATGAACTCACCCAGAGAGGACTCCCAGCACCAAGTTCAGGACGAAGAAGGAGCCGATGATGATGAGAGGGATGAAGTAGAGCCAGTTCCAGTTGGGGCCCAAGGCATCGTCGGCCTGAAACAGCCCCCCAAAAAAAGTAAAATCAGGACTTCAAAATCAATACCTGACTCGTGCTGCCACTGGGACACAAGACAGAAAGACACAGGTGTCGGTGTTTGGACATCATGTGCATCGATCTGCTCCACAGAAAGACTGTGGAGGAGAAGGAAACACTCACTGTTTGTTAATGTGCTTATTTAGCGTATTGAATTTTTGTCACGTCACTGTTGGTCGCAGCTGAGTCAGTCATGGCTTCTCAAATGTGGAGAGAATCGCAGAATTATTTGATTTTTACAGAATATGGTTACTGCAAACGCTTTATTTTTAGATGAATTTTTAAATGAGACATGCAGATAAAAGTGATTTTTGAATGTGGTTATTTTTCCTAATGAGACTGCAGGTCACACACGATTAGCTCAATGACCATCAGGAAGTAGAAAAGCTATGAAGCCTTTCTGTTTTTACAGTTTCTGCTCTAATAAATGAGGTAATTTTGTTTTTTTTCCCAGATAACATGTCCGGATTGTAGGGTTACATGCATATCTACCGTATGTGTAAACAACAACAAATGTATGCCTGCAAAAACAATGCAGCTGTACTGTTTGTGCATAAACAGCAGGCGTGCACTCCTGCTTTAACCGACTGGAGCAAACATTATTACAGTAACTCTGTGGGGTCAGCAGATCAGGATCAGCAGCACAGAAGCAGCAACGCCATCCTTCTCTTTCCTCTGTCCCTCCTCAGTCATCAGTGAAGCTCACTGAGCATCAGACGACATAATACAATCACTCCGGCAAATCACCCGCCTTCATCCGTCTCAATAAAAAATGGAACGAGCAGACCGCTGACCGCAAACTTCACCCTGGAACAAGAGTTTGTGTGGATGCATGTTGCTTAACTATGGCAATCTAAAGTAAAAGTTAGGGTGAAGAAAAGAAAAATATGTATACTTATGGTGAAACTGTCTATTTATACATCCTTCTCTGACTTATTTACAAGTAAACTGCCTCCAGTAATGCAGATTTTTAGACTGCAACAAGTACATCACTCTGAGTTCAGAAAAACTTCTGGTAAGTAGCAAAAGGTCAAGAAAAAAAATCCATAATTTAGAGCTTTTATAGAGTAAATTCTGCATTTTTATCCCGGAGGAAGCCTTTCTGTCTTCTTACCGAGAGTCTGTCTGACGACTTCTTTCACTCTGACACTGATGCTCATGATTTGTGGTGCAACATCTCAACCTTGCACAGCAGAAAATAACATTTTACCTTGGCCAAGGAGGTTATGTGATGGCCGGCGCTGGCTTGTTTGTTTGTTTGTGTGCAAAATAACTTGAAAACTCATGGACAGATTTGGATGAAATTTTCAGGAAATGTGTGAAATGGGACAAGGAAGAAATGATGACATTCTGGGACTGATCCGGATCACCGTCTGGATCCAATAATTTTTTAAAATGTAAGTTTAACTGGGTGGACAATTAAATGCGGTTTACTCTAAAAGCCACCAGAGGGCACTCTTGTTTTTGAGGTAACCCCCTGTGGCCACATGACATTTTGTGTCTCCACGTGACAGACAGCGACAGTGACGGACTTCTCTTTCCTTCCTGAGCGACATACGCACGGTTGGGCCGGCATTCTTATCTCCGGTTGTCTAAGAAGCTGGGAGGCTGTTAGGAGCTGCCGCGCTACAGGCCACACCTGTTCATTAGGTCGGATGGGGTGAAGGCCGCATTTTCGGTAGGACATTTGAACTGTCTGTAATTACATTTGTATCTGTAACGTTCCATACAAAATATGTGAATTGGGAGATTGTGTTGGGGGTGGACTGAAGCTCCTTGGCGGAGGTATGAGCTCTCTGAGTGCTTTTCTAGTTATTGTTTATATACACATTATTGGACACATCTCTCTAAGGAGCACTATCATAAAGAGTTCTTCTGAATAACTTTAGAATATTGCGAAAACATTTCCTTTAAAAGTAAGGCTAGCAACTACAGTCTCCTCAGGCTCTTGGTATTGAACTGAGAGACCTCCAGTGTAAATAGCTTTACTTAACTTGTGTTTAACAGTAGTCAGTCAAACAAAGTGACAGTGACAGTGGCTCAGCTTGGACTCAGGAGGGCTTTAGTCAAGCAGGATGACAAAACTACCCACCCATGGTAACAATATACAAGAATATGCATGAATAGACATGATTTAGGAGGCATACATGAAAGTATAGGTGCAAGTTTGCCTTTAAGGTTCATAGTCTAAGGTAAGCTGTATTTTTCCCCAAGGGCCAATTCGTCCTGCAGTTAGCAATACACCTCAGTGGTACACAATGTCACCACACAACAGACCAAAAATAAAACCTTAACACAACCAACTAGCACACGTACACCCAACTGCTGCTGCTCGTCGCATTGATGAAAAGACAATCCTGGGAGCTTTAGTAGAAGGTAACTGGTCTTTTTGCTTCCTGAAGACATTTATCTTCATCCAAATGGCTTTCTCAGTACTAACTGATCGATAATGAGTCAAACTATATAACCATTGCCCCAAAAGTGACTCAAGACTCACATTACTTGAGTTGTGAATTGGTTGTGAAATTCAGGACTGCATTACAAGTACCTGATAAGTGGCGTTGTAGACTTCTCCGTTTAGATACGGCTGTTCAAGTTCAACACAGATGGTTTCCTTCACTCCTTTCTCCAACCATCTCTCTTGTCTGTTCAGAATATGAACATTTCCGTCTTTAAAGAAGTGTCCTTTATCCTTTACACGCAGGTGGACAGACGTCTTGATGCACTTGGTTGTTTAGTCTTTCCTATATATAGGTCTGTGCACTCATGGCTGCATCGAACTGCATATACAACATTGCTCAGCTGGTGTTGGGTGTTTCATCTGCTTAGCTAGTCCATTCTGTAGAACATGATGGTTTGGCGGCACCTCACTATCATTCTGCTACAGGAGGAAAAAAAGTTCTGGCATGTTTGATCTGCTTTGAACCAATCTGAATCAACATGGGTGGAGCTAAGCGAAGGAGCCGACTTCAGTGTCGTCAGTGTCTTCAGTGTCTTCAGTGTCCGACTTCAAGTTTCTCAGATACACTGCTACATATGGGACGGCAATATGGTCAATGCCGTTGTTTGCTTGGAACAGCCATCTCTAAACAGAACAGGAAGTCTACAATACCACTTATCAGGTACTTATAATGCAGCAATGAGATATATTCCCAGTTTTACAACCATTTCCACCTTGAAACGTGTGATTTTTGGGTAATTATTGGGCCAAAAGTTGTGGATTGGGATGAGAATAAATACTAAAATACTCCCTATTAGTCAGTTAGAACTTAAGTAGCCTCTTGGATGAAGGTGAAACATCATAAAGAACCAAAAAAGAAGTCCGGACACCTTCTAATGAAGCTGCTAAGAGTCTTCAAAAACCAGTAAGATGAGTCCAGTTGTCTTCTGCTAAAGTTGTTCGGATTACTGTGACCTGGATGACTGAGAATCTACACTGACCTCTCTAGAATTAATCAAAGAGATGCTGAGGCACGTTTGATTTCACGACTATTCCATTCATGTTGCAGCATGTTTACGCATTTCTCATAAAAATGGCAAGAGGAAAGCAAAACAGCAATCAACACAACACTCTGCAGCTACGACACCAAAATCACACCCTGGTAACATCCCTCTCCATGTCCTCCATCCACAGCCAGACAGCCTGAGAAAGATGAGGATTCACTGGCTGCACACATCCTCTCAGCATCCATTAACATTCTGGGGGCAAAAGCTGCTTCTGTTCATTACGGATAATGGAGTCTAAATTGTAACAAAACACTGGTACGCCTCGATAATTTGCAGCGATCCCGGTAAAAAATATGATGAGTGACACTGAAGTGTGTGTGTGTGTGTGAGTTTTCTCACATTGTAGAGTACAGTCGTCCATCCCTCCATGGTGATGCACTGGAAGACGGTGAGCACAGCAAACAGGATGTTGTCGAACTGCGTGATGCCGTCATTGGGCCCGATCCAGGTGTCGCTGCAGGTGTATTTGGCCGGACACTGACGGACGCCACACGGGAACTCGAACTCTGAGGAGTCCACCGTCTCGTTTTCTGAACAGAAAAGTAAAGGAGGTCAAACATGAGACAAAGGTTCCCAACGAAAGACAACAACTTGGCCTGTTCAGGGAACTGAAAGGGACCTAGACATTAAAGAGCTACTACTATATCGGTCAGTCAGTCAGTCAGTAAGTAAGTGAGTCAGTCAGCCAGTAAGTAAGTCAGTCAGTCAATCAGCAAGAAAGTCAGTAAATCAGCAAGACAGTAAACTAGTCAGTTTTTAGGTCAGTCAGTACGTAAGTCAGTCAGTAACTCAGAACATAAGTCAGTCAGTACATAAGTCAGTATGTAAGTCAGTCAGTGTGTAAATCAATAAGTCAGTAAGTCAGTCAGTAAGTTGGCCAGTCAGTAAGTACTTCAGTAAGTCAGTCAGTGAGTTGGTAAGTAAGTAAGTAAGTCAGTCTGTAAGTTGTTGATTGAGTAAGTCAGCATCTAAGTCAGTAAGTGAGTAACTAAGTAAACAAGCAAATAAGTCAGCCAGTATGTCAGTAAGAAAATGAGTCAGTCAGTAAGTCAGTCAACAAGTCAGTCAATAAGTCAGTAAGTAAATAAGTAAATCAGTTAGCAAGTCAGTCAGTCAGTAAGTAATCCATCTTTCTAACAGAATCTGAGAGTATAAATCTTGTTTTTTCATGTCACATGACTGTTGTTGACTATCTGAACAGTGACGTTGACTATCTGAACAGTGACGTTGACTATCTGAACAGTTACGTTGACTATCTGAACAGTTACGTTGACTATCTGAACAGTGACGTTGACTATCTGAACAGTGACGTTGACTATCTGAACAGTTACGTTGACTATCTGAACAGTGACGTTGACTATCTGAACAGTGACGTTGACTATCTGAACAGTTACGTTGACTATCTGAACAGTGACGTTGACTACCTGAACAGTGACGTCGACTATCTGAACAGTGACATCGACTAACAGTGACATCGACTAACAGTGACGTCGACTACCTGAACAGTGACGTTGATTATCTGAACAGTGATGTTGACTATCTGAACAGTTACTTTGACTACCTGAACAGTGACGTTGATTATCTGAACAGTGACGTTGACTATCTGAACAGTTACTTTGACTACCTGAACAGTGACGTTGATTATCTGAACAGTGACGTTGACTATCTGAACAGTGATGCTGACTATCTGAACAGTTACTTTGACTACCTGAACAGTGACGTTGACTATCTGAACAGTGACGTTGATTATCTGAACAGTGACATTGATTATCTGAACAGTGACGTTGACTATCTGAACAGTTACTTTGACTACCTGAACAGTGACGTTGATTATCTGAACAGTGACGTCGACTACCTGAACAGTGACGTTGACTACCTGAACAGTGACGTCGACTACCTGAACAGTGATGTTGACTACCTGAACAGTGATGTTGACTACCTGAACAGTGACGTCGACTACCTGAACAGTGACGTCGACTATCTGAACATTGACGTGACCACCCACTGAGAGAAAACACCCACTTCAGTCCGTCTCTGTATCTAACTGTCCATTCAACTCAAGTCTGACAGGAGCAACATGGAGGTTAATGACAGCTATGAATGCACAATGAACCATTGTAGTGAAGCGCATTGTTGGTTTTAATTATACGGGACAACACGGCCGGTTTGGTTTGATCAAGTCTCCAGGTGCAGCCGGGCGAGTGTGTGTTTGTGTGTGTGATTATAGAAACAGATCTAGTACCTAAAGAGCTGCGTAAATATGCACCCCAATGAGCAGCAACAGAATGAGTTCACTCTTTCCTTTTATATTCTGTGACTCAGGTTGCTATCGGAATTAGTTTGGAAGTGAATCTTTCATCTGTTCATGTTTATGCATTATTCAAAACCGTCTGAGGCCGTCTCTACAAATTGTTGGGTTTTGTTTGCTACGTGCCATCAGCGAGCGGCAGAGATGTCTCCAGTTTTTCAGTGCAATTCAAGGATCTTGGTTCAAGATAAATAAAATACCTGTTATGACAACAAGTGTCTAACAGTAGTTTGAATCCTTGTGCGTTTGTTTACAGGTATTTCTGTGTAAATGTGTGTGCAGACGTAAATAACAGGCATTAAAGTTAATTATGTGGTTGAAAATCCAAAGAGACTACATTTCTATAAACATGGATATAAAGTAAATATGTGAGCTGTGTGTTCACTTCCTCTATAAGTCTGTTTATACAGTATAAGCATCATTTTCTCACAGACTTCGAACGTGGCAGTCTTATGTGTGCAGTAGAGAAGAGCTATAATAGAGTGTACCCAGTATTCCAGGCTGTGCTATGCAGGTGTAGTGCAGTTTGCCGCTGTAGAACTCCAGGCCGATGATGGCGAACATGAGGATTGCAAAGAACAGCAGCAGACCGATCTGCAGCAGAGGGACCATGGCCTTCATGATGGACTTCAGGACTATCTGCAGACCTGCAGGGAGAACAAACAAAAAAAAAAACTGTTTTCATGGACACTGTTTGTTGTGACGGCATAGATTTGTGCATTTTTTTGTCATTTGGTAAAACCTACCCTTTTTATCACAAGCACAAAAGTGAAAATTCCGTGATACTGATGGAGTATTTGTGGTTCTCACTGGGTAAAATACATACAGAATCATCAGATGTTCAACTTTCCGACTGTGACGTACCATTTTTTTTGGGAAACTTGACCAAATCTAAGCTTAAAACTGGGATATTCCATCGAAATTGCTACAATCTCACTAAAAAATTTGCCAAAAATAAACCATTTTGTTGAGCTGGATTCTACAAAAGTCTAAAAATGTTGCGCTCCACATCGTAATTAGTTATTTTTAAAATTTATAATATATATTTCATAAACAAAACTTAACCAAATCGAAGCTGAGAATTGTGATATTTCATCAGAATCACTGTAAAATCATTTTAAAAATTTGCCAGAAATAAAAAAACAACTGTTTTCGTGGACACTTTTTGGAGCGAGGGAATAGATTTTTGCATTTTTTTTGTCTTTTGGTGAAACTTAACCTTTAGCCTTTTTATCACAAGCACAAAATGGCATGAATAAGTGCAAACTGCATGATACCGATGGAGCATTTGTGGCACTCACTGGGTAAAAAACATACATAATTATCAGATTTTCAGCTTTTCGACTGTGACGTGCCGTTCTTCTGGGAAACTTAATGGAAATCTAAGCTTAAAATTAGGATAGTTCATCAAAATCATGATAATCTCATTTAAAAATGTGTCAAAAATTAAACAATAACTGTTTTCGTGGAACAGCGAGGGAATAGATTCGTGCTGTGAAACTCACCCGTCAACCCTCTTTGTCACGAGTGTAAAATAAAAGGTAAACCACACATGGTGCTGCTGCAGTGTTCGTGGTACTCACTGGGGATCCCTGACACCAGTTTGAGGGGCCGCAGCACTCGCACCGCCCTCAGAGTCCTCAGGTCCACTGAGATGTTCATGTGAGCTCCGGCTGCAGCCAGAATCCTGAACAAGCAAACACATAGAACCACATGAAATCCCACACAGACAGAGAACACACAGGGACAGGACAGGATTGCTAGTGTCTTGCGGACGGATTTCACGCTCTATAAGCCGCATGGAGAAAGGGACGCTCGTGAACACAATGAGGCTGGATCACGGCTGCAGCGCTCTGATATCAAATGTGAGGGTCTGCAGCGGGGAGGAAACGACGAGGCTGTGTTTTTGTGGGCTTTTGGCTGGTTCTCCGTGCGTGGGAGGACGGCTGTGACAACTGCTATTTAGGAGCAGAACAAAGAAAGCAGCTCCGTCGAGGGAAGGCCTGAGGACGGACGGATGGACGGACACATGGGCACCCTTTGTCCTTCAAAAGTTCCATTTCTTTTACTTCGCCCGTCTTGTTTTGCCTCCTCTGAAACTCTCTAAACACACCTCGGTGGCCTCTCGCCCTCAGAATGATGAGAAGGGAAAACAGAGTCTGCTGATCTCTCCTCCCGGTCCCTCATTAGTCTGCCCTCCTGCCTCCCTTTCCTCTGCATGCTCACGTTTCGCTCCTCCACCCCTTTGGTTCGTCCTCGGCCTCCTTCCCAATTACACTCCTGTTTCTTCCGCATCTTACACGGACCTGAACGATGCACATTCATTCCCCTTTCACCCGGACGCCTGTGGAGTGACAGGAGGTGAAAACAAAAGGAGCATGGGGGATTCGTGGAGATGTTTAATGTCGGAGATTCACAACCCAACTCGAAAACTTCTACTTAAACCAGAGTGGGGGCACTGAGACAAGACCTTCCGCTCTTGATGCTCACTCGTATCGCGAATCGAAGACACACCTGAGGGGCAAACAGCGCACAAAAGAAGAATTTCTAATGCAACCGATTAGCGGATCATGTAAAGGGATTGTAACACACGATCTGCCCACAATGAGACGTTAAAGAAGCGTCTTCCTGTGCAGTAATTTGCTCTGCGGTGATCGCGCACTCGATTACCACGCGGCTGGAAATACAGCTCCGCGGATCCAATTACGTTTCTGTGAAGGAGTGGTGAGAATTAGTCCTGTCTGTGGTGTTAGCAGACAAAGAGTGTCATCCGATTTAATTATGAGAGGGAGGAAAAAAGATAGAGGGGGGGGAGAAACGAATGAGAGCGATTAAAATAGCTCCCCGTCATCGACGCAAATATAGAAATAAAATGATCCTCATGAGTTTCACACCTCCAACTGCTCCCCTCTGGATTCCTCCCCTCCTTCTATTTTTATCCCATCACTCTTTTTATTGTTGTTTTCCTGTTTCCCTTCTTTCACTCGCTCCGCCGTCGCGTTTCATCCCCCCCCCGACTTCTCCCCCCTCCCCCCATCTCTCCATCTTTCTTCAGACCATTAGTCAGTCCTGGCTGCTCTTTAGTTGTTATGGAGACGAAGGGATGAGGGGTCTAAAAATGGCTTTTTCCCCTCATTCTGTTATTCAGAGGATGTCCTGGACCCCGTTTGCTCCTGATCTCCAGCCGCAGTAACAAAAGCTCACCTGTTTTTAGGCACAAAATTCACCTCTTTTAGAAATTTGCTTTACCTTTTCTTGCTAGTGTGTTAGCTTGTTTGAGGCCAAGGATTTAGAAAAAAGCATGCAGATAGATACAAAAGCAAAAAAGACAATCTTTGCAGCTGCCTCCTGTAGTCTGTGGTCGGTACCATGATAATAAATCAGTCGCAATTGCTGCAAAAGTCTGCAAATAGGAGTTTTAATTGGCTAAGTGCATTAAATTCTCTATATAAAAATGGTAAAATAGCAAATGGCCTGCACGTATATAGCGCCTTTTTCTACCTTAGTGGTACTCAAGCGCTTTACAATTCACCCATTCACACACCAGTGGTGACAGAGCTGCCATGCAAGGCGCTAATCTGCCATTGGGAGCAACTTGGGGTTCAGTATCTTGCCCAAGGACACTTCAGCATGTGGAGGGGCCGGGGATCGAACCGTCAACTTTGCGATCAGTGACCACCTGAGACACAGCCGCCCATATACAGGATGAACACTGGAATATGCACAAATACGAGAATAACAGGTGCGTAATTTCCTTCGTCCTGTTGCATGAATATTCATTTCTCTGTTTACGGTTTGCATTGGGTTTTATAATTCCAACAGAATTATTCAGTGGTGTCAAACGCTGCTTTGTTCGCAAAGAACGTCAGCGTCAAGAGAAATGAACCGGTGTCGACTGGAGTTGGACAAAATCTTTGCAAAATAAAATTACACAATTTAACAGGGTCAAAAACTATAAAAAACATCAGATGTTTAACTTTTTGACTGTGATACGTCATTCTTTTGGGAAACCTAACCAAATCCAAGCCTAAAATTATGATATTTCATTAAAATTAATACAAACTCATTTAAAATTTGGCCAAAAGTAAACAATTTTGTTAAACTGGATCCTGCAAAAATCTAAAAATGTTATTTTTCAAATTTGTCGACTGGAGTTGGACAAAATCTTTGCATCTAAAACGCTACAACTGACAGTCAGGACTGCAGAAAAGACTGCATGTCGTCCATCCAGGAATTAGACATATCCAGAGTAAGAAAACAGGCAGGCAACATCACACCCCAGGACATAATCTGTACCATCTCCTCCCCCTGTGAACACCAAAACAACCAAGACAAGAAAAAGAGCTTCCGTGGGAGCCAGCCTGCTTTTAAGATCTTTTTCTGCACTATAAATGTCCTTAAAATCACCCCTTTGTTGGCTACAGGCCTCAGTTGAGCTGTGACAGTGAAAGAGTGAAGCCAAAGTGTGTATTGAATGCAAAAATGAATGTGTGGTTGAGTTCAAGGCAGTCAAGGACACAAACATCATTCTACTTTTGTCTCAGTTCCTGGAATCCTTTTAAAAAACATGAGTGAGACGAATAAGTTCTGTTAAAGGTGATGAATTAAATGTCCATATATAAGGATTGTACCATTAGTTGACCCTTGTATCTGATTGAGACAATAAATCTGCTGTGAACTGAAGACTCTCTGACATCTTTTCATGAAAGTATCTCAGTTTATCAGACAAGTAATAAATTAGAGGAAATTAAAGACCCCTTCATCTCTTCCTGCAGACAATCACGTTTCTGAACTATTAAATCAGTTTATAATGGCAGAAACAACTCTTTATGAATCCCCAAACCTCTGTATCTCATGAGTATAAAGTGTCAATAAGGCTGTATCTATTGTTATTAACTTTATTTATTCCTATCATCAGAATCTGAACGATTTGCACTAATCTTTTTACACATGTCCACAGCTGCACATAGTAGTTAAACATACCTTTTCTTAACCTGCTGCATCAGTTTAAATGCAATTTGTGCTTTTGTGTAAGAGCACAGAAATAATGTAGTTAAACTCCCCTTATGTGTGAACAAACTTGCCCACTAGCTCCGACTCTGGTTTTAATAATCCATATGTTTCCCCAAATCAAAAAGGTTTGAGCAAAAGGAGTAGCTGCTGCTTCTGAAGATGAAGAACTAGCTTGTTTAACCGTCACAACACATTATATCGTACACGAAAGGCTGCAAAGGGCATAAAAACTGCCTTTGATCATTCTACAAGTGTTAGACTACACATCAATCAGGCATAACATTAAGACCACCTGTCTAATATTGTGTTGATCCTCCTTATGTGGTCCAAAATACTCTGAACCATTGGGGACCAGAGGACCTCTCAGGGTGTCCTATGGGGTCTGGAACCAGGACGTTGGCACTGGATCCTTTGGGTACTCTGGCTTGTGCAGTGGAGCCTCTGTCAATGTAGTTTAATTAACAACTAAACAAGTCGCATGGAGTTTAACCTATTAACCGGCTACACATCTGCACATCTCATATCTTACTGTTTCCTCTTGACAACAAACCTTCTACTTTTATACATCTTTAGAAACTCCAGAACACATTTACTGTTCTATTTTATTATATTCTTTTAAAAAATGTTTTATAGTTGTACTCATTTTGAGCTAAGTTCACCCCATGTATTGATAAACACTGATTCTTCATGGTGCTACAAGCAAATATATAAAGCCAATAATATAACTTGCCAATAACGTTCATAATACTAAATGAGTGTTCATGTTCTGTGTTGTTTATTGGAGTTAAGAGCCATTATAGAGCCAGTCCAGTTCTTTAAACCCAGTCTGAAGTGAGGATTGAATCGTTTTTTTTCGAGAAATGTTTGGAAAAAAGTGTTAATGAAACGTTTTCCAAGAAAAAAAATACGATAAATTAATTTGACAACGCAACATCCAACAGAGACGCTGACATGAAACGATGAATTGACATATCTAAGCACGTAAACAATATTCTAAATAAAGATTTTGAACAAGTTATTTTCAAATTGCCTCTTATAATTAAGGAGAGTGAGAGCTGTATGGGACGTATCCTTGATGAATGAATGTGACCACTATGTCATCCACTAGACCCATTTTTGATGAGCAAACTGCACAAAAACTGCAAATAAAACGCTTTTATTTCCAAGAAATGCAGTCCTATTTATGTATTATTACATTATTAGCTGCAGTTTTTACATTTTCAAAGGACTTTTTTTTATGTTGGACCATTAACGTAATAACTTAGTACATTATTGGTCATTATTAGGTTATTGGTTGCTAAAGGGAGTACGTTGTTGCTTGCTTTGAATATTATTTGTGCACCTCTAAATCTAACTAAATCATTAAACTTCAAAGTATTTGCTTTGGAGAAGACTGTTAGCGTGCTCATTATATCCCACATTATGCACTGTCCTAATAGCTGCTTCTTAAGTGCAAACTGTAGCAACATGGAAGGACAGATGATGAGAGTCTTGGGTCCCAAATAACAAATAAGACCGTCTTGGATACAGGTTTAAAATATCAACGCTAAAGAAATTAGGAGATGGAGCCTTAACAGAGATTACAACCAAAGCTGGAAACCCCTTTTTACTCTGTAATTATAAATATGCTGCAGGAACATGCCCACTACCCACCCTGTCAGAGTCTTGTACAGTGATTACTGCGGCGGCCGTGACGCCGTCTGGACGTTGGCGAACCCTCTCGGTGACGGAGACGAGGAAGGTGACGGCTGCCACAGAAGCTGGCAGATTGAAATCGGCCGAGGGAAGCTCAACACATGGCTGGTTTGGCACAAAGAGGCTTTTTGGCAGACAGTTCATCTCCTCCCCGTAGTTCTCCCTCTCCCTGTCGCATGAATATTCATTTATCGGTTTACTGTTTGCATGAGGTTTGATAATTCCAACAGAATTATTCAGTGGTGTCAGACGCTGTTTGGTTCATAAAGAACATCAGCAGTCAAAGAAATGAACTAAGAAGCATTAAAGAGTTAATTCTTGTTTATAATTTCTAATCTATTGTCTAATACAACCACTACTATAACACCACTTTTTACATCTGGAAGTAAAAAAGTCAAAGTATTCACAGCAGAAAATGGGCCCTATGACTCTCACATGATTATATATTATATAATTCCTTTGTTTTTGCTGATGCACGAACATAAAAGCAATAATTCTGCTGTTATTGGTGGAGGTGGAGCACAATTATTACACAACAGGCTGCAACTTCTCATTATTTTCTCCAGTAATTGACTTTTTATTTCATAAAAATTCATAAAAGAAACAAGTCTCAGAGCTCAAAGCGACATTATCACAATGCTTGTGTTGCCAAAACCTCTAAATTACTTAATTTGATAAGAGGAAAGCTGCCGATTTGCACATTTAAAAAGCAGAGAAGCGTGAAAGTTTGGTGTTTTATAATAAAAAACAGTTTCTAATTAGGTTCCATCAATCAAATACATGTTTTAGCTCAAATTCCACACACAATTTAATTTATATCAAAGCAATATGTATTATTTCATAAATAATTCATACATTTTGTTAATTATAAACCTTAATTACAATACAATACAATTTCATATCTTTATTCTCTCTTACAGTTGGTGGTAGAAGAAATATTCAGAGGCTTTACTTAAGTAACAGCATTAATAGAATACTGTTAACATAATCTACCAAATTGAAAAGCAAAAATATGTAAGTATAACTGGGAAACTGTTCTTAAGGGCGAAATGTGCAGAAAATTACTCATGCATTAATTTAAAAGCAATATTTTTGCTGTATTTAGTGAAGGTGGAGTATAATTATGACACATCAGGCTGCAAATGCTAATTATTATCATTGTGGATGAATCTGATGATTATTTTCTCCATGAGTTGATTTTTTTCTTGTTTTATAAGCTCAAAAAATAGCACCATCACACTGCTTGCTTTGTCTAAACCTCTAAATTACCTCATTTACTGAAAAGAAAGCTGCAAATTTGCACATTTAAAAAGCTGCACGTGTGGAATTTTGGCATTTTTACATTTTAAATAATCGTTTTGCTTCAATAAATCAGTTGTTTTAGCTCCAATTTTACGTTTAATTTAATCCACAACAAAGCCTTATCCGATATTTAATAAGCAGGTTGAACATTTTGGATGTGAAAACCTTAATTTGTAGTCATGTTACAGCACTCTAATAGGATTCATATAGCACTGCCTGTCTGTACCCTCCCTGTTCGTCTTGTCTCGCCATATCCTATCCCCCCCCCAATTCACTGAGGTGAAGCACTGCCCCCTCTGGCTCATGATAGGAAAATTAAATAAAGAATGACTGCTTAGCTCCCGGGGGGTGATGGTCACGCAACGCACTAAATATTAATATATTTTGCTGCAAGACTAAAATATGCATTGATCTCAATGAGTATAAATGCAGACAAAAAAATAATAATTTGTAGTCTAACTATTAACCAGAGCAGTCAGATAAATATAGTGGTGTAAAAAGTGTAATATTTCTTTCTGAAATGTAGTGGAGCAGAAGCACAAGGTACAAATATTCAGCTTAAGTACTCCAGTTTTGTACATGAGTGCAGTACTTGACTGAAAGTACTTTCTTAGGTTCCACCACTCAGTCAGTAAAAGGTAAATCCTGTGAGGTATGAAGGGTATCCTGGAGTTCAGATTGACCAAAACCCTGCTGGTCACTTTACAGAAACCTTAACAGGCCGCGGGGGAAACACACATCTGGCAGGTCCCTGATGTTTCCACAAGTTAACAAAGTCACTTTTAGTCACCGCCGGACATCACACGGGAAAAACATCTCTGTTCACCTCCGAGGCGCTGCAGATATTCACACGCTGCAGAGATCCGAGGCCTGGTCAGAGGTGTCAGCTGTGATAAGTGGGTAACAATGACGAGCCCTGCGGAAGTGACAGCTCCCCACCGCGTGACAAATCAGTGGTGGCAGCCGTCACGCCGTGATACTGATAACGCTGTGACTTATGCTCCACGTCTCCGTCAAGCTGAGAACTAATACGATGCGAGCGCACCTGGCTATTGTAATGACAGTAATTATGCAGCACACTGTGTTATTTACACCACTGGCTCTGAGCTGTGGAGCTACACCATCAGTTTGGTGGATCAAGACATGAAATCCAAGTAGGTTTCTGCAAAAAAAAAATCTCAGTTTTATCCTTTTTAAATCTTTTCAAACGACATAAATTTGTTCTTGCCTTTTTAATTCAGATTATTGCTGATTGTGGTAAACTACTTTACTGATTCCCTCAGAGAAATCGCAATGTAGCAGCAGCAATTTACACATAAATTCCTGTTGCTGGGCTGTAATTTACACCAGGCTGACATGAAAAACATAAAATTAAAATAAAAATACATACACATTAGTGCAAATTAAAGTTGAATGTGCAAAATCACTCAGAAAAATGAAGCTGAATCTCCTTTTATGGCTTTTCAACATTGAATCATGGTCAATATACTTTGGCTTTATTGACAAGAATTTACCAAAAAGACTCTCTCATGTCAAAGTGGAAACAGATTTTGACAAAGTAATGTTGACTATTAAAAAACTAAAACATAAAATAACTGATTGAAGTGGCTCACCTGATTGAACACAGGTGCAGCCAGTTGGTGCTGGAAGTCACACAATTAGTGAAATGGAGATTACCTGAGGTCAGTGAATGTGTCTCAGTGACTGAAGGTCCAATCACTGGTGAATCAGTAATCCTGGATGTAACTACACCATGAAGACTAAAGAACACTACAAGAAACGCAGTGAGAAGGTTATTCAAAACCAAAAATCAGAGGATGGATACGAGAAAATTTGCAAGTCACAGAATATCTCTTAGTGTCCAGTTAAATCCATCATTAAGAAATAAAAGGGATGTGATGTGTAAATCTGACTAGAGAAGGTCGTCCTCAAAAGCTGAGTGACCGAACATGAAAAAGACCAATAAGAGAGGCCCACAGACAGCTATGACTCCTCAAAAGGAATTACAAGCTTTAACGGTTGAGATGGGAGAGACTGTTCAACAGTTAAAGCTTTATAGGAGACAAAGAGAAAAACACTGTTGAAAGAAAAGCTCATATTAAATCTGGACTACAGTTCATCAGAAGACATGTGGGAGACTCTGAAGTCAACTGGAAGGAGGTTCTGTGGTCTGAGGAGAACAAAATTGAGCTTTCTGTCCATCAAACTAGATGCTTTTTTGGTGGAGGCCAAACACTGCACATCATCATGGACACACCATCCCCACCACGAAGCATGGTGGTGGCAGCATGATGATGTGAAGCATGGTGGTGGCAGCATGATGATGTGAAGCATGGTGGTGGCAGCATCAAGATGTGAAGCATGGTGGTGGCAGCATCAGGATGTGAGGCATGGTGGTGGCAGCATCAGGATGTGAAGCATGGTGGTGGCAGCATCATGATGTGAAGCATGGTGGTGGCAGCATCAAGATGTGACGCATGGTGGTAGCAGCATCATGATGTGAAGCATGGTGGTGGCAGCATCATGATGTGAAGCATGGAGCTGGCTCTTAATACCTCAAAAATGTGAAAACACAATGGTCTGGAGAAGAAAGGTGGTGATAAAGAGCATGAAGTTAAATTTTCAAGATCTATAAGTGAAAGAACAACATGAGACTGCAGCATTTTGCAGGTAGTTCAAGGAGCCAGAGGACACATCATCGGCACACTGTTGACCTAAAATAATAATAAACTGTTGCCACTGTAGAGATTTCATAGAAATCACAAATACAGTTCAAGTTTTCACACCTGCCCTCCATCCACACAGGTGTTTTGACTTATACTGACCCATGTTTTTAGAACTGTGTGGGTGTAAATTACATTTTCCTCTCTCTCTAATTAGTTTTAGCACACCTCTCAGGGCAGGTGCACTGTTATTATTTTGTTAGGTGTCATTACATAACTCCTCACATTGCATTAGAACAGTTAGTGGTGTAATAAGTAGGTTAATTGAAAACATCTCAGCGATTATGTGCGTAAATTACGGCATCACAGGAACCGACTCTCTTGATTTGCTCATTTAAAAGACTATCAAGCTTTTTAAATGTACAAATTCTTCACCACTCATAGGTTTGGATGCTGTGTGGTCTGAACAGTGGTGATTTTCCTGAAAGTTCGTGACTTCTGGGAGGTTTTCCAACCAGCCAAAAACCAATATACCATACAGTATCCAGCCATTAATGTTTCAGTGTGTATAACCAAGCTGCACGGTTTGCAGTATATTGCATCACGAGGAGAAAATCCAGCAGCAATAAGCAGGAATATACAGTATGAAGTAGTAAAGCCACAGTAAGCTGGAAAAAAAATGAAAAACTGTTGAGCCAAGACAAAGTTTTTAAGGGAAGTAAACTGTGGATTTAGTTATTATATACATAAACAGTAGTTAGTGTGATGTGAAATGTCCCTACATCATGGTTACACACATTTATGAACAAAAGTTTAGATATCATGGCAGCCTTGAGTTTCCAGTGACTCCTGTAAGTCCTAATTTCCTATGGTGGAATTAATAAAACACACACATCTTTCTCACAATAAACAATCATGTATTTTGGTTCTTTCCAGTCGTCCACAAGCTTCTGGTTTATCTTTGACCCTCCTCTGGACAGAATTGGTGCAGTTCGACTACATTTGTTGTCTTTCTGTCTCAGACTTGGTTCTTCATCACATTGAGAAATAAAATGGATCGGACGTGTAAATGTGACTAGAGAAGCATGGTGGTGGCAGTATCATAGTGTTGAGTATGGTGGAGGCAGCATCATGATGTGAAGCACGGTGGCAGCATCATAGTGTAAAGCATGCTGGTGGCAGCATCATAGTGTGAAGCATGGTGGTGGCAGCATCTTAGTGTGAAGCATGGTGGTGGCAGCATCATTATGTGAAGCATGGACGTGGCACCATCATGATGTGAAGCATGGTGGTGGCAGCATCATAGTGTGAAGCATGGTGGTGGCAGCATCATAGTGTGAAGCACG
This sequence comes from Dascyllus trimaculatus, assembly GCA_024666655.1. NCBI lineage: Eukaryota > Metazoa > Chordata > Actinopteri > Pomacentridae > Dascyllus > Dascyllus trimaculatus. The sequence continues at coordinate 31,904,911 of CM045446.1, forward strand.
GAGATGGCACTATCATGATGTGAAGCATGGTGGTGGCATCATCATGATGTGAAGCATGGTGGTGGCAGCATCATGATCTGAAGCATGGTGGTGGCAGCATCATAGTGTGATGTATGGTGGTGGCAGCATCATAGTGTGAAGAATGGTGGTGGCAGCATCATATTGTGAAGCATGGTGGTGGCAGCATCAAGATGTGAAGCATGGTGGTGGCAGCATCATAGTGTGAAGCATGGTGGTGGCAGCATCATAGTGTGAAGAATGGTGGTGGCAGCATCATAGTGTGAAGAATGGTGGTGGCAGCATCATATTGTGAAGCATGGTGGTGGCAGCATCAAGATGTGAAGCATGGTGGTGGCAGCATCATAATGTGAAGCATGGTGGTGGCAGCATCATGATGCGAAGCATGGTGGTGGCAGCGTCAAGATGTGAAGCATGGAGGTGGCAGCATCATATTGTGAAGCATGGTGGTGGCAGCATCAAGATGTGAAGCATGGTGGTGGCAGCATCATAGTGTGAAGCATGGTGGTGGCAGCATCATGATGCGAAGCATGGTGGTGGCAGCGTCAAGATGTGAAGCATGGAGGTGGCAGTATCATGACGTGAAGCATGGTGGTGGCAGCATCATGATGTGAAGCATAGTGGTGGCAGCATCACAGTGTGAAGCATGGTGGTGGCAGCATCATGATGTGAAGCATAGTGGTGGCAGCATCACAGTGTGAAGCATGGTGGTGGCAGCATCACAGTGTGAAGCATGGTGGTGGCAGCATCATGATGTGAAGCATAGTGGTGGCAGCATCACAGTGTGAAGCACGGTGGTGGCAGCATCATAGTGTGAAGCATGGTGGTTTAAGTAAAGTCAGGATGGGTTTAAGTCATTTTCCATTTACTTTGTGTAAACCCCCGAGCATGATACTGCCACCACCATGCTTGACGGTAGGTTTGGTTTTCTCAGGGTTAAAGGCCTCATCTTCTCTCCTCCAAACATATTTCTGCTCAGTCTTTGTTTCCTCCAGAAGGCCTTCATTTGTCCACGTGATCAGCAGCAAAACTTCAGTCGTGCCGCTTTTAGACGAAACGCCTCTTTCTTACACAGCAGCCTCTCAGCCAGTGACGCATATCTTCCAATGAATCCATCACAGACAATTAAAAGTTACAGGAGTCGTTGGCAACTCAAGAAAGGCCAGGTCTTTAAAAGCGTATGTAAACTTTTGCTCACAACTGCGTACGATAATGACTGCATGCCACCATGGCAACGATCGAGTGCACACATGTCAAGCATGTCAAGCTCGAACCGTTCCAACGGCCTTGTCACAATAATAATAATAACACCTTTATGTTGTGTGAAGACAAATGCGACATTCTATTCTTACGAGCAAGACCTGTTATACATGTTCTCTCCTGGTAGTGATGGCAGGTATGTAGGCTGTGATGTGCTTTAATACACCTCTACTCTATACTGCAGTTTGCTGCTTGTTTACCAGCTGCTCCAGCTAACTTATTCCGATTAATTGTCCTCTTCTTTTTTTGCATATTCCTACCAGTCAAGTACAGTTTTCTACCTTGCAAATGTTAAACTTCAATCCCTCTAGAGGTGCTTCGTGAAATACTTTGATGCATCTACATGAATGAAACTCTAATGTTCATGTTTAGCATTAATATCCATCCAAATATGAGTTAAAGGTAATGCAGAAGGCTTTTTTTGCCATCTTGTTCTTTTAAGGACATTTTAATGTGACATGTGCTAACATGTTATCGAAGCACAAAGGAATAAATCTATAAACCACACCGGTTAGAAACATTTGCATCATATTTGTGGCACTAACTACAGTTTCATGAGTGAAAAACTGCAGATTTATCACAACAGACGATGCAGTTATTGTCGTTTTTGTTGTATCTGCTGTCGTGTTTCTTCACTGCCGGTCGTGCGGCTCGTATTTTCCAATCATGTATCAGTCCCCTGTCCTCACCCAGAATGCACTTGGGGATTTGCCAACACAAGTGAACTTCCAGCAGAGGCTCAGTTCAGTTCACTGAAATGCAAATTAAATTCTTCTGTTTATACAATTTAAAGGGATTTTTTTTTTCCTCCGATGCAGCAACTTTTCCATCTCCGACCATAACAGCAGTGAGATCAACGGTGTTTTTCTGTCTATTAACGCCGACAGAGAAACTCACATGACTCATTTAATTATTAAAAATAGATCCACGGTTGTTTAAATAATAGATTATATACATGTTGTTGTGTAGTAAATGCAACACCTAGCTGCTATAGTTACAGCTGCACTGAGCAAGTGAGTAAATCCTTGAATGAAAGGTTGAATTTTCTTGAGTTAATTGAATTTAAAGCCTAATTTTTAGTGTTTATTTGAGTTGTTTGTGCAAAAATGAGCTGCTAATTGATCTTACTGGAGTCTTACCTTTGGAGGGAATGAACAGCACAACATAACCGGATGAAACAAATCACCAACTAACCCCAAGTTTGGGAAGAATTCTGCAGGACGATCAATTAAAATAGCTGCCGTGGTGGCCCAGAGCGTGGTGGGCGGCGTGTGTCAGCGCCACTACAACGGATTTTCTTGACAGAATAAGACATTGTGTGGAGAAACTCCTACAGCGCTGCTCCGGTTGGTTTGGTTGATATAAGCCTCCCACAGTGTTCTCTCTCGTTTTTTTTTTTTTAACTCCCCTCCCTCCTCAGCTGTGTTTCTTTACTCTCCTTCTCCCACAAAAACACACTTCACCCCCGACATGAACGCGCTAAATATTACTATCCATCAAATGCTGCTGCTCATTAAATCAGTGAGATGCTGCTTTGACTTCACGCCAGCCCGTCCAGTATCGGCCTACGTATCGGTTTATGTGTCAGCAGCTAAATGCTTGCTCTTTGGCCAGGATGAATAATTGATAAGAGTAAATGATTTATTAGAGATCTATTAGAAGTGTGTGTGCGAGAGAGATGTTAATTTAGCACATGAGCTGCTGGCATATCAGCTCAATGCTTATGCACCGGCCTGCAAAACCAATAATTAAAGTGAAATTAGCAATATAGCGTCATATTAGAATCGCAGCAATTTCATGCAGCGTGTTTATATGGATAAATCATAACACATGCAGGGTCGGTGCACTCGTGAATTAAGGAAACATCCTTGAAAGCATAAAGACTTCACTGAATAAAAGGCATACTCAGCCAATTCCTGCATCCTTCACTCACTGCGAGCTCATTTTTCACTGCAATAAAAAGCAGAGAAAGACCGTTAATTTCCTCCTAACTAAACTGCATCCTTGCATGAAAAACCAAATTGGAAAATTAGCGAGAAAACGACCGCAGTGTCGTCACTGTCGTTCCGATTTCAGGGACACTTCTTCGCCCTTTTTGTCTGCTTTCTACATCTTTAACCCGGTAAACCCCAAGCAGGACGTTTTGTTTTCTCCTGTCGCATTTTTCCATCACTGTGTGCTCATTTTTTTACTGCAACATAAAGTCCTGCACCTCTATGGAAACAGATAAACCACAGCGAGAAGGAGAGGGAACTCGAAATTGTATTCTGTGCAGGATAACAGACTTATAATGCCATATACAATAAAAAAAGGTAATAATAAAAAACAGTTAAGTTGCATTTTTTGATTATTTATATAACAAAAAAATTAAAAACCTGGACTTAGCATGTAGATCCACTTTGCCCACGGTTCTTACTAATACTGGAACGATGCAGCTTTGCAAACTACAGATATTACACTATTTACATTTTAATTTGTTTTAATAAATCTCTTCAATCTACTCCGTCTACACTGCCTGCAGTTCAGTCGAAAGCTTCCTGAATTTTTACCATGTGACTGTTCATCGCAGCTGAGTCGTTCACAGCCTTAAAGTTGCGCCGAAGACTGCTAAATTTTTTTGTTTTTTACAGAATCTGGTTAATGCAAACAGATTATTTTTGGTGAATTTTTAAACAAAAAACTGATAAGATGCTCAGTTTTTAAGCTTAGATTTTGTTGTTTTCACGACGAGTACTTCAAGGACCGTCTGACAGTTGGAAATGTGATAATTCTTTCTGTTTTTACAGTTTCTGACTCACGTTAATGTTTTAATTTTTGTGATTTTTTTTTTTAAAGATAAGGGTTAAGGATTCAAATTCAGTTCTGAGGGCAGATTGTGAGGAGGATTCTGAATATCAGCAGGTGGTTGTGGAAGAAAAACAGCCACAACATAAAGTAAAAGCCTTGCAGCAAAATGTATCTGCATCAAATGTGAACGTAGTCATGATGCAGCAAATTTGCTCCAGTTCGTGCAGCATTTTAATTACTTTCCTTTAAGCCTGTAAGTGGTTTAATCCATATCAGTGCAGCGTTTTTATAAATCATGGTTCAGCTCAATTTGTGGTGCATAAAAAGTCTCTTAACAGAGCAGCGAGGAACAACAGCTGTCAGATAAATGCTGTGGAGTTTCTCTCCGAAGTGGCTTCTCAAGTGTTTCTGTGAGATAAACAGAAATATAAAGAAATCAAGCTGAATGCATCTGAGCTCTGCTTCGTCTCTTGCGGATAATCGAAGCCAAACGCAACGCGCCGCTCGCTGGCTGTGACACAACTTCGGCAGCTCAAGAAGCACCGAGAGAAAACAGAGCGTCGACAAAAGAAAAACCTTGTGCAGCTCCTCACGTCTGTCACCTACAATCACAATCCTCTCACGAACCTCAGCGCCTGGTGAAAAGGCTGCATTTATCCAGCGAACGACGTGTACTTTCACCGCCTCTAATCTGCAGCTGACTGACAGGAGGATCCTCTGATTATGTAATTTCCACCTGAGCCAGATTCAAGCGGAGATCAAAGGGGGTTTCTAGAGGCCAAGATGTCTAAAAGTAGAAAACTGTGTCTGTGTAATTCACCCTCAGCAGTGGGTTGATTTAATGTAACACGTTCATCAAATACATTGAAATACCTCAGGGCAATGTCAAGTGTGTTATTTAACTATATTATACAATCTTGTTGCACTGCATTCATCTAAACAAAATAATACAAAGAATTATTTTTCTTTTAACTTGCTGCTTCTGACCATGAACACTGGAGCTACTTCAAACGGCTCTTGAACATCCATCTTTGCTACACTCGGCCTCCTGAACTCAAAAATTTGCCGTTGAGCTTTAAAAAAGCAAAAAATACACCATTAATCAAAGCAAGAAACTGTATAAACAGAAAAAATGGGTGTTTTTTTCTCAACTTTCCAACTGTCCTTGAACTACTCATATGTGATGTGACATTCCATTCGAATAACTCACCAAATCCAAGCTTATAATTGAGATATTTCATTGAAAAAAAATCACTTTATGCCACGCGTCATGTTTAAAAATTCACCAAAAATAAACGGTTTGCACTAAACAGATTCTGTAAAATGAAAAAATTCTGATCTCCTTGTCGCAAACGTGAAGCCTTTAATCAATCAGCTGCGACCAACAGTCAGGTGACGAAAATTCTGAGAGTTTTCCGGTTGAACTGCAGGCAGTGTTTCCACAGAGCAGAGAGGAGACCATAAGAAAAGAGGTGACTGAAAGGGAAAATCAAACCTACCGGATCGATAAAATAAAGGCAGCATGTCTCAAAAATGGTGAACAGAAGGGCAATTTTGTTGGAAGATAAAGATAAAGATAAAGATAAAGATAAAGATCAACTTTATTAATCCCGAAGGAAATTCTGTTGCCAGAGTACAGTAGAAGCACAAACACAAAGAGAAGAACAGTGCCTTAATAAGAAAAATAAAATACAATAAAATAAAATAAAAAATAAAATAAAATAAAATAAAATAAAATATATACATATATACAGTAGTTTGAAAAGTGACAAGTGTGTTTATGGTATACATTCAGATACATTCAGCTTGGTGAAACATCTTCCTTTAGCTGATGAGGAGAGCAGAGGGGGAAACAGTGAGCTCGTAGAGGCTTTAAAAATGCAATTTTTCTCAAATAATAAAAGAAATTCAACTTCTCCTTTCTATGATTTATGGCATTATAGTTTTGTTGTAGCACACAAAAGACATATCTGAGTTCTCTCTGCTTCTAGCCATGGTTGTTCTGTTTCCATAGAGGTGCAGGACTTCATATTTCAGGGGAAAATGAGCCACAGTGGGATTCAAACGGCTACCATCCTTTTCTTCTGAACACATTCACGACATGCTTGTCAGAAGCTCCAATATTTCACAAAAGCCTTTTTTATTTAACCAGGTAAAGAGAGAAGACACTGGCTGAATGTCAGAGAAGCCTAAAAATATTTTCTACAAATTAGCTCTGCTTCTTTAATTAAAAAACTGTATTTATACATAAACACTTATTCCTCCTGCCAACAACACTGATGGTTAATTCGGACGCCTCAGAAGATGTTCTGCTCAAAACAAAGACTCACTGTCAGCTATTCGTCAATCCAGCCTGCAAATATTTGGACAATTACGCTTCTGCTCTTCAGGCTCGTTCAGCTTGAGATATAACAGTGGATCCTGCATTAAAATGTCAGTTCTCAGCTTTGGTTTTAATTAAATTTCGGTCAACACTGAAAGAACAGTGAGTGTTATACTGTGCAGCTCTTTTAAGGGTTCAAAATGAAGTGGATCGACGCACAAGAAGGCAATTAAACCTCATAATATTTTGTGGAAAGTGTTTCAGATGAATAATTTTAAATGAATAGACAGGATTAGATGGATTCTGGCTGTGATTAGGTACTTGAGAATTCGTTTTTACCCATTGCAATGTGAAGTCCACATTACATAACTTAATTTTTCTAGTTTCTATGGCTGTAGTCAGATTTATTGAGATGTAAAAGACAAGAGGTGGGATCTAAATGGTCACAAAGCATCTCATTAACTGGTATCTAAATAGACAATAAAGACAGGTATTAAAAAATTTTTTTCCCAGAATTAAAGGATGATTTATTACCATGGAGGTAATAAATCTCCGGCAAGGAGGTTATGTGATGGTCGACGGTGGTTTGTTTGTTTATTTGTTTGTTTGTTTGCAAAATAACTTGAAAACTCATGGACGGATTTGGATGAAATTTTCAGGGAATGTCTTAAATGGGACAAGGAACACATGATGACATTTTGAGATTGATCCGGATCACCGTCTGGATCCAGGAATTATTTTTTAATCTAAGTGTAACCAGGTGGACAATTAAATGCGGCTTACTTAAAAAAGCCACCAGAGGGCACTCTTGTTTTTGGGGTAACCCCCTCTGACCACATGACATTTTGGGTCTCCACGCGACAGACAGTGACAACGATGGAGTTCTGTTTCCTTCCTGAGTGACATACGCACGGTTGGGCCGGCATTCTTATCTCCGGTTGTCTAAGAAGCTGGGAGGCTGTTAGGAGCTGCCGCGCTAGAAGCCACGCCTGTTCATTAGGTTGGATGGGGTGGAGGCCGTATTGTCAGTAGGACATTTGAACCGTATGTAATTACATTTGTATCTGTAACGTTCCATACAAAATATGTGAATTGGGGGATTGTGTTGGGGGTGGACTGAAGCTCCTTGGTGGAGGTATGAGCTCTCTGAGTGCTTTTCTAGTTTGTTCTTGCATCAACCCTCGTTACATTTGCTCCTGTTACATTTTTCCTCACTGGGGGCTCATTTTTCATTGCAATATGAAGTCCTGCACCTCTATAGAAACAGCACAACCATAACTAGAAATACAGAGAACTCAAAAATGTCTTCTCTGCAGTTAGATGCAGGTTTAATGCCATAAGATTCTCCTCTCTGCTCTGTGTAAACAAAGCCTGCAGTTCAACCAACAAGTCTCTGAATTTTTGCCATGTGACTGTCAGTCACAGCTGAGTCACTCATGGCTTTACAGCTGCAGCAATAAATGCAGAATTATTTCTTTTTTACAGAATGTGTTTATTGCAGACACTTTATTTTTGGCTAATTTTTAAACAAGATACATCGAATAAAGTGATTTTGAGCAGTTCAAGGACCACTGGAACTGACGAGCGCAGAACTTTTTTCCTTTTAACAGAAAGTCATTAGCCCAAATGATTTCTCTTCAATGAATTTTTAAAAGAGACATGTAGAATAAAGGGATTTTTGAAGAAATATTGCGACTTTAAGCTTAAATTTGGTTATTTTTTTCAGATGGAGCTGCACATCACAATGATTAGCACTGCAGGAGGCAGAAAATCCAATTATTTTTTCCATTATTACTGATTCAGGCTCTGATAAATGGTGTAATTTTGGTGTTTTTGTAAAAGAAGAACATGTTTTTCAAACCCAAATGTTGGTTTTGGGGCTCAGACTTTTAATATATGTTATTTCAGTGCTCATAATAATCTGTAAATGTCAGTTAATAGCCAGATTTTGCCACAGCTTCATGACAGAAGACCTCTCTCGCTGTGAACTAAACCCAGTCTTATTCTAGGTGTTGAGAACGTCCTGACACCTGCTGAAACATGTCATGTCACTCTGAACTCTGCCTGAGGAGATTCAAGCACAATTTAAGTTGTGGGAAGACTGTGTTCTCCTCCTGTTCGGTTAAACAAGACTTCTCATCCAACAAATGTCACGCTGAAAGCCAACACACTGCATGGATAAATTAAATCCTCGCAGACAAGCGTCGTCTGCTTCAGATTGAATTTGCAAAAGACAAATTGCCGGGTCATAATTGAGAAATGTTCCCGACCTTTCTTCGGTTTTGACAACTTTTTACTAGTAAATGGAATTTAATTTAACATGACTCCCAGCAAACAGTTTAGCTTCTCTCTGAGCAGAAACAAGACAGCAAACAAGCCTTCGATACTGTCTTTGTTTCTCTAAAGGATGGATGGATGGATGGATGGATGGATGGATGGATGGATGATGATGGATGATTGGATGGATGGATGATGATGGATGATGATGGATAGATGGATAGATGGATGATGATGGATGATGATGGATGATTGGATGATGAATAATGAATGGATACATGGATGGATGGATGGATGGATGGATGGATGGATGGATGGATGGATGGATGGATGGTAGATAGATAGATGATGGATGGAGGGAGGGATGGGTGGATAGATGGATAAATGAATGGATGGATGGATGGATGGATGGATGGATGGATGGATGGATGGATGACAGATGATGGATGATGGATAGATGATGGATGGATGGATAGATGGATGGATGGATGGATGGATGGATGGATGGATGGATGGATGGATGATAGATGATGGATGATTGATAGATGATGGATGGATGAATAGATGGATGGATACATGGATGGATGGATGGATGGATGGATGGATGGATGATAGATGATGGATGATTGATAGATGATGGATGGATGGATGGATGGATGGATGGATGGATGGATGGATGGATGGATGGATGGATGGATGATAGATGATGGATGATTGATAGATGATGGATGGATGGATGGATGGATGGATGGATGGATGGATGGATGGATGATAGATGATGGATGATTGATAGATGATGGATGGATGGATAGATAATGGAAGGATAGATGATAGATAATGGATGGATGGATGATGGATAGATGATGGATGGATGGATGGATGGATGAATAGATGGATGGATACATGGATGGATGGATGGATGGATGGATGGATGGATGGATGGATGGATGGATGGATGGATGGATGGATGGATGATGGATGATTGATAGATGATGGATGGATGGATGGATGGATGGATGGATGGATGGATGATAGATGATGGATGATTGATAGATGATGGATGGATGGATGGATGATGGATGGAAGGATAGATAATGGAAGGATAGATGATAGATAATGGATGGATGGATGATGGATAGATGATGGATGGATGACAAACAGGGGCAGAAAAGGAGCTTGTTAGTCCGTCAACTTCCTGAGAATCATCATCATCATTATTCACTGACTTGATTTGCAGCTAAAACACCACCACCGTGTCGTCTGAATGTCACTCGCTGCGCCCTTTCTTCATCTTAATCATATTCGCTCGATTCGTGGAAACAAAAGACCTCTTGAAGTACGAAAGGGAAAAAAAAAACGCCGCCACAAACTCACACAAAGGGCAGCTCCGCATTTGGACGATGAGAAAAAGACAAATCTATCCGTGTCTGGACTAATTGTGGAGACATTGACCGGTGGAAGCAGCGGGGCCTGGAGCCGGCGACAGCCTGACCTGGGGCGGGGTCCTCGGTCACCACGGTAACAGCTCAGGGGGACACATCCAGGCCTGCTGTGTCTGAACTCATCAATCGATCAGACAACAGATGGAGAATAAGACCGGAGAGGACTCGTCCGTCTGTGCGAGGCTGGGAGATGCAGTTTAGAGAGAGTCGGCTCCAGCAGGTGCACGAACGCCAAGCAGACATAAGGCGTTGTTGGCTAAAAGACGTGCAGTAGTGGCACATTCGCTTCGCACGCATGAGCGGCGAAAAACACGCACCAGACAGGCTGAGATTTCAGCTTTCAGATGCACTGTGATCACATCCTGATAACATGTAAACACTGTAGCTCAGCTTCAGCGAGAAGAAGCAAAATAGCACAACATAATATATGATAGATAGATGTGCAATTTTGGCTTTATATATCAAATATTTTCAATTTCATTTTCATCTGCATTACTTTAAATGCACCACACCAACCTCAGCAACCCTTTCACTTTGCACACCCACTGTAAATGCTGCTATTTATGGGTGCTTATGCTGCTCTAATCTTTATTGTTCTAGTTTATTTCTTTACTCCTCAACTTCTAACTTATTTTCTGTAGTTTTTTTCTGGTTATTTTTTTTCTTGTATGGTATGGTATGGTATGGTATGGTATGGTATGGTATGGTATGGTATGGTATGGTATGGTATGGTATGGTAGGGTGTGGTATGGTATGGTATGGTGTGGTATGGTATGGTATGGTATGGTGTGGTATGGTATGGTATGGTATGGTGTGGTGTGGTGTGGTGTGGTGTGGTGTGGTGTGGTATGGTATGGGATGGTATGGGATGGTATGGTAGGGTGTGGTATGGTATGGTATGGTGTGGTGTGGTGTGGTGGGGTATGGTATGGGATGGTATGGGATGGCATGGCATGGTATGGTATGGTCTGGTATGGTGTGGTGTGGTATGGTATGGGATGAGATGGCATGGCATGGGATGGCATGGAATGGTGTGGTATGGTATGGGATGAGATGGCATGGTATGGTATGGTATGGTATGGTATAGTATGTATGGTATGGTATGGTGTCAAATGGTATCTTATGGTATGGTATGGTATGGTATGGTATGGTATGGTATGGTATGGGATGGGATGGGATGGGATGTGATTGCATGGCATGGTGTGGTATGGCATGGCATGGTATGGGATGGTATGGGATGGCATGGTATGGTATGGTATGTTATGGTATGGTATGGTATGGGATGGTATGGTATGGGATGGTGTGGTGTGGTATGGTATGTTATGGTATGGTATGGTATGGTATGGTATGGGATGGGATGGGATGGGATGGGATGGGATGGGATGGGATGGGATGGGATGGGATGGGATGTGATTGCATGGCATGGTATGGTATGGCATGGCATGGTATGGGATGGTATGGGATGGCATGGTATGGGATGGGATGGTATGGTACCATGGTGGTATGGTACCATACCATACCATAACCTACAGAGCAGGGGCCGTCACAGTATCGTATCGTAGCTCATCTTTCTTTCTCGATGTGTGATTGTTTGCAGCCTATCAGAGCTTTTTCCTGGCTTCTGATTGGCCAACATGGCTTTGGGATTAGGGTTATACCGCTGTCGTTTTTGTTGCACGTTCTTTTCTTTTCTGCATTTTCATATGGACAAAGACTGTTTTATTTTTTAAAACAAAGGAGGACAAACCCTGTTTTAAGAAACACTGTGTTATATAGATGCACTATTAGGCCATCTATACATTTCTGTCCTCTCTGTTTTCTCACGTCTTCACCTTTCAAGCTTTTCTGAAGGAAACCCAAGCTGACCTCCTCTCATCTCTCTACTGAGCTGAGTTTTCTTTAGCCTAAAGTCAGCCCCTAAACTGACCCCAAACACCTCCTCATCTCTACTCCACCTCTCCCATCCCCCCACCAGCGTCTGGCAGATCGCGGTGACACAAACCCTCGGTGGGCGTCGCTCTCTGCCAACTGTTGCCAGTCTAATAAAGGGTTTGCCAGCGAATGAGACTGCCAAGGTGCCAATTAGCATGTACGATTACGCATCGAGGCTTCCTTCCATTTCCTCCGGCTGCGTCTTCGCTCCCTTTGTCTCGACTCCTCTGTGTTCCTTCACCTGACTCGCATTTCCTCACGTTTTTCCAGCAGAGCTAACCGGCCGGTGAACCGAGAGCTCGACGGCCCGAGAGAACCCAGCAGCTCCTGCATTCAAGTTTCAATCACGACAGGTCCTCAGGTAGACGATAAAAGCCTTTAAGGAAACGACGAGCGCCATCTGGTTTCTCCTGCCCGCCTCCCACTCGCTCTCTCTGTGTAATCTTGAAACGCCGAGGCAGCTTGCTGAGGTAATCACGGCCTCCGGCGCTGACACTGTTAGCGAGCGCTTCCATAATTACACATGTTCACACGTAACGTCGAGTGCATTCGCCGAGGAGAAGTTCACACGCTTTGTAGTCGCGGCAAACAGTCGTGTGTTCCGCCTCCACGGGGAGAAAGATTTACTGCACTCGTGTTAATTTGAGGTTTCTCGTCTGACTGAGCAAGACCGCTGCAGACTGGATTTACTGCTCGGTTTGTTTACCTGCATTACTTTCCACAGGTACAGCTAATAAACCGGTGAGCTGGTTAGCCGTGGATTCTGTTTGCACACAGAGCTTGAAGGGAAAAGCCGTGTTTAACCGGAATCCCTCGGCGCCTGCAAAATAACAGAGCGACAACCAAACTGTTTAGTTCCAATTAGCCTTCCTGCACCTAATATCTTCAGGGCTCAACAAGGAGTCAGAACATGCAGTGATTTCAAAATGCATGAAGCATTTTAATTAACTGGGAAGAAACTGAGGCTCTGCAGGTAAATATATGGCGGCGTCTGAAGCAGTTTCCTCCTCTGAACATCAAAACCTACCAGCAGGTTTTAAAGGATGATATCTATTTTTTAAATCACCAGAAATGACACCATTTATCACAGACAGAAATTGTAAAAACAGAAGTAAACCTGAAGAAATGGCCACTTAGAGGTGCTGCAAAAGACTGCACATACACTGACATAACAAACAGCTGCTCATTACCCATCCAGAAACATCAGGGTGTGTTTTAAAGCCATGTTTCTGTGTTCATTCTCCTTCTAGTCAAGTCACTTTCTATATCGCACATTTCATCATCTGAAGTCCAAACCCAGTCTGCAGGCTTGAAAGGCATGCTGTCTTTAAATAAATGACCAAAAACACACCTTTTAGCAGACATAGAAACTGCAAAAACAGTAAGAACCGACAGATTTTTAACTCCAAACTTCACTAAATCTAAGCGTAAAGCCATTAGACTCCATTGAAATTACTTTATTCTAGATTTCCCTTTTAAAAATTCACAAAAAATAAACAACTTGCAGTAACCAGATTCTGCAAAAAACAAAAAATTCTGCAGGTCTAATCATAACCAGAAAGCCATCACTGACTCGGCTGCAACCAACAGTCACTTGATAAAAATTCAGGGACTTCTCGGCTGAACTGCAGGCCTTGTACACAGTGCACAGGTGACAACTGTGGAAGACTCATCATTTTTTTTTCCAGTTTTAGTTCTTTTTGGTCAGGTCAGTTTATAAATATGACACATTTAAACCTCTAAACCCCAAAGCAAACCCAAAATTACTCCATGTTTTAGAACCAGAGACTGTAAAAACTGTAAGGATCGTCAGATTTTAAACTTTCTGATGCTCCTTGAACTAATCGTGCATGACAGTTCGATCTGAAAAATGAACCACATCTAAGTTTAAGATTGGGACATTTAATTAAAATTATTCCATTCTGTATATTTATATTTAAAAATTTGCCAAAAATAAAGTGTTTGCACAGATCAAATTGAGTCATTCAGCTTCAATCAACAGTTGGACAATAAAAATCAGGAACTGTTCGGCTGAACTGCAGGCGGTGTAAACGGAGCATGCAAACATGGACAAATATGTGAACGGATGAAACATCTAAGTGGTAAAATATCCATCATATGTAGACTCAGAATTTTTTCCAGTATTGTTAACACATGTGGGTACTTGGAAAAATGCTGGACATGTTGATTACAGTTTTTTTTTTTCAAATTTATTGTGAAATAAATAAGCACAAATGTATAGAATTTTCTTTGATTACATTAAAAAATCACAGAAATTCAACTTTTGTTTTTTCTTTTTGTATAATTTATGACACTATAACTGTATCACGCTGCACAAAACACATTCCTGAGTTCTCTCTACTTCTAGTCATGGGTCTTCTGTTTCTAGAGGTGCAGGACTTTATAATGCAGTAAAAAATGAACCTACAGTGAGTCTGGGAGAGGGATGGCAGAGTCCTCTTCTCTCCAATCTGTAATATATGCATAAGAATACCCAAAAATACATAAAATGGACTCGACATGACTAATAAGTCTCATGTTAGTCCTGAGAAACAATCATATTTTCCATTTGCAGAGCTACATGGATGAAAATGCAGCTTTATAAGCAAAATAAACACAGAGGGATCCCGAAAGTATGAACATGAGGACTGTATAGGCTTTGGACAGGGAGGGATTGTGGACGCAGCACATTTGTAACTCAGTCCTGCTGTCTGCAGAGGCTCCTAATTACTGACTGACAGACAGCGATGGTGACTCAACTAATATTATCAGCCGATCTCATCATCGTCATTCACTTTCTAATAAGGCTGCAAACCTGCAGTGGCGGTCCACAGAAGGGAGATTCTGTCTCAGTGTAGGATGTGTGAAGGAGTAAGAGAGAGAGACGATTTTCATTCATCTGTCTTTGCTGTGGCCTGAATGACAATTCAGAGAGGGATCTATCTGCAGCGCACTTCATCAAGCTGAATATTAATAAAATGAACTGTTGAAGGAGGTCCGTCCACTGTGAGCATTTCCACTCCCTTAGTCACAGTTAGCAGAAATTCAACCCAGTGACTCCAGCCTGACCCCCGTAGAATCAGCTGATCTGCAATGTACAATAACTTTAGTAGACAAAATTTCACCTTCATACTATCAATGTTTTTAGTTTTTAGGGTTACAGACTCTATTTTTGAGCCTCATAACTTCACCAGTCCAGCAGATCAACAAATGGAATTTTCAGGTCTAACGAACACGTGAACATGAGTTCTGTTAAAAAACTGCAACCAAATCTGTTTCTCATCCACTCCAGGTGTCACAATCGAAGGACAAAATCTTTGTGTTTTTGCTCAGCTTGTTATTTTCTATAACCAACTTTGAGCATCAGTATTATGGGATGTATCATAGTTTGAACAGTAAAGCTGCAGCAGTTTAATAACTATAACAGAGTCATAGAACCAATCTCTGGTACCCTGGATGTGTTTCTGTTTTTTGATAATTCACCAGAGAAAACTTTAAAAAGTGCATTCTGGGTAAACTTTTAAAGCTCGTGATAGGTGGTTGGTCAGAACAAGTTAAAGCACACACTGTATGTTTTTTTGTTTGTTTGTTTGTTTGCTTTTTACAGCTTTTAACAGTATTGTTTTTGAACAATTTACTGTTATGTTGCAGACTTTCCCTATTTGCTAAGTTACAGATAATAACTGTAAAAAGTATCTATTTACATGTTGACTGTTAAAAAGGAAACTGTCAATAATGTCAGCATTAAAATGTGTTTACAATTAACAGTTAACAGTAAAATTAGACTATTCTTACCTCAGATAAGTCAAAAAAAAATGTTATTTTACAGAGATTTGCCATTTAATTGAAAGAAAAACTATGTATGGTAAGGATAGAAAAATGGTAAGTCACTGTTTAAAATATTATTTAACAGATTTTGCTCATGTTGTTAAATTACAGATAATATATCTATCTTAAAAACAGTATTAATTTACATTTGTCATTTAAAAACAAAAAAGGCCAAATCTGTGAAGAGCATCCACATCAAAAATCTGTGTTTTTACAGTATTTTGCTCGTTTGCAACGTGTGACCATAGGATTACATTGTTTTAGCATATTTAAATCAGCTAAAAATGTCATTATCTTATAGATATTTGCAATTATTTTCACTTTATATGAATGTTACAGGATTCCACAATTTTTTAAACCATTTTTTTGTTGCTGCCAAATTTTTTTTACAGTGTGAAAGGTCTCATTTTGATGCCCGGTTCGTCTTTTACCCACGAAAAAATGCAAAATTTTGACCTATCGATGCACTTTGAAGGAATGTAATTTGCAAATAAATATTCATAGTATGATGGAAAAAAACTTCGCAACAATTGCATTTTTTCTTCTTGCACATAAAAAATCTGCTGACTCTGAGGAGATCGAGTGAAAACATTTTTAGATTTGGTATTTTTACCTCCACCAAGGAGGTTATGTTTTTGCCAGCATTGGTTTGTTTGTTTCTTTGTGTTCAAAATAACTCGAAAAGTTATGGACAGATTTGGATGAAATTTTCAGGAAATGTGTGAAATGGGACAAGGAAGAAATGATGACATTTTGGGAGTGATCCGGATCAACGTCTGGATCCAGGATTTTTTTTAATTTAACGATACTCTCTCATTGGGAGATTGTGTTGGGGGTGGACTGAAGCTGCTTGGTGGAGGTCTGTGCTCTCTGAGTGCTTTTCTAGTTTTATATGAAATGTCTTTTTATCTGTTTATCTGATGTATTTATCTTAGTCTTAGTACCAAAAATGACATGCAGATACCTTTAGCACCACTGACCTCAGCACCATGAGAAACTGTCCCCTCAGTAAACACTGCCTGCACGCTCGGAGCTCACCGAAAGGTAAAGTCTGATCCGTCACCCTCACAGAGCCTCTGCAGTCTTCGGTCTCTCTTATCTGTTCCCTCTCAGGCAGGTGAGGTTGGATAAATGCATCACGGTGTGTCTGTGTCACTGTGTTTTAATTAAGCCTCTGATACTGGTCACAGAGAAGCTGTGTTTGGCAGCGCGTATTCACCAAAGTGTGTCACAGCTGATCACCACGACGCGCCTCCATCCTCCTCCGGCCTCACATCCTTCCTCTCTCCAGCAGCGAGAGGAGTTCTCGTTAAGAAGCCCGAGCCGGCCTCATCAATAATTAACCAGCCCGAATCATGTAGAATTCTCTAAGAACCCTGCCTGCCACCCTTTGTACTCGTGCGCTGATTTATATTTAATTCATGCGAGCGAGAAGACAGACAGGTGTCGAGGTTAATCTGCCGTCGCATCGAGCTCCTCCTCTGAAAGCATCCCCCCCTCTCTGCTCTGATGATGCACCTTCCTCTCCTGAGAAAGCTGCAAAATGTGCTTTAACACAACACCTACCGCTGAACGTCAGCCTCCCTCTGGGTCTTTAACTACCATGTAATTAGTGCACGGTGAGTTTACAGACTGAAGTGCTGCTTTACAGGCTGCAAACTGTCAGGTCGGGTTCATCCAGCGAGGTCTTCTAAGAGCAACAGGTTCAACTTAAAGGTTCCTTCTTGTCGTCTGTGATAATTTACGTTCACACTCGTTCAACAAAACTCACTGTTTGTTCTCTTGAGGCTTTAAAAACAAGCCGAGTGCATCATTTTCCCTTCGTTTCTTCATTAAACATTCACAAAGCTGATGTTTTTTTCCTTCAGAATATTAAATCCGGCCTTGTTTACATCCGTGTTCGCCAACTCTGCCTTTGATGGCAGCATCTTCCTGAGCTATCACAGAAAGTGGATCAGAGGAAAACACTGCTTAAATTGAATTATTAGAAGACGTTTAAAGGATGCTCTAACTACAGAACCAGTATTGAATAGAACAGAACTCCTTTTTTGTCAGTTAAGCAGCAATCCTGTCAGTGCATCTAAACAACCAGACATTTTTAAAAGTACAGAAAGAAATGTGCAACTATAAAAACTAGTGTGTGCAACTGTATCTATGAAAACAGTGGGATAACTTATTCTTAGATGTATTAAGAAGTACAGAAACAGTAACTGATGTTGCACTTCTGGATTTTGCACATTATACAACAGCTAATGTCTTAAAGTAGTGCAAAAATGACATACAATGAGCAGATGTATGGAAACGTGCAGTTTCAGTAAATAAATACAAGGTGCAAGCAGTAGAAGGTGCAAAGTTGTAGATATTTCCACGTTTTAATTTAACACTGAGGTAAATTATAATATGGCAATACATGAGCAAAACAATCAATATTGACCTGTTGTGTAGAGTTTGTGAAAGAAAACAAGAAGTGGTCTAATAATTATGTCCAAAGCTGCACATTTTGCACCCATTTATAGATTCAGATAAAGATCTTCTATGAATTTTTGCATTGAGTGATACAGGTCAGCATCCATACACCGATCAGCCACAACATTCTGACCACTGACAGGTGAAGTGAATGACATTGATCATATTGGTACTATGTGGTGTTCTGATGGAAAACCTTGGATTTTAACATCCATGTTGATGAGACTTAGACACCCAAATAAACATTGTCCCACAACAAACACACTCCCTCATACAAATGGAAATCCCAAATGTCACTGGTCTACCCCTGCAGGAAAATGCACCCCACCACATGGAAACAACATCAACCAATCAGGAACATGTTGAGGAACATGACAATGGTCCAACATGTTGATTTGACCTCCAAACTTCCTACAGCCCATTCTGATCAAGCATCAACAGGATGCAGTGGAACCAGTTGGATTGACAGAGGCCCCACTGCACAAGCCAGAGCACCCAAAGGATCCAGTACCAGCGTCCTGGTTCCAGATCCCATAGGACACCCTGAGAGGTCCTCTGGTCCATGCCCAATGGTTCAGAGCATTTTGGAGCACATAAGGGGGACCAACACAATATTAGGCAGGTGGTCATAATGTTATGCCTGATCGATGTATGTTGCCACAGCCTCTTTGACGATAGTCTGACTCACAGGATGTAGGTCGAGGATATAAGCCTGAAATTGGCCGATCAAGTCAGTCGGTACATTCTGTGTGTTACAGTTTTCTTCACCCTGGGAAACAACAACAGCAACCCTCGGGCAGCAATCTCGAGCACTGGAAATTAAATCTGAAACTAAAGGTTTTGCAGAGGATTTGGATTGTTCACTGATGCAGCTCTGCCAGTTTTTTCATTGATTATCCATTTTAATCTCGCACAAATGTTCCACCAATAGAATTCCAGCCGTCACTATTTTATGGAAACACCAAAACCGAATCCTTCACTTAACTCCACCCAAGACGACTGATTGGTTTAAAGACAATCCAAACTAGTCAGAGTGTTTTTTCTTCCTACAGCGGAATGACAGTGATTATGTTCAACAGAATCGACTTGTACAGTGAGACTACTTCCAGCAGGATAATGTGTCCTGACACTGAAAAAACTGTTCAGGGTTAGTTTGGGGACAATGACAAAGGAAGAAAGGTGTTGATTTGGCTTAAAAATTCACCTGAATCTATGGGATGTGCTGGGAAACACATCAGATCTATGGAAGCTCTATCTTCTATTACCGAAAAGACCTGCTGCTTACATCTTGGTGCCCGATAAGTCTTTGGAATCCAGGACTTGATGGATCACAGCTGCTTTGGTGTTATTAGGATAGTTTAATGTTGTTGCTGATCGATGCACAGTGTCTTTATGTACGGATTAAACACTGAATATTCAAACATAGCAGCCAAGTGCATTAAAAAGAACCTGCTCCTTGACCTCATACAACTGAAATAAACAAGCAGGATGGTTTAACTGTGTTTGTTTGTCATGTATGTTTGGCCAAAAGTCTTTTAAGCCAAAGAATCACAGTTGTCTCATATCTTGTTGTTGCCCCTTTGAGCCGAATATACACAGATACACATAAATCTTTCTGAATATGTCAACTTATATAACAAACTCAGCCTCATGTGATTCTTTTTCAAGCTAGAAGTAAATGCACAGGTAGCAAACACCTGGGTGCACCGAGACATGAAGACAGATGTGAGGTGGTTTGAAAGGAGCGAGAATCAATCTCACTGACAGGTTTTTATGATATGACTGATCTTCAGCTCAACTGTTCAATGAAACGGATAATCCTGGCCCACCACGACCCAAACACCCCTCCTGTATGCTTTTAATTCTTTCTGGTTTTTTTACACAGAACTCACATCTTTAAATATTCTTTTATTTACTGTAGATACCAACAATTTTTGCAGCTTATTTTTTTGGCTAACACGATCTGCACTTTAATTGCACATTCGGTCTGTCCATCCATCCATCCATCATCCATCCATCTATCTGTCCGTCCATCCATCCATCATCTATCATCCATCCATCTATCTGTCCATCCATATATCATCCATCCATCCCTCCATCTATTCATCTGTCCGTCCATCTGTCCATCCATCATCTATCTATCATCCATCCATCCACCCATCCATCCATCCATCCATCCATCCATCCATCCATCCATCATCTATCATCTATCATCCATCCATCCATCCATCCATCCATCCATCCATCCATCCATCCATCCATCCATCCATCTATCCATCTGTCCATTCATTCATCTATCTGTCCGTCGTCTATCATCCATGCATCTATCCATCATCCATCTATCCGTCCATCTGTCCATCCATCATCTATCTATCATCCATCCATCCATCCATCTATCCATCCATCCATCCATCATCATCTATTATGCATCCATCCATCCATCCATCCATCCATCCATCCGTTCATCCATCCATCCATCCATCCATCCATGATCCATCTATCTATCATCCATCCACCCATCCATCCATCTGTCCATCCATCATCCATCCATCCATCCATCCATCCATCCATCCATCCATCCATCCATCCATCCATCCATCCATCAGTTTTAAATGAAATGCATACAGCAGAATACATGTTCAAACAAATAAAATGCAGCTACATATATTGAATATAGAGGTTACTATTATGATAAGCAGATTTACTTCACCCCTGATAGTATGCAAGGCTACCAAAGCTCAAGTAATCTAGCTTCGTGTGCCTTTTTCTTCAAAACCAAAGACAGATTTCCAGTGAGCACAAGCGACAAAGAAGCAGCCTGTCAAACATGTGCAGCCAAAGCTGCTACAAAAACCGTGAATAAAACACCTAAACAATTAATAAGAGCCAAGAACACCGTGTTCTGTATTATCCACAGATTCTCCATCCTCTTCCATTCATGCTACTGATCCTGTTTCACAGTTCTGCTCCCACACACACATAAAAACACAGTTGGACTCACCCACTGAGGACCACGATGAAGTCCATCACGTTCCATCCATTCCTGAGGTAGGAACCTTTATGAAACACGAAGCCCAACGCGATGATCTTGATCCCAGCCTCGAAGCAGAACATCCCAATGAAGTAGGGTTCAGTCTTCTCCTGTTAGCGCAAAAAAAACAGAGAAATAACACAATCAGGGTTTCTCACACTGAGGAAAAATAACTCTGTTAATCCTGACAGTTCACTTTTAAATATCTCAGCATTAACACTGACACAAACAAGTCAGTGTCATCTGCAAAGTTAATCTGAATAATCTTAAAAGCCTTAGGCACCAGTTGCCTCCGTCTGCTGCAAAGATCTTTGTGCTCTTTGCTTTTTCCTCATCTGGGCCTGACAGCAGATTGTTAAAGTGTGTGTGCAGATGTTTTCTTTAACTCACCAGTCTCTTGGACATGGGCGTTTTGTCCTCTCCAGGAAGGTGCTGCTCCAGAGCCAAGACGATGCAGTTGGCGATGATGGTGGCAAGGATCATGTACTCGAAGGGAGTGAAGAGTGGAGTTAAGGAGCTCATGACTCAGATAATGTTGGCAGTTTATGTTAATTCAATGAGTTATGCTTGTGATTTTCCATATTTTTGTCATTGTCAACAAATCCCATGAAATATCTAGATACAATACCCTATGTGGCGCCACTCAAAGGTTTCCTGAACACTAGTTTTGAAGCTAAATGTGGTAGTTAACATCTTGGTGGTGCCTGACTTCTCCTAACTTTCAATTAATCTAAAAATGTGCAAGGAAACAGAGTCAATGCGAGCCACCAACTGTCGCTCAAAGCAGCCACTCCTTCATTCTGCATAACTTTAAGCCTCAGTGCAATAAGAAAGGGTGAGTCATATAAAGTTGACCCACTGTATAGCTGTCAGAAGCACAGTAATTACCTATAGAGACCAGAATCGTCTTTTGTAACAGGATGTAAACGGGCTTATTTCTGCTGTAAAGTTGGACATTTTAACACGGGTGTCTATTTGGATTGGCTCACTTTTGGAGGCAGCCTCAAGTGGACGTTTGAGGAACTGCAGTTTTTAACACAAGTGGCTTCATTTTTGGAAACACCTACTCTGCATGCGTCTCACTGCCTCCAAGTCCATTCATTCCTACTGAATACTTGAAGCAAGCATAGATAATATTTCAATGAAAAGGCTCATTAATTTTCTAAAAAACATCTCCATTCCCTGGCCTTATTCTAATGGGATTAAATTCTGCTTTTGTTTCGGACTATTTTAGGGATTTGGGGCAGTTGTGAGTAATACGAGCAGCAGGTTGGCGTTTGTGGGATCAACTCTAAATCTTAAGAGCTTCAGTAAAAAGCAACCTGACTTCTCTTTTAGAAGCTGTTGGGCCTTTGCAAATAGCCCCGCATGGGTCGACCTGTAGTAAGGTACCCTACTATGTAAGAAACTTGCTTCCTAGAGATCTAAAGGCATCCCTCTAAGTGGATCCAGAGCCTTTTCTGCAATCCATAATTTGATAAATGTGCTGGAAAACACAGTTAGCAGATGTATTTACTCAGCTTTTGGTAAGTCTGAGTTACGAGTTCAGGGTGACCTCAACCCATTCGTAAATCCACAAAAAAGACAAGGAAAGTGTGAGCCGAACTTCCTTTTCTTAGAATCAGAAGAGCTTTGAGGAACTCTGGGGATAATTCAAGGAACCCTGCTTGCTTGGCGAGTTCCTGGAGGAGCATTTAACGACTCAATTCAGAAAAGACGAACCCCTAAAAACTCCAAACAGGTTTCTGGAGGAGACTGTTGCAGAGTTAAGTGTAGGAAAACTGACACTTACACTTGCATTTACACTTTGGTTGATTTATTTTACAACTTAGTTTAATGTAAATTGTGTACACTGCAATACTTCAACACATGTATAATCAATATCTGGGCAAATGGAGATCTTGTTGGACTTTCTGCAGACAGACTTGTGTGGAAAAGACTCACAATGCTAACGAAAGCCTCCCTATTTGTCTCAATATAAAAAGGCCTCCATATTAATCATGACTATCTCCTATATTGTCTCATATTATGATTATGTTTGGGAGTGAAAAAACAAACAAACAAAAAAACACAAAACGGTTCTTTGTAGAACCTTTCTGAGGGGTTCTGGTAACCTCTGCTGCAGGGGTTCCTTCAGTGGTGACGGTGAGGAACTTCAAGAGGTTTCTTGAGGTTCTTCTACTTCTAAAAGTGTGCAGGGAAGATGTGGAGCTGTCCTCCTGCTCTGGAGCTCTTTTTTCTTTGATCTACGGATCCGAGGCCTGAGAGAGGCAAGAGTCTGAATAAAACAACAGAAAGACGCTTGCTGCGTTGTTCTGTTTGTCGACAGATCCGCACCACAGAAAGCGGCCTCTTTAGACCGGAACTACACGTTTATTCCGATGCTAGTTGTGCAAAAGACAAATCTCAGATCACTGCAACACTGGTCAGCCTGACCTGGAAGCCACATGAGGATTTTGCATCTCTGAAAATGAATAAGCATGTCAGCAACTCATCACATCAACAAATAATAACCCTTAAAATTGAGTTTACATTCACACATTAAGAATTATTAATACAAACCACAAAGAGCAGTCACATGGTTGGTGAAAAAACACACAGTTTAGTTCATTACAGTGAATCAAACCCAGCAACACTGCAAAGATAGACATCCTCTGATATCCTGTGTACGAAACTAAATTAACCTGGCAGGTTCTGAGCCCCGAGGCTGGAGATACACCGAGACGCAACCTTATCTGAGGTCAGCTGCAGCCGACAGACACAAACAGCAGCAGAAGCTTATCAGGATCATAAGAGAGGAGGCCCGAGACGTGATCCATAAACAGGGTCACTCTTACTACAAGCCGAGACCTGCTCTGGTCGCTGGTTCGACTCCAGCCGCTCTGGGGCTGAACTAAGCCCGAGCAATGTACTCTTTATCTAATGCTGTGCGTGGGCAGTCGCCTCTCTGCCGGCTGTGTGCAGGAGAGGAGGGAAAGAGGCTTAAATCTGCAGAGAGGAGAGCCGAGGAAAGAGGGAGGCAGAGATAACAGGGAAGAATGGAACGGGAGAAAGTGATAAGAGGGATGAGGGCTGATCAGTGGAGGAGAGGATGATGCTTATATAGAGTCAGAGGCTTGTGAAACAGGTGAGGAGGAGGCAATGAGACCAAATAAGACTGACAGCGGACGGATCGATGGCGCGCTGGCAGCTGCATCCAGCAGGGTTACTCAGGGACATGTGAGTGATGAGAAGATAAATAAACAGAGCAAATAAAATCTCACTCCCACCAGCCTGCAGGGCTTCTAACTTAAACCTGGGCTGCACCACCGACTGACTCAGTGGATTTGGGAAAAACAAAAGCAGGAGATGCGCGAGCTGGAAAAAGAAAGCACAAACAGAGATCCGAAGGTTTATTTTCCAGCTGGAGTGTATATTTTGACAACAACAAGCGGCATCACGTTGAGCTCATGTAAATCTCTCAGCAGCAACCACACCTCGACAAACTGGAGGAGGAGGAGGAGGGTGGGTGGGGGGAAACGAAGGAGCGATGGAGATGTAGGAAAGAGGAGGAAAATGAAGACAGAAAGAGGGGAGGAGAGACGTATCCACGGCAACAGGCTTCTCCTGCAGCCAAAAGTCAATGCAACGAGACGGTTACTGGGCAGCTGAACCGTCTCACTGGTGGCATCTCTCTGTGCACACAGTGACGCTGCAACGCATCGGGCTAATTATAACCACCAGCTGATGGTAAACAGAAATAACAGGTTAGCATGAGGCGAAGAAATGGAAGTTTTGACCAACAAAAAGCACTGCCTAGGAAAATATTTTTGACTTTGTTCCACAATAAATGCCATAATTTCTAAAGATGTCATGTAAAAAAAAGTAAAAGTGATGCGTTCAGGTGTATTTAGGAATATTTCAGTGCTGGTGTGATGACTGTTGTCTCTCTATTTGTGTCATTTATCATAGAGTGATGGACAAACTTTAGCGATCGTTTCTCTCTCTATGTATAAAACTTTGGCTTGTTTTCATTATAAAGATCCCATGAAGCCAAACTCAGTCACGTTTTAAACATAATGTGGACGAATTAAAGCCTTTTGATATATCTTTTGTGTTTACCTAAAAGTATTCGAGGAAAGTTTTATTTGATAAGACTAATATATTTCTCAAACCTGCAAGAACAGATTTTAGCGACGCAGAGCAACGTCAGCGTTCACGTTAAAGCTGGTCACCTTAGGAATGTTCAGTCTCCTTTTAGTCAAATCAGTATATAAATATCCATCCATCCATTTTCTATACACCGCTTAATCCTCTGTAGGGTCATGGGCGGCTGGAGTCTATCCCAGTCGACTCGGGCAAAGGCAGGGGACACCTGGACAGGTCACCAGTCTATCACAGGGCTACACATAGAGACAAACAAGCACACTCTCATTCACACCTACGGACAATTTAGAATCATCAATTAACCTCAGCATGTTTTTGGACTGTGGGAGGAAGCTGGAGTACCCGGTGAAAACCCACGCTGCACAGGGAGAACATGCAAACTCCACACAGAAAGATCCCAGCCGTCCTAACCGGGACGCGAACCGGGGATCTTCTAGCTGTGAGGCGACGCTGCTGACCACCGAGCCACCGTGCAGCCCCTGTTTATAAATATGGCACACTTCACTCTCGGAACTAGTATTTGTCTTTGTATTTATTTAAGAGAAAGGAGGGAATACTGCATATTAATGAACATTTAAACAAATGTAAATATGCCAGACTACAGGGCTAATTTCCATCTGTAGACCCACCTGACAGGCTGATATTACAAAATGCAGAAAACATAAAGATGCATACCTTATAAAGACACTATGTACACAGACGATATACAAGTGAACAACACAGGCAGCAGAGACATACAAATCTCAAAAGGGACAGTGAAGAAGAACTCAAATTATCTGTATTGCACATCCTCTTATTGCACGACACCCCACTTTTTATTACATATTAATGCACATGTTGCCTCTATTGCACTGATCCCTACTGCATTTTTCGACAATGCGCTCGGGACAGAGTGAGCATAATAAAACGATGGCTACTGCACACGTCCAACTTGTAAGCATCGCCCTAAAGGTCACATACGCTCACATGTTTGTGTGTCTCTCAGCCACAGTTTTAAATAAAGGTAGGGAGACTCGTACATTCTCTCACTGGCAGGGGGATGCTGTTCCAGATCTCAGCGCCCTGGTCTGAATGGAGGTTCACAGTCTCCTCTGACAGAGTCGCTCGTGTAGAGCCACTGGCAGATTTCTGCTTAATGAACTCATTCACTGGAGGAGGGGCCCAACCGTGTCATACTTTGTAGATCAAGCAGGAAGATTTAAATAATTTGAAATGTGAAATAGAGTCTTTGAAGAAATTGCCTAAATGACGACAAAAAAATCAGGAACTACTTGGTTGAACTCGGATGCCCTGCAGGTTGTGTTTACGCCGAGCAAATAGGAGACAATGATGGAAACAAATGAAAAATGTAAGCAGTCGTATGTAGAGCCAACATTTTTACAGTACTGATAGCACCTGTGGGCACTTGGAAACATCTTGTACACATTTATTCCTGTTTTTTTCCCCCCAATTTTGGTATAATAAACAATCTGGCCATGTAAGGATGCCAGACAAAGTATACTATACTATAATATACGCATTCCGACATATATCTGATTGTAATAATCCAGTCTGGAAGTAATAAAACCACAACTGACCATCTCAAGATCTCAAAAAACTCGAGTCTTAAGCGTTGAGAAAAGCTGGCTTCGGCTACCGAGTCGTTCTGCAAGTCTAATTTTGCTCTCTGACAGCTCCCGAGGGAAATATCTGCCCGTTTAGCTGCTAAATGCGGCACTAAATTCACCTGGTTGCCAAATCTGTCTGTTTGTTGCTGTGCAGGTAGAATAATGTTGTTCTCAGAGGGGTCAAAAAGACACTGAGAGCACTGAGAGTGAATCAAAACAGTGAATTTATGGGCTGAACTGAAGAGGAGCTCAGTCAGTCACTGGATATTTGACCTCTTCAGCTTATTCACCTCACAGTCTCCAAACAACCGACGCTAGATGTTTCCTGACTCTTCCTCCAAACCATTTCAACGAATCCTCTTCGATCGATACCGAAAGATTCAACCTTGAGTTCCCTCCGAGCCGCTCAACAAGTGTCTCCGTCCGGGGCCCCTCCTCGCTGCTGCCCTGGATGCTGATCAGGATTCGTCTACCAGCTCCGGCAGCGGGCGTCTCGTGAGCGACCGTGAGTCACCGTGACGCTGGCAGTCTGCCTCGATTCCTCAAACACGCGTGTAAAAATAGACACGGAGACGGAGCGTGATGCCCTGCGTATCCGCCGGTATACGCTCAAGACCAGGCTGGATCGCTGTGATTGTTATTGCGCCGAGGTGCAAAATCACAATGAATCACAGGCATCTGAGCTCCGGCTTATTGGAAATCTGACTTTTCTGAGGCGTGTGTGTTTATGAGAGTGTACGGAGGCAGAGGGCAGCATTGAATATACAAACAGAAGGAAAGCCGGGGGTGTAATCTGCATTTGGACGAAAATTAACAGCATTTCAGCCAGGGGAAATGAAGACACACTAGAACTTGAATCTCTGCTGACAATCCAAAGTGCCTTGTTATTAAAATGCACATAAGATTGAAGCTGTTGTCAGACGAATGGATTCAACTGACCGCTGCATCATGGTTCAGTCTGTCTTCACTTTCACTTCACCTCCACACCTCAGTGGCTGGTTTGAGCCGACCGATCAATCCTGGGGATAACTGCGGCCATAGTTCAGTCGGCTGTGTTTATATACCGCAGTCATTCCTTATGCATTCCTCTCTGTTGGGGAATAAAGCAGGCAGATGGATACACAGCCTGAGGAGGTGAAACGAGCATCATGCAGGTTCTGTGAAACTGTCTGGAGGTGTTTGATTTACTGTCACTTTATAAATCAGCTCTTATTCAACCCAAAACCTGCAGGTGGATGTAAGAGGCAAGTTTTCTTTCACAAAAAATCCCCCAAAATACATCATTTATCAGTCAGAAACTGCAAAAACACAAAGAATCATCTGATTTTCAACTTTCCAACGGGCCTTCGACTACTCATCTGTGACATGCCACTGAGTTGGAAAGCTTTTTAAAAATTTATTCTATATGTTTGATTTAAAAATGTGCAAAAATTAAACAGTTTGCAGCAGCCGAATTTGGCAAAGAGCGAAAAATTCTGAGTTTCTCGGTGCAACCGTGAAGCTACGACAACTCAGCTGTGGCCAAAAGTCACGTGACAAAAATTCAGGGAGTTTTTGGCTGAACTGCAGGCAGTGTTCACACAGAGCAGATAAAAGACAAGTATAGAAACGAATTAAAGATCTAAATATTTAAATAACTATTTTATGCCGAACCAATTCTTTCCAGTACTGTAACACCTGTGGGCACTTGAATTTTTTTTGTACATTTCAATTCAACTTTTGTAAGATTTAAGGCATAATAACTGTGTCATACTACACACAGGTGCCATTTTAAAGTTCTCTGTACTGCTAGACACGGTTGTGCTGTTTAAACAAAGATGCAGGACTTTTATAGTGAAAAAAAACATCTGCGTTTATCAGTGCAACCTTGAAGCAATGAGTGACTCAGCTGCAACCAACATTTACATGACACAAGAATACAGGGACTTTTCGGCTGAACTGCAGGCAGTGTACACACAGCAGTATTGGTAACACCTGTGTACACTTGGAAAATTACTGTAGGTGTTTCCAAGGTTTCTAAATGTTTGTGTAATAAATAACTAAACAAATTCAACATTTGTCTTTTTTTAAAGAATATTTGTGGCTTTTTAATTGTGTCCTTTTCTGAGTCCTGTGTACTGCTTCACATGGTTGTGCTGTTCCACTGTGCAAAAAAACTAAACATTTTTTTTTGCTCCTCTGTGCAACTGTGAAGTCTTTAGTGACTCAGCTGCAAGCAACGGAGCTTCTAGCTGAACTGCAGGCTAAAATACCTACAGGATGAAGAGGTACCACTTTTTTCAGTAATACCTGGATACACTGGAAAAATGCTGTACATGTTTATTCCAGATTTTTCAATTTTTGTGCAATAAATAGCGAGAAAAAAAGCAATTTTGTTGACATTATAACTGTGTCAGGTCTGTTTGCTGCAGGACTTCTATTCTTATTTTAAAAATTCTGTTTTTAATCAAATAAAAACTGCAGGCATAGAATCATCCGTCAAATCTGATGGAAAAGATGCTTTAAAAGTTTAGTGATTTTGCCCTAAAACCAGCCTTATGTCACAACTGACAGGTAAAGCAGGCCAGATTAACCCCTTACTAACCTATCGCGAGTATACGCGTCTTTACTCAACCTTAAAGAGCAATTTGCTGATAATATTTCTAAACTTAAAAGTCTACTTTTTAGGCTATCATTTATTTTGCTGTTGGGGAACGTTTTAATGCTAGTAGAGTAACTTTCATGTGGCTCGACATGATTATAGAAGAGTTACCTAAAGGGTCAAAAGGTTGAAGTTTGAGGTCAACCTCAGGAGAGGAGTTTACACGCCTTAAAGGTCTTTATTCTGGGGAAGGAGGACTTTCTCATTTCTTAGCTGGTCTGGAAACTGATCACAGGGGTACATTTAGATCTGCACTCCTCTGTGCAACCATGAAGCCATGAGTGACTCAGCTGAAACCAACAAGTCATGTGACAAAAACTCAGGCTGAACTGCAGGCAGTGTTTAAACAAGAATGGAAACAAACACATAGCAAAGCGTCTACTGTAGGCTGAGTCACTGTTTTTCTCCAGATTCTCAGAACTAAATAACCATATCCATTCCACTTCAGTTCTTTTCTATTCTTCTATTCATGGTTGTGCTGTTTCCATAGAGGAGGTAAAGGACGCTCAGAAACTGTTGGGGCTCAGAGGGTTAAAGAAATGAAAAGAAAAGCAGATGCTAAGTGGAAAAGCAAACTTAGGAGAACAGGGCCGTGACTACACTGGGGACACTGGGGTCATTTCCTTGCTAATTCTCTATTTCCATTTGTCACGCAAGGATGCAATTTAGTTAGACGGAAATTAATGGTCTCCCTTAACTTTCAGCTGACTCTAGAGGCCATAATTTACAACCTAGCGCACTTTTAATTTACCAATCTGTATATTTTAACTCTTACTGTATCAAAAACACAGATAAGAGCAGCGTCTTCTACCTGTCGCACTGAAGAACTCGAAGCCTGCTAACCAGCTCTCACAGGATTATTTCTGTTTGCACCGCTGATGAAACAAATGATTAAATCTAACAATCAATTATTTAGAGGTGTACCTTCTCAATGGGAAACTTCCCACTGCAGGGGCTCCCAGTGGGGATCAGACAGGAGGAGCAGCTGCTGGTCCTCACCGGCCGGCATCACTCAACCCACATCTTCATTAGCTCTGCCTCCTCCCTGCCAGGCCTGCATCGGCCTCCATCGACTGCACCTCAGGCAGGTCGGCTCAGACGGAACACTTAGCCATACAAGAGGTAGCAATGTGCTCGAGTAAATATCAAAACACTCTGCTCTCCAAAGCCCACACACACACACACACACACACACACACACATCCAGGCCTCCGGATAATTCCCGAATTGATCCGCTGCTGTTAATTGAGCACTCGGAGGGGGAAAAAAGAGCCTCTCAGGGCGAGGTGACAGCGGCAAGTTGTGCTCCAAACACAAGGCTGACCTTTACCAGACGTCCTGCGGAGATCACGTGTGCATACGCGAGCGATTTCTCTGCAAAGATCAGTGCGAGTTTTAGACGATTTGAGCGAGTGCATTGGTGCGGTTCGGATGCTTACGATCCCAAAAGGTGCATTTAAGGGTTGCAGGATTAATTTAGTTTAAGTTCCGGGTGAAGGTTCAGATCATGTCTTTAATTCCGTCTCTCAATCAAATGCACAGACTTCTCAACAATGCCTTCCTCGGCGTGCAAAACTACAACAGTGGTGACATTAGTGCAGCACATAATCCTCCTGTAAAACCACAACTTGGGCGGATTAGAAAAGAGACATGTAACGTTAATTGGAGACCTTTAGAGCTGCTTGTTGGTGAATTAGTTACCAGACAGAGTGAAGCTGACTGTTTCCTTATCTTCCTTTTCCTTTTACTAAACTGGATACAGCCTCGAGCTTCATATTTAAAACACACAAGCGTTGTGTTAATCTTAATCATGGAGGTTTCTGCATGAAAACGAACAAGCAGCGTCTCGCAAAATGTCAAACTATTCCTTTAAAGGTGGAGTAAAGCGTTCAATCCAGTGCAGCGTTTGTCAATTTCAGTGAGTATCTCGTGTGTTAATGTGTACAATGCAGTAATATTCATGTCTCTGTACACAGTTCAGGCTTTGTGAACGGGAAACAAACATGGAAGCCAAAGTGTCTTAAACCTGCATTCTCTCTAACAGCCACCAGGGGGCGACTCTTCTAGTTGCAACAAGAAGTCTATGAGAAAATTACCCGACTTCTCACTTGATTTATTACCTCAGTAAACATTTTCCTCATGGGTTTATGGTATCAAAAGGCTTTTTGAATTCAGCACAATGTTTTTTTTGTGAAGTTTGGGCCACATTAAAACTAAAACACATGATAAAACAGAGCATGTTTTAGGGCGAGGCTACTTTGTGAATGATAAGCCGCTACGCTCCTTAAGTTTTTTTTTTTTTTTTTAATATTATTTTTTGGGGGAAGATTTTTGAAGCTTTTTATTAGATAGACAGAGTGAAAGGGGGCAGAGAGGAGAGAGACATGCAGCAAAGGGTCGTGAGCCGGACTCGAACTCACGACCGCTGCTGGCGACCTGCGCCCATGTGGTAACGCCTTAACTCAGTGAGCTATACGGCGGCCCAGCACGCTCCTTAAGTTTTCAGTCAAATTCACTGCTTGTTCATCACATCCGGCTTTCAAAAAACAGGCCCTCCAGGAATTTGTGATGTTGCAATCGCAGCAATTAACACAAATTCAACCAATCTCCATGAATTCTGTGCGACCTTGCAATTTTGTCCAATCACCGCAACTTTTCCGCAATTTTGGCCCGCCTCCCGTGAGTTCCACCAATCACAGCAGTCCCCAGCGCAAATGTAATGCACCTACGTCACCGAATTAACTTCCTTGTTTATGGTTTGAAGATGCAGACGCGTCCG
Organism: Dascyllus trimaculatus; assembly: GCA_024666655.1. NCBI lineage: Eukaryota > Metazoa > Chordata > Actinopteri > Pomacentridae > Dascyllus > Dascyllus trimaculatus. The sequence goes on from CM045446.1 coordinate 31,937,448, forward strand.
ATAGTAATGATTCTCAGTTATCAACAAAAACTACTGCAAAACAATTCCCTGATGTTCTTCACGAGAGCGGAGGTAAACTGTTTTGCACCCCGTGGAATATTGAGGTAGAAAAGTGTTTGTCCATCGATGATTTCGTTTGTGTTCCACCATAAACATATGAGGAGAATGGGTGAAACCAGCGGACCACAGACCAGACAAACCACCGTGATGAAGCTGTTGCATCCAGATCTGTGGCAGCATCGAAAGAATGAAGGTCAGTCAGATTAATTAACTGACGTGACGAGCTGTGAGCGTGTGTCTGTGAACACGTGTGTGCCAGGATGTGAAATTAACTTTTTAAACTTTTAAAAGTTTTAATGAATTATACAAAACAAAAAAAAATGCAATATTTAGCAATTTTTTACCATCTCCCGCAACAAATACACTTAAAACATTGCAACTTACATCGCAATTTTTTAGAAAAGCTGCCGCGAATTCAGACATTTTAGGCCGCAACAATCTTGAAAAACGCCCAAGAAATCCTGGAGGGACTGAAAGAACTGTGACTGTCAAATTCCAAACGTGATGCTTTATAGTCCAGAAAACAATGGGTGACACCCAGGTCGGCATATGGAAACCAACAACGTGACTGAAACATACACAGAACTATTCCAGACTGTTTTGCTACAGGTGCATCGATGCTCACAGCTAACAGACAGTCGAAGAAAGAAGAAGAGATCAGACAAGGAGCTGTGTTAACATCAGTAGAGAGGCCTGCAAGAGCTGAAAGCCATGAAGATGGATGCAGAAATTGCCTTGTTTCTGCCTGACAGATGGACAACATTAGTTTTATTAGATATGCTGTTGTTGCAATGTCAGCTGTGGTAGTAGGAGCAGTGAGAGTATCTCTGTCTGCAGCTGGTGTTCTTCCACTAGAAAACCATCTCTCCTCTCTGTTTGTTAGCTACTCTATCAATACTCTGCTAACCCACAACCTAGTTCAGATACATCACGTGCTGTGTTGCTGTTCATTCTACACTGTTGTATTTTTCTGCACAAAGTTTGCAAAGTTCCTCTAGATCGAGTCTTACGGCTCTTGATAACATCTTTGGGCAGACAGTTTGAGCGAACACAACCATGCTTCTATCTAAATGAATGAGTAAAGAGTCATAACTGTAAATATATAAATTAAAACTGCAGGCATAGAATCATCCATCAAATCTGATGAAAAGATGCTTGAAAAGTTCAGTGACTTTGCCCTAAAACCAGCTTTATGTCAGTGGAGGAACACAACTGACAGGTAAAGCAGCCCAGATTAACGCCTTACTAACCTATCGCGAGTATACGCATCTTTACTCAACCTTAAAGAGCAGTTTGCTGATAATATTTCTAAACTTACAAGTCTACTTTTTAGGCTATCATTTACTTTGCTGTTGGGGAACTTTTTAACACTAGTAGAGTGACTTTCATGTGATTCAGCATAATTACCTCCGCCAAGGAGGTTATGTGATGGCTGGCAGTGGTTTGTTTGTTAGATTTGGATGAAATTTTCAGGAAATGTGCGAAATGGGAAGAAGAAGAAATGATGAAATTTCTCCATCCAGGAATTTTTTTTAATGTAAGTGTAACTGGGTGTACAAATAAATGCAGTTTCCTCTAAAAGCCACCAGAGGGCACTCTTGTTTTTGGGGTAACCCCCTCTGACCACATGACATTTTGGGTCTCCACGTGACAGACAGCAACAATGACGGAGTTCTCTTTCCTTCCTGAGCGACATACGCACAGTTGGGCCGGCATTCTTGTCTCCGGTTGTCTAAGAAGCTGGGAGGCTGTTAGGAGCTGCCGCGCTAGAGGCTGCGTCTGTTCATTAGGTCGGATGGGGTGAAGACCGCATTGTCAGTAGGAAATTTCAACTGTTAGTAATTACATTTGTATCTGTAACGTTCCATAGAAAATATGTGAACTGGGAGATTGTGTTGGGGGTGGACTGAAGCTGCTTGGTGGAGATATGAGCTCTCTGAGTGCTTTTATAGTTATAGAAAAGTTGCCTAAAGGGTCAAAAGGTTGAAGTTTGAGGTCAACCTCAGGAGAAGAGTTTACACGCCTTAAAGGTTTTTATTCTGGGGAAGGAGGACTTTTTCATTTCTTAGATGGTCTGGAAACTGATCACATAGGTAAATTTAGATCTAATTATACTATTAGACTAATAAAGGGACTTTCTGACTGTTTATTCACTAAACAGCTGTTTGTCTCCGTATCTTATACAATATTAAATCTGCCAACGACTCCAAAAAGTGTTTGGTGTTTTTTGAGTTTAACGATAAAGCAAATTGCCACAACTTTGTATCTTTATTCTTATTATTTCAGATTTATCTTTTAGTTATTGTCTTTTATCTCCTGCTATTGCAATTGTGCACCACTCTGGTTCAACTCCTTTGCTTTTCAATGTGTTTTATGGAGAAATTCAACTTGACTTTGACTTATAATACAGATTTTTACACTGTAGGGCGGCTACATTTAGCATTTAGCAAATATCTGAATACATCTTGGTCACTTAGCATCATTTAAGCGTATCAAAAGGGGCCTGAGAAGGCAAATGTGTGCCCTGACATGTTTTCATTTGTGCTTAACTTGTGTATTTTGACATGTCTCACTGCGAACACACTCATCACAGACAGAGTCAACATCGACCAGAGCGCGGCGTCACTCAGCTCAGCTTCACGCTCTTCAAAACCGTATTAGCAAACAATATAATATAGTCTGACTCGGTGAGTAATGGCCGGTTGTAATGGCACATGACACAGCGATCAGACATCATTACGTATAATTCCTGTTAATGTCTGTTAATCAGATACAGTGGAGCTCGTTAGATGTAATAAGACACTCCCTCCACGAGAACGCATTAACCTGGAGGTTAGTCCGTCTGGCTGCTTTCCTTCTGCTCAGAACACTAAAGAGTTTCATCTTAACCATATTCCTGCTGCACATAGCATCATTATTAGTAATAAACCAACCATATCTCTAATATGAGAACAAACTTAAGGCTTTTTGATGTAAATCTGTTTCTTATATATTTAATCACCTCCATAAAGGCTTAAAACCAGGAGAAAACAACAATGGACGGTGAGCGACAGCAGCAGCGACTCACTCTGTGCTCTGGGCTTTTAAAAGCAGCAGCGGTTCAGTCAGTCAGTCAGGAAGCTGCTGAATGAAGCAGAACAATGGCCAGCGAGGAGGCCACACCTGGCCGGGACACCTGGTGAGCTCAACAGCAGCACAGACACGACACCGACGGAGACATTTGTGTGCCGTCGTCATCGGCAACGGGCGAGACAACAGCCTCGCCTCTTTCCATAATTCGGGAGGAAGCGTGAGGAAGCGGCTAATAACCATTTAGGTCTCACCACAAATGGAAATGAATGTGTTACACTGTAAAAAATGACCGCTTTTAACTATATTTTTAAAAAAACTATGCACTGTTATTTTACAGATTTTTCCTGTTTTGTCAAGTTAAAGATAATATTGAGCAAAATTACAGAAACAACATATTAATTTACGAGTTAAACAATGTCCACATCAAAAATCTGTATTTTTACAAACAGTAATTTGTTCTTCTACAGTGTTTGGTCATAACCACGGACCTATCCATGGAGCATCAGGCTCCTGAACGCAGCATAATGCACACGTTGCTGCGTCACTCACACAAACTGCTACCTCAAAGTCCACCCTATTTGTTTGTTTGTTTATTTATTTACCTATTTATCATTCTGTCATCTGTGCAATATCTCTCCAAAGTGCAATATGGGTCTTCTGGAACCGCTCTTGCTTTAAAATATTACACTGGTTTACTGCTTCTTCTGCCATATTCACTTCTATGTTGTTTTTATTATTATGTTTATTATGTTTATATTGTCAATGCATCTTAACATGGCAGCTGTCTTAAATTTCCTCATGCTCCATGTATGATGTATGTATGTATGACAATAAAGCACTCTAGCCTATTCTATTTTAACATTTCACTGTTTTTATTGTATTTAAATTAGCAAAAAACAACACCATTTGACAGATGCTAACTGTTACTTGTACATAATGTCCACATCAGAAATCTGCAGCTTAACAAATTGTAATTTCATTTAATGTTTGATTATAAATTTACTAATTTTTAACTGTATATATACACTAAAAATATGATTATTTTACAGAATTGCTACCATAAAAAATATAGTAATTAAAACAATTTGTCCTTTTACAATGGTGAACTGTAAAAGTAAACCAATTTTAAAATCTTTAATTCATAATTAACAGTCCAGAACTATCCAAAATGTCCACATTAAAAAGAATATTAATATATGTAAATGTTAATTCTTGCTTTACCAGAATCAGAATCAGAATCATGTTTACTGCCAAGTAATGTTTACATTACAAGGAATTTGTCTTGGTCTATTGGTGCAAACAGTTTTTTTTAATGAAAAGCAGAGAGCAAAAAATAAACTAACATTAAGAATATAAAAGACAGGAGCAGTAGAATAAAGTATATACTGATAAATACACTAGCATATGTGCAAAATGTCAGGTGGATAGTGCGACACAGTTCAAAAATAGCAGAAAAAGCAGGTCTGCATTCATGTGTGACTGTAAAATTACACTGTTTTATTGTATTTAAATGAGCTAAAATATTATTATTATCCATATACCTGCCACTATTTGATCATTTTAGAGTTTTTTTTTTAACATAACAGTATTCCACTGTTTTAAAACATTTTTTCTGACACTCTTACTGCCAAATTTTCATTGTATTTTTGGAGATATTCTTTTTTACAGTGTAGAGTGTGTAACACAGACTCTGTAATCTGAGGGCAGATAGTGGAAGCAACTCAGTGTCAAATAGTCCAACAAACAAAACGCCTATCAGAGCTCCCACAAATCCAAGGAGGCATCCATTAATGTCTTTTTTTATCAAATCAAAACCCAAAATATATTGAATTTACAGCTGACAAATAATAATAATAATAATATTAAAATAATAATAATGCATTGGTGTTATATAGCGCTTTTCTAGACACTCAAAGACGCTTTACATTGCATTATCCATTCACTCCATCCTCCATGGTGCTAAGCAACATATGTAGCCACAGCTGTCCTGGGGTAGACTGATGGAGGCCAGGCTGCTCCATCGGCTCCTCCGACCACCACCAACCACTCACTCTCACACTGCTTCCACCCAGGCTTCCTGCTGTTCCCTCACGGTCTCCCATCCAGGCACTGACCAGGCCCAACCCCGCTTAGCTTCCTAGATCTGACGGGATCAGGCATCCACAAGGCGGTGAATCCCCACTGGAAGCAGGAGATGTTTGACAAAACACCCAGTAACCTTTAACTGATTGTCAGAGCAGCTGCAGATCACTTTTCTTCAACCTGCAGCTCTAGCTGAGTCTCACAAACCGGCTTTACGTAACTCATCAGCAGAGACGGTTAACATGGTGGAAACAGCAGCTTCTCATGACTTAATGTTGACAGAAACCATGAACAGAGAAACTCCAGAGCTCTAATCCACTTTCAGTTGACACCTGCTGTCTGTTTCTGTCTATGAAGTTTAAACTGATGTGGAATTTCAGCCACTTGTGGATTCTTGATGGACAAATTAGTAAAATTATGGCGCAAAATCCTGCTTTTGTGCTTGTTTTATGATATCAGGCACTACTTTCTTGATTCCTTACTGGTGCCATAAAGCGTTCGACTGCTCTGGTCTCTCAATTATTGGATTTTAACGAATGAAAAAGTAGTTTATCACTGAAACAAGTCAAACAAAGATCCCATGGTGGTGGTGGTGGGTGAGTGTGTGCTGTCCATGGTGCTGAAATCTACTCTATTCTCTGCTGCGGAGAAAAACTACTTTGTGATTTTGTGCACATTTGTGGACTCATGAGAGGACTGTGTTCAGATTCTGGGGCCAGAAACAAACTGTGGGTGAGAGTCAGGCTGTTTGCAGTTTTACTCACCTCTGTGCTTTATTGCATGAACACTGTGGGTGAGTGGAGCAGAATAAAAGGATATGGCCACTCAGTGATTTTCTTGGCGTACTTCCTGACCACGTTGTCCTCGCCGAAGATGAAGAGCGACCTGTTGACGGTGAAGCAGTTCTCCCGGACCGGGATGGGGTTGTACAGGGCCATGGTGCGGGCTCGCTGCGCTTTGGTCTGCTTGAAGGCTGGGGAGATGCCACCTGTGGACACGGCGGCTCCATCGCGGTTGCGGTTGCGCTCCGAGCCTCCATCCCCGGAGCTCAGCAAGCCCGGGACGTCGTCTCCGAAGCGGGCCATTCTGTCAGAAGCACAAACCCACACAGGGAGGGAGAGAAAGTGGTGGGGTGGGGGAGGAAAAGGAGGTTAGACGCTCCTGGAAAGCAGGGCGCGGTGCTGCGCTCGGTGAGGCGGCGGCGCGGCGGCGAAATCCGGACCAGATTTAGTCCATCATCGAGGTTATTCTCTAAAAAACACAACTTCAAACAGCCGGAGCAGCGAGGAGCCAAGTCAAAGCACCGATTCCCTCTTTTTTTCGCGTGCGTAAAAAGGACACAAATCCAAAATAAAAGTGATTCAACTCCTCTTCACTGAGCCAACCGTCGCCTCAGATTCATTTCGCTCCGTTTTTTATCCACCGAAACACTAAAACGCGAGAGAAACGCTGCAACAGGTCACGTCTTCAGCCATCCCCAGGCAGGAGAGCAGGCTGATCCATGGACGTTTGAATAAACCAGCAACAGTCCGCTGACTAATTCAGAGCACATCACTCCCGTCTCCTGCTCGCCCCTATCCTGCCTGCTGCGTAACAGCGCGACGGAAAAACAACTTTGGTATTTTCCACAACATTTTTTTTTCCCTCCCAGAACGAAGCGACGCGTCGACACCGAAAGGAATCCTCAGTCCTCTGTCTTGTCCGCGGCGGGAGCGTCTCCTGTTCCCCCCGCAGTGTGGAACCAGGCGGCTCCAACGCAACACGGTGCCTCCTAATGCGGCACCTTCCTCACCTCTGTCCAACCCGAGCAGGTCACCGTGCGCAGAGCTGCTGAACCAACCGTGCGCAGATACAGGAGAGGAGTCAAGCACGGAATCAATAAACCCTCCTCCTGCAACAGATTAGGCACATTTTGCAGCTTGCATGTCAATTAATAATCCAAATATGAACCTAAACTGACTTTATTTGGCTGAAAATGCGCACAGCCGCGTTCAAACCCTGCAGCTTGACAGTTGGATCAGCGCAGATCCGTGCAGGCTGCTGGTCAGCTGCCATCCGAAGAGTCACTCTGTGAGATTCATCCTGACTTGCGGGCTTCAACCCGCGTGGTCACGCCTCAAGACGAGCTCAGTGGATGCTGGTCACGCTTCAGATGTGGAGGAGAGTGGACACCTGTTGTGAGCAGAGCGGCTCTGACTAATTACAGGGTTCAGAAGCTGCTCATGGAGTCATCATAGTGAGGAGGAGCTGGAGATGATCTTATCTGCTGCCACTGGAGAGCCAGAGAATGTTTAATTGGTCTGAAAGTAGCTGTCCACTGGGAATTTAAAAAACAAAATAAAACAGTTTTTACTGCATTTGACGATATATTGTTATTTTACTTCTGTATTTTGTGAAATTACAGATAATAAAAAGTAAAATCGCAGAAAAAAAGTCATTGTTTTCACCTTAATTCTAAAAAACAAGCCAAAACTATCAATAATGTCCACATTGATCTGTATTTTTAAAAACGGTAATTCCTTATTTCACAATGTTTCATCATTAAACAGTAAAATATATTTTATTATTTTTAAATCAGCAACAAATATTTTCCATGATTTATTATTTGAAATCAAAATTATATATATTAAGGATTGAAAAATAGTAAATCAAAACTATCGCAGAAAAAATGTTAACTTACATGTTGACTATAAAAAACTATTATTCACAACAAATATCTGTAAAACAATATTTTTGCTGATTTAAATACAGTAAAAAATGTAATTTTAAAGTTAAAAGTTGTCAAAGAACAAATTATTATTTGCAAAAAAAGTGAACACTGTAATCTTTCAGTTTTATCTGTGAAGTACTGGATGATCATGGTCAATTTAATTACATTTTTTTCACAAGAATTTACAAAAGAAGACTCTTTCATGTCAAAGTGAAAACAGATTTCTACAAAGTAATGTCACTTATGAAAAATACTTAACGTGAAATAAATGACTGCATAATAATTCACTTCCTTTAAGTCAGTAATCAGGCAACAGTTGTTGTATGAACAGTCTCTACCATCCTAGCTGCTGAAGCTCATAACTCCTTCAGAAGGAGTCATAGGTGTCTTGGTAGCCTCCCTCACTTGTCTCTTTCTTGTAACTCCTTCAGAAGGAGTCATAAGTGTCTTGGTGGCCTCCCTCATTAGTCTTTTTTAGTAACTCCTTCATAGGAGTCATAAGTGTCTTGGTGGCCTCCCTCTCTAGTTTCTAACTTGTAACTCCTTCAGAAGGAGTCATAGGTGTCTTGGTGGCTTCCCTCACTAGTCTTTTTCTGGTAACTCCTTCAGAGGTAGTCATACATGTCTTGGTGGCCTCCCTGACTAGTCTTTTTCTTACAGCTCTTTCAGAGGAGTCATAGGTGTCTTGGTGGCCTCCCTCGCTAGTCTTTTTCTTGTAACTCCTTCAGAAGGAGTCATAGGTGTCTTGGGGGGGTCCTTCCCTTGTCTCTTCTTTGTAACTCCTTCACAGAGGTCGTCGGTGTCTTGGTGGCCTCCCTCACTAGTCTCCTTCTTGTGACTCCTTCAGAGGAGTCATAGGTGTCTTGGTGTCCTCCCTCATTAGTCTCCTTCTTGTGACTCCTTCAGGGGAGTCATAGGTGTCTTGGTGGCCTCCCTCACTAGTCTCTTCCTTGTAACTGATGGATTTGAACTGTACACACTCACATTTTTTAAAATTAGTTTCATTACTCTTTAGAAATCTGTTTTCACTTTGACATGAAAGAGTCTTTTAAAAAACTAAATTCTTGTCAAATGTTTAAAAAGCATTAAAAAGGATGTGCACAGAGACACAGTCACTAAGTCTTTTTTAATCAGTTGTGTTGTTTTTCTTTTGCATATATCCAGAGTCTGTAGCAGAACTTTGCTTGTATAGCAGCTTTAACCTCACAGGCTCCAGCTAGAGGCCCTGTAGCTCTGAACATACAACAATGGTTGTCTGGCCTCTAACCCACTGCAGTGCTATTATTATTATTATTATCATCAATATACAGCTGAAAGTAGTCCTCAAGAAATGCACTGCTTTTATTGTTTCCTAAATATTGTAGCAGTGACTTGTTCTAAGAAATGACTGATTACTTATCGTGTGATTAACTGTTCGCTATTGTTCCAGTGTCAGACAGGATCATCTCTGGCTCCAGTGACCCCCTACAAGCTAAAGAAGGTCTAGATATTGGAAGACAGACATACATTCATGGCCTGTTTTTAAAGATTTAGCTCTTCAGTCGAAACCAGTGAACTTACAGCTAGAATTAAGGCCAGTCGTCAAGTATTTAGACTTGGTTTTGGGGTCGGTTGGTGTTATTTTAGATAGTGGTGCTGCTCCACCCTCTCAGATGTTGGTCAGAGCTTACTTTTTTTTGCCATTTCAGACCCAAACCTAAGCTCTGTAAAATATCTTGTCTGAATACTGAGAGCTTCGAATGCTTTCAGACGTGGGAATTTTTGTATTTTTTACCTTCGAATCAGCTGCGAAGCCATTTTCAAAAGTTCAATATCTCCAGAGATTTAACTCCCACAGCCATGAAATTTGGCGAGGACACGGACAGAATAGCTTCCAGCAGATGCGAATGATTGAATGGCTCCAGCAGAGGCCGCATTTTAAATTACGGCCCCTTGAAAATGGAAAAAAAGGTGCAAATTTTTCAAACTAGAGTGGTATTGTGGACTCAGAAAGTTCCTGTTAGTGTACATACATGGGTATGTTCATATTTCCTACTAGAAATGCAGCCTTTGATCGACATTTCAACCCATTTTAAGGCTTCCAACATCAGTAGAAGTTGATTTGTGGCATGTCTGGTAAGCCAAAGCCCAGTTATTTGCTATTTTGCCAACACAGAGACATGGACTCATGCCTGAACTGACCCAGAGTGACGCTTCCTTAAAGATAAATTTAGAACAACAGCAGCTCCATCCTTTAAATGAGGTGCCGACACTCTAAAAAGCCCTGAAAGATACGAGACGAGACGTGCAGCTAAATGTCAGCCTTTATCCTCGAAAGACCTCCCAGGACGAGGCGACTGGGAGAGCGAGCGCGAGTAAAAAAAACTCCAGCGGCGACCATCGCAAACCGAGAGAGCAGGGAGGAGATGAAACCGAAGACAAAGGAAGGAGGAACCACAGGAGAGGAGTTAACCACGGCACCGGCACTGATGGGGATTTTGCATGACGAAGGCGGTGATCAATGATGTGTGGCCTCCTACTCATTAGAGCTCCGACACATTATGGGCATTAAAAATAGAACGCCAGATCCGCCGACATCCGCCGCCGAGAAGACACCTGAAAAATCTCGCTCCTCAAAAGAGCCATAAAGCAACAAAACAGTCTGGAGAAAATGAAATTCTTGTTTGTTATTTTAGCGTCAGTTAATTGTGTAAATGTATATCGCAAATAAAACCACGATGTGCAGCAGCGGCTTCAGCTTCCTCGTGGCTGAGAGGTGAATTATGGTAGTCAGGTGTTAACAGTAGGGATGATTATGGTGGAAGGGCGAAGGTTTCTTCCGGCGAGCGATCGGACTTCTGTTGTGGACGAAGCTTCCACTCCAATTAAAAGACACCTTCTAGATTCTGTTGAGGGTCTGTGACTGAATCAAGCTACAACACAGTTTCAGATCAACCCACTCGTCCCACTTTCATCAGAGTTTTAGTGAAATTCAACATATTTTCCACTGAGAAACCACAAATTTCAAGGCTACTGCTAACTTTTTGTAATGAGTCAGCTCTTATGAGTTTGTACAAAAAGTCATTTTTGCAAACAACACTGTAAAATAACGGAAAATAACTATCTCAATACAATTCAGCAGTCTTCCAAAATTAAGATTATCATATTTTCTGGTCCTACGTTTACATGAGACTGTACATTTTCTGGCATTTTAATGTTAAATGAAGGATATTTAGGTGTCAAAACAATGAGAGTATAGACATATAAACATAATGATGAGGGTGGTGATATAAAAATGACATTTATATGATAAAACTTGAAGCCTTTTCACAAAATAACTATGCTAATAAATAAGATATGCTAAAAAAAATGCATCAATTTAACATTTTTGTTGTGAAGAAGTCTGTAATTACATGAGATATCTCTCATTTAACAAGCAAATCTGTGTGCATTTACTTGTTTTTCTGTTATTGTCACTAATTGTATGTGATTTTTACAAATATTTTAAGCCTAATCTTAAAAAAGGGTGTCTGCAAGCCCAAACTGGGAATCAGCTCCCAGTTTGGGTTCAGGAGGCAGACACCTGAGCAGTTAGGGCTGCTCAGGATCACCTGAGCTGTCCCTTAGTAATGCTGCCAAAAGCTTAGACTACTGGGGATTCCCATGATGCACTGGGCTCTTCTCCTCTACTTCAACTCTGTGTTTCCCCCCAAAGTTCTGTGTTCTGGTCTCTGGATCTGGATCTCCACGTCTCTGGTCTGGCCTCACCACCTGCTGTCCTGTCATCCCCACCCCAACCTCTCCTGCTATCCCTCCCCCTCATCCCCACTCCTAACCCAACCGGTCGAGGCAGACGGCTGCCCTCCCTGAGCCTGGTTCTGTCTGACGTTTTATTTCCCCCTCCCTATCCTGGGTTTTTCTTTTCGGTTCCTTCCCACCGTCGCTGCCTGCTTGTTCAGACAGAATCAAAAAGCAACTTTGGATCGTTGGGTTTTCTGTTTTCTGTTCTTCCTGCTATGTAAAGCTCTACGTGTGTTGTAAATATGTGCTATATAAATAAAATTAAACAGTATTCTACTTGAATTGAATATTTTCATCTATTAAATAAAAAGAAAAATATTTTAAATTATGATTGTAATGTGTTGCAACAGTATTTTTATGTTTTAAAAAATCCTAAAAATAGGGGCAATTTATAGTTATTTAAAATTACTAGTTTAAAATGTTATTTTACATTAGAAACTGTGTATATTCACAGTCCATTTTGTATATTTTATTGACATTTTTACATGGGTAGCCAGTTTTTTTTAAATGGTTGTTGATCTTTTCTATTTTGTGAAAACTATTACTAGTACATGAAATGATTACCTTTAGGATTTCTCACTTTCTAATGAGCTTTCAAGTCTGCAGATATGAGTGTAAATACATCCCATTTTTTCAACAGTTCATCCAACAAGCAGTTACACATTTAAATAAGGGTTTGGTCCTGATTTACTGCAGCTTTAATCGAGGAATTGACTAAAAATTAAAGCATGTATCATGTTGCAGGAGTATTGGTGATAATCCCTGATAAAATACCTGCAAAAGATTTATTTCACACCAATAAAGTCATTACTTCCCACTTTAACAGCTCTGTCTATAGGCGCCCTGTTAGACAGTGAGTCCATTGTAATCACCTCAGATCTTCAATACAGCTACAAACGAGTTTTATAAAAGATGAGAAAAAGTTTTAACAACTTGTGAAAAACTTGTAAGATCTGACAGGGTAAAAAAAAAAAAGTCTGGAAATCTCAAAGGACAAATCATTTTTTCTCACAGAGGAGTCAGAAAGTCAGACAGGAATGATGTAAATTTAAATGAGCCTTAAAAAAATCTTCTGCTAAAGCTCAGACTTCAGTGAATCTTACAGACTGTGTGCATTAAAAACTGCAGATTAAGCGGTCAGAATCACATAAAAGTTGAAGAAAGTCAACATTCTGGACATGTGACATCTAATTTGGCATCGCAGGCATGTTGTCAGTGTCGGACAATCTCATAAGAGCTGTAAGAGATGCACAGCTTGCAAAAAATCCAGCAGGTTACCACGGTTACCTGCCGCCATGACAGCAGGGTGACAGTCGCTGCTCTGGTAATGGGACTTAGTGCCACAGGACTGAGGTGTGAACAAAGATCCCAACTCAGAAATAGAACGTGTGAACAGATATACCTGCCAGGCTCAAATGTGAAACCTGGTCATTAACGTCGCCTTCGCCTCATAGTGTTGTAGCTAAATTAGCCGCTCATCCTGAGGATAATGAAGCAGCCATGTGAAAGGCCACATGTGGATTCACTACACATGTATTTACTTGACACTTTTAGTTTCCACGTGTGAGCATCGAAGCGTTTTTCCGTCTCGGCCTGCCAACATGTTTCCGCCAGACTCCCATGTGTTGAATTCACACGGCTTTTCACGGGACTCATCCCACTTTCCGTGAAGCATTTCCATGACACGGTGCTGTGATTAACCCACATCTGTCCTCACAAACCCAGAAATAAATCACAACAACTCACACGATGGATTGGTTTTCTCGCCCACATCTTCACACTAGAACACCAAAAAAAAACTTTTCTGTGAGTTTGGATCGGATTTTTGGATAGCTTGAATGGTTTTCGAAACACAGATTTAAAGCAGAGAGTCAGTCAGTTCAGAAACATTATGACAACTTCAGCTTCCTGGTCTGCAAGCTCAGCAAGAACAACAGGACGTCATATACATAAGCACTGACTTCATCTTGGAGGTTTTCCCTTCATATTGCATTGCAACAGGAAACAATGGTGACTTTAATTAGAATTTTATGACGATAATTTACAAAAAAAAAGACTCTTTCATGTCAAAGTGAAAACAGATTTCTACAAACAAACTCAATTAATTAAAAAAAACAGTCAAGTAAGTGGCTGCAGAAGTATTCACCCCCTTTAAAGTGACTCAGTTGGTGCTAGAAGTCTCACAGTTAATAAAATGCTGATCATCTGAGGTCAGTGAATGTGTCTCACTGATTGTACTATAAAGACATCTGTATCTGGAAGGTCCAGTCACTGGTGAATCAGTACTCTCGGATATAACTACACCATGAAGACTAAAGAACACTTTAGTCTTCATGTGATGAAACTCTGTGATAAAAGTTATTGAAAATCATGAGTCAGTGGATGCATCAGATGAAATTTGAAAGTCATCGAATATCTGTTGGAGTCCAGTTAAATCTGTCATCAAGAAGAAGGAATATGGCACATGTAAATCTGACTAGAGCAGGACGTCCTCAAAAACTGACCGCTATGCAGGAAGGAGACCAGTATGAGAGGCCACCGAGACACTTATGACTCCTCTGAAGCAGTCACAAGCTTCAGCAGCTGAGGTGGAAGAAACTGTTCATACAACTGTTATCTGTTTTTTTTTAGTCAAAGCTTCATGGAAGACAAAGAGAAAGACACTGTTGGAAAAAGCTCATATTAAATCCGGACTAGAGTTCACCAGAAGACATGTGGGAGACTCTGAAGTCAACTGGAAGAAGGTTCTTTGGTCTGACGAGACCAAAATTGAGCTCTTGAATATCAGACTAGACACTATGTTTGGTTACATCAAAAATTGCACACCATCACCAACACACCATCCCTATAGTGAAACATGGTGTTGGCAGCATCATGATGTGAAGCATGGTGGTGGCAGCATCATGATGTGAAGCACAGTGGTGGCAGCATCATGATGTGAAGCACGGTGGTGGCGTCATCATAATGAGAAGCATGGTGGTGGCACAGCATCATGATGCAAATCATGGCAGTGGCAGCATCATGGTGTGAAGCATGGTGGTGGCAGCATCATGATGTAAAGCATGGCGGTGGCATCATCATAATGAGAAGCATGGCGGTGGCAGCATCATGATGTGAAGCATGGTGGTGGCAGCATCATGATGTGAAGCACGGCGGTGGCAGCATCATGATGGGAAGCACGGCGGTGGCAGCATCATGATGTGAAGCATGGCGGTGGCAGCATCATTATGTGAAGCATGGTGGTGGCAGTGTCATGATGTGAAGCATGGCGGTGGCAGCATCATGATGTAAGGATGACTCTTGGCAGCTGGTACTGGAAGGCTTAATGCTGTATTCGCAGCCAAAGGTGCATCTACAAAACACTGACTGACCTTTCATATTTGTATTTATTTTTATTGTAGAAATCTGTTTTCACTTGGACATGAAAGAGTCTTTTTTGGGTAAATTCTTGTCAAAAACTTAATGTTGAAAAGCAATAATAAAGGTGAATACTTTCATAGGCACTGTACTCTGCAAAAGAAAAGCAGAAGATGAGAATGAGACCAGAGTATTAATATAACTACACAAAAGGACACTCAGTTCGACAAAATGTTCTCCAGTTTAACAGTAAAAACTATAACATTTGAAGAACTAATAGCAAGTGCATGTTTGATTTTACAATTGGTCAATTTGAATCGAACTTCTACTGCAACTCTGGCTTTCTGTGCAGGTTTTACTCACTTTTGTACCTGTAGGGAAACTTGAATTCTAAGTACAGTTGCATTGGTGAAATGTAAAAGGAAAATAAAAATGAAAAATTCACCAGTGACTAAATGACAAGTGGTGTAAGTGGAGGAGTGTAAGTTCTGGCAGCTGATGTAGTGAATAACTATTTACACACTGTTGTGAGACAGACGGAGATGCCAGATCAGGAATCTGAGTCAACATGTCAACACATTTTCATCAGAGTGCAGAATGAACCGATGACAGATGAGGGCGGAGCTTCAGCTGTGCAGGTGTAAAAGACCAAAACACTCTGAGGCAGCACAATCAAGGCGTCATCGTCCTTTAGGGGTTTCATAACTGGCATATTTTATCACTCCCTAATTTTTTATTTCATTATCACACTGTTAGAACCAGACACATCTTTAAATAAACTTCAGTGACAACATCTGGCTTAGTCTGGGATGTTTGAACACTCAGCCTTATATTTTAATCCTCTGAACACCAACACACAACAGCAGGTTTGCTAGACATGCTACTTATTTAAGAATGTCAATTTATTATAGCTACAAGCTGCAATAGCAGGTAGAATTGTTGGATTTAAAACTTTCCAACGGCTCTTGAACTACACATCTGTATTATGCAACCTGTTGGGAAACTTGATTCGATCTAAGCATAATATCATGATATCTAATTGAAATTTCTTTATTCTACATGCCACAATTATAAATATGCCAAAAACACACCGTTTACAAAAACTACATTCTTAAAAAAACCTAAAAATTCGCATATTTTCAGATCCAGCAGCTATATTAACCCTTTAAACCCCCAAACCCACTGATTTATCTTAGCTACAAGCTGTAAAAGCAGAAAGAATTGTTGGATTCACACGACACATCATGACGGGCCATTCCATTGGGAAACAAATCTAAACTTAAAATCATGATATTTCATCAAAATTGCTTTTCTCTACTTTCAAAGCTCTCCAAAAATGAACCATTTGCACCAAATAGATTCTCTAAAAAAACAAAAAATTCACACAGTTTCAAACTGAAAATCTACACCGATCAGCCACAACATTCTGACCACTGACAGGTGAAGTGAATAACATTGATCATATTGGTGCTATGTGGTGTTCTGCATCCGTGTTGATGAGACTTAGACACCCAAATAAACATTGTCCCACAACAAACACACTCCCTCATGCAAATGTAAATCCCAAATGTCACTGCAGGGAAATGCCCCTCACCACATGGACACAACATCAACCAATCAGGAACATGTTGAGGAACATAACAATGGTCCAACATGTTGATTTGACCTCCAAACTTCCTACACCCCATTCTGATCAAGCATCAACAGGATGCAGTGGAACAAGTTGGATTGACAGAGGCCCCACTGCACAAGCCAGAGTACCCAAAGGATCCAACATCCTGGTTCCAGACCCCATAGGACACCCTGAGAGGTCCTCTGGTCCATGCCCAATGGTTTAGAGCATTTTGGACCACATAAGGGGGACCAACACAATATTAGGCAGGTGGTCATAATGTTATGCCTGACTGGTGTATATTAATCCCCAAACCTGCCAACAGGTTTGAAAGCCATGTCTTTTTTTAAATAATTAAAAAAAATCACCAAAGTTACACCATTTATCCAGCCTGTAAGCAGTGAAAAGAGAAAGAATTGGCAGATGCTGAAGTTTACAACGGTCCTTGAACTTAACATGTGCAACAAGCCATTCTGTTGGCAAAATGAACCTAATCTCAGCTTAAAACTGAGATATTTCACCTTTATTCTACAGGTGTCATAAAAATGTATCCAAAAATGTGCATTTTTTGCTCCTTTGTGGAACCAAAATAACCATAATTAACCATAAGCCGACTGAATTAACCATAACTCAGTTGGCTGCAAAAAGCGTTCACATAACAATAATTCAAAGACTATTTGGCTGCATTCGACTATTTTTCTCATTTGTCTGATTTATTACATTACAACTGTGTCACACTGCACAAAAGACACTTCTGAGTTCTCTCTACTTTTAATCATGGTTGTGTTGTTTCCATAGAGGGGCAGGACTCTACACTGCAGGGTAAAATAAGCCCACGACAGCAGCAAACAAACACCCAGAAACTGCTCGGAGTTCATCGTGTTAAATGCAAATCCTCGCACTAAACGAATCATAAAGGCTTTGTGTTCGTGTCTTTTGTATTCGACTGCTTTAAACTGCGTGTCTGAGGAACTAAAGTTCGGTTGGAAGTTTTTCTGACTCTTGACACCCTAAAGTCAGATTGTATTTCCACCCGTCACTGCCAGAATAGTCTCTATAGCAACAAGACATCTGTGAGGAGATAATGCGATGCAGCTTCCACATACAGACTGGGATGTGAACAACAGTTTCTGTACATGCTTTTGCTGCAGTATCAGTCAGCTGTATTATCTTACACGCCCTCAGCACTTCAAGCCCTCATAGTAATCAAGCTGTTTACTTCACAGCCTTTAAATGTCAAGAGGCGCGGCCTTAACACACTGGAAGTGATGTCAAAAAGGCAAATAATGCATCTCTGTGTGCTTGAAGATGAAAACAATGAGCTGGTTTAAATTTGCATTTCAAGCATTCAGTAAATTTCTAACAGCAAGTGATGATTTATGATAAACACCGAAGGAGAAATAAGAATTTAAGGGACTGGTGTTAAAGAAAAATAACTGCTTAGCTGAGCCTCATTTCAGAAAACAGCCTGGAAGCTCAGTTTGACTCACTGCTCCTCCTTCATGTACTCAAAATGAATTGATTCAAGTTGATTCTGACAGATTTACCAGCTTCACTTCACACTATTTGTAAGGGGCTGTTTCAAATTCAACGTGTAAATTAAGCCTTTGAACCCGGAGAGACGCCAGCGGGTTTGAAAGGCATATTTTTTAAATGAACCACAGAAAAATAACATCATTTATCATTTCTGGCAAGAGTAAAAACAGATGCAACTGGAAGATTCTCAATTTCACAACCACCCTTGAACATAACTTGTGTGACCTGCATACGGATCCATCTGTCGGTACAAACAGACAAATCTAAGCTTGAAATAAATGGTTTTCCACAAAAATCATGCTACTGTATAATTAAAAATTGCAAAAAATAGACTGTTTGATCTAACCAGATTCTGTAAAAGACAAAAAAATCTGCACTGCTCAGTGAAACTTTAGAGCCATTCGTGACTCAGGTGTGACAAACAGTCATGTGATGAAAATTCAGAGACTTTTGGCTGAACTGCAGGCAGTGTTTCCACAGAGCAGAGAGGAGACAAGTATGGAAAAAATAATGTAAGTAGTAATATATCAATAGCAGGGTTTCCCCCAGTGCTTTATAGGCTTTTCTTGCCTCCCCACCAGGCTAAGCGTCACTTGTTTTTTTATTTTAAATAGGGTTTTTATGCACCATAACAGTGATAGCAAAGACGGTACACAGAGCTATTAACCGCATCTGGTGATACGGTTGAAAGCGCAATGGCGACATCTTATACGTCGATGCTCTTAAAAATATGGAAACTAATTAAAATGTAAGTAGCAGAATATCTATAATATGTAAAGTCACCACTTCTTTTCAGTATTGGTAACACCTGTAGACATTTAGATGAATGTCATACATGTCAGTTATAGAATTTTTCAATTTGTGCAAAATAAAAAAAATAATCTGTCATTATTTATTTGTTCCACTGCACAGAAGACATTTCTGAGTTCTCTCTCCCTCTGGCCATGGTTGTATTGTTTCCACAGAGGTGCAGGACTTCATACTGCAGTGAAAAATGAGACCAGACTGAGTAAAAATGTGAGAGGAGCAAAGACACACTTGTGATTCAGAGGGTTCGCACTGAGGGTGGCAGTGGGGGAAGAGGAACTGGAACTTGGAATCCACAGAAGCTCCTCTGACAGCAGAGTGGGAGCACAGAGCATGGAGGAGGGCTGCAGCGAGAAAGTTTCAAGCTTGCTGGACAGAAGAGGAAATAACACACGAATACGACATCTCACTGTTGCATCAAAGTAATGGTTAAACAAAGGTTTGTTGTCTTGTGGTGTCTGAAGTAAAACTTCAGGCTGACAGTCACCAGACAGCTAATGCACCATGGCGACCGCCCGCTCCTGAAAATATAATCTATCTGTCCTCAGAGCGCTGCCGTCGAGAGGCTGCAGCTCACTGAACATCAAATTCAGCTTCAAGTTGAGGATTAATGGCCACAGAGTCATAAATCCCCGTCTGCTCTTTGTCTGCTGTTCTAACACAGTCAGGTATTGTGTTCATTTATTTTGAGCTGCTGCTCTCTCGGTTCACGTCTCTGAAGAATACTGGTTGATTAAATTTCTTCCTCCCCACCTCAGCCAACTGTTATACCTGTGTCAGTTTGCACCTGTTCTTTCCAGGCAGAGATTTTAACACACAAGAACCTGCAAAATAAGCAACTGTAAAAACTTTTATTCCCTCCTGGTATCTGTATTATCCTTACTAATATTTAACAACAGGAGGAGCAAACCCTAATAAATAAATGCAAAGTGTATCTGACGGAACTGAACTCACGGGTCAGTGTCTGTGTAAACTGTACCGTACAGCGTCTATAAAAAGTATTCACTCCCTTGGAAGTTTTCCCCTTTCACTGCTTTTATTAACGTTGCATCACGGTCACTATGATTTGGTTTTTTGGACTCTTTATAGTCACAACAGTGGCTATAAAAAGCCTTCACCTCTCTGGAAGTTCACCCTGTTTATTGCATTTCAACACTGAATCATGGTCAGTTTAATCCAGTATTTGTGACAAGAATTTACAAACAAGACTCTTTCAAGTCAAAGTGAAAACTGAATTTGACAAAATAAATAATTAATTAATTAAAAACATGAAAAGTAAAATAACTGATTGGAATGTCGGTGCAGCCTATTGGGTCTAAAAATATATAGGAATATGGCACATGTGTAAATCTGACTAGAGCAGGTAGTCCTCAAACACTGAGTGAGGAAGGCCACCAAGACACCTATGACTCCTTAAAAGCGCATTAAAAACTTCAGCAACTGAGATGGGAGAGACTGTTCATACAACAACTGTTGCTGTTCTTCAACTGTTAAAGCTTTATAGGAGACAAAGAGAAAGACACTGTTGAAAAAAGCTCACTTTAAATCTGGTCTACAGTTCATCAGAAGACATGTGGAGACTCTGAAGTTAACTAGAAGAAGGTTCTTTGGTCTGATGAGGCCAAAATTGAGCTTTTTGTCCATCAGACTAGATGCTATATTGCTATATTTGGTAGACACCAAACACTGCACATCATCACAAACAGATCATCAGCACCATGAAGCATGGTGGTGGCAGCATCATGATGGTAAGCATGTTGGTGACACCATCATTATGTGAAGCATGGTGGTGGCAGCATCATTATGTGAGGCATGGTGGTGGCAGCATCATTATGTGAGGCATGGTAGTGGCAGCGTCATTATGTGAGGCATGGTGATAGCAGCATCATTATGTGAGGCATGGTGGTGGCAGCATCATGATGTGAAGCATGGTGGTGGCAGCATCATTATGTGAAGCATGATGGTGGCAGCATCATTATGTGAAGCATGGTGGTGGCAGCATCATTATGTGAAGCATAGTGGTGGCAGCAGCATGATGTGAAGCATGGTGGTGGCAGCATCATTATGTGAAGCATGATGGTGGCAGCATCATTATGTGAAGCATGGTGGTGGCAGCATCATTATGTGAAGCATAGTGGTGGCAGCAGCATGATGTGAAGCATGGTGGTGGCAGCATCATGACGTGAAGCATGGTGGTGGCACCATCATTATGTGAGGCATGGTGATAGCAGCATCATTATGTGAGGCATGGTGGTGGCAGCATCATTATGTAAGGCATGGTGGTGGCAGCATCATTATGTGAGGCATGGTGATGGCAGCATCATTACGTGAGACATGGTGGTGGCAGCATCATTATGTAAGGCATGGTGGTGGCAGCATCATGATGAGAGGCATGGTGGTGGCAGCATCATGATGAGAGGCATGGTGGTGGCACCATCATTATGTAAGGCATGGTGGTGGCAGTATCATGATGGTAAGCATGGTAGTGGCAGCATCATGACGTGAAGCATGGTGGTGGCAACATCATTTTGTGAGGCATGGTGGTGGCAGCATCATGACATGAAGCATGGTGGTGGCAGCATCATTATGTGAAGCATGGCGGTGGCAGCATCATTATGTGAGGCATGGTGATAGCAGCATCATTATGTGAGGCATGGTGGTGGCACCATCATTATGTAAGGCATGGTGGTGGCAGCATCATTATGTGAGGCATGGTGGTGGCACCATCATTATGTAAGGCATGGTGGTGGCAGCATCATTATGTGGGGATGATTCTCACAGCAGGTCCTGGAAGGCTTGTAAAGGTAGAGGGTGAAATGAACGCAGCAAAGTATGAAGAAATCCTGGAGGACACATTGATGCAGTCTGGAAGAGAACTGAGACTCAGGAGGAGATTTGTTTTCCAGCAAGACAATGAGCCGAAGCAAACAGTCAAAGCTAAACAGAAAAGATTTAAAGACAACAAGATAAACGTTCTGGAGGGTTGAGTCAGAGCCCAGACCTCAATCCAACTGAGAATCTGTGACTGGACTTGAAAACAGCTGTTTACTCACAACCACTGTGGAAACTGACAGAGTTTGAAGAGTTGAAGACTTTCTACACAGACTCAGTGCTGTAGGAGAATCTACAGGGGGGTGAATACTTATGTAATCACTTGTTGTATGTTTTATATTTTTAATTAATTACTTTGTCGAAACCTGTTTTCACTTTGACATGGAAGATCCAAAAAGCCAAATTAAATTAATGATGACTCAGTGTTGCAATGGTGGGAGAACTTCCAGGTGGGGGTGAATACTTTATATAGAAACTGTATATGAGCCACGGAAGGTGTGAAAGCGCCAGAGGAGGCTGAGCTGTTGTCTGTTCTGCAGCTCCACGCATAGACATTGTTCCAGTCATTTCAATTTTAAAAGCTGTATTTCACACGTTGTTTTGAAGCTGGGAAAGACACCATTATGTTTGGACTGAAATCTGTTGCACAGCGTTGCATACGGTTTCACGTGGACATGGCTGATGACACAATAATCACGGGCTGCTGGCTAAATGTAGAACCGCATCAGGAGAAAGAACGACCTGCTCACACAGCCAGCCTGCACAACAGATGCACGCCGCTGAGCGCCTGACAAACTAATTAATGCTGATGAAAACAAAACCATACTGGCAAATGTAATTCTTGAAGCCGAGAGTGACGAGTCTCTGTGTTTTCAGCGGATAAACACATGGCACAATCCAAATTAACACCGCAGCAGCAACAACCGTTGGAGTTAACAATGTGACTTTATAACTGAGCATTTTAGACATAATTTTACCACTAAAAATATTTTATTTTGCACATCCACCCTCAACAACACTTCCTTAACATGTGCCAAAAGCTGATTTTTTTTCCACAATTATTTTCACTGTATTTAAATCAAAATATTGCTATTTTACAGACAATTGCAAGGATTAAAAAATCATCAATTAATTTTTAAAGTTATTTTACAGGTTTTTCCTGTTCTGTTAAATTATAGATAAATCAAATTAAAATACACTATTTTTTTCTTAAAATCAGCTAAAATTTTAGTATTTTACATGTATTTGCTGTTATTTCATTGTTATTTTACAGACTTTTACTGTTCAGTTAAATAACAATTAATATGTAGTAAAATCTGAGAAAAAATATTAATTTACATTTTGCAAGAAAAAAATGTGACCGTTTTAAAATGATACCGTTTTAATGCATATAAATAGTTAAGAAATATTGATATTTCATTTACTATTTTTATGTTATTTATTTATTTATTGTATTTATTATTTATTCATTTATTACTGGTATTTTTTAAAAAGAAAATTAGACTATTTTTACTTTGTTTAAATCAGTTAAAATATTGGTATTTTACAGGTGCTTGCTGTTATTATATCTGTTATTTTACAGATTTTTCTTGTTTTGTTAAATTACAGCTAATATCTGGTAAAATCAGAGAAAAATATTATTAGTAGTGTTTAATTTATTATTTTGTATATATTTTTTGTGATATTTTTAAACAAAAAAATAAAAAATACACTATTTTTTACTCAACAGATAAATTGCTGTTGAGAAATTGCTGGGTTTTATAGATAGTTGGTAGATATTTTTGATCTGTTGTTTTACAGATTTGAGCTGTTTAATGTTTAATATTTAGTAAAATCTGAGAAAAAAGTATTAATTTACATGTTGACAGAAAAAAAGTGTGACCATAAAATGACACTATTTTACTGCCTTTAAACCAGTTAAAAATGCCACTATTATAAAGATATTTAATTTTATTTTTTTACTGCTTTTACAGTTCTAGTGTGACGCTCAAATCTTAAATTTGTACGTGTTAAATTAAAATTACACATAACTACTAAAGTCACAGAAAAAAATATTAATTTACATGTAAAGTGTCAAAAAAGGAAGAAAAAAAGGCACAAACAGCACATAATATCCATGTCAATAAACATTTTACAGAAAAAAAACAAAAAATAGAAAATGCCACTATTTTTAATTTGTTTTAAATCAGCTAAAATATTCACATTTTTACAGATATTAGCTGTTATTCAAATAACGGACATTAACCATTGAAAAGTTGGTAAATATTTTTTTTCATCTGTTATTTTACAGATTTTTCCTGTTCTGTGTCTTGTTCTGTTAAATTACAGACAATAACTCCTAAAATCACAGCAAAAAATCAGCTAAAATGTTGGTTATTTTACAGATATATGCTGTTATTCAAAAAATGTAGAATATTAAGCATTTAAAAAATGCTGTCCTGTTTTGTTAAATTTGTTCAATAATATCTCATATATCATAAAATCTGAGAAAAAAGTATTAATTTACCTGTTGGCAAAGAAAAAAATAAAAATAATGCTATTTTATTGTATTAAAAGTCACTATTTTACATATATTTGGTTATTATTTCAGTGTTTTAACAGTTTTTGAAGCTCAATATTAACTTTCCCCCCCTAAAATAACCGCCGTGCTGGGTCAGTGTGCCATCGGCCGGAGCCCACGTCTCAACCTGACACAGAAAAGCTTCGGGCCGAACACAAGAGAGACCGACAGACGACAAAGCCAGACCTATTGATGTGGCCAGATGAAGGGCCGGGGGATCGGACTATATTTAGCTTCATTGAGATGCTAATGGCTGGAACATGAGAGGACTTTGGTGTGTGCGTGTTAATGATGCGCTGCACGAGAAGCAGCCTTTGAATTTTCGGGGCTCCTGCACCGGTTTTGATCATAGAAGCAGGAATAATTACAAGTGAATCAATCGTCCTCTGCCTGTAATAACACAGCGAGGACATAGCAGCACTGTTGCATCTTTCCTGATCTGAGGAACTATGGAGGAACACATCCACCCCGTCCTCCTGCCTGTCAATCCCTCCATCTTCCTCCCTCTCTACAGCTGTCTCACCCTCTCTCCCCCCTTCGCTGTACCAACCCAGATTTCAGCCTTCACTGTTGTCTTCCTCCTACTTGTTTCCTAGCAACTGAACTGACATGCCCCCTATTCTCAGCCCAGCGAGTCCGTCGTTGTAACCCTAGATTTTATGGAACAACCTATATAAATCATGGCTCCCAACGGGGGGAGATGAGTTATGTTCGTCGTCTCCAGACAAACCACTCTGCACCACAAGCATGTTGTTAACCTGTTTTCCACCATACTGCAAGTTCAGAGCAACAGTTGGGCGGCGGCTGGTGCAGCACACGCAAACAGGAAGCTGAAATGATCGAATTACCTAAGTGGCTTCATGTGTTTTAGAGCGAAAGCTGAATCTTCTCTGGTGTACTTATACATGGAAAAGAATTAACCTCAAACTGACCCAATAATTCTGATTAAATTTTTCAGTTATGCTTTATAGAGAAACTGAGGCCAAAGAAAGTTGAGCAGCAGATAAAAATGCAACACTACCCATATCTAACACTGTAAAACAATAAAGTTGTTATTATATTTTTACTAGGGCCGGGATTTTAACTCGTTAATTTCAATTAAATAATTACAGAAAAAATTACACGTTAAAAAAACAACGCATTTAATTGCACCTTTCTCAGTTCCCTCATTTCTGAGAAGCCCCTGACTGCAGTGTGCAGTTTGGGGCGGAGCTCAACGTTTGACTCCACCCATCTCAATGTTCCATAAACCAATCGCGTTCAGTCTTATTACATACAGCTTTACTTCATTTTGTTACAGTTTGGTGGCAATCTAACCCTCATGCAGTTCAGAGTGGAACCACATACAGGTTTGAGACTATGCTAGGAGCAGAAGACGGCGCTCTTTTCTACATGCAGGCAATGTCCCCCCATGGGCGGAGTCAAATGTTAGATTCAGCCAATAGCACGCCGACGTTGAGCAGCGTTGAGCTCCACCCCGCACTGCACCCTGCAGTCAGGAGTACTTGTCGTTTCTGGCACACCGGTAACACTGATGCTGCACTCCAGCCCAGTAGGTGGCGGTAATGTCACCTAAAGTTTGTTTGTCAGCCGTGAAGAAGATGCACAGGAAGCACATAATTCATAGAAATTATGTTCATAGGTTCGAATAGCAATTACTGTGTGGCGGCGCATGAGTATTTGGATCTCAAAATTATTTTCCGGACACCACAGCAACCAAATACTCAGATATTCGGGTCCAGCCCTAATAATTTAAAAAAGGGGGGCAGCCTTGAGCTCTGAAAAACAGGCTAGTTCGTCTCAGTAACTGGTTTAAAGAGCAACAAATATCCTTACAGATATCATGAGACCAGTGGGTTTGTTGTTACAAAGCACTAAACTGTTTATCAAACTGTTGCGGCCGATACTTCAGCTGCTTTTTTGTTGTTTATCATTTTCGATGGTAGAAATTGCATTTTTTTATTAATCTGTTGGTTCGTTTACTTCGCTAAAGATGCTTTCTTTACCATTGTTAGAGGTCAGGGTTCCCTGGAATGTAGCTGAAATATGTTTTCAACTTCTTAAAATGTTGACTATAATAGCTGTAATTGTACTTTGAGTTTAAACTAATCAGTGAGTGTAGCAGACAGATGAAAAAAACACAGGTTGTTTAAGTTCACGTATAAGTCTGCTCACTGATTCAGTCGTCAACCAAAATTTATTAGATCTGAAAAACTTTGCATTTCGTGTCAAAAATTGCTGTTTGACAAAAATGCAATTAATTGGGATTAATTGATTACAAAGCCTGCAATTAATTAGATTAATTTTTTAATTGCGTCTCATCACTAATTTTAATATTTTTCAACTTTAATTAAAAAAAAAAAAAAAAATTTACTGCTATTTCACACATTATTCCGGTTTTCCGAAATTACAGATAACAAAAAGGCAATAATTTCCTTTTTATCTATTTAAAAAAGGCAAAAACCTGTTTTATTGAAAATAGTTTTTCCATTTTTTTCAAAAAGTGTTGGTATTTTACATGTATTTCCTGGTTTAAATCATTATTTTAAACAGGTATTCTGTTAAATTACAGATCATGATACTAAAATCCTTGAAAAATATATTAATTTAAATGTAACCTGTAAAAAAAGAGAAGAAAAACGGCCAAAACTGTACATTATGTCCACATTAATAATCTGTATTTTTTATAAATAACAAAAAATTAACTTATAACATTTTAATAGAAAATTACGCTATTTACATTTGACTTTTTCCTCTATTCAAACATTAGTATTTTACAGATATAAAATAAATATAAAAAATAAGAAAATAAAGATATAAAAAAATGTAAATTAAGAACTGAAAAGGAGAAATAATTTTTTTAAGAGTTATTTCACACATTTCCTGTTTTGTTAAATTACACACATTATCAAGTAAAATCACAAAAAAAGTAATAATTCACCTAAATTACGCAGTTTTGCTGTATTTAAATCAGCTAAATATGTGGTTATTTTACAGATATTTGCTGTTCTTTTAACTGTTTTTTCCATTAAAGATATTAACTTGTTTCTGGTGTTAATCCTTGTAAAAAGCTGCTTGTCACAGCAGGTTAATTAGTTTGTGTCAAGAAGGATAAAAGGACTGGATCTGGATGACATCTTAGGCTGATATGTTAGATTTAAAGGTCAATACCAGCTCCACATCCTAAATGTTCTACCATTACTGTGTTATACTGTGAATATTAAAGTTGGTCTTCATGTTTCATAACTGTCCCTTGACCGAAGTGAAGAGAAGCTTCTCAGAGTGGAAAATATGATTACTGAGCAGGATCCGCCATCTAGTGGCCAACACAGGTACTGCAGCATCTAATGGGACGGTGTGTTGAATTCTGGTGCTCTGATTGAATCATTTCAAAACCTCACTAATTAGAATTTTACTCATCAATCATGTAATACATTCATAGCAGTCAAAAGGAGGCTAAGTATCGTAGAGGGCTATTCATTATAATGTGTAATACTACTTATCATTATGACTTGTCTGTTCCAGTTTTGTTTTAACTTTTTTTTTTACTGCTAATTTTTACTGTTATACTGAATTTATTCTCATGTTATTGTATTTTTTCTGAGGACTATCAGGCACAAGAACTTCCCTCAGCTTCAATAAAGTTCTATCTTCTGTTATTCAACAACTGATGCTCTTGTGTAAGTATTTTTTTTTAGCTTAACATGCCTCTGTGTTTAGGTGGAAAACTTGGTAAACACCATCTATAGAAACTCTTCAAGGTGTTCATCTTGCTACTCGAGGTTCCAGAGATAATTCAAATATATTTTAATCTCTCTGTTCAACATCTTTCCTCAAAACTCCTCCTAAAAATCCATGTAAAAGCAGGATTTTTTTCAGAATATGTCTTTATTTTATTGGTTGTTTTGATGCTGTGATTAATAGCTAGCATGATTTTCTTTTAAATAATTTTTGGGGGAATTTTTTCTGTTTTTTTTTTTTAACGATAGGGAGAGTAAGAAATGGGGATAGAGAGAGGAGAGACTCAGACTCAGACTTCTTTATTGTCATTTGACCCTTACAGGATGAACGAAACGCAGATTCTCAGGTCTTGGTGTAGCTTATAAAGATATTAAAGATAAGATAAAAATAGACATGTAATAAAAATAATAATGACTTTCAGCATAATAAATAGAGAGGAGACATGCAGCAAAGGGTCGTGAACCGGACTCGAACTCACGACCGCTGCCGGTGACCTGCACCCACATGGTAACGCCCTGACTCAGGGAGCTATACGGCGGCTCATTAACAATGGAATAATAAACATACGAATAAAACCTTTCTGATCTGTAATTTATCTGTAATTTCAGATGAGAATTTTTCTTGCCTACAAACATGTTAAAAAGCAGACTGGAGCCTTCAATCGTGCAAATGTTTCAGTCTGGTGCACGTCAGACAAACACAAAGAGCTTTAAAGATACGCAAATCTAAACTTAAGACTGCATCACCTTCCATTATGTGCCGACTAACCACAGCTCTGCATCATTAAAGTTCCAGGGAGTAGAAAAACATCTCCCTCCTGAGGGTGGCGCCATCATCAACTCACTGCTCCACAAAGAAGCATTTTGGCTTCGCACATTGAAAACAGTGGATCCCTTTCTGGTATAAATGAAGATCTGAGGCCTTGTGCACACTAATAATCCACATTTGGGCCTCTAATAAAATTCCAGTGTCTGTGTATTTATGCAGAACATACGGAAGCCCTAAGCGGCCATGGTCCAACTTCATTTTTTGCTCTGTTTTCTCGTTATAACGACTTAATTTTCCGGTGAGGTACAAAGAGAAACCAACCATCCAGACCAGAAGGAGCTCTGCCACCGCTGCACACTACCGACTGAGAGTTCGTTAAAGTTGGAAAGATATTCACAGATTCAGACTTCCAGCATCAATAACTCATTAGTGACACGTTGTCAAAACATAAACGATGCCTCTTTCCATCGTTGTCAGGTAGACAATGTGCTACAAGCCCAGCTTTATCAACAGTAGCTGTCTTTCAAGCTGCACTAATAACTCTGGTGTCTATGAGCAGCCGGCTGGGCGACGAGTGTCCAGGGACCGTCTGCAAATTTCAAAACCGCTGCAACAGCAAAGAGAAACATGACACAAATATTCAATAACTTCACTCTACTGTACTGTAGTGTCACCAGAATCACTGCAGACATCAACTGCAACTACAGTTGTTTATGATTTGACGTTGGTTTCACTTTGTACCTCACCAGAAAATTAAGTCGTTATAGAATCAGAATCATGTTTATTGCCAAGTAATTTTACATTACAAGGAATTTGTCTTGGTCTGTTGGTGCAAACAGTTAAGATAGCAAGAAATAAAATAGCATTAAGAACATAAAAGAAGAAGTAGAATAGAATAAAATGTATACAGATAAGTACACTAGCATATGTGCAAAATGTCAGGTAAATAGTGCGAGACAGTGCAAACAAGACAAAACAAAGTGCACCAACACACCGAGGCGGCCGTCTGCGGCGCCATCTTGGATATAACGAGAAAACGAAGGAAAATTATCTCATTGTCCCGACAAAACGGAGCGTAAACAATTAAGTTGGACCATGGCCGCTCAGGGCTTCCGTAAAAACAGACAGTTTGTCCCACATCAACTTGTGCTTCCCATTACTGCCTTATGTAACAAGCATGTGCCTCAAACACCAACAACAACAGCGGACGTCTGCAGCAGCTTCTTTAGATTTGCTCTAGAAATTACAAGCTTACACACTCACTTGGCATCGATGCATCACTTTAAAAACAGTATCTGCAGTTTAAAAAGCACCAGCAGCTCTGAAATGCCAGTCTGCTCTGGTATTTGATGTTTTGTTGATGCAGGTATTTGCTCGGCGTCTTGGAGCATTAGTTCTTGCCTGTGCTTTTTAAATTGATCTTTGTGAGCACTTAATGTTTTTTAGTTGCAAAAGCAATGAGGGAAAATATCACTCCAGTCAAATATCCATATTAGAGCACACAAGACTTGCATCCGTCATCTTTCCTCTGCTCTGTCAGACACGTCTGCTTTCCTACGTTTATCCTTTAAAAGACGTCTGTGTCGTTCTGTTGACACGATGTCGGCCCTCAGGCATGAACAAAATGCTTTGTCTTGTTTCTTTTCAGACTTGACAGGTGTTGGTATTTTATATAACGTCTTCGTTTCTGAAACTCCCACACTTGGATTAATTCTCCAGTCAATCTGAAACCCTGCTCAGCCAGTTATCCAACGACAACCGTCCACCTGGTTCAGGCTGAATTCATCTTTGTCCTCTTTGACTCTGGTGAAGTCGAATTAGTGTTGAAACACACAGTTAGAAGGTGTTAATTAGTCAGTGCACCAAAGTCCTCATTTATCTTCTGGAAGTCTGTTCTCCTTAAGCTGGGGGAAGGATGGGAAAGGAAAGGAAAGGAAAGGAAAGGAAAGGAAAGGAAAGGAAAGGAAAGGAAAGGACAGGAAAGGAAGGGAGATGATAAGAGAGGAGTGAAAAGGAAAGGAAAAGAAGGGAAAGGAAAGGAGAAGAGAGGAAAGGAAAGGAAAGGAAAGGAAAGGAAAGGAAAGGAAAGGAGAAGAGAGGAAAGGAAAGGAAAAGAGACAAATGGAAAAGAAAGGAAAAGAAAAGAAAGGGGACAAATGGAAAAGAAAGGAAAGGAAAGGAAAGGAAAGGAAAGGAAAGGAAAGGAAAGGAAAGGAAAGGAAAAGAGATAAACAGAAAGGAATGGAGTGGAGAGGAGAGGAGAGGAGAGGAAAGGAAAGGAAAGGGAAGGAAAAGAAAGGAAAAGAGACAAATGGAAAGGAAAGAAAAGGAGGTGAAAGGAGGGGAGAAGAAAAGAAAGGAAAAGTCAAGAAGGGAAGGGAAGGGAAAGGAAAGGAAAGGAAAAGGGACAGACGGAAAGGAAAGGAAAGGAAAGGTGACAAACAGAAAGGAAAAGAAAGGAAAGGAAAGGAAAAGAAAGGAAAGGAAAGGAAAAGGGACAAATGGAAAGGAAAGGAAAGGAAGGGAGATGAAAAGGGAGGAAATGAAAAGGGAGGAGAGGAAAAGAAAGGAAAAGTAACAAACAGAATAGAAAAGAAAAGAAAGGAAGGAAGAGAAAGAAAGGGAAAGGAAAGGAAAAGGGACAAATAGAAAGGAAAAGAAAGGAAAGGAAAGGAAAGGAAAAGTGACAAAAGGAAAGGAAAAGGAAGGAAAGCTCAGAACGGAGCTTGAGCGGAGAAGCCTCTGATTCTGCTGCATTTGGCTGTGAGATGCACCAGAAACCAAAATTCACTGAAGCTGTAAAAGCGTTTCATTTTATTCGTCCACCTTCAGCAGTGTAGGTCTTCTATTGCAGCACAATTGTCAAAATTAATACTAAAGCCCAGAGAGGAGGGAGCGAGGAGGGAGCGAGGAGGGAGCGAGGAGAGAGCGAGGAGGGAGCGAAGAGGGAGCGAGGAGGGAGCGAGGAGAGAGCGAGGAGGGAGCGAGGAGGGAGCGAGGAGGGAGCGAAGAGGGAGCAAGCAGGGAGCGAGGAGGGAGCGAGGAGGGAGCGAGGAGGGAGCGAGGAGAGAGCGAAGAGGGAGCAAGCAGGGAGCGAGGAGGGAGCGAGGAGGGAGCGAGGAGGGAGCGAGGAGGGAGCGAGGAGAGAGCGAGGAGGGAGCGAGGAGGGAGCGAGGAAGGAGCGAAGAGGGAGCAAGCAGGGAGCGAGGAGGGAGCGAGGAGGGAGCGAGGAGGGAGCGAGGAGGGAGCGAGGAGGGAGTGAAGAGGGATCGAGGAGGGAGCGAGGAGGGAGCGAGGAGGGCCTGGAGAAAGTCTGCAGGTTTGCAGAATAAAAACCATAAAGTTTATTTCCTTGTCAGACATTCTGGTCGGATGTTTCTATTAAACAGGAGCTTTAAAGGCAGTTTCAGTGTAAATGTTTCAGAAACATACTAAAAAAACCCCATTAAATCCTGTTGAAGGGATCCAACATCACACCCAGAGAGAAGGAAGCTAATCAAAAAAATCTATGAATAAGAAATTCTCAGTGCCGCAGCAGCAGCAGCCGTTCACTTCTGGAATTAAAGCATCCATTTGTCCATATATCTATCGGCCTCAGAATTAGAGCGAATGAAAGGAGCATTAATAATCAAACTGGCAGCGCCTCCGATCAATACGGCCAACAGGCAGCTGTAAATTCACCACCGAGGCAAGAGACGGACGGCCGGGTGCAAACAGGGAGGAAAGGAAAGGAAAGGAAAGGAAAGGAAAGGAAAGGAAAGGAAAGGAAAGGAAAGGAAAGGAAAGGAAAAGAAAGGCAAGAAAGGAAAGAAAGGAAGGGAGAAAAAAGGCAAGGAAAGGAAAGGAAAGGAGACAGGAAAGGAAAGGAAAGGAAAGGAAAGGAAAGGAAAGGAAAGGAAAGGAAAGGAAAGGAAAGGAAAGGAAATGAAAGGAATGGAGACAAACAGGAAAGGAAAGGAAAGGAAAGGAAAGGAAAGGAAAGGAAAGGAAAGGAAAGGAAAGGAAAGGAAAGGAAAAGAAAGGAAAGGAAAGGAAAGGAAAGGAAATGAAAGGAATGGAGACAAACAGGAAAGGAAAGGAAAGGAAAGGAAAGGAAAGGAAAGGAAAGGAAAGGAAAGGAAAGGAGACAAACAGGAAAGGAAAGAAAGGAAGGGAGACAAAAGGAAAGGAAAGGAAAGGAAAGGAGACAAACAGGAAAGGCAAGGAAAGGAAAGGAAAGGAAAGGAAAGGAAAGGACACAGGAAAGGCAAGGAAAGGAAAGGAAAGGAAAGGAAAGGAAAGGACACAGGAAAGGCAAGGAAAGGAAAGGAAAGGAAAGGAGACAAACAGGAAAGGAAATGAGACAAACAGGAAAGGAAAGGAAAGATAAAGCGACAAAAGGCAAGGAAAAAGGACAAATGGAAAGGAAAGGACACAAAAGGAAACGAAAGGAGACAAACAGGAAAGGCAAGGAAAGGAAAGGAAAGGAAAGGAGACGAACGGAAACGAAAGGAGACAAACAGGAAAGGCAAGGAAAGGAAAAGAAAGGAGACAGGAAAGGCAAGGAAAGGAAAGGAGACAAACAGGAAAGGAAAGGAAAGATAAAGCGACAAAAGGCAAGGAAAAGGGACAAATGGAAAGGAAAGGAAAGGAAAGGAAAGGAAAGGAAAGGAAAGGAAAGGAAAGGAAAGGAAAGCAAAGCAAAGGAGACAAACAGGAAAGGAAAGGAGACAAAAGGAAACGAAAGGAAAGGAAAGGAGACAAACAGGAAAGGAAAGGAGACAAAAGGAAACGAAAGGAAAGGAGACAAAAGGAAAGGAAAGGAAAAGAGACAAAAGGAAAGGAGACAAAAGGAAAGGAAAGAAAAGGAAAGGAAAGGAAAGGTAAGGAAAGGAAAGGAAAGGAAAGGAAAGGAAAGGAAAGGAAAGGAAAGGAAAGGAAGGATAAAGTGACAAAAGGCAAGGAAAAGGGTCAAATGGAAAGGAAAGGAATAATAAGGAAAGGAAAGGAAAGGCAAAGAACGGAAAGGAGACAAAATGAAAGGAAAGGAAAGGAAAGGAAAGGGAAAAAGAAAGGAAGAGACAAACGGAAGGGAAAGGAAAGGAAGAAAAGAAAAGGAAAAGGAAAGGAAACAAGAGAAAAGAAAGGATAGGAAAGGAGAGGGACAAAAAGAAAGGAAAGGACAGGAAAGGAGAGGAAAGGAAAGGAAAGGAAAGGAAAGAAGAGGAAAGAAAAGGGAAGGAAAGGAAAGGAAAGGAAAGGAATGGAAAGGAAAGGAAAGGAAAGGAAAGGAAAGGAAAGGAGTTGAAAAGAGAGGAGAAAAGGAAAGGAAATGAGACAAATGTACGAGTAAGGACAGAAAAAGAAAGAAAATGAGAGAGACAAATTGAAAGGAAAGGAAAGGAAAGTTCAGTGACCTCTGGATTCATCCCTCGTCTCCCATCCTGACCTCTCCACACTCTGACTGAACCAAACAGTCCTAAAAACCGGCTGCCTGATTCATCGTGTTCATGTTTCCTCATGTTTCCTCATGTTTCCTCTCATCCTCGCCGAGTGTTTCCAGCTCCTCATTTACCACCTGAGTGTGTTTGTGTCTGCAGGTCGCCTCGTCCTGATTTTCACCTCCACATGAGAACCACATCCTCACGTCTTTACCTGACGGCTTCTTAAGAGGCCGCTGTGATCTGAAAACACGCTGAGCCGACCGTCATCCAGACCCCGTGGTTCAACACGCAGGATAAATCTAAATAAAGTCTGGCTTCAGGTGGAAAATAAGGAAGAAGGATTCATCAGGTCTGTGCTGCTGCTGGTCTTTATCAATGTTTCAGCATGGGGAGGGTTTCTAGAGTGGAAATGAAATCAAGAACTAGAACTTCCAGTGTGCGAGGCGTCACTTTCTCTTTGTGCTTCTGCATTAAAACCCATTTTAATAACTCCTCGTCTCCCCTGTGAATCCCTCCAGCTGGATTTCCTACATATGTGAGCATTAATAACGGATTAATTCACGCATGAGGGCAGCAGTTCTCTGCAGCTCCAGCAGGGGTCGCAGTCAGGATACTGGTGACGGCTGGGTTTGCTTAGCCAGCAGCCTCCTGCACATTCATCAGAGCCGGAGCAGCACAAGTCAGGCAGCTGGAGCTCCGGATGTGATGAATGTTTCTCTCTCGGGCTCTTCAGGTGTGTTTCTGGCTTCTTTCCCTTCATATTAGGTCAAATCAAGTCGCTGCTGTTCATGTTTAAAGGAGCAGCTGCCTCCAAAGAGCTTCCAGTGGAAAAATAAGATGGACAAGTTCAAATATTGAGGTTGCTGTTTATGTTGTGAGTAATTTAAATATTAAAGACTGAAATCCTGCAAAAAAAACTATGTAAAATACACCTTTACCTGACTGTAATAAACGTTAATTCTAAGACCCTACAGTTTTATTAGATTCACCTGATGACTCAGAGCTAAAGCTTAATTTTAATTGCTATGTATTTTATTTGTATTGGTATATGTATACAGTGTTGATATACATTTGTTTACAGTTTTTAACAGTGCGTTTTTGTTTTTTACAATTTACTGTTATTTTACAGATTTTCAGTGTTTTGTTAAATTACAGTTAACAACCAGTAAAATCACAGAAGACAGTAGTAATTTACATTTTAACAACAAAAAGCTGTAAACAACGTTAAAAATCTGTATTTTTATAAGTGATGATTTTTTGTATTTAAATAATAATAAATATATTCTGATTAATCTGACTAATTGAGAACTAATTTTATCATCCACACACAATTTATTGGTATTTTAGGGATGGTTCTATTACATGCTGGTAATATAGGTAAACTACACTGTAAAAAAAATTAAATAAATAAAAATAAATTCATTTTCAACTCTTTTTGAATTTACTTTTATTTTACAGATTTTCAGTGTTTTGTCAAATTACGGTTAATAACAGGTGAAATCACAGAAAATAGTAGTAATTTACATTTTAACAACAAAAAACTTCAAATAACTGTAATTTTTAAAAAAAATCTGTATGGTCATTTTTTGTTTACAACATTTGACTGTAAAACTACACTTTTTTTTATTGCATTTAAATTAAAGAAATTACATTAAATACTATTATTATTTATTTAATTCTATTATTAGATATAATTACCTAAATAAAAATATTGGTATTTTACATACATTGAAAAATTAAGGCTTTAAAAATGTTTGGTAACTTTTTATTTGCTGTTTTATAGATTTTTTTTTAACTATTTTGTTAAATTATCTGGTTAATCTAGTAAAAATCTGTAAAAACTAGATAAATAAATATAACTGTACACGTCTATATCAAAAATCAGTTCAGTTTTTTCTGTCTTTTGTAAAATCACACAGTTTTACGTTACAGTATTCCACTATTTTTAACATATTTTTCTGGGACTCTTGCTACCAGATTTTCACAGGTTTTTTTTAACAGGATTACAGTGGATTTTACAGTGTAAATAACAAAAATAAACATATATTTCTTACCTCTCACATATTTTAATTCTCATGTCTTTTCTTTTATTTATACATATCTAGCCTTTCATATGTATATGTGGAATTTGCTTTAAGATATGATTTTTTTTTTCTCTTTTTCTGTTTTTTAATGAGTCTGAAACAAAGGCTAATGCGTAGCTACTGATACTCGAAACACCACCCAACCTTTTACTGAATATCACTGAACTACAGTCTCCAAACAGGGGCCAAAAAGGCAGTTTAGATAAAGCTGAGGCTTCCTGCTGAACCCGTTGGGCTTGAAAGCGTCAGCGGCTGAAAGGAATCCTGTTGCACTACAAAGGTGTTATTTGCTCCAATAAGCTAACAGCATTGAACTCAGCCATCTTTGATATTTAAATCTGGAGCTTTGAATGAGCGAGTGACGAGTGAATTCAGGGTCTGTGACACATTCATCCCCTCAGAGACTTTAATGTCCTGAAGCACAAGGCAGCAGTAGTTCAGCAGGTATGCACACGACAAACACACACCTCTTTAACCCACATACACACAGCTGTTTAACCCACATACACACACCTCTTTAACCCACATACACACACCTCTTTAACCCACGTACACACAGCTGTTTAAGACGAGAAAGTATTAAAGGTTTGTTCTAAATGCTGGAATCAACCTGAATACAAACACATACATGCCATATACATACTTCATACATATTGCATACAAATTACATACATACTACATACACACCAAATGCACACTACACTCATACTACATTCATACCACATGCACAATACATACAAGCTACACATGTACTACATTCATACTACATACATACTACATACACAAAACATACACACTACATTCATACTACATACATATTACATACCACATAAATACTTCATACATGCTACATACATACTACATACACAACACATACACACTACATTCATACTACATTCATACTACATACACTCTACATACAAATTACATATATACTACATTCATACTACATACATACTATATACACACTACACTAGTACTACATACATACTACATTGATACCACATACATACTACATACATATCACATAGATACTACATACATACTACATTGATGCCACATACATACTACATACAAACTACATACATATCACATGCATAATACATACATACCACATGCATACTACATACAAACTACATACATCCTACATACATACTACATACCAAACATGTATCACATTCAAACTACATACATACCACATACATGCTACATACATTCCACATACATATCACATGCATACCTCATAGATACTACATACATACTACATACACATTACATTGATACTAAATACATACCACATACATATCATACATATACTACATACAAACTCCATACATACCACATACCAACCATATACATACTACATACATAAGCTACCACATACAAGCCATATACATACTACATACACACCACATGCATACCGTATACATAACACATACATACAACATACATACCACATACATACCATATACATACTACATACAAACTACATACAAACCATATACATACTAGATACATACCACACATATACTACATACATACCACACACATACCACATACATACTACATACAAACTACATACATATTACATACCAAATACGTATCACATTCATACTACATACATTCCACATTCATATCACATGCATACCTCATAGATACTACATACATATGACATACACACTACATTGATACTAAATACATACCACATACATACCATACACATACTACATACAAACTACATACATACCACATACCAACCATATACATACTACATACACAGGCTACCACATACAAGCCATATACATACCATACACATACTACATACAAACTACATACATACCACATACATACCATATACATACTACATACAAACTACATACAAACCATATACATACTAGATACATACCACACATATACTACATACAAACTACATACAAACCACACACATACTACATACATACCACATACATACTACATACATACCACATACATACTACATACAAACCATATACATACTACATACATACCACACACATACCACACATATACCACATACATACTACATACATACCATATACATACTACATACAAACCATATACATACTACATACATACCACATACAAGTCCATGTATGACTCGGCACTCTGCTGTTTTAAGAAGGAAATAAGAACATTTTAAGTCATAAATGTTTTCAGTGACGTGTGTTTGCTCTTTATGATCTTACTATTTTAGTATTTACTTTATTTTTAGAATTAGATCTCTAGTTATTATTCTGCTTTACTGTGTTTCTTCTAGTACTTTTTATTTATCATGTTTTCTTTTACATATTAATTTTACACATCTTTACTCTGTGTGGCTTTTTGCACATTTTATTGTTCTTGCCGTCTTTGTCAATTCATTTTTTTAAAGTGCCACATAAAATAAACTTGATTTGATTTTGAATAATTCATTTTAATAACTTGTCCAAAGAAGCTGTTGAATTTTTATTAGGTGTTGCTGTTGCTTCTTAAACGTGATGTGAATAAATCTCTGGTGTCATTTTAAATGTTACTGGAATGACTGATTTGACTGGATTTCTTATTTATAACTTTTACAACCAACAGGAATATTTAAAGCTCAGGTCTCGTCTTCCATCACGTCAGCCTGTTTCTATTTTAAACCCTGGGGTCAAAGGTGTCGCCGCTCTATGCAAACATCATTACAGGAGGGAGGAACAGGTGGCAGGTCACACGGCTTCCTGGATAAATGGTTTTTACATCACGCCTCGGTGTGGGCGGTCAGCAGCAGGAACAGCTGTTTGCTACTAGAACCTGCAGCCAAACAGCCGCTCTGAGGAAAATCCATTTCTCCAGCACGAAAGACAGAGAGCAAATAAATTAAGTTATTGTAATTAAATCAAACATCCTTAAGTATCTGCTCCTTGAATTTAACTATTGATGTGACAGGCTTTTATGTTAGGGTTAGGTTCTTGTCATTGTAGCAGCTTCCTGTGTAAGATAAAAGGTAAAGAAGTGAACATTTTTATCACTTTTTATCTGCCATTTATAAAAAATAATTCATGGTTAATTTACAGATTTTCCTGTGCTGATAAATTGCAGATAATATCTAGTAAAATCACAGCGAAAAGCACAAATTTATATGTGAGATCAGCAAAAATAAAACAATTTTACAGATATTTGCTGAAAGAAAAACTTTGCATATTGAGGACTGAAAAAATGGGTAATGTTTTTTACTGTTTATAATTTTACTAATTTACCTTATATTCTTAAATTACAGGTAATATATTGTATAATAATTACATTTTCATAAATTTTAAATAAAAAATCTGTATTTTACGATTTTTAAAATTATTTTAAAAAAATTTCATCTTAAGATTACATGCTTTTTATTGTATTTAAATCAGCAAAAAATGTTATTTTACAGATATTTGCTGTTATTTTAAAAGACAGATTATCTACATTAAAGACTGAAAAATGGTAGGTAAATAATTTTATAACTCTTATTTTACAGATTTACCATATTTTCTTCAATTAAAGATAATATCACGTAGTAAAAGAATACATTTTTTGTATTATTAATTTATTTCATTTATTTATTTACAGTTTTTGAACAACACAGTATTCCATATTTCTTTAGGTATTTTTTATATTATTTTTAAATTTTATTTTTATTTATTTACAATTTTTGAACACTACAGCATTCCATATTTTTTGACATATTTTGTATGATTATTTTTTTTTATTTATATTTACAGTTTTTTAATTAAAACAGCATTCCATATTTTTTTTAGGTATTTTTTGTATTATTTTTGTATATTTATTTATTTACAGTTTTTGAATAGCACAGCATTTCATATTTTTTGTATTATTTTCTAATTTTACTTTTATTCATTTATTTACGAACAGTTTTTGAACACGACAGCATTCCATATTTTTAGGTATTTTTTGTATTTTTATTTTGTTTTATTATTATTTATTTACAGTTTTTGAAAACTACAGCATACCATACGTTTTCTGATTTTTTTTATAGTATTTTTATTTTTATTTATTTACAGTTTTTGCACACTGCAGCATTCCATTTTTTAGGTATTTTTTGTAATATTTTTTATTTTCTTTTTATTTATTTATTTACAGTTTTTGAACACTACAGCATTCCATATATTTCTTTTAGGTATTTTTCAACCTTGCTGCCAGATTAAACAGGATTTTAGTTGCCGTGTAGATACAGAACAGCGTACCGACGAACCATCCAGTGCTGAGCCTTAAACATCATTTTAAGATACTGTGTGCAGTGTATGACTTATCGGCACATCAGTGGTCTTCAATTATTAAACAGATAATAAATGAGGATCTATGCACGTCGCTACAAACCAAACGCAATCGAACTCCGAGACGCAGCCGCAGGCCCAGCAGTCTGAGTCTAAACCATCTGAATGTGCAGTGGAGAGCCGGCTGCTGTCATGTGGTGCTGAATGGAGAACCACAGGCCATATTTCACTGGGAGCTCCCCCCAGAGACCCCCATCAGCAAAGCGGGGCACGAGGCCAGAGCCCAGAGATGCATGGCAGCAACATTTACCGCTGTAACACTGAAAGAATCGGGACCAAGGAACGGGGACACTCAGAGGAAATGTAGGCCATGTGGTGATGTTGTGCTCTGATTCTGCTTAGAGTTTAATCACAAAACAGGAAGATAGAGCTGCTGGTTCACCACGCTGACTGTGGCCCAGAGGGAAATATCTCAATAACAATGGGAAGACTGTTATGAAATTTAGTCCATGTTATGCAGAAGCTTAATTCTACTGAGTTTACACCAGCAGCAGAGCAGCAGCACGGTAGAGCAGAGAGGTTTAACCTGCTGTTGGGCTCTAAAATCCTCATAAAATGCATGGTTGCAAGAGAAAAAAACCTAATTTACTGATTTAGATAAACCTCTTGAGCTGCAAATATTATTTTGATGAGTTTGTGTTGACATAATAATGTTGGTACTCGCATCAACTTCATATTGTGTGTAATTTAATTGATTTAAAGCTAAATTCAACTTGTAACATGTAATGACAGTATATAGTTATATGAACACCAGTTTTTGTCTCCTACATCAACATTTTGTCAAAACAGCACAAAAAGAGTGAACCTTGTCTCGTCACACTTGTCACACATCAAATTCTACTGATGTCAGACGCCTCACAAGTTGGTGAAATGTCGAATAAAGAATGTTTTTTAGTAGGAAACATGGATCCATCCTCATATCTACACTGAGAGCAACTTTCTGGGGCCACAGTACTGTCCTCGTTTGAAATTTTTGCACTTATTTTTTTACATTTTCAAGAGCCAATAATTGAAAGTTTAGTCTCTGCTGGAGCCAATCAACCATTTTGATCTGCTGGAAACTATTATATCTGTGTCCTCACCAGACTTCATGTATGTGGGAGTTAAATCTCTGGAGATACTGAATCCTCCAGTAAGATGTTTTTTTTTAGGGTTAATTATTTAAAAGAAAAATGATGTATATTAAGGAGTGAATTTTTTTTTTTTTTTTAAACTGCTATTTTACCAATTCACCCAGTTTTCTTAAATTAAGTATCAAAGTATGTATTTACATGTTAACTTAAAAAAAAGACCAAAATAATAAAAATAATTAAATAAAAGTAAATAATAAATAATTTTACAGCTTAATCCTGTTATTTTTTTTATAGGGCTTTCTATTATTATTATTATCATCATCATCATTAACAACAACAACGACAATAATAATAATAATAATATTTTTTAAAAAATGGATAAAAACAAAAATAGAAAATTATTAATAATAATAGTAATAGAAAACCATAATAATAATTATTAATAATAATAACAACAACAAAAAAAAATTGGATAAAAACAAATAGAAAAATATTAACAACAACAATAATAATAGTAATAACAATAATAATAATAACAGAATACTAATATTATTGTTATTATTATTATTATTTACAACAATAATAACAACAATAGTTTTCTATTTATGTTTTTATCCAATTTATTGCTGTTGTTGCTGTTATTTATTTATTTATTTATGATGCAGTTTTTGAACTCTACACGTTTTATTTTTAGGTGTTTTTTTGGCCAACTTTGCGGCTAGATTTTTCCCCCTTTTTCCTTTAAACAAGTTTTTTTTTTTTTTTTTACAGTGTAGATACATAACAGAATACTCACAAACCATCCTGAGCTGAGCGTAAAACATGACTGGCTTTTGGCTTCTCTGGTCAGACGTTTTTGGAAGGTGAAAATGGAAAAAATCCCAGTTCCGCAAACATGAAATTCTTAAAATTCAGCCAAAATATTTGATAAAATTTAGTTCTGTGCCCAAATAACAAATAAGTAAACTCTGAACAAAGTGAGATGCTGGAGCAACACCAACGGCTATTAAATATGATTAATTAATGACTTTGCACCAACTTTGTCTCAAATAACAAAACAACATGAAGGCAAACAAACAAATTCTGTCATGAAAAGTTCCCATCAGTTCAGTCTGTCTTGTTTTTCTGAACTTATAACCTCCTCCTCATCGCTGCGCTGTCTTTGTTTTGCAGCCCAGAGCAGAATTTAGTCAAACTCAGACGCCACCATCCTCTGACAGATCACACATCTTCAGTCCTCAGCGTCTCTGTGACGGTCATCAGCGGCGTCGGGATGAGACATTTTTCCATCCACACCCGGCGAGAGCAAAACGGGGGAAACAGAAATGAACGCAGCAGTGCATCATTTTATCATTTAATGAGAAGCTCGCCACCAGAAAAAACAGATTCTGCTCATAAAACAAACATGCCAGCTTGAGTTAAATGCAAACTTTGCTGCAAGAGCGAGAGAATATGTTTGCTACATTCCCTGGATCCTCTGTCTTCTGCATATTGTGTGACAGACACACGGTTTTGCGGCGAAGAAAGCGGCTTTCCAGCGTGTCATCATTAATAATTCACTTATGACAAACAGCTCTGACATTTACTCTGAGCCGAGTGTCTGTCTGACACCGACAGCGAGACAATAATGAAGGAGGAGGAGCAGCAGCACGCTCAGCTGATGCAATTAGAAAGGTAATAAAGTGCCGAGGCTTTTCTTGTGAAACATGGAGGGAAGAAGCTGCGGTGACCTTTTACAGAAACCATCCGCTGACCTCAGGTTGAGTTTAAGTGAGCTGCAGGGTAAAAACACAGAGGAGAAGACGAACCGGGTGACGCCCTTCGAGTAAAAGCAGTGAAAAATTCATGAATGGGCAAACAGGTTTTAGTGACATTTAGATTTCATGGCTTCCTGCCTGGTTGTGCTTCAGGTTAAATGATCATTTTACAAACTCGCTCAGCTCTCGAGGAATGAAGAATCTACAAATCAGCTGCGCACGAACTTTGCAAACCCTCGTCTTCCCTCCTGAGCATCCGTTCGATTCGCAGTTCAGCAGCTTGAGAATAAACTGACGTGCAAAAGTGCAGATTCTCTTTCAGAACTTCGTGTGCAAAGGTGCAACTGAAACCAGAAGTGGATTTGTGCATTTACAACAAAACATGAAGTTAGAGATAGATCGATTATCAGCCTGGTGGATTACTGTGGCCGATACTTGGTATTTTTCCAATTATCTGTACTTTTATTGGCCGATTATTCTTAAATCAAATGTGCTGCTTCAGATCTCTCTGTCTGTCGTCACTCTGTGGTCTCAGAAATGTCTCTCAATCAGCAAAAACTGAACAAGAAACACAAACCAGGAAATTAGCTTCTCTCAAAGCTATGCTAATGGCTAGCGGCTAAGTTAGTAGGCAGCCTAAAACAGAGTCTGGGAAACAATAATTAATAATGCTTCAATATATGGACCTCACTGGATAATAAAAGTGATATCTTATGTCTTTTTAATTATTAATGAAGAATCCTAGTTATGAATGACACGTTCTCTGTTACCACATGCTGTTGAAACACTAAATTTAATGTATATATCAGCTCCAACTATCAGTCATTTGCC
This sequence comes from Dascyllus trimaculatus, assembly GCA_024666655.1. Taxonomy (NCBI): domain Eukaryota; kingdom Metazoa; phylum Chordata; class Actinopteri; family Pomacentridae; genus Dascyllus; species Dascyllus trimaculatus. The sequence goes on from CM045446.1 coordinate 31,981,861, forward strand.
TTTTTTCATTACCGATAATCGACATTGGTATCGGCACTAAAAACACAACAAAAGAACAAAACATATCGGTCCATCCCTAGTCTGTAGTCACACTGTGGTCTCTGAACAAGAAACAAGCCGTTGTCACAAACCAGGAAATTAGCTTCTCTCACAGTGCCTAATGCTAAGCTAACGGCTAGCAGCTAAGTTAGAAGGTAGCAACAGATTAACATGAAATAGAGTCTGGACAGTAATTAATAATGCTTCAATAATGGACCTCAAGTGCGTAATAAATGTGATAAAAACAGAACTGCAGAAGACAAACTGATCAATCTCAGTTGATCCCACATGCAAATTTACTTACTCCTGTTTCTATTTTACATATTCAATTTTAGGCACCCTTAATAATGAAGAAGCCAAGTTATGAATGACAGCTTCTGCCATGACATGTTGGTAAAACATTGCATTTAATATACATCGATCAGCCACAACATCATGACCACTGACAGGTGAAGTGAATAACATTGATCATTTTGGTACTATGTGGTGTTCTGATGGAAAACCTTGGATTTTAACATCCTTGTTGATCAGACTTAGACACCCAAATAAACATTGTCCCACAACAAACACACTCCCTCATGCTAATGGAAATCCTAAATGTCACTGGATGAAAATGCACCCCACCACATGGAAACAGCATCAACCAGTCAGGAACACGTTGAGGAACATAACAATGGTCCAACATGTTGATTTGACCTCCAAACTTCCTACAGCCCATTGTGATCAAGCATCAACAGGATGCAGTGAAACAAGTTGGATTGACAGAGGCCCCACTGCACAAGCCAGAGTACCCAAAGGATCCAGTGCCAACATCCTGGTTCCAGACCTCCATAGGACACCCTGAGAGGTCCTCTGGTCCAGGCCCAATGGTTCAGAGCATTTTTGAGCACATAAGGGGACCAACACAGTATTAGGCAGGTGGTCATGATGTTATGCCTGATCGGTGTATATCAGCTCAAAATATCGCCTATCAGTCTTTCCTGATGACGAAAAATCAGCATCGGCCCTAGAAAACCCGTATCAGTCCATCCCTGCACTGATTTGTCACATTTACATGACAGTCACGTCGCTCAAAACTTTTCCGCGAGACACAAAGACAAACATGAAACTGCAGTAAACTGTGTTTCTGGAGATTCCTTACTCTGGACCGACTGTGCTGTTGAGACGTTACGCTGTTTGCCTGCAGCGGTTTAATCAATCACCAGGTTTGTGTGCAGCGTCTGTCTGACAAAGATAACGTCGACTCTGTGAGGTTTTACCTGCATTCTGTACTTTGCACAGTGGTGCTTTGAGCAGCTCAGTCTCCACAAAACTACCTTTTTATACAACTAAGCTGCTTTTTCCATTAAGTTTTGAGAGATGTTGATGCTGCCGCTCCTTTCATTATACCAGACATTTTTCAATAATTCTATCACACTGTGTTGGCGATTTTAAATCAAACTAAAGCCTCATGTTTCCTGTCCTGCTTTCAGTTCTTCCTGAGGCTGCCCTTCTCACTACCACTTGTCTTATTTTGTATCGATTGCTTGCCTGGTTTCACTCAGTTTCCACCTTTAAACCTTTTTACCCTGTCTTTGGGCTTTGCTTTTAAATGGTCTGCACTTACAGAACACCTTCCACCTTCATGCTGCTCAAAGTGCTCTATAGTGTTCCCCATTTACAAACGCACACAAATGGTTGCTATGGAAGATGCTCGCCTGCCATCAGGAGCAAATTCAGGCTCAGTATCTTGCCTAAGGACACTTCAGCATGTCGGCCCTGCAATCAGTCAGCAACCTGCTGCACTATCTGAGCCTCAGCTGCCACTTTTACAGTTCTACCTCTTTTCAGTTTCAATAATAAGCTCTGCCATTGCGATCTTTTCCACGTCAGCTCATCAAAATCAATCAATACAGTATGAACAGTGTTTCTCTAACAGCTCCTCGTGTGTCAAAACATCATTTTAACAGTGTTTTCTTCTCTCAGTGATATTTTTATATTTTTTATCCATCCATCCATCCATCCCTCCATTCATCTATCCATTCACCCATTTATCCATCAATTCATCCACCCATTTATCACCCATCATCTCTCTATCATCATCTATTCATCATCTATCCATCCATCCATCATCTGTCTATCCGTCGGTCCGTCCATCTATCCATCCATCAATTGTCTACCATCATCCATCCATCCATCATCATCATCATCATCGTTCCATCCATTCATCATCTGTCATCATCTATTCATCATCCATCCATCCATCCATTTATCCATTTATCATCCATTCATCAATCCACCATCTGTCTATCCATCCATGTATCATCCATCCATTATCCATCCATACATTTATCATCCATCATCTATCCACCAATTCATCCATCCATCCATTGATCAATCCATCATCTATCCATCCATCTATCCATCCACTTATTTATCCATTTATTATCCATCATCTATCCATCCATCCATCATCCATCCATCCATCCATCCATCCATCCATCCATCCATCATCTATCCATCCATCATCTATCCATCCATCCATCCATCATCTATCCATCCATCATCTATCCATCCATCCATCCATCCATCATCTATCCATCCATCCATCATCCATCCATCCATCCAAGAGTTTTTTTTTATGATTTCAGCACTGATAATTTTGTCCATGTGTGATGATAATTTGTCAAATCGGTTCAATACAATGTGTTTTCACTCTTCACAGTATACTCCTTTTATAATTAGTGAGAACAGGTTTTATAATGCATCCATATGTACAGTAATGTTGCTGCTGCAAATAAGTCTCCCTAATAACAAAATTTAATAATGGATAATTTATTGCTGTGATGGAACTCAGGATTCACCTGTTTAAGAAAAGATTCACCTGCAGCTGATAAACTGGCTCTGTGTGAAATCACCTGTCTGAGGTGGAGAAAAGTTCACAGTGTCATTTAACATTTGATCCCTATCGATCCTGTCTTCATATCAGGGATAATTTATGAGTATAAGTAATTAATGAAGCTGCTGCTGTTGTTGTACCACGTGAGTAAATAAGCACAACTGTCGCTCTTTGGAGACTCTCATATGGATCCTGCTGCTGACTACGATCACATCAGTCTCTTTTTTGTGGTTCATCATAGAACCATAGAACCATAGTGAGTTTTCCTCTAAAGGCTGTAACGAACAGCTGTTTTACTGATTCCCAGCTGGGTAACAAGGACTTTCTCATTGTTTCCCTCTTTGTTAAAGATGCCTGTCTTTTGTCATTTTGCAGTTCTCTTCTTTTGGGTGTCACTGGGTGATAATTTAGTTTGGATCATCTGTTGACTTTACATATTCAGCTTATGCACAAAATAATGGAGACTCAAAAATATGTTTTTGGTCATCTGGTGTGAATTTTTGACATCTTTACAGTTTCACTGCACCATATTTTGAGTTTTTTGTCTCAGCAGGTTTGAATAGCAAATTATATAGAGGTGGCCATTGGTTTACAAACAAGATCCGTTCCTATAACGTGTCGTAAGCTGATTTTCGGTGCAAGTCAGATTTTAGACCTAAATTAGAAAATCACTCAAAGAGTGTATACCTCCGCCAAGCAGCTTCAGTTCACCCCCAACAAAATCTCACAATTCACATATTTTGTATGGAACGTTACAGATACAAATGTAATTACATACAGTTCAAATATCCTACCGACAATGCGGCCTTCACCCCATCCGACCTAATGAACAGGCGCAGCCTGTAGTGCGGCAGCTCCTAACAGCCTCCCAGCTTCTTAGACAACCGGAGATAAGAATGCCGGCCCAACCGTGCGTATGTCGCTCAGGAAGGAAAGAGAACTCTGCCATTGTCGCTGTCTGTCGCGTGGAGACCCAAAATCTCATGTGGTCAGAGGGGGTTACCCCAAAAACAAGAGTGCCCTCTGGTGGCTTTTAGAGTAAACCGCATTTAATTGTCCACCCGGTTACACTTACATTAAAAAAATCCTGGATCCAGACGGTGATCCGGATCAGTCCCAAAATTTCATCAGTCCAGCTTCCCAGCCTGGACTCTGTCTATGCTAGCCGGTTGAAGAAAAAGGCCAGTAGCATCGCCAGAGACCCCACCCATCCAGGACACAGACTGTTTGTCACCCTTCCATCAGGGAAAAGATTCAGGACATTAAAATCAAGAACTAGCAGGCTGCGAAACAGCTTCTTCCCCAGAGCTGTTGCCGCCATCACACCCCCCACCCATTGCCCCATCACCCAGACATCCCCAGCTTGATAGGACAGTTCAGCTGAACATGCACACCACCCCCTCCACTTCCAGACTCATCTGTGCAATAAGAACTTTACCAAACCCCTGCACTCCCACTATTTGCACTATTTTATATGATCAGTCCTGCACTACTTGTGCACTTTGTCATATGTATATAATACTTTGTTTGAATTATTATGTTTAAGAGTATTTTTAATTATCTTTTATTTATCTATTTTTTATTATTCTTTGCATAGCTGCTAATTGTCGTGTTCTGATACAAATTTCGTTGTACTTCTGCACAATGACAATAAAGTCTCTTTATCTTTATCTTTATCTTTATCTTTATCTTTATCTTTGTCCCATTTCACACATTTCCTGAAAATTTCATCCAAATCCGTCCATGAGTTTTCGGGTTATTTTGCACACAAACAAACAAACAAAACAACGCCCGCCATCAAATAACCTCCTTGGCAGATGGAATTAGTGATGATGACCTAAATGATGCTTTCTTCTTCGTTGTTACGCCGCATGACTCAGGGTCCCCCCATGACTGTGTTCGCCACTGCGCACCAGCAACTAGTTCTCAGGCAAGTATCGTATAATTTACAAACCAAACCGCTAATGTCGAAACTAGGGTTTTTTTTCATAATTTATGGGAGTCGTCTGTAACCTGAAAAACATCGTAACACAAGACCGTACGATTCATCTGTGACGTTCTATCATGAAACTGATCCAAGTGCAATCTTTAAATCAATATAGTTCATCAAAATGTTTAATTCTACATGTGTCATTTCAAAAGTTCACCAGAAATTAAGCATTTGCTCTAACCAGATTCTGCTCCTCTGCAAAAACCAAGAAGCCAAGAGTGGCTCAGCTGTGACCAACAGTGCCATGACCAAAATTTTGGGATTTTTCAGCTGAACTGCAGGCTGTGTTTACACTTAATTTTTCACTTGTATTAAATTACTACAAGGTGTTACATGTCTTTTAGAATATACTGTAATTAAATAACTGCCATGATGAAATTCAAACAAAATAATAATGCTGACGGCCCATTGTATAGGTTTTATATAGAAAACAACAGGTGGTTTGATAATGATTTCCAAATTAAAGGCCCTCTGTTGTCATCTCATGCTGCTGTCACTTGCAATGGGACACTGCAGCTGCATTCACTGGAACTTGGACATCGGAGTTTCAGTGAATGAACTTGACTAACTGCCACTAGCTCATGGTGATGCTATAGGAGGAAATCATTAAAGCCACAGACCTACAGGATCATGAATTCCTCCAGAAGACTTCATATCAATCTCCCCGTGTTCATGGTTATTGAGATATTTCACTCTGGACAGATCAACTCGGCTGCTTTCATGGCCAAAAACTAACTTACTGGGTCACATGCAGAAAGCTTAAAGCCGACTTTAACGACAAAAACTGGAAAAACTCAAAGAAAATGAAACCAAAGCCTCTCGCTGTTCCTTCTGCTGCTGGATAAATAATGAGTCTCGCTCGGAGTCTAAAGAGTCAAACATGGACTCGACTGCAAACAGGCAATTTTCCAGCTGCAGCTGCCAGCGCTGAGGTCGGCTGGAGGCTTTATGGATGACCAGAGACACAGTCGGTGAGCTGATTGTGATCAGAAGAAACGAGGATCACACACGGTTTATCCTCCCCTGCCAAGAACCGCAGCAACACGGCCAATAACACACACACACACACACACACACACACACACACACACACACACACACACACAGCAGCTACAGCGATGAAGATGATGCACTGCTGTCTTTCATCCTTCATCTGTAACATACACAGAGGAGGCAGCGTTTCCAGAATACATTACCGATGAAGGATTACATGAATCGGTGATTTGACATCCCTCAATATGTCTTCAGTGTACAGTTTTTATAAAGATGTGTGTGTATATTGCTGGTCAGCACAGCAGACAGTTTGGTGGTTCATGGGATAAATAAGAATGAGCTTCAGGACAAATATGATTGATTAAACTCAAAATGTGTTGTCATGTTTTCGCTACAGACTAAAATGCAACTCTGAGATAAGAGAGCAGAGCTGTAACTTCTGCTTTAAGTGGCAGGAATCTGTTATTTTTGATCCGCAATCAGGATTAAATCTTGGGAAAGAGCCGATTTTTAGAGTATTTGAATGAGTGCACTGCTGGTTTTAGCTCATATCATGAAGTCTGTCCAGTGCAGTTGGATGCATTCAAGTACACGCCTTCTACTCCAACTGATGCCTTCATGAATCCCTCAGAATCCCTTGGTCTGCATTTGTTTACAGATGTGTGTGTATATTGAGCAGAGCTTTAACTTCTGCTTTAAATGGTTGGAATCTGTTGTTTTTGATCTGCAATCAGGATTATTTCTTGGGAAAGAGTCGATTTTAACAAGCATCCTGCTGGTTTTGGCTCATATCATGGACTCTGTCTCTCCACTACAGAGTCAGATGCATTAAAGTACAGACTTTGTACGTCAACCCACGCATTAATAAATCCCTCAGTGTGCAGTTTTTTAAAGACGTGTGTGTTGCTGGTCAGCACAGCAGCCAGTAAGGCGGTTCTTGGAGGAAATAATGTGACGTGTGTCAGTGCAGAATAATCAGTTTTAGGACAAAGATGATTGATGAAACTCAAAATGTGGCGTCATGTTTTCCGTGAAACCGGCAGATAAATCCAAGACGTGTGGGCAAAACTGTAAATTCTGTTACATCTGGGAGGAATCTGTTAATTTTGCTCCGCAGTCAGGATTTTTTTCTTGGGAAAGGTTCCTTTATTAAAGTGTTTTAATGAATATCCTGCCGGTTTCTGCTCATATCATGAACTCTGAGTCAGACGTGATAAAGTACACGCCTTCTACTTTAAGTGATGCCTTCATAAATCCCTCAGTATGTCTTCAGTGTGCAGTTTTTTATATAAAAATGTGTGTGTTTTGCTGGCCAAATGACAACACACAGGCAGTATGGTGGTTCATAAAATAAGTAAGATTGAGTTTTAGGACAAATATGATTGATTAAACTCAAAACGTGGTGTCATGTTTTCTCTAAAGACCAAAATGCAACTTTGACATACACCGATAAGGCATAACATTATGACCACCTGACTAATACTGTGTTGGTCCCCCTTATGTGGTCTAAAATGCTCTGAACCATGGACCAGAGGACCTCTCAGGGTGTCCTATGGGGTCTGGAACCAGGACGTTGCCACTGGATCCTTTGGGTACTCTGGCTTGTGCAGTGGGGCCTCTGTCAGTCCAACTTGTTCCACTGCATCCTGTTGATGCTTGATCAGAATGAGGTGTAGGAAGTTTGGAGGTCAGATCAACATGTTGGACCATTGTCATGTTCCTCTACATGTTCCTGATTGGTTGATGTTGTTTCCATGTGGTGGGGTGCATTTTCATCCAGTGACATTTGGGATTTCCATTTGCATGAGGGAGTGTGTTTGTTGTGGGACAATGTTTATTTGGATGTCTAAGTCTCATCAACACGGATGTTAAAATCCAAGGTTTTCCATCAGAACACCACATAGTACCAATATGATCGATGTTATTGTTACGGCCAGCGCCTACTCCTCATATTCTGTGTGGTTCCAATATGCAAATAAGCTGTGTGGTTGCCTGACTGGGAGCGGACGGTGACGGAAGTGGCGTGATCTTGGCTGAGGTTGTGATTGGTGCGGCATCGTCCAGGGTCCCGATCATCATCTGTCAGCTCCTTCAAATCCCGGACGAGCCCCCATTTTATGTTACAACCCGGCTCGGAGGGCAAGGGGAAGTAACATAAACCAGATGTGATTGGTAAAAATAAAGTTGTTTATTGTTAGAAAGTTTCACCTGTCAGTGGTTTTAATGTTGTGACTGATCTGTGTCTAAGAGCAGAGCTTTAATTTCAACTTTAACTGGCAGGAATCTATTATTTTCGCCTTGTAATCATGATTTCTTTTTTGGGAAATGGTCCATTTTTTAACGTATTTTAATTAATGTCCTGCTGGTTTCTGCTCACATCATGAATTCTGTCCGATGCAGAGTCAGACCTGTTAAAGTAAATGCCTTCTACTCCAACTGACGCTTTCATAAATCCCTCAGAATCCCTCAGTGTGCAGCTTTTATAAAGATGTGTGTGTTGCTGGTCAGCACAGCAGCTAGTATGGCGGTTCTTAGAATAAAAAAAGCAAAAGCACGTGTTTCTTGGGAAATAATTTGTTTGGGAAATAATTTTTAAAAATATTTTAATGAATATCCTGCTGGTTGCATGAACTCAGTCCAATGCAGAGTTAAAGTAGAAACCTTGTACTTCAACTGGTGTTTCCAGGAGACACTGAAACCAGAATTTGAGCAGGTTGTAGCTCTAAATGTTCACCTTTTTGTTTGCAAAGGAGAAAAAAAGGAAACATCCATTTACTGATTATTGAAGTCTCTTAACGCCATGATGATGCTTCAGTAGTTAGTGTTCAGTTCGGGCGTCTGGAGCCTGCAGCATTTAATTGTTGTATCTTTACTGCACTCAGCTGCTTCAGCCTCATTCATGCTGCATCGCTTCGCTGTAAATACGCAGCCGCAGAACTGAAGAGTCTGTAAGAGCCTTCAGACAGGAGAGCTCTTCAAGCGTATGATAAAACACAGTGGCATTAGACACAGAGGAGCAGAAACCGAAGAAAAACAAGGAATGAATCCCATTAGATTGACTTCCAGTGCAAACACGCAATCTGCAAGTCAGACTATGACACTGGCTGTTCCCAGAATAAGTTAAAACCCCTCCTGAGATCCAGCCTCATTCACTTGGACAGTGTCCTGGTGCTGAAGCTGGATGTCCTGATGTGTGCTGTGGCTTAATGACTCATGGATTCAACATATGCTGCCATCAGTCGGACGGCTCTAACTGCCTCGAATCTCTGGCTTGAAGCATTTAAATTAACCACGACGCCCACACGGCCAGCAGCTCCTCTTTTACCGTTTCACTCTTCACTTCAAGTGCGACTGTTGTGGAAATTAGACATCTGTCTGCAACACCGAACGGGAGACTCTGACGCTGAGGTTCTGTCTGGAAGCAGGTATAAAAGGCATGTCACAGTCATAAAAACCTTCAAAACCACACATTTATTAGAAAGAGAAGCTGTAAAAACAAAGAAAGACGTGGCAGGTGTTTCAATTTCTGGACCACTCATCTGTGATTTGCCAGTCTATCAGAAAAATTATCCAAATCTCAGCTCAGTTCAGGCCAGCTTCAGTCGTTGCCGATACGCGAAAGAATATCAGTTCATATCATCCAACTTGATCTTCAAGCCAGGACAACTAAAGCATCTTGGATCGTCCTTTTGCTGATCAATTACTTCTCTTGCCCACAGGACAACTCGTTCAGAGGAGAGGCACGGCCAATACGTCTCAGATAGCCTGTGGACTATCTGCCGCAAGAGTTGGTTGTATCAAACTCAAGCACCTGACATATACATGGGGCCCCGCTCCATGTTTTGATGGGCGGCCGGTAACTGACAAGGAGTTTCCCCGTGGGTAGCCCATCTCTCTCTCTCTCTCTCTTAAGTGCCATCCCCGATTCGGTGCTTGACGAACCATCACTCTGTGCCACTCGTACCTTTTTCTAGCTAAATCCCAGAGGTGTCTTGTGTCTTGTCTTCACGCCAAAGTTATCAAGGAAAGTCCTCCATTGACCCCCTTTGGCACGCTGAGACTGAGATTTTCCAACGCCTCCTTCCTTATGACATGTCCCAGGAATTTTGTCTGACGTGTCTCAATTGTTTGCAGCAGCGCTCTCTGCATGCTGATCTTTAGTAAAACCTCTTCATTGGAGACGTGGTCCACGTAAGAGATCCGAATCATCCTGCGGTAACACCACATCTCAACAGCTTCCAGATTTCGTCGCGTCTCTGCTGTTAGTGTCCAGGACTCACAGCCATATAAAGGAGCTGACCAAACATATGTTTTGAGCAACCGGACTTTTATCTTGATGGACAGCCTCCGATCGAGTAGAAGTGGCTGAATCGCCAGAATGCGCTTGGCCCGTCTACCTGGGTGTAACACCGTCCCAGGATTTCCTTGAGAGGATGGGTCCAGCAGAGTGTCGGGGCAACAAACTCAATATTTGTGAGGAGTCCACTGGGGTGCGACCACAAGAAACAACCCTGATTAGAAGATGTAGGATCACGCCCACGAGACTCCCCACAGCTGGCACTTCATGGAACAGGTAACACTGGGTTACATGGTACCAGTGGCAGGTGGAGTAACTGACCTGACCTGACGATAATCTTAATATAATCCTAATGATAATATATTTACCGTAATTTCCGGACTATAAGCCGCGACTTTTTTCTAACGCTCTGAACCCTGCGGCTTATCTAAGGGTGCGCTACATGCCGCCAATACGTTTTTTTTGCCTGGTCACGTCAGACCAATAAAATTACCGAACAGGTCACAGTGGACCAATGAAACTGTTCGAATATAAAATCATTTACACGCACCAAATTCTTCAGATCAGTTATTTTGCGTTTTAATGCACACACCCTCATCATGGAGGACAACTCTAATCCAAGCGCGAATTTGCTTCGAGACGTAAGTGACGGTGAGAGCGACAACGAAAGAGAGACTGAAAAAGTGTGCGACGAAGAAATTCTGAGGCTGTTCTATTCTGACACCGAAGAAGACGACTTCAGTGGTTTTAGTGCGCAGGAGGAAGGTCACGACAGCGATAACTGATTTTTAATCAGCCACATTACTGCTGTGTTACTGCACTGTTAACGCCATGTTACAGGCACTGTTTGAAAAAAAGCAATTATTTAATAAAAAGTTTTTAACAATCTGTGTAAATATCTCTTATTACAACATGGACACCTGCTGCTTATTGTCAGGTGCGGCTTATGTATGGAAAATTTTCTTTTTCATTTTAAATTTAGTGGCAGGGCTTATATTCAGGTGCGCTCAATAGTCCGGAAATTACGGTAATCAAAGTCGTTTTTTTTCTACATGTGTCATTTAAAAAAATCACTAAAAATAAAGCATTCGCTGTCACCACATTCTGTAAAAAACTAAAAATTCTGCTCTCCTTTGTACAAATGTGAAGCCATGAGTGACTCAGCTGTGACCAACAGTCATGTGGCTAAAATTCGGGGACTTTTCAACTGAACTGCAGGCTGTGTTTGTACAGAGCAGATACGAAACAAGGGTGGAAAAGAAATCCACAATGTAAGAAGTAAAATATCTCTATTAACAGACGTAATTATAGAATCTCGTACAAAAAAGAAAAAAGGTCCAAAAACATGGAACTAATTTTTGCAGATTTGTCTAAAACCCTCTCATGAATACCCTGGGTGAATCTCGGGACCCTTTGGAGGTGGCCCAAACCAGGTGGGGAAAAACTGCCCTAAAAGCATCTGAGTGTTAAAGTCAAAACAGAACTGACGTTTGTGTTGTTTTGCTAAACGCACTGAACATTTTACACAATATACTAAATCCTGTCGACCTGAGGACTTAAAAAATAAAAAGGATGCGCAAAACATGTCGGACACTAAAGAGTCATTCCAGGAGAAACACCTGAACTCCTCAGAATCAGCTGATTTACTTTAATGTGCAATAACCTGAGTATATTTAATGAAGCCATGCAAAATTTTACTTCCATACTCTGAATATTTCCAGAGTTACAGGCCCTTGAAGCACAAAGAGCCTCGTAACTTCACCAGCAGATAGACACATGACATTTTCAGTGTAAACACATTTGACTTCTGGTAAAAAAAACTGCAATCAAATCAGTTTTACATCCACTCAAGGTGTCGCAATCTGAATCCCAGATCTCATTTTCTTCTTTAAAAGACTTTGAGCATCAGTATTATGGGATGTATCATAGTTTAAACAGTAAAATTGCAGCAGTTTAATGTCTATAGAAACAGTCACTGGTGCCCCGGATGCGTTTCCAGTTTCTGATAATTCACCAGAGAAAACTTTAAAAGGTGCATTCTGGGTAAACGTTCAAGGCTCATATCAGCATGTGTGATGGGTGGTTGGTCAGAGCAAGTTAGAGACAATTAAAGGATCATTTTACACACATTTAATACCAGGATCATCTAATAGACATGATTCGTTATGCGGCAAAACGATTTTCTTATAAAGTCATATTTTAACTCTGGTGAATGTAGCTTCTGGCCTTGAAATGGAGAAACAACTTTGATCTTTGCATGTTTTATTTAAAGTTTTGGACAAATCCCATTGATCAAACCAGTTTGCAGCACTCAGAGCTTGTTTGAGAGTCTTTCAGATTCTCCTCTGATAGTGTTCAGTTCTTGTTTTGTCAGTTTTTTTCTGTCTCCATCCTCAGATTGTGAACAAGGACGATGTTTTGTCGCGATGCTTGTTGGGTTTTGACTCTTCAAATTATATCCCCAGACTGACTTTGTGGCCTGATTACCATAAAGTCATGATTATCAAGACTGGGCATCATGACATCAGCATAAAGTGGAGGTTAGACTCACTGCATTCATGTATAGAGTTCACTAACTCGACATTATCATGGTTTTAATGCACTGAATAAACAGAATCTTCAGTTTTACCTTTGAATTTTTTGGGAAACGACCCTTTAAACTGATGCACTGGCACAAAAATACAAATCATCCCACTGTGTTTGTGACTGTTTCATACATCATACATTAAACATTCTCATTCTGCAACCTTTTCCATCCAACAGACACTCATTAAACCCACCAACGCACGCACAACACCAAGGTCAACCAGCGACCGAAACACGTTCAGCGCTCCACTCGTGCCGTGGAAATGCCAGATTGATCCAGTCTGATTACTGTGATTATTGCCTGCTCTAAATACTGCTATTTCATCAAGCACTTCCGAAAGGACGCTGCTATCGAGAGCGCCACGTGACGGGCGCCACTACGAACGCAGACGCACAAAACACGGTCAATGTCGCACTCGAAGCAGAACGAGATACTAGAAATGGATCGGCTGTTTGGCATTTTATATAAATAAAACTCTGTGGGTGAAGATGGACCGGAAGCACACAAATGAGAAGTAAATAAAAAGCTCATTACCTTTTACAGTGCAAAGGATTTATAGGAAAGCAACACATTGACTATCTGGGTCAAATAATGAGCAGTTTGACCTCAGAATGACACTTAAATCTAACGGTCCTGCCTCTGGGGAGCATGAACAGCAAATTAATGGCTACTGGACTGTATGTTTGACAGAGTCACAAGGTCAGTCAACCCATCCCTGATCACGGATACTAAACATCTGGCCCAGGGGTGTGCTGAAGGGATGCTCACATAATGACAACACTGGACTGAGATTCTCTGGGGAGCATGGAAGCACATCCGAGAACATCTCCTGACAAATTTTAGGAAGTCTTTACAATCTTTAAGAATCCCCAACTGGGAATAGTTAATGTCCACAGCAAGTGTAACGCCCATCTAGGTTTACAGTATTGATTAAAAACATGGACGAAAGCAAAAAATTTGACTTCATGTGGACACTTTTTGATAGTGCACGGGGTCCATTTCTGCTGCCTTAAAAATGCAAGTTAACAGCACTTAGATGGACTAAATGGTGAATTGTCTACACTTACATAGCTGTGGTACTCCAAGTGCTTTACAATGTGTTTCTCATTCACTCAATCACACTCCAATGGCGACAGACTTCCATGCAAGGTGCCTGCCTGCCATTGGGAGCAACTTCGGGTTAAACGTCTTGACCAATGACACTTTGGCATGCGGAGGGACCAGGGATCGAACCGCCAACCTTGCGATCAGTGGACAACCCGCTCTAGAACCTGAGCCACAGCCGCTCTAATAGGTAAAAATTCCTCTTATGAATTGTGAAAGTGCAAAACTATCCATCCATCCATTATCTATACACTGGTTAATCCTCTGTAGGGTTGCAGGGGGCTGGAGTCTATCCCAGCCGACTCAGGCGAAGGCAGGGGACACCCTGGACAGGTCACCAGCCTATCACAGGGCTACACATAGAGACAAACAAGCACACTCTCATTCACACCTACGGACAATTTAGAATAATCAATTAACCTCAGCATGTTTTTGGACTGTGGGAGGAAGCTGGAGAAAACCCACGCTGCACAGGGAGAACATGCAAATTCCACACAGAAAGATTCCAGGCGTCCTAACCGGGACGCGAACCGGTGATCTTCTAGCTGTGAGGCGACGCTGCTAACCACTGAGCCACCGTGCAAAACTAGCTCAGTTAAAATAAACGAACTTGAGAAAACAAACCAGTTCAATAAACTCTAGATATGGCTTTCCTCCCTCTGGAAAAACTGACTTACGATCTGAATGATAAATCTGAAGACTTTTGGAGAGTCTGGCAACCGATGCACACTTTCTTACAAAAGCTTTAATTTTGCCTTTGTTGACTTGTAATTACTTCCCTTTAACTGTTTTCTTTTAAGGGGTACTGCTTATTCAATTCTGGATTTCTGTCAGATGGATGGATGTTTGGTGATTTTATATGTTCATACATTTCCTATTTGTAACAATGCAGCGCTTCATGTTAGTGTCAATGTTGTTTTACTTTTCAGGGTGGGATTTTTCTGTTAATTATTGTGATTTGTATGTGTTTTAGTTATGAATGTTCATTAAAATAATAAAATATCTATTAAAAAAAAAACTCTAGATATGAAGTTGAATCAACTAGACAATGGTTACAGACAGATTTGCTTTTCTTTTAGTTTCTACCAGTTGTTCATTCAATCAACTCATCACTTTACTAATTTGACATTTTAAGTTCAATTACCTGGAAACTGCAGACTTTATATTTACATTAAGTAAAGCAGAAAAGATTGGTTGATTTAACTAAATTCCTTTCTCATGTTTTACAGTGTACACCGTAAATCATTTTAAGCTCATTCACCTTGAAAATGTCAGTTCTCTTGCTGTTTTGATTACTATGGAAAGAATCAACCATAACTTCGTTTAACAAAGACACACAGTAAGTTTCCAACATGTCAGTTGTCTCAAACTAAAAAAAGCAAGAGTTTCTTGGGGGCTTTAACAATGCATCCTGGGAAATCTGCCTATCTGCTAGCTCTGATTCTTATTAAAGTAATTTAATGAGTTGGGTGAACTCTCAACTGTTCATTCAGTCAATTTATTTTAAGTCAAAATGCCTCAAGAACTCCTGTCTTTAAATTCTAACATGGTCTCACACGGAAAGAATGACATTTTACTGTAAGTTACCTGGAAATTGGCAAAACTTACATATTTACATTAAGTAAACTCGTAAATATGAGTTGATTGGACTTAATTCCTTTAAGATGTTATAAATACACTCACCAGCCACTTTATTAGGTACACCTGTCCAATTGCTTGTCATTACAAGAGACTCATTTATCTCTGCTACCACTGTCCTTTTAATCAGTACTATCATTTTATTTCATTATATTTTAAATATGATTCGACTATTGGGTTGTTTAGAGTGTTTAGAGGGCTTATTTTTGTTTCCCTATATTTCCTTTTGGATGTAATAAAGATTACCTCTATTTTTATGAAAATTCACCTCACTTTTCAGAGTCTCCCACTAATTGTTCAGATATATTAAGTGAACTGAAGTAGTGATGTTAAACGGGCACAAACATAAGCTTTCTTTCTCGCAGCATCTTGCTCTTAAATCTGGTTAATCTCCTCTGAAAAACAGCAGCAGGTGCACGCGTTGGCTCAGCTGGAACATCTGATTTCCCATCATCCTGTCAGGTAGCCGAAGGTTCGCCGCTAAGTGGCCCTGAGAGCTGGATGTTTGTGGTTGTAATGAGTTGTGACTCACTGCGGTCATTGTCCTCTCAGCAGCACAAGTGCAGGTCTGTCATGAAATATTCTGATAATTCTATTCGTCAGTGATCCAGTCCATGGCCAAGCATCTCTACAGGCCTGCCGATCCACTGGTCACACACTTCACAAGGACTTACAGCGAATACCAAATGCTAATTAAAGCAGGGAATAAAAACCTCATTCAAAGCTGCTCCTCTTACTAATTCACTATTTAGCGTGTTTTTCCTCCTGAGCTCGTCATCTCCCGTCCGGCCCTCGTCCTCCAGACCTCCACCGTCGTACCGGGATGAGAAGTGACATCCGCTGCCTGTGGTGGTGGAGGTTCGGGGGGGGGGGCACAGAGGGAGTCGACGCCGCAGAGGTGAAGCCTCGGCGTCAGCAGGGAAACAGAGGAGGGGGTCACCGCTATAATCAGCTAGAAATTCCACAGCGCTGCAGGGCAGGAAACCGCTAAGCACATGCACACACACACATGCACATGGCAAGAGCATGTGAATGACTCCACACACACTCACAGTTAACACAAAGCATAATACTGTTCACTGAATGAGCTTTTAACTACGGTGCTTTGACGAATCCTTTTCATTTGTTCGCTGAGCTGAAGACACAACATGCTGATGAATGTCTTCAATCTATTCAGAAATCCCACCCCAACCTCTCCTACTATCCCTCCCTCCCTCCTCTTCCCCACTCCCAACCCAACCAGTCGAGGCAGATGGCTGCCCTCCCTGAGCCTGGGCCATTCGTTTTCTTATTTTGAGATTTCAAAATAAAAACGAAAACTAAACCGTTCCCGTTTTTTTCAGTGATAATACAAAATGAAGAACGGAAAACGGGCCCTAATTCATTATCCATTATCCGTTATCTGATTTAATTAGATGTGTTTGTAAATGGAAATTAAAATTAAAGCTGCAAGCAGCGTCGAACGGGCCCTCGCTCCTGATCATGCTCCTCTCCACACAACCTTGTCTAGGGGGCGCCGTAGAGCCGATTAGAATTTTGACTGTGCAAATCTATTGGTCTTGGGATACTATATGTGTGTACCAAATTTCATGTTTGGAGGATAAAGCAATGATTTTATATGAGTATTTGAATATTTCTAGGGGGCGCTGTGGAGCCGTTTGACCACGTCCATTCCTGAATTGTATATTAACTATTAGGTCTTGAGATTAATGAGGTTTTGTGTGGATTTGGTGATTTTACATGTATCACTTCACCTCCAAAACCCATTTCGTTCCACATGGCGATTTTGTTGAAAATGGCCGCCATGCCACGCCCACACCGTGTGACGTAGCCACAAGATTTTAATAACTTTTCATCCTGGAGGGGTCCAGATGCCACACAGCGAATTTGGTGAAAATCGGACAAAAATCCTAGGAGGAGTTCGTTAAATTCCAATGCCTGCACACTACGTGCTCTAGGGGGCGCCGTTGAGCCTTTTTTGAAATTTTAAAAGCAGGAATGTTTTTGTCCTGGGCTACTGTACATGTGTACCAAATTTCATGAGTTTACGTGAAACTAGCCGTATTAACTCCACTAAAGTCCAATTTTCAAGGTGGCGCTATTGAGTCATTTTGCCATTCATATGTGTAATTCCCCCAAAATATCAAATTTTTCACCAGTCCTGATGTGTGTGCAAAATTTGGTGAGTTTTTGAGCATGTTTAGGGGGTCAAATTAGAGTTCAAAGTGGCGTAAGAAAAAGAAACCGCCATCCCAACCGCCAAAGAAACACTACAGGAACAATAGGGTCCTTGCACTGTAGTGCTTCGGGCCCTAATTAAAATACATCCGTGGAAAACTTATTTCTCCCCACCAGCGTGGGATTTATTTGTCCATTTGGAGGGACCTTGTGGTGCTGCTAGCTCGGCCGCTAGGTTATCGAGGTAACTTCAGGTTTAATTCAGGTTTTCGAGGCTCACTTCTTACCGGTCACATCACCATGGTTACTCACGCCGAACACCTAACCAGCTCCAGAGCAGGTTACGTTCAACAAAACACATCAACATGTATAAAAGCAGATCTTCAGACCTATTAGTTCTTAGTTAGTTCACCATTCCTGGAGCTTCGATCGTAAGGAGGTTTCTGAGAGCAGTAAAACTTTTCGAAGCTGCAATCAATTTCAAAGCCAATTCACTGTTCTTTCGGCTTTTACATAATTATTTAAACCTCAAACAAAGACCGATAAAGCCCTCTACTTGTTTACCTCAAAAGATTTGCAGTAAGTCCGTTTAAATAATCCCCCCAAACAGTTTAACACCACCGAAGTTGCAGCAGGAAGAACACATAGAGTGAGATTCAATGCAAGCTTCATCTGTAATTTCGTTATGGCTACAACCTCGTGATGCATAATGATAATTACACTGAATCTTGAATGAGGAAACCTACATCAAAGCAATTTATACACGACTGCAGCATTAATCAGATCGCAGCTTATATGAGGCAGAGATATTGATAAGCCAATTAACTCGTGTTCACAGCGTCGGCCTTTTTTTTTTTTTGTCAGCTTTCCTTTATGGTTTTGGCTGCAGCTGCGTCGCTTCTAACCTTGTATTATAGTTTAAAACACCTCATGCTGGTTTAGGATTAGAGTTCACTCAAGCAGTTGGTTGGTTTAGTGAAGTCAGATAGTGAAGATACACCCTGGATATGTTGTAGCACAGGCTTAATCTGCATTATGTGAACTAATTTCTTTGATTCACATGTTAAGGTGCAGCAGCTTAACGCAAAACTCAGCTAATTAGCTCCTGGCTGTACACAGACATGCTTTCACTCATTTAATTTAACTCTTGAATAACTAAACAAGCGTATTTCTCAACATGTCAAACTATTCATTCAAACCTACAATCCTACACCCGCCATACGAGGTTGTGAACGCACACAAATGAATGCACCTCATAACGTTTTGAGATCATTTTCACAAGTGTAACTCCTGTCGGCACATCTAGCGATTCCTCGTGTGTTGATGAGAAAATGTGTGAAAATATTTTTGCATTTCTCGCATTGTCTTGCGCCCTTCGGAGAGGAATCTGAAGGCTGCTGCGAAGGCTAGATCTGAATGTTCTTTTACTGAGCATTATGTTGGATTTCAACCTGAATGCTCAGACAGTTTGCTTTGTGAGAGGACTATAGAGTGCACTGAGGATAAAGTCACTTACTCCCACTCCTTGCGTCGTGCCTGTGGGGTGCTCTGGATCTTGTGAGCCTGGTGGGCTTTGACGATGTCCCTCTGCTCGATCAATCCGCCTCGCCGCCTCTTGATCACATTCGGACTCACCGCCAAATCCCCGTCGGCCCCCAGCATCCCCACGTCGAACGTCGAGGCCACGTCCAGCGAGAGGCCGAGGCGGCTGGGGTGCAGCGGGGGGGCGTGGCCGGACATGTGAGGGAGGTAGAGGGTGTCGAAGCTGGCGGACAGGCTGTGGGGCTCCAGCAGGGATCCGGGCTCGGAGTACGGACTGGAGCCTCCAGCCAGTCCTGCACGGTGCTTCTGCCAGCTCTCAGAGTCGGACGGGGACGGGTGGAGGACGTGGTGCCTCGGGGTGCTGCTGCCACACATGGACCCCACGCCAAGACCCAGACCGCCCGCCGGACTCTCCGGCCCTCCAGGAGCTCTAGGAAGCCCCAAAGCATTGTGGTCCCCTGTCAGAGACTGAGAGCTGACCGAACAGGAGCCCAGTTCCAGCATGATGAGAAGGCTGCCCGGGATCTCAGCATAGTGCTGCAGGAAGGAGATAAAAGACAGAAGCAGAAACAGTCAGAGACACATGGACAATCCTTAAAGTCTCACAAAACACATCATTTACCTTTATTTGTTCTTCACTGTAATAACAGAGCTGAACAGACGTAAACAAATATGAGTAAAATCAACATTTTTTAAAAATTCCAGGCTATATGTATATATAGTGGCAGTAGTTCCCCAAATCCTATCCAATCTTCGACAGAGAACCTGCCTCAGACGTGGAATGGCAAAGTGATGGAAAATAACCGTCCTTAACGTCATCCTTCGCCTGTGTTGTTGAATGTGAAGCAGCATCTGGGTTTGTTAAAACAAGCAAGAAAAAAAGTGCCTGTACAAGAAACAGCGCCAAAAACCTTGTGAGGGCGTCCGTACTGTGTCCGAATGTTAACACAGGTTGCATATGTGACGTAAGAACATGTTTTGTCGCAGGCAGTGACGTTTCGAAATGCAAAATTCCGGTTATTGACGTCCACATTCAGACGCATAAACGGAGGATTCACAAATCTTCACTTTGGTCGGAGGTTTTTAAAAGAATCGTTTTTAATGGTGTAAATCTGCATTTTCGTGTGGATGACAGGACAAATGGTAGAAAAATATCTTCGTTTTTTGAGATATCCAGCTACATGTGGACAAGGCCTTAGACGCCCAAATAAACATTGTCCCACAACAAACACACTCCCTCATGCTAATAGAAATCCCGAATGTCACTGGATGAAAATGCACCCCACCACATGGAAACGACATCAACCAATCAGGAACATGTGGAGGAACATGACAATGGTCCAACATGTTGATTTGACCTCCAGACTTCCTACACCCCATTCTGATCAAGCATCAACAGGATGCAGTGGAACAAGTTGGATTGACAGAGGCCCCACTGCACAAGCCAGAGTACCCAAAGGATCCACTGCCAACGTCCTGGTTCCAGACCCCATAGGACATCCTGAGAAGTCCTCTTGTCCATGCCCAATGGGTCAGAGTATTTCTGACCACACAAGAGGGACCAACACAATATAAGGCAGGTGGTCATAATGTTATGCCTGATTTTAGGGTAGAGGATGTACATTGTGTTTCTGGCAGCTGAATGTTGGTTGTAAATGGCAGCACAAATCAACTGAACAAAGACAACAAGGTCTGTGAGTTCTAACAACTTCCAATGAAAAACTGCACTAAGATATAAATACAGATGGCTTTGTTGTGACGTTAACAGACATATAAAGAGTTACCAGCTCTGAGTCAAACGCCTGAACACATCCAGCTTCTGTGCAGCTACAAATTTGTTTCGGCGAACCCTCCGAGGCAATTAGCCAACAGCCCAATAGCTCTCGCCGTCCTCTGTCGATTTAAAATATCACCAATCCTCCTAGCATCAGAACCAATTAGATACGCCGTAATGTAGGCCTCAAAAACAAATAGTCATATAATCCTGCCAGAGCTGTGCTTAATGGTGCAGTGAGGAGGGAGGCGGAGACGGAGAGCGATTTTTATCAACCCATCTCCTCCTTTATCAGGTAGGAACACCGAGGACTCGTCTCATTTCGGGGGACGTGCGAACCAGGAGATGAACATATATATCATCTCCCAACACGCTGCACAAGCCTCTCAGCTACTGCTGCTGCTGCTGCTGCTGGAGCCCATTTTCGTTAGCAGAATGATAGATTTCTGGTTTTTACGGCCCCTCTGAGAGGAAAGGGTCTAAATAATTTGTGTGGGTAAGATATTGAACAGAAAGAAACAAGGATGCTGTATTGCATAAAGGTGATAAGATGGCAGCCGTCTTCGCTGTTGATGCTCATTTGGTCATTCATTTGTCTGCTGTCAATAAGAGACGCTAATGAGCAGAGACCCTCGAGTTGATGATGATGATGATGTCCAAGGAACCTGCATCTAAAGCACCCCACAAACACCTCCACATATCAAAACCTTTTCAGAAACTGAACCAACACACAGCCTGATTTGCTCAAACCTCCAAGGCCTCAGGGTGAGGAGCAGCACAACAAGAGCCGATCTGATAAAATGTCCTTGTTTTGCTTTGGTTTCATGCAAATAAAGTCTGCAAGAATTCGATTTATTAAAGTTGCGAAGCATAAAGCGACGGCATTTAATAATAAAACAAATGAAACAATGCGGCAAAGGTACTGCGAATTAATCACCGAGCATTAATCTTTTTCCTGAGGCGAGGATGACTGGCTCTGCTCATTACAGCAGACAGAAGTGGGACAGCAGGTACAAATGTTGTTCAGCTGAACTGCTATGTACTAAGTATTACATTATACTTTCCATTTGTGCATCTTTTAACTCATTGTTTTGGTTTTAGAGCCCACTTTATCACTGACCACTCTTGTTTTAGGTAAAAAGCTCTAAATAAAAGCAATGTAGCTCATACACTATATTGGCAAAAGCCTTGGGACACCCCTCCAAGTAATAATTTGAATCCAGGTGTTCTAATCACTTCCATGGCCACAGGTGATTAAAAAATGAAGCACCTAGACATGCAGACTGCTTCTTCAAACATTTGTGAAAGCATGGGTCGCTCTCAGGAGCTCAGTGAACTCCTTTGCAATAAGCTAATTTGTGAAATTTCCTCAATCGATCGCCAACTTTGCGCAGAGTCAATTGCTACAGACCTCCAAACTTGGTGGGGCCTTGAGATTAGAACACTGTGTAGAGAGCTTCATGGAATGGGTTTCCATGGCCGAGCAGCTGCATCCAAGCCTTACATCACCAAGTGCAATGCAAAGCGTCGGATGCGGTGTTGTAAATCACGCCGCCACTGGACTCTAGAGCAGTGGAGACGTTTTCTCTGGAGGGACCAATCACGCTTCTCTGTCTGGCGATCCGATGAATGGGTCTGGGTTTGGTGGTCGCCAGGAGGACAGTACTTGCCTGACTGCATTGTTCCAAGTGTGAAGTTTGGTGGAGGGGGGATTATAGTGTGGGGGTGTTTTTCAGGGGTTGGGCTTGGCCCCTTAGTTCCAGCGAAAGGAACTCTTAACGCTTCAGCAGACCAAGACATTCTGGACAATTTCATGCTCCCAACTTTGTGGGAACAGTTTGGGGATGGCCCCTTCCTGTTCCAACATGGCTGCCACCAGTGCACAAAGCAAGACTACAGTGCAGTGCACCTGAGACTACAGTCACTGAGACACATTCACTGACCTCAGATGACCAACATTTCACAACTGTATGACTTCCAGCACCAACTGTAGAAATCCATTTTCACTTTGACACGAGTCGTTTTTGTAAATTCTCAAAATCTATTGATCATTATTCAACACTGAAAAGCAAAAACCTCCGAGAGGATTGAACACTCTGCCTTTCCCAAATATTTTATGAGCTAATTCATGCATAATAGATGTGGTAATTAGAGAAACAAACAATGGCACAGTGGGTGGTTACAGCTATAACAGGTTGCACGTTCAGATAAGTGCCTTCGCCGGAGCATCTTTAAGTCGAACTGCTCCAAGAACATAACTGTTACCTCTCTGGCAACTCTATTAAAATGCATAAAACAGGAGGGACTGATGAGAAAACTAATTGACTGGAATAGTTATTGAAACTGAAGCTGGACATGTTGCATCCTCTGCATGAAAAACGGCTAAAATCAAATTACTGTACTAGAAGACGTTATTGACTGCAATGATCTGACTGTACAGAAATCAATACAAAATCAATTTTCACAGCTTTTCTTTCTAAAGCAAACAATCAGCGCGGTGTTTGGATAATTTCTAACCGTTCCCATTACATGCGACACCTTAAATTTCCTGCTCTCTCGGGGGTTAAAGCAGTATAATGACAAAGCTGCAGCTCTGGAGCCCAGAAGGCGACGGCACCGAAGGCAAAAAGCTTTAATTGTAGCTGCCTTAATGAATATGAGCCGAGCCTCCAGCGGGGACATAAAACACCTGGTGCTGCTCAGTCCGCCTCCCTTCGCTCTGCTCTCCAGCTTTAGTGGATCAAAACTGAAGCTCAGAGCGAGAGAAACATGCTGAAATATACAGTTATTCATACAGTGTGTTGAGCCGTGCAATTGTTTGGCTCCTGGCAGGAAAAACTGTGTCTGAGAAATGGAACAAGAACCTCCATTGATCTCGTACTCACTGAATGCATTTTGCAAATTATGTTTTGAAGCCGGCTGAACAGGAATGCCAACACAATTAGATGATATACAGTTAGCATGCAGACAGTTGGAACTAATACGCGCTGCATTAAACAGGGGGGGAAAAAAGCAAGAATAAATGGACTCAGAAAGGAGCTGTGGTGCAAATATTCAAAACAAAACCAGATGTGAAAGGTGGAGTTTCAGACAAATGTGGTTCGTAAAGGACTGAAGGCCGAACAGGCATTTTTAAAAGATGAGAGCTCGTAAAATGCAAACAGACAGCGATGCTAGCAAGAAATATATGACAACAGACACTGACTTTATATTAGCAAAACACAAGGCTGCACTTTAAGTCTGTTCTGGACGGCTGTGGCTCAGGTGGTGTAGCGGGTTGTCCACTGATCGCAAGGTTGGCGGTTCGATCCCCGGCCCCTCCACATGCCAAAGTGTCATTGGGCAAGACATTGAACCCGAAGTTGCTCCTAATGGCAGGCAGGTATCTTACATGGAAGTCTGTTGCCATTGGTGCGTGAATGAGTGAATGAGAAAAACACATTGTAAATCGCTTTAGATACCACTAAGGTAGAAAGGCGCTCCATAAGTGCAGCCCATTTACCATTTATTTACCATTCTGTTGTTATCAGCCAGCTGTAAGTGCACTTGTCTATTCCATCCATTATGCATTTTTTGAAGACTGTGTTGCCCATACATACGGTTTTTGGTCAGTCGTTTTGAACTGTATTTTTTTTAACAATTTACTATATTTTTTTACAGATCTGTTCTGTTTTGTAAAATTTGAGATAATATCAGTCCCTCCAGAAATTCACAATGTTGTGATCGCAACAGTTAACGCAAATTCCACCAATCTCCATGAATTCTGCGCCACCTTGCAATTTTGTCCAATCACGGCGACTTTTCTGCAATTTTGTCCCGCCTCCCGTGAGTTCCACCAATCACAGCAGTCCCCAGCGCAAACGTAATGTCACCGAATTCACTTCCTTGTTTATGGTTTGAAGATGCAGACATGTGCAACACATGTGTGCCGGGATGTGAAATTAACTTTTTTAACTTTTAAATTTTTTTAGTGAATTATACAAAACAAAGGAAAAAAATGCAACTTTATAGCAATTTTTTACCGTCTCCCGCAATTTAATCGCAACAAATACGCTTAAAACGTTGCAACTTACATGGCAATTTTTTAGATAAGCTGCCGAGAATTCAGGCATTTTAGGAGCAACAATCTTGAAAAACGCCTGCGCAATCCTGGAGGGACTGTAATATCTTTTAAAACTGCAGAATTTAATTTGAATGTTAGCCCAACAAAAAACAGGACAAAACTGTAAGACAAGCCCACATCAGGTTTTTTCTACAGTATTTGAATCAGCAAAAAAATGCATTGTTTTACAGATATTCAATAAATATTTTACAGCTTTTATCTTACAGATTTTGTTAAATACTAGCCACAGAGACTCAGGAACCACTGTGCAATAGCCCACACCTATACATATCTGCAACACTTTAAATATAAATGCTGCTATTTATGGGTGTGTATATTGCTCTTATTTTTATTGCTCTAGTTTATTTCTTTACTCTTCAACTTCTACCTTATTTTTAATACTTAGCTCTGTTTTTTTTATTACTGTGTACAGAGAGCTAAGATTCACTGGAGTCGAATTCCTTGTTTGCGTGGACAAACATGACCAATAAAGTTGATTCTGATTCTAAATTACAGATATTTTGGCCTTCGCCCAAGTCGGCTGGGATAGACTCCAGCACCCCCTGTGACCCTACAGAGGATTAAGCGGCGTATAGATAATAGGTGGATGGATTTTATGACGTTTTGATGATGTTTCCTCATGATTTTTAGTATTTATACATACAAGGCTGTTGTAATAGGCATATGTTAGAGTAATATTGAGATAACTTTCATCAAGAAAGTGGATATTATTCCTCAAAATGTCAAACTTCTGCCATAGAAACTTTGAATGATGACAGCAAACAGGAATTCGTATCATTAGACCGAGAGACAGGCTGAAATGTTATAAATATAATATGATCTGTGGTGTGCCCATTATCAGGACCGTCATTACAGACACATACCACCAACCCAACAACACACCAAAGCTCTAAAAACACCCACGACTCCTCCGATCACTTCGCCGCGGTTCCTCCTGACAATTATCAAAACCACACAACCAAGAAAGTTGACTGTGGTTTGTTATAGTTCTCCTAATTAGCTTTTAGGAGGCTGCCTGTTGATTAGTCGCTGAGCTTTCACTGCCATTAACTGGAACTGCTCATAAACGTCTAATGTGTTGCTCACAGCCGTGTGGTCACTTCCCAGTCACTCAGAGAAGGAGGAGACAAAAAGGACTGAATCCCTCGACTGCAGGGGCCAAATTGTTTTCGTGCTCTGCGCCGGACGGCCGGGTTGGGAGGTTAATAATGAGGAGTGAAGGAAGCTTCTCACACCTGCCGCCCCGAACAGCCCACACGCCCGCCTGATTAGGGCTGCACATGGTATCTCACCGCATCCTCAACCTGCATGTCAACCCGCTGAGTGGCCAAACGTCTGTCAGGAAGTGTTAAGTCACCTAGGCGACGCGTTGGCAGGAAGAATCAGGTGTAAAATTTCAGCCGGCTGAAAATAGCCATCTTGTTTGCAGGGAAGATTCAATCACAGTGTCAACTCTGCATGGCTGTTGGAGAAACAACGCATCAAAGTTACATATTATTAATCCCTTAAAGCAGTGATTCTCAACTGGTGGGCCGGGACCCAAAAGTGGGTCGCGAAGCCATTTTTAGAGGGTCGCAGAAGCAAAACAGTAGTGGTATAAAGCCTATTATTTTGAAGGACGTGTCTCTTCTCACATGGTTCGCTTTCAATAGCAGGATATTTAGTGGTTGTGACACCAGTAGTTGCCCAATATTAACCTCTTGATTTGTCTCTGCCAGCTTAATGGAAAAAATTTATGTTAAAACGTCCCAAAAACTAACCAAAATGTGCTCAGAATCCGTCAAAATGGGCCAAAATATGCCCAAAACTTGGCAAAAGCGTCCAAATATACCAAAATTAGCACAAAAAAAAGCCAGAATTTTCCCAAGTTGTATCAAAATGCGCTGAGACTGAACCCAGATAAACCTTAATTTGTTAACAGCAACAGCAAACTTCAAAAATTTGGGTTGCGACCGTTATTAATAGAGACATAGCGGGTCCTGAGGCTGGACCAGTTGAGAACCACTGCCTTAAAGTATCTCAGATGTAACCTCACACTGTCTCTTTCTCTAGATTACACAGATCACCCACAGAATGGACAGCATAAATATAAAGTAGTGACCCACTCTGAAAGGTTAAGTCAATGCACAAGTGCCCTGAAGTGTAATATCACTCAATGCTGCCAGGCGCTAAATCCAAAAAGCTGTGAACCTGCACTCCTCTCTGTAAATTTGATGGCGACCGAACGTGTCAGATCCACGTCTGAACGAACGTCCCGCTCCCGTTTCTGTAAAACTCGAGGCTGCAATCTGTCTAGTAGCATTACATGAGTCTGAACTGCACGCAGCCACATTAATGAACAGGTGTGCATAAGCAATGGTGCTTCAAGCTGTGCGAGCTGATTAAGGAAGGCTTTTCCCACATTTCAGCACTACTATTCATCCAAATGCACCGCAGGGTTTCAGTTTAGTAAATCCTTACAGCATCAGACAGCAGCAGAATCAACATGAGCATCTCTGAAGCAAAAGAGCTGCACATATTTGCACACATGAAACAACAGCACAGGTAACTCCCCCAGATATGAATGATCCCTGACATGGCGACAGAATCGATCAGGACGCAAAGGCAAGTTTCCTTTACCTAAGACAGGTGAGTTGTCACACAGAGTCGGTTTGGTTTGCTGCTTCCAGCTGTCTGTAGGAGTTTTTCCTCTGAGTTTATTAAATACCTGCAGCATTAAACAGCAGCAGAATCCACATGAGCACCTCCGACGCAAGAGAGCTGTGTACATGAAACAGCAGCACCACTAACTTCCCCAAATACTTGTGATTATAAATGATCCCCGACATGAAGACAGGATCGATCAGGATCCAAAGGCAAGTCGTCTTTACATCATATCGTCACACACACAGTTAAATTTGTTGCTTCCAGCTGTTTGTTGGAGTTTTTCCTATGAGTTTGACTGCTTATTTCACTAATGATACATCCTCTAGGGTCTGTGTACGTCGCGGCCATTCGTTTTCTTATTTTGAGATTTCAAAATAAAAACAAAAAATAAACCGTTTCCCTTTTTTTTCAGTGATAATACAAAATGAAAAACGGAAAACGGGCCCTAATTCATTATCCATTATCCGTTATCTGATTTAATTAGATGTGTTTGTAAATGGAAATTAAAATTAAAATACACCCGTGGAAAACTTATTTCTCTATTTCCTGTTGGTTTTGGCTCCGTGACCCGTCTGACTTCTGATGAGGAAGGATCTGGTATCTAAAGCTCCAGTGTTAGCTCACTGTTAGCAGACCTTGCTGTGTGCCGTGGCCTGATGAAGACCCACTGTGGGGTCCAAACGTTGCTTGGCTCACATTGTTCACTATTTCACAGTGGACTTTTCACCATTGTGGGGTTTATTTGTCCCTTTGGAGGGACCTTTTGGTGCCGCTAGCTCTGCCGCTAGCGCTAAATCGTTAGCGTTCGGCTGCTTTTTGGGACGTTTTTGGGGAGGTTTGGAGGTTTTCTGTTACTTTAGCTTTGCCAGAAAGCAAAGTAGCGATTTAGCGCTAGTGGCAGAGCTAGCGCTAAATCGCTAGCTCCTCTTCAGAAGTCAGACGGGTCACGGAGCCAAAACCAACAGGAAATAGAGAAATAAGTTTTCCACAGGTGTATTTTAATTTTAATTTCCATTTACAAACACATCTAATTAAATCGGATAAGGGATAATGGATAATGGATAATGAATTAGGGCCTGTTTTTCGTTTTTCATTTTGTATTATCACTGAAAAAAAGGGAAACTGTTTATTTTTCGTTTTTATTTTGAAATCTCAAAATAAGAAAACAAATGGCCGCGACGTACACGGACCCTCTAGCATACAGTAAACACAATATTGGGTTTGGCCTATTAAAAAGGTAAAAAAAAGAAAAGATATTACCAAAAGGGGTCTTTAAGATGATCTAAATGTGCTCCCTAATCATTGCAGTAAGATTGCAGGACAAAACTAAAAGGGTTCCAGCAGCCAAAGAGAATCTTTTCTTTGTTTTCTAGTATTTCAATAAGAATTGAAATCATCCGTTCGCTAAACCCAGAGGGAACAGAACACTATTCTGCACACGAATGACTCATCCGTGTCAGAGCTTCAGCATTTTTCTTCAATCACTTTCATCCGCACTGTTTGCCGTTTGTCATCTGACAGCTTTGTTTGCTTTGTACAAACAGCAGAACAAACACCAGACAAACCGATCACACAGTTTAACCGGGGCCGAGGAAAACCCACAAACACGGCAGCAGCCTTCAGGCGTCTGCAGCCGAGTGTCCTCTCAGAACTGTGAGCAGCAAGTCTCTCTAAAATACAGTCGCTGCTTATTACCGTTGTGCATTATACAGAGTGCATTAGGCAGCGCCGGCATCTGCATATTAAATTTACTACTTTCAATAACACACCGGGCTGGATTTCAGCGAGCACACAGAGGCAGCAAATTATACAAATGTAAAAAAAAAAAAAAAGTGTCCGACTTCTCTTTAAAAAATTCCAGACATATGAAGCTAATGTACGCTAAGTTTCCAGATGAGGGAATAATAACTGATGAGGCATTAAGAGATAACAACCAGGAAAACTTTTCCACTGCACCTTTCCAGCCACGTCCTGCTTCTGCATTACTAATTCATCTCATCTGTAT
Source organism: Dascyllus trimaculatus (assembly GCA_024666655.1). Taxonomy (NCBI): domain Eukaryota; kingdom Metazoa; phylum Chordata; class Actinopteri; family Pomacentridae; genus Dascyllus; species Dascyllus trimaculatus. Next base: position 32,011,655 of record CM045446.1, read on the forward strand.
CTGAAAACACGAAATGTATTCAATGATGGGAGCGTGACTATGTTACATTCCTAAGATATTTTTCAAAATTAGGCCCTATGTTCCCACAGTTATCTCTGCTGGTAGACTCATTCAACACAGCTAACTTCCAAACTCTCTCCAGCTCAACACCGCTACTCCAACATGGGGTTGATATGGAGCAACGAACCGCATGGAAATATCTGCATTTCCCCTTCGTGTAAACAGAGTCTTAGAAATGTGAGACATGTGGGAACATAAGGATGTGGGAACATAGGGCTGTGGGAACGTAGGGATATGGGAACATGGGGCTGTGGGAACACGGGGATGCAGGAACATAGGGCTGTGGGAACATAAGGATGTGGGAACATAGGGATGTGGGAACGTAGGGCTATGGGAACATAAAGATGTGGGAATATGGGGATGTAGGAACATGGGGATGTGGGAACATGGGGATATGGGAACATAGGGCTGTGGGAACATAGGGCTGTAGGAACATAAAGATGTGGGAACATAGTGATGTGGGAACATAGGGCTGTGGGAACGTAGGGCTATGGGAACATAAAGATGTGGGAATATGGGGATGTAGGAACATGGGGATGTGGGAACATGGGGATATGGGAACATAGGGCTGTGGGAACATAGGGCTGTGGGAACACGGGGATGCAGGAACATAGGGCTGTGGGAACATAAGGATGTGGGAACATAGGGCTGTGGGAACATAAGGATGCGGGAACATAGGGATGTGGGAACATGGGGATGTGGGAACATAGGGATGTGGGAACATAGGGCTGTGGGAACATGGGGATGCAGGAACATAGGGCTGTGGGAACATAAGGATGTGGGAACATAGGGCTGTGGGAACATAAGGATGCAGGAACATAGGGATGTGGGAGCATAGGGATGTGGGAACATAGGGACGTGGGAACGTGGGGATGTGGGAATATGGGGATGTGGGAACATAGGGCTGTGGGAACATAGGGATCCAGGAGCATAGGGATGTGGGATCATGGGGATGTGGGAACATAAGCATGCAGGAACATGGGGATGTGGGAACATAGTGATGTGGGAACATAGGGCTGTGGGAACACCGGGCTGTGGGGACACCGGGCTGTGGGAACACAGGGCTGTGGGAACATGGGGCTGTGGAACATAGGGCTGTGGGAACATAGGGCTGTATGAACGTAGGGCTGTGGGAACGTAGGGATGTGGGAACATACTGCTGACTCCACAATGACAGGGAGGCCAAGATGTTTTCTGAGCTGATGTAGATTTGTTAATGCAAACGCTGCAGTGAATTCCCTCCTGTTTATTTCTTCTCCATCCTGTTCTCATTTCAACGTTGCTGAATAGATGTCATACACACATTTTCACATGTTCTTTTCATGCATTTTTAACATGCATCATTTCGTTTGCTGACATTTCCAGCTTGCATGTTGCAAACACTTCCTTTTTTATTCACACATCTCTGTTTAACGCTTGCTCCACTTGCCATTTAATCATATTTTTATTTCACGATTCCCTTCGCCGTGTTCTCTGACATGTTATTGCACAACAAGCCGGATCCCTGCAGGCTTCATTAAAGTTTCATGTTATTATTATTATGTAAGGTTGTGCCATAAACACTGAATCACCTGAGTTTGAATAGATCAAATCGTTGGAAGCTGCTTGACACTGAACACACAGCAAAGCTCTGTTCAGTTTGAGCGTTAATTCCTTGATTTTTCGGTAAAGTGGACGCGCCTGGCTGAGTTCTCAATTAAAACTAATTAAAAACACTGTAATTCTAATTGTAATGGTCTTATGAGCTTGATGGGTTCAGCAGAAAAGCAAAAAAATGAAAGAAAAGTTCTGTCTGACTTCATTTTCTTCAATAATTTGCAGACTGTCTCTCACTGCAGCCTGGCATTCGCTGACATGTCGCCTTTAAATGATGAAAAGATGCCCCTCAGAGGGATCCCATCGTGGCGATGACCTTCCACACCATTATGCAACTCTGACACATCAGATCAGTAATGATCAACAGGACTAATAGGAAGCACACACAGCTAAGGTCTAATCACTGGAAGGTGAAGTGGCCTCATGGGGGATGGCTGGGAGGTGATGCATTTTCTCCCATTATGACTTTTTACACTTTATAAACGACAGATAAATGAAATACTGACTCCAGACAGGGAGAGATCAACCCACACAGCAGGTGAAAACACAAAAAGCATGACTCACTGCAGAAGTTTTGTTTTTTAAGATCCTGAGCTATGAGTCAAAAAATTTCTAATAAGAAATTCTCCAGAACTTGACGTCCCCCTGGAGAATGTTTGATAGCGTTTCACTGATGTTTAAATGTGAAGCACAGGGAGGACATTCAACTTTAACCTGCTGTGAGGGAAACGACCAGCATCTCTGTCGTCTTCGTCTGCGTGGCACCAACATGGACAACCCACAAAAACCCATTCAACTGCACTGTGATTAGAACAAGACTGCAGACTAATCACATGTTACATCATTCAGAAGACCTGTTTTAGCTTGTTTCCTTGAACATTACTCTGTGTGCTTGTTGGTGCTGGTTTAACTGTCCGAAAGACGGTTCTTATTGAGATTTCGACGACAAGTTAGTCATAATTTCATCATTATTTGAATTCATACAGTCATTAAAATTGATTAAATGTGCAAAAAAAATAGATGTTTAAAAAGGTAACTGAAAATTTTACTTAAATAAAATGAATATTTGGTTAAAAATTTAATGCTCTTTAAGACAATGTTTTATTTCAATTCTGTCTACTTTATTAGGTAGACCTGTTCAATTGCCTGTCAACACCGATAGCTAATCAGCCAATCACTTGGTCACAACTCAATGCATTTTGGCATGTAGACGTGATCAAGACAACTTGCTGAAGTTCAAACCGAGCATCAGAACGAGGAAGAAAGGGGATTTAAGGGGCTTTGAACGTGGCATGGTTGTTGGTCTGAGTATTTCAGAAGCTGCTGATCTACTGGGATTTTCACTCAACCATTCCTAGGGTTTACAGAGGATGGATCCGAAGAAGAGGAAACATCCAGTGAGCGGCAGTTGTGTGGATGAATTGTTGATGTGAGAGGTCAGAGGAGAATGGGCAGACTGGTTCCAGATGATAGAAAGGCGACACTAACTTAAAGAACCACTGGTTACAACCAAGGAATGCAGAACAGCATCTCTGAATCACAACACGTCCAACCTTGAAGAAGATGGGCTACAGCAGCAGAAGACCACACCGGGGGCCACTCCTGTCAGCTAAGAACAGGAAACTGAGGCTACAGTTCACACAGGCTCACCAGAACTGGACCATAGAAGATGGAAAAACGCTGCCTGGTCTGATGAGTCTCCATTTCAGCTGAACATTCAGATGGTTGGGTCAAAACAACATGAAAGCATGGATCCATCCTGCCTTGTATCAACGGTTCAGGCTGCTGCTGGTGGTCTAATGGTGTGGGGGTGTTTTCTTGGCTCACTTTGGGCCCCTTAGTACCAACTGGTTTAAACTCCACAGACTACCTGAGTATTGTTACTGACCATGTCCATCCCTTTATGACCACAGTGGACCATCTTCTGATGCTACTTCCAGCAGGATAATGTTCCGTGTCACAAAGCTCAGATCATCTTAAACTGGTTTCTACAACATGACAATGAGTTCTCTGGACTCCAACGGCCTCCCCAGTCACCAGATCTCAATCCAATAGAGCTCCTTTGGGATGTGGTGGAACGGGAGATTGGCATTATGGATGTGTAGCCGACAAATCTGAACCAAAAGGGGTCCAACCTTTAACTAGCAAGGTGGACCTAATAAAGTGGCCGGAGAGTGTAGATTTGAAACCTTGGCTGTGTGTCCTGTATTTTTTGTAGTTTTCACAGAGTCTGCTGACAAAAGGGGGGAATAAATGTTCAAAAGACATCTGTATGATGTGGCCTTCATTTCATCAGACCGGTGTAATTACAACTGTAAAGGCATTTCACTGCTAGATTGGCCTCATCCATGCTGTATTATTTCATTCAGTCCTTTCTTAAATCTTAAGGAATCATTCAACAACCAACAGAAGACAGTTAAAAGCAGTTGCATTCAGAAACAGACCAACAGGTACAGCTGTAGCTTCAATGTTTGTTCCAGGTGTGCAGCAGAGAAACTAAAAGTTCCGCAGGAGTTCCAGCCAGTCGAAGCCAGTTGAAAAATGCATTTGGGAGCGGATTAATAAGGACGTTATGTATGGCTGCATCCTGACATCCAGCGCCATATAAATAAACAGAAGCCAATATCTGTCTGGCTGAAGCTGGCCAGCCAACTTTTTCATACAGCGAGCAGTGATGAGTGGAATCACTGAACTTGGACCGAGTCCAGGACCTTCAGAGAATAATGAGGAGAGAAAAATGAATCTGTGGTATGAACCGGCCAGTTGTTTGTGCTGCAGGATTCCAGGTTTGCAGTTCAACAACGACACGCATGTCGGAGAAAAGCTTCGAGCAGATGGATCACGACAAGACTTGGGGATAAAGAGCTCTGTGAGTTTGATCCACATACAAGAGGATATGAACCGTGTGTCTTGTACATGCTATAAACATGCATTCAGACACTGCATCAGCTTGTTCTATATACAGGAACCTGTGCAATATCAGTGTTTTCTGATGGAAGAATCTGTGCAATATTAATATCTGTATATTTAACATATTTTTTCTCATTAAAGAATCTATGCAATATTAATAGAATCTGTGCAAAATCAGTATTGCTATTATATCAGTAGTTTCTCATTGAAAATCCTTGCAATATTAATAGAATCAGTGCAGAGTCGGTATTTTAATATGTGCATTTTCTGATGTAAGAATCTGTGCAATATAGAGGTTTTTCTACATACACTAAAAGAACAATCATGTGCAATAATATTTTCCACATTCAGATTAATCTGCACAATATATCAACAGTACTTATGGGTATTTCTTGTTTATTTCTTACGTCCCTACAGTTTTGCATGATTCACATTGCTGCTGTAGCACTGCCAGCTCCCCTGCTATGTTATTTCATCATGCAAAATGATAGGCCTACTGTTGTTCTGAATGAACTTTAAATGTGTTAGAGGTTATTAAAAGGTTCGCATTAAAAGATATACACCGATCAGCCACAACATTTTGACCACTGACAGGTGAAGTGAATAACATTGATCATATTGGTATTATGTGGTGTTCTGATGGAAAACCTTGGATCTTAACATCCATGTTGATCAGACTTAGACACCCAAATAAACATTGTCCCAGAACAAACACACTCCCTCATGCAAATGGTCTGCACTTACATAACGCCTTTCTACCTTAGTGGTATCCACTAAACGAATGTGTTTCACATTCACCCATTCACACACCAATGGTGACAGACTTCCATGCAAGGTGCCTGCCAGCCACTGGGAGCAACTTCGGGTTCAGTGTCTTGCCCAAGGACACTTCGGGACGCATAGGGGCCGGGGATCGAACCGCCAACCTTGCGATCAGTGGACAACCCGCTCGACCACCTGAGCCACAGGCACCAAGTGGAAATCCCAAATGTGACTGGCCTACCCGCGAACGAAAATGCACCCCACCACATGGCAACAACATCAACCAATCAGGAACATGTTGAGGAACATGACAATGGTCCAACATGTTGATGTGACCTCCAAACTTCCTACACCCCATTCTGATCAAGCATCAACAGGATGCAGTGGAACCAGTTGGATTGACAGAGGCCCCACTGCACAAGCCAGAGAACCCAAAGGATCCAGTGCCAACGTCCTGGTTCCAGACCCCATAGGACACCCTTAGAGGTCCTCTTGTCCATGTCCAATGGTTCAGAGCATTTCTGACCACATAAGGGGACCAACACAGTATTAGGCAGGTGGTCGTAATGTCAAGCCTGATCGGTGTATATACATAGTCCATCCTTATATACAGTATTTGAACCACACTATTACACACACGTTATTGCTGTCCACAGGCAACACATAGCAACAAGGCCACTAAGCCTTTGCAGAAATGTGACCTCAAAGCCGAAGAGAAACAACATCAGGTTTGAAACAGGCATCCAGTCAAAGCAAAACACATAAACTCATCACATAAACGTGAAAAAAGCTGTAAAAATCTGTTGCATTTGTTCCTCAGATCCAGCGTCAGGCCCAAAGGGTTTTCGGAACACTGAGCACACCGTGAGAAGATGAAAGCTTTGCCTGGATTTACAGCCTGAAACTAATATTCCCCTCTGCTGTCTGAGGAAAATGCGACTGTTTTCTGAAACACATAAGCGTTGACAATCAGCCCGTCCTCTTAATGGAGTCTGCTAGATAACTTTAAAACATTCTATTGACTGGATATTGATTAGACTGGGCAGACTTTGCATATCTGAATGAATTAGAGAGCTGCTTTATGATGTCAGTGCCTTCGCCTGAATTTCTGGCACATTAAAAATGTCCCATTAGTGCTGCACAAAGTCGAGCCGAAGCAAACGGCAGAAAAACACATTGAAGTGCACGAGTGGTTGGAGGCGACGCCACGAAACCGAACAAAGATTTAGATACTGCAGCTTCTCCTTCCAACTACTCAAAAGAACACTTTAAGATGGCAAATATCCCACTTGTGGATCTATAACTATGCTTGTGCATCTATAACTGCACAAGCCAGAAAGTCCAAAAAAGAGCCTATAATAAAGCAACTAAAAAAATTTTAAATAATAAAAAATAAAATTAATAATAAAAATAATAATAGAATAAATAAAAAAAATTAATGTATAATTAAATCAATAATAATGAAAATAATAGAATGAATAAATAAAATAAAATAATGTAAAATTAAATTAATAATAATAATAATAATAATAATAGAATAAATAAATATAAAAAATAAAAATAAAATAATAATAAATAATAATAATAAATATAACTGTCCACATACACATTTTTAAAATCCAAAATCAGATAAATTAGCTTTAACTAATCAAAAACATTACAAAACAAGTACACACAAAAAGACTATCACACTGGACTGAGCTGGATAATACAGCACCAGGACCAACCAAATCAGGGCTAGTTAAAAGAAGATGCTTGAGAAAATACTGCTAGGAATTTAAAATTTATAAAATAAATAAAAAACAAGCACAAATAAATCAATATCTCAGGTCCAGTTTCAACCAGTGACTACATCTCAGGGTTATTTTGCCTTCGATTTGCTTGATTTCACATTAATTTGCATTTTATTTTCCTTTATTTCAACATGTAAAAGCATTTTTTGAGCTTAAAATCTCCTGTCCGAGGGAAATCTCTCCATATGAACAGCATTTAAAGCCACTGACTCAACAAAATCAGACCACGTTGCAAAACAACTCCTACATTTTCACCCTCTCTCCAAACACTGACAGCGTGCAACGCTGCAAAGGATGTGATTGATCATCTTCTCTTGTTGTACAATTTTCTTTTTAATAAGGGAAATAAAGAGCTATTCTTTTCTATTCTACTCTTTGCAGATGATAATCAGAGTGAATCCGTGTGTGACTGTAAGTGTAAGTACATGGTCCAAAGCAGAACCACCTACTTAGTATAAAAACAATCTACCTGAGGAGATATGTAAAATTACAAAACACACACTAAAACCTAGCAGTTATTTTGCTACTTAACTGACTCTTTGGACTCAGTCGGCATCTAAAGTCCAGTTTCAACCAATGACTGCATCTTTAGCCTTCGATTCGCTTCACCGCACATTTATTTTCCTTTTATTTCAACAGGCAAAAGTCTTTTTAAGATCAAAATCGTCTTTTCAAGTGATGTCTCTCTCTCCTAAAGCCACTGACGCATCAAAACAGTTCCTACATTTCAATTCAATTCAATTTTATTTATATAGCGCATATTTACAACACAAGTCGTCACATAGCGCTAAACATTGTAAGAAAGAACAGGAAACAGAAAACCCAACAATCCAAAGTTGCTTTTGGATTCCCTATGAGCAGCAATCAGCGACGGTGGGAAGGAACCAAAAACCCCCTACGATAGGGAAGGGGGGAAAAAAAAACCTCCGACAGAACCAGGCTCAGGGAGGGCGGACATCTGCCTCGACTGGTTGGGTTGGGAGTGGGGAAGAGGAGGAAGGGAGGGATGGCAGGAGAGGTTGGGAACCTCACCCTCTATCCAAACACCGGCAGCGTGTGAGGCTGCAAAAGATGCGACTGATCGTCTTTGCAGATGATAAATCCCAATTGATCCATGTGTGACGAAATATGTAAAATTAAATAAACATATACTAAAACCTAGCAGTTATTTTGCTGCTTCACTGACTCCCTTTGGAATCAATCAGTATCTAAAGTCCAGCTTCAACCACATCTTGCCTTCGATTTGCTCGATTGCACATTTATTTGCCTTTATTTCAACGTGTAAAAGTGTTTTTGAGCTTAAAATCTCCTTCCCCAGACAAATCTCTTCCATCCAAAGCCACTGACACAACAAACTCAGACCAAGCTGCAAAACAACTCCAACATTTCCACCCTCTTTTCCAAACACTGACAGCCTTTCCCAGACAAATGGGTCGGCGGTTCGATCCCCGCCGCCTCCACATGCCGAATTGTCCTTGGGCAAGACACTGAACCCCAAGTTGCTCCCAATGGTAGATTAGCGCCTTGCATGGCAGCTCAGTCGCCATTGGAGTGTGAATGGATTGTAAAGCGCTTTGGATACCACTAAGGTTGAGCTAAGTGCAGACCATTTACCATTTAAACCTCTTCCATCCAAAGCCACTGACACAACAAAATGAGACCAAGCTGCAGAACAACTCCCACATTTCCACCCTCTTTTCCAAACACCGACGGTGACCGTGAGTCTAAGTAGGCGCAGCTTGTTTCCCCTGAGAGGAGGACTCAAGAGGAGCAGTCAGGTTCACTCCTGCAGCTGCACAAAGGCGCTAATTTACGCATCCCGCCCCGGAGCCGAGTGCCGTTATTCAACCAGGACAATCGCAGCACTTGATGAGAAGAGATCAGCCAGAGACGGTCAAGAGGAGGGGGGGAAAAAAGCAAGTGTTGGGACGACGAAACAATTAACAAGACCAGAGGAGCTGAATCGATCCCAGCGACGGCCCATTTGATCAATCGGAGAAAAAAAAGCTGATCAGGATGAATATTGAACCGGCAGGAGTGCAATCAGCTCCGGACAAAGAGAGACGTGATTCGCTCGCCTCAAGCAACCCGTCAAACTCTGATTCCTCAAGCTGCCTCTTCATTCACTGTCAAACTCGCAGTGTTTTGACGGATCGCGTCTCTCCAGGCCTTCATTCCTCACGTAAAACACATAACAGAAGCCGAAAGACGGACGACACGAGCAAATTGTGTCACTTACACAACCCTAGGAAGACTAGCGGCCGTTAAATGGGCAGCTAATGGGGATCCTAATAAAACTAATAATAAACTTACACAACTTGTCATGCTCCTTTCTTTTCTACTCACTGCAGCAAACCTGGTCTCGATTTTCTCATCTTTAATTAATTCTCGTCTCCTCGAGGAAATAATGGCTGCCCCCTCGCTGGCCTCTGAGATTTTCTTTTCATACGCTGGAAATTTCATAATCATCAGGTCCCAGGCCCAGTCAGAAATTAGCAGCAGCAGCCGGTTCAAGTCCACGTGAACTTAACACCGACACCAGCCGTCGGTCCGAGAGCAGCCCTGAGTTTTAACATCTGAGTCTCGTTGCTTTTCTGTCCTGTCATTCTGTTGCACACGTAAAAGAGTGATAAGTCCAGATTTCAACACTTATTTAGAGAATAAACAAGCACGCATTGATCCTTAGAGCTTCAGTAAAAGCAACTGGGCTTCTCGTGTTTGGCTTCTGGAAGGTGCTCCACCTCTTATCCAAGATGAGTTAGAAGGGAAGAAGCATCTTGGATGAGAGGTGAAGCATCCTCAGGGAGCAAAAACACCAATCCAGCTGCACTTTTACTGAATCTCCAAGCCTGTAACAAATAAATCCAAAGTGAAAATCGTGCATGTATGAAGGAAGAATGTAAATAACTGTCCAGGTGCATGTTTTTAAATTCAAAATGAGATAAAAACAGCTTTAACTGATGAAAAATATTAGAAAACAAATAAAAAATCCCACTGGACTGAGCAATAAGACCAACATACCTTGCACCTTAAAAAAATATGTGAAATAATAATCAAAAAACGAGTGCAAAGCTTTAATAAATGCTTATTTTCTTCCTTAACTGACTCTCTTTGGAACCAGTCAGTCTAAGGTAGCGTTTCAACCACTGAACACATCTTGGGGTTCTATAAATTCACTAATTTGCCTTCTATTGCACATTTATTTGCCCTTTTATTCCCATTATTTGAACATATAACAGGACGGGTCGCCGTACAGCTCGCTGAGTTAAGGCGTAACCACATGGGCGCACCTCGCCACCAGCGGTCGCGAGTTCGAGTCCCGCTCACGACCCTTCAATGCTGCACGTCTCTCCTCTCACTCCATCGATTAAAAAAAACTTCAAAAATAATAATTTAAAAACAAGTAACAGGATTATCACGAGCTGAATGACTGAGAGTCTACACTGGCAGTCGTGCACATGCATCTCTGCGGCTTTTCAGTCTCAACACAAGCATATTCCACCAGGGGGGGAAAAAAGTTAATTAATGCACAAAAAAAACATGTTGAAGGATGTTTTCAAATCACACACACAAAGCTCCCCAACCCTGCACCTCCCTACAGTCTGCAGCTCCATCACTACAGCTTGAAGGGAGCCTCCTCATATGGATCTCTGCTCCGTGGCCACGAACACACACACACACACACACACACACACACCAGTTATCGGATCAGCTGTGAGCTATTTCCCAACCTGACACCTGTTTGATTGGAATAAAAAAAGCAGGATTTCTTACCTAAAAACAAAGAACTCCTTTCCATGTCGTTCACCTTTCCACTGATTTAAAAAATAAAAAAGATGCAGACAGGAGCACGTACTATCCCTGCCAGTCCTGAGAGAGAAAGAGGGAGGCAAGGATGGAGAGAGGGAGAGAGGGAGGGAGGGAGGAAGGGGAGGCAGGTTATTTGCCAGGGAAGAATTGGGGAAGTGGAGCAGCTGCCAGTGACATCAGCCCTGTTGCACTTGGATAAGCAGCAGCCACATAACGCTGGTAAACACACGCACACAGGTCACCTACTTGTTGCCTCACAAGCTCGATCTGTGGCTTCATTTCCATGCATTTATGACTCACCTGTTAGCAGTCAGGACGCTGCCACGCTGCCATCAAACATTTCCACTGTGTGCACTCCAGCCGTTGCCATAGAGAGCAAAGATAAGAAGAAGAAGATAAAAAAAAAAAACTCCACCTACAATTAAAAAAAAACAGGCGATGGGGGAAAAAATTATCCTGTGATGGAAAACGAACCAGACTCAGGGAGCTGGGGGGATTTTTTTGGTGTGTGTGAAAGAGTAAAATGTTGAAGTCGACGCCACGCAGCCAGCAGTGAGTCTGTGTTTACATGCGATTCACACTGTGGCCACAAGGGGGCAGTAAATGACTGGAAGTTACAGTGATGAGGCTGCTTCTGAGCAGAGCTGAAGAAGGATCAGAGTTAGTGCAATTCTTCATGTACATACAGTCAAGCCCGAAATTGTTAATAAATTATTATTAATTCTGACTTAATGTTACTTTTATTCAACCAGGAAGTTGTTTTCTTGATTGGAAATGACACAGAAGATCTCCCAGAAGATAGTAAGAGGATGAACAAGAGGCACTATTGTGGGGAAAAAAAATATTTCTCAGCTTTTTTACATTTGAACCAAAAAAAAAAAAAATTGCATTTCCGCAGTTATTCATACCCTTTGCAAATTGTCACAGTCTATGGCAGGGGTGTCCAATCCTGGTCCTCGAGGGCCAGCATCCTGCATGTTTCAGATCAGTGGTTCCCAACTGGTGGGTCGGGACCCAAAAGTGGGTCGCAAAGCCATTTTTAGAGGGTTGCAGAAGCACGCCCCCCATAAAAAGTAGTGGTATAAAGTATTTTATTTTAAAGGACGTGTTTCTTATGACGCAATTTGCTTTCAATGGCAGGATATTTAATGGTGGTGACACCAGTAGTTGCCCAATATTAACCTCTAGATTTGGTTCTGCCAGCTTATTGGAGAAATTTATGCTAAAACGTGCCAAAAATACACAAAAATCTGTCAAAATGGGTCAAATTATGCCCCCAAAACTTGGCAAAAGCATCCAAATATCCCAAAATTAGCAAAAAAAATAAGCCAGAATTTTCTAAGAATTTCTAATTTTCTAAGTTGTATCAAAATGCGTTGAGACTAAATCAAATCAAATCAAATCAACCTTTATTTATAAAACGCTTTTCGTACAGAATGTAACTCAAAGTGCTTTACATATTAAAATCATATTAAAATCATCCCCACCCACATTACACTCATACACCCCCCCCACCCACACACACACACACACACACACCGACACTAACCATAAAATAAAATAATGGACATGAGGCTGAGTACGGAACTAGGAACAGCAGACTTCAACAATCCGGGTCGCGACCGTTATTAATAGAGACATAGTGGGTCCTGAGGCTGGACCAGTTGAGAACCACTGTTTTAGATGCTTCCCTCTTCCGACACACCTGATTCAAATGATCAGCTCATCGTCAAGCGCTGCAGAAGCCTGATAACCATCCTGATCATCTGAATCAGCTGAAACATCTAAAACATGCTGGATGGTGGCCCTCGAGGACCAGGATTGCCCACACACCTGTTCTATACCCTACCAAGTAGTCCAAGCTGTTCTAAAGCATCCTAATTACTCTGATTCATTTGGAGCAGCTGTTTTCATCAACCCACCAGGTGAAAAACAGAAGCTCTCTGCAGCTGGTTTGTGGACAGTAAAGGGCTATAAGGCCATATCTAAATGTCTTCAAGTCCCAGTGGCTACGGTGCAAAGTCTTATTAAAAAATACAAGATGTTCCCTCTCACTGCAAAAACTCCACATCTTACCAAGTTTATTCGTCTTATTTTTAGTCAAATTGTCTCAACCCACTTGATTTTAGATAAATTCACTTTACAGGTAGCATTTCAGCAGATGGAGGGACGTGTTTTAAGACAACGCATCTTAAATATCTTGTTAAGTCAAACAATCTTGAAATGATCTTGTTTTAGTTGTATTTTACAAGAAACAAGGTTCATTTCATTTCATACATGTTTCAAGCTGAGCTGTTGTTTGTATCAGATAAATAATCTGGATTTAAGAAATAAAGTAAATGCATTTGATTGGAAAATCACCAATTCATATCAGAAAACAGCTGCATGTGTAAAATGTGTAAAAAAAAAAACAAAGCAAATGTCTGCTTTTGAGTTAAAACACCTCCTTTTGGGCGTAGCTGGCTTCACCTAAAACACAACACCTTCAAATGCTGTCAAACACGAATAAATATTAGGATTTCTAGCCAACTGTGAGAAGACATTATATCTCAGAATGCTTCAATTAATCTGTGTGATCTTATTTCAAGTACAAGATGGTCTTAAATCTAGAGAAGAGCCACGATAATACAACTAAAATAAGTTGAACACATCTCAAATTAAGAAGCTGACATTAAATTTAATAAAGCAAACATCTATTTAATTCTTTATCATGTCTGGTTTATTCTAAGACACCTCAGCTTGACAATGCTGCTAAAATATAGCTTCAAATAAGTTTTCCCTGCTGATTTTAAGACCTCAATATTCTAAATATCATGTCTTATTTCAAGAAATCTGACCAAGCAAATCTTCACTTGTTCTATTGGCAGATTTTTTCACTTATTTCAAAGTAAAAGTGCCTTGAAAGAAGTTTTTTTTCTTGTTTTAGGAGGGGCATTTGTTTTCCAGTGCTGAAAATCTCAGAGGATGTGATCGGAAGCCAGAAGTGACACCTGTGCTGGGCAGGAGGATGGCGAGAGAGGGGGAAAAGAATCCGAGCATCACCATTAAGTCCATCCTGGTGAATCTGGGCTCTGCTGGTGGCAGACAGTCCAGCAGACACTGCACGCCGCTGGGTTCCACAGATGCAGACCAAGGAGGACGCCACTTCTCCAGATAAGGCACACAAAAGCCCGCTTGGCCTTTGCAAATGCTCATCTGGACGAGAACGAGACTTCTGGCCTTCTGTTTTATGATCAGATGAAACCAAAATTGAATTATTTGGCCACAATGATGTATCTTCATTTGGTGTCAAACATGGTGGGGGGCCCCTCATGCTTTGGGGGTGTTTTTCAGCCAATGGACCAGGGAACCTAATCACAGTAAACGGCACCATGGAAAAAGAGCAATACATCAAGATTCTCAACAACAACATGAGGCAGTCTGCGGAGAAACTTCTTTAATCTTCCACTGGGTCGCCACAGGGGTGCGTCCTCTCTCCTCTTTTATACACCAATGAGTTCCAAACTCAATACCCGGGGCGGCACGTCCTCAAGTTCCAGAAGACTCGGTACAATCCAGTTCTGTGTGGACCCACCTGGCTCAGTAAAAACCCTATTTTAAGCAGCTCTTCCTCTTTAACCTTTCAAAATAAATGGTTCTTTGAGCATTTTAAAATCAAATGAGTATGTTTAGATTGAAGCACATTCGCACAGTTGTTGGTTGTTTAATGTTGTTCTCTTCTTACTTCATTCAGTTACATGCAGGTAGGCACACATTCAGTCACCATGAGGAGGAGCGTAGAACCCTAAAGCCTTAAATTAACTTGTGATCCAAGTTTGCTGTCATTACAATACATTTATTTTATCTCAGGCTCTGTTACAACGTGTTACATGTGATGAGCGTTTCTCAGTTTTCTTCTGCTTTCTAGACCAACTGATTAATCGATCAATTGAAAACATAATCATCAGCTGCATTTTAACTTCACACTGTTGTCTGACACCAAATACCGTAAGCAGAAATGAAAAACCTTTAGTGCTTTCAAAAGAACCAATCAGAGAACCTTCTGAAGAACCATTTAAGAACCATTACTTTCCTGAGGGGGCCTCTTTCAACACATCTGTTGTCACACTTTTTGCCAGTGAGTGAATCAACACAAGTACAACAAAACAGACCGGTGCGTTTTTGCAAATCTCATCTCATTAAACTGCTGAAAATTACTTTGGGTGGCCAGTTAGTTTGTCTGCCGACCTCAGTGTTTAGTTTGATTTAACATGTTTGGAACAGCAGTGGACTGATATTCACATTTTACATAGGATAAGGCCTCTTTAGAGACTCTTAAATTGCTTTAGACACAAGAAATCTTCCGTAAAATTTTAATTTACCACAATAAACACTTCCTCTTTCTCATTTACTGTGGGCTATGCGGGCCCCTGCCTCTGTCACTGCATCCATTGCCACACCTCTGCAAATGAGTGAATCAACATAAATACAATAAAACAGGCTGCCTGATGAGCTGCTGCAAATCTCCTCTCGGTTAACTGCCAAAAATTGCTGTTTAAAATGACTTCGAGCGCCCACTTAGTTTGTCTGGCATCTTTAGAAAAACAGTTTTACTGAAGTGATTTCAGGCTATTGGAAACAAATGCGTGCTCACTACTGCAGGAGTGGATCAACATGCACCATATACAGCCTTCATGGATGGTAACGCTCCCCGGGAGACACTTATATTGCTTTGGTTTTTTATTTTTTTCTATAATGGTGCCTCTGTTTACATTCCCATCATTCTCTGGTTTATTCCTGAGTATAGTATGTGTATAGTATAGTATGTGTATGGGTTTTGAGGAAGATATAACGACGTATACGTTTTCAGTGGTTGCTCTTAATGGTCGTAATATTTTAGCGTTCTATTTAGTTTTTCAAATTGAATTTACAAGCCTTTATGCTGTCTTGCTTTTGTTGCTGCCCATCTTATAACACGTACAGTTATTTGGTTAACTCAGGTTTTAAACTCTGCTGCATAAATAAACTGGATTTGATTTTGAGTGTTTTCTTAAGTGTGAGTCTCTGTGTAATGTCCACTCAGACCACAAGGGGGCAGTAAACGCACACAAGTTGCACTGATGAAGCAACCTGTGCCAACTTCTGCAAATGAGTGAATCAACACGAACACAGTAAAACAGGCAGCTTGATGTGTTTTTGCAGATCTCGTCTCAGTTAACTCCTGAAAATTGCTGTTTAAAATGAGTTTTAGTCGCCTCTTACTTTGTCTGGCATCATTAGAAACAATTGTATTGAAATTATTTCAGGCCACTGAATGTGTTTGGAAACAAATCTGTGTTTACTGTGCTACAGAAGTCGACTAACATGCACCAAATGTACATTTAACAGACGATAAGACTCCCTGAGAGACTCTTATGTTGTTTTAGAGACACAAAGTAAAGTGACATTTTATCACTATTAACCACTTTGGGAAGCATTTGCCTTTTTCCCCCTTTGTTTTTGCTTTTGAAGGATGATTTTTCTGTTTATTATTCCCTGTCTTCCTCTGTTCAGTTTCGGACTATGCTAAATGAATTATTATTACTATTATTATTATTATTGTTGTTGTTGTTGTTGTTGTTGTTACAAGCATCATGAATTTACCTAGCAAATTAAAATAATAAAGTCAAAAAATTCAAACACTACAGTATTTTTTTATATAAGTTTACCCAACTAACTTAATTATAAATGTTAAAATGCTGCAATATTATTATTTATACAAATTTAAATATTAGTGTTAAATCCAAAAATATTGTGCAAATTGCATTAATTCAATTAATAATTTTTTTTCTTTAGGATTAATGAAGTTCTACCTTATCTTATGTTATCTTAAATTTACCAGAGTAAAAATAAATATTGACACTAACACCCCTTAATTATACAAGTTTAATTATTAAGTCTAAAAAACTACAATATTGTAGAAAATAAAAATGTACACAACTAAATTAAATATTAGGGTCATTATACATATTTACTAGACTAATTTAAATATTAGGTTCAAAACTAATTCGAATATTAAAAATATAAATAGGAAATGTACCTGACTGTATTAAATATTAATGTTAAAGTAGTTTAATGTTATTAATATTACGAATTTACTTGACCAATTACATATTAAGGCTAAGACCCTACAATATTAAGAACTACACGGGATTTTTGATTGTATTAAATATTAACGTTAAGGCCCTAAAATATTTTTAACTGTACAAATTTACCTGACTAACTAGGTTTTAAGAATAAGAATATATCTTCAGGCTTTTCTTGTTTGTTTTCGGAGGTGTGGCTTTTCCTAACGTTTGACGTGGTCCAAATCTCGCGATATCTCGGTGTCAGTTACCTCCCCGTCCTGGATACTCTCGTTTCACCGCTGAGAAACATCAACATAGTAACCCGGGAAAGGCGACCTCAGAGGCGGGTGGCGACGTTTCTTTTCTGGAATCTTACAGCTAAACCTTCGTCTGGAGATGCGGTTGTCCGAACGGACGCTGGGACGATGGCTGCATGTCGCTAGAAAAAGTTGCTAGCTAGTTGTTGGCACCGCCGCTAGCTAACGTTAGCTGGCTAGCGGTAACGCTAGCAAACAGACAGCTGAACGAAACTGAAGCAAAAGTCCAGAGAAGTTCGGATTTTCTTATCATGAGGACATCGACGTGAATGTGGACATCTAGAGACCCCGGATTGTTTCCCTAAAGGTAAACGTTGTGTCTCTTAAGAGTGTTGTTTGGTTGAGTTAATTCATGATTTCCCCCTTAGCTAGCTTTAATTTCAACTCTCTCGAGTTGGCGGCTCCGTCTATTCTCTGGACCAAAGATATTCCGCAATAAGTAATCTTAAAGTCAGATGTTACAATAAGTTGTAGAAATGATTTTTAAACGTACAGCCAGTGTATTAGAAAACCCTAACAAAGCTGCTGAAAGTTGAAGTTGGTTTAGGTATAATTAATGTGAATAAAACAGTATTACACCGGTAGTTAGTTCACACCCGAAAGTAGATTAACGATGGATTGCAGCAGCGAGTAATTCCTGGACACTGGATTTATTAGTTGTCCTTCACAACGATATTTTCCCGACTTTGACGTGTAGATTTAGGTTGACCTTACTTTCTTTTTAGGACTGTAAAGCTCAATATATTCAGTAATAACAAAGCTGTCGTTAACACCGACTACAGCTAGCGTTCTAATAGCTTTTGGAATGTCAGCAGGAGCCCATCTAACTCTGGATCTCTGTGTTTTACTAAATAATTCTAACAACATGAAGTTACTGGACGTGAGGTAAACTTCTCGGTGACCTATCCGGGGGCGTAAATGTGACGCCAGATGGATATAAAATGATAAAATCGCGGCTTGTTACCACCGAGTGAGGGAGATTTACGTTAAAGTCAATAGAACCCATGTAAAGTCAAAGATGGCCCATTATTTCCTCCTCGCCCTGCTGCTGTGGTGCTGTTAAGCAGCCATTTGCACAGTAGTGACACTCGTGGTCTGAAGTTATATTGCAACAGTCACTGTCCCTACATGAGTGTTGTGTCCACTCATAAGGACCAGCATGTGTCTGCAGGAGAAGACACTGTAGTTGCAAAACTGCATTTTAAACTCTTGTTAACTAAAGATTGGCTTGTTAAAAAATAAAATTTGAGACAGGAAAGGCAAAAATCAGAGTGAGAATCAAGTTTGTTTGTTTGTTTGGGTAGGCAGTTGTTATTGTTTGTGATTGTACATATATATATAGATTACAAAGACCGTAGCATATGATTCAATTTGTATTCTACCTAATAATGACCTAATCATTTCCCAACATGCAATTCTTGGCAAGAAAGTTAAATTGCATTTCAGATAGAGTTATCTCAGTGGAACCTTTAAAGCTATTACTGCTAGAACAGTGTTGCACTTTGGGTGGAAAAGCTTTTAAATTCGGAGCTGTTGTGAAAAACTAGCATCCTAGAAATGCAGTCCTGGAATTGGGATACTGCAGCCTCCTCTACTCGTCTTCGATTTTACACACCGTGTATTTTCTTCCAGGAAATTTGTGTTTTTATCACATAAAACACACTCCTGCCGGACATCATCTTTTCTTCTCCTGATGTGTTGCTAAAATGTTACCCACCCCTTCGATGGGTTTGGAAATTCGATATACGTTCGTTTGCCAACTTTATAAGCATTGCATGGTTGAATTGGCTGGCTTCACTGATGCAGCAATACAGGACCGGTGTTGTGCAAAGAAACTGATTGTCTGTACCAATTTCCATGTGCCTAGCTGCTTTGACCTGGATTAAGCAGTCAGAATATGCAAATACACTAAACTTTGTGTCTGTAGTAGTAGCAAAGGTATGTCTTTGTGAAAATGAATTCTTGTGGCCAGAGAAATATATGATTTACAGTTGAATTTTATATTTCAAAAAGAAATGATCTCTTTTGCAATTATCCTATGGGCTGAAATCTTTGAAATATAGCCCCTGTTAATGAAATCAAGTCATACTGTTGCACTGACAACATTTCAGTAATGATGTCAGTCTTTTAAAACTGTTTCAGCTGGTTAAAAAACTACACTGGTTATAATGAAGAGCACAAAGCACATAAAATACAGCAAACAACTGAGGATGATTAGTTTTTGGCAGACAGCTACTTTTTGGTCTGGTGGACAGAGGAATAGTTGTGTCTCAAGCTTGCCATTTGTAGCCTGTTTAGTGTTTAAGTAATCACCCAGTTATGGTGGAAAATGAACTTCTAACAGAGAAGTGTTTTGTGCAATGCTGACGTGCACTTTTCCTTTCACAACTCTTGCCACAAGTAGCCAGCGTCAGCTCATTTTGATAGTCAAAGTGACAGCCTGAAAACAGTCCTTGTGTGAATTCGCTAACCTTAAATACAGTTTAACTTTGCATGAATTAAGCTGCTCTCACACAACAGAGAGGACACAGATCCTTTTCTGTTTGCTGGTTTAGGAAGCATTTGTCTTTCACTTTGTCTGCACTTTTGATTACAGTGTATAATCACTGTCATACGCACTGCATTCACTTCAAATTCAGTTTTATTTGTTTAGCGCCAATTCACAACATAAGTCACCTCAGGACATTTCCCAGAGTAAGGGGAGGACCATAGAATATTTTATTATAAAGAGAAATGAAAGCACATCTAAATGCTTCCCTTTGAGGAAGCTCTTTCGTGTCAGTGGGTGTTAAGGGCAAGTGCTTTTAAATAGAAAGAGAATGGATTTAGTTTTCTGCCTGTTTGCTCTCTCGCCCTCAGGGCTGTGTCATGTGATTGTTATGAGTAAAAGCTTTGACTTCTGAAAAACTCCTTATGACTCAAAGGGTGTTAAATATGAGCACGGAACAGCCATAATGAACTAACTAACAAGTCTAGGCTGGCGTACCGATCCATTAAAGTGGGAAAGTTGTCTGTAAATTAAAGTATTGTCTCAGGAAGATCGTTCCCTTTTCAAGAGCAACGAGTTATATAATTTTGTTGTTGACTTGGTGAGAGCAGTGCCCAGGCAGGAACAGATGCACGACTTAAGCATTACAGGTGTTTTAGGTAAACATAGCATTGCTGATGTGTGACGTCTGTTTCCCTTTGAAGAATGTGCTCTTGTAGAACCTGTTTTTAATGTCAGGGTGACGTTGATCTGCTGCCAACAAGCCTGGATATTGGTTACATGTGTTGCAGCAGGAACTAACTAGGATACTCCATTGTATTTATTGTTGATTTCAGATTGTTGAAATGGTGAGCATGGACCGCAGTTCACCGTCTGTTTTTACGGCTTGTTTCTTTCATTAATTGCCTCGTCTGAACTGACTTGTTGCATTCTTTTGTCCTGTTTCATTCCTTGTTTTGTCTTTACTTCAGCATTTTTTGTTGCATGGGCCCGATTAATATGATGGGATGAGGTCCTTTTGATGACCTTCAGTGTTGGTCTAATTTACAAGATGTCACAGTTGTCATTTGGTGTTCATTATGTGCTTTTGTCTATTTTGACTGCAGGTGAACGGGAGAGATGAGGAGCAGCAGGAGGACTGAGGTTTCTCTGAAAAGCTCTGCTCAACAGCTTACCGATCATAATATTGGCACAGGTGTGTAGAAAATTTGCTGTTCAGTCTTCAGTTTTTATCCCCAAATTATTCTGGAAGTACTCCCTCAATCTGAGTCTTGAAATTCCAAACATGTCATATGGGGTGGCTACTTTGCAAAGAGATCTCTGTCACATTTGAATCTGAATTGTGGATTTTTATGCTCTTTTCTTTGCCAGAGCTGACATCTGCATGGAAAGGTTTGGCTCAGTCCAAAGCGGCTGTAAGTACACCTGTAACAGTTTTCCGAGTGACTTTGAGTGTTTGCTTTGTCCGCTTTTCATAAATGACTCCCATTTTGTCAAAGCACTGAAATGATGTCTGCAATATCGACACAAAATCCAAGGAGTCTGTCACTTGTGTTCCCTCTTTGTAGCTGCGGCACATAGAAAACCGTATAGAGGCAACTCCAGGAACAGGGGTTTTCCTGGACTCTGTCAGTAGCTCACCGAAGAAGAAATCCTCCAGGGGGGTTCGCTGCAGGGGTGAGTTATTCCAAAATATCGAGATTAATTCTGTTGACATTTTGACCAATGAAATTATGTAATTTTCATATGTTCGCACATTTTAGTATTCAACACTTCTAAAATTAAATTATAACATTACTGTCTACATCATAGATGGACGACCAGTTGATGACCGTGGAGGGTCTTCAAAGTCCTGGAGTGGAAGTCACCAGAGTCCGGAGAAGAGCAGCTCACGCAGCCCTTTGAGAAACACCACTCAAGACAGCAATGTCCGCAGGAGCAACAGTGTGGAGTTCAGGGAACCGCTGGCCTCGTACCGGTAAGAATAATGCACTGAAACACATTCATGAACCGTCCGTAGCTACGTCTCTCTGGGTGCAGGTCTTTACTTGGATATGAGGATATGTGTGATGAGTTATATCAAGTACTGATTGAGAAGTAATGTCAGAAAATGTTTTGTTTGTGGTTAGCAAATGGAAATGTACCCAGTAAACTGCTACTTTAGAGAGCTGTTTCTAATCTTATTCTGTAGTTCTCTCGGTCAGTGAGGATAAATGTAAGATTTGCATCATCAAAAAATGATTTAAAAATCTTCTTGTCATGCTTGTCGTATATTTTCAGTCGTTTCCATCACTGAACATTTCAAATGATTGCGTTCCTCCCTACGTATTTAGACTTTGGCCTTCAGTTAGTGTGTTGCTCTGCAAACTCAGTGAGCAGTAAATTAAGAGTAAATCTTGATCCTTGTCTTGATCCCATGTAATCTGGTTCATGTTCAGAGAGGCCACCCCTCCACCACGTCCCTCCTCTCAGCTGGAGGCCTACAGTCTGCACTCAGTGCCAGGGTCTTCGCACCCATCCTCTCCGCCTCCCTCAGATCCTCTGCCCAGCCAGCTGGTTTACCATAGAGATACCAGGGACAGACAGACAGACAGGGACCTGGACAGCACACACTCCTCAGCTCTGGAGAGCACTGAGGTGCGCTACCTCAATGACCAGCTAGCCCTGGAAACCTTGAGGACTGAGCAAAGGACTCCCAAAGCACAACTTGGCATGGATAGTCAAGAGTCAAGCCCATGTGTAGCCCCCACTCCAGGATCTGTACGTCGAGGGGATAGCACTCCCTCCACCAGCCCCGGGTCGGCTTCCCAGCGTCTGGAGAACCTGAGGCGACATCAGCCTGACGACAAGCTGGAGAAGCTCAAAGAGCGCATTCGAAGGCAGAGACAACATCTGGAGGAGGCTGCTGAGAGAGAGAAGCTGCTGGGTTCTCTGGGACAGCCCATGATGGCAACTGTGGAGAGTAACAGTGCTGCTACAAGCAACATGCCCACAGCCAAAATACGCAAAGTAGCAGCTGCTCCGCCTGCACCTGTATACAAAGGTACCTTTACTGTCAGATTTTTCCCACTTTAAACGTTCTCTCTTCTTTTACCTTATTTGAAATATTATATGTAATGACAGCTTGATGCTTTGGAGATACAGATTAAAACCGTGTAGTTGGAAACGGGTTGCTGCTGCTTACACGTTCCCTCCTTTCCCTTTATTCTCAGGTTTCAACAGTACTGAGACAAAGATCCGGACTCCAGATGGGAAAGTTTGGAGAGAGGAGGAGTTTCATAACCTCAGTAGAGAAATATACAAAGACCTGTCACGGCAGTTTGCTGGTAAACCTCAAACACACACAGTTGCTTTTCATTGCTCTCATTTTTTTGTGTGTTGGATTTGCAGGCTGTGATGTCACAGATTTAATTTAGTTTTTTTATGTAGAAAATGGCAATGTTTGGACATGTTTGTGTTCCTCTATGTTCCTGGGCTTTTATCCAGCTGACAGGACTTTATTGGATTGACTATGCTGAGAAAAACTGCATAAAATCAACAAGCTATTGATTGCCATAATGTATGTCATTTTGACCTCCATCTGCAAGAAACACACTTTGCAGTTAGATCTGGGAAATCCATTTTAGTTGGCTACTCAAGTAAATTCTATATCTGAGATACTGGCTTGTGTTGATCAGTCGGATGCATAAATTGTGTTTCCAAAAAGATTTATTCAGATAGCCTTTGGTCAAAACATTTGAGATATTTAATTAGGAAACTATGCCGTAGTGAGTCTGTTTTACTGTGTGGCTTATCCTCTGTTTGTGCCTTCTGTGATCAGAGAGCAGCAGATCCAGGCATCAGCAGCAGAAAGAACACCGAGCAGACAGGTCCAAAGAGAGGAGGCCTCCCAAACCCGTCAGGAAGGTCCACAGAACTGCCCCTGCCTCTGACCTAAATGCAAAAACAGGTATAATAATCCTTTTTTATGTGTCAGGGCCAACCCGCCCTCTGATCTATTTTTAATTAGTGACAGTAGGAAAGCTAAGCATGTGGAACAGTCTGGCAGGATTTTGTCATGGGTCAGCGCACATGCTGCAAAATCAAGAGCCTCAGATGTTGAACCATCTCTTTGGTCAGACCTTTCCTCTGATCTAGCTCTCTAATCTGATGTCTGGAGTCTTTTAAGTCATCCCTATTTGGTATTTCTTATCTGCCTCTATTGCTGTGTTTATCTCTCCACAGGTTTTGTTTTTACTTTGCGCAGCTCTCGTGATTTGGCTGCTGTCATGTCTTAGTCTTTTGGTTACTCTATACACAGTAGGTGTAATGCAGTCTTACGCAGTGCTAACATTGTTTACGTGCAAGCTAATTATCAGATAATCCAAATATGAATTCTTTCATTTGAATCCAAATTAGTTAATTTAATTACTGCTTCAAACAGCCTGCCAAAGCCAGCGTTCAGACGACAGCATTTGGCTTGTACTTTCCATGTACTTACTCGTCCCAGACCAGACCCAGTGCATGAACCAGAGACATTGCTGACTGCCGTGTGTGCTAAGACTCTAATCCCTGAAGAAATGACTAGTATGTGTGACATGCAGTTTGCGACCAACAAGTAGCGCACAGACGCCCACTCAGAAAAATCGTCCCCCGCCATACTGCTGGAAACTGGTCGCAGCAGAACTCTGACAGTTGAGAAAAACACAAACAAATGCCTCCAAAAACACACATCTAGTCGTGACTGCTAGCCTGTACCACGAAGTGAGACAGTGTTAGAAAGTTAAAACCTTTCAAGGTCGCTCTGACCAAAATGTTGCTTAATAATCACGGGAGAGGCTTTAGTTTTTATTTGCAATTACCTTCACAAAGTCTGCTCCTGTTTTGATGAGATGAAGTGTGGAAAGAACAGCGTTAAAGCATCAAGACTTGAAGAAATGCTGTCGGGAAGGGAGGAATCTTTGTGCAGTTATGATGTAGTCGGACTGACACGCGGTGAGCTGAAAATGATTCAGCTTGCTTTAGAGAATATCTATTGCTCTTTATTATTTGTCACTTTAGTGTAGACTCTCATGGCTCCGTTGGGATGCTGTAGAGGTGACGTTTCTTTATTTTACGTGCTCTAATGGGAACAAGGAAATGTGCTTGTCAACTATTTGGTAGGGCGGATATCCTGACTGTCAGGGCACACAGCAAACCTGGATTGTAGCTGAAAACCTGTGTCACATGCCTCTTGCTTCTTAAGCCAAACAATGATATGTAAAAGATTTATTCTGGATCCCCGGACAGCTGACTGTAAGGGATCTCTCTCCTGTACTCGTGCTCTCGTACACCCTGTGCCAGGTGTCTTCTTGTGTTCCTTCCAACTTCTGTGCTGGAAGACACACAGAAATTGGAAGTGCTGTCTCTCAAGTCTCTATTTCATGTTGGCGCAGCGCTATAAATAACCCTCTGAAGTCTGTGGCCAGGTTCAGTTGGCTCGTCCACCCAGGACAAACAGCTGCTTGGTTATTTGATGTACGAACAGCTTCATTACCGGGAACTGCTCTTCGCTGGTATACAGTGGTTGTGATGAGAGCTCCAGAGATTATTCCAGATAAAGTGACGCTGCTGTTGAGTCATTGTAATGGAAAATAAGCGGGAAAAAGAGGGTAAAATAAAAGCAAAACACCCTGCTGGTTGTTATTAGGGGAAAAGGAGGAATAGATTCTCTTGGGAAATTTGGGTAAACTGCAAAAACTGGCAATATACCAGATGCTTGTTAAAATGTTTTTGGTGCCTCAGCTCTAATTTGCTTAAGTAAATTTAAAAGTAGACCTCGCTGGAGCTGGTGTGTCCTTGTTTTGGGTTAAGTGGCAATTTCAACCTTACTAAAGTGATGCATCTTGCCTGAGACATCGTATTGCTGTATGCCTCCCATTGTCTGTGCTGTTTTTGTGTTTATGTATGTAAATGAGTCTATTTTTGTGGTGGCATGTGTACATGGATGTCAGCACGTGCAGCCGTGTTTCACGAAGACACGAGTAATCATGCTGAACTGCGGTGCTTTTCAGTGTCAGAATCTGAGGTGTAAGCTTTATTTCTTTGCAGTGATTAGCCCTGCATCGTGGCGCGAGGGACAGAAGCTTGTAAAGATGGTTCTGGGTCCAGGTCCTAAGCTGCCCAGGGAGGAGGACAGTCCCTATCCAGCTGACGGAGCAAGCCAAACAGGTGAGGCTCAGGAACATAAACTCTTACCCTTCTGTACATGTCATTACACCCCATCCAATGTTGTTAGTAATGTATAAAGAAGTTTAAAAAAAACTAACACAGACAGGAAGGGTGTTTAAAGACCTATAAGACTTTGAGGAGTCACTCAGAATGTGCCAGCTTGATGTCAGAGATGACCCACATTCAGTAGCATATAGGATGGGACTTTATCACTGAAGTGTAAATGAGATTTTTAGTCCTGGTTTTCAGTCTTCACCCTGCTCCTTCTTTGAAACATTTTGCGTCCCTATCTTACATAAGGCTGTTTTTCCTGTTGCCATCGACCTTTAACATGTAACTTGTTGTGGAGTTTCTCAGTGTAGTTAGAAGATTCTGTAAGAGGAATCAACCATAGCTTGTTGTCAGGCTTTTGCATGCATGACAACAGAACCAGACAAAGAAATATCAATAAATAAATAGTTCATAGCTGCTGCCACACACTCTGTCGTACACACACACCCTGTCTATAACCTCCCCCCTGTGTCTGCTGGCTGTGTCTGTGCTGGGTACCACTGACCGGAAGGAATAGAGATTGACTGGCTTTTCTGGTTGGATGCACAATAAGATATGGCCTGGATTTCAGAGGCTGCCTCAAGTTCATTCGGGAGAGTAAGGCGGGGAAATGCAGTAGTGTTGCCCCAATAGTGGAACTTTAACTTAAAGAATAGCGATTTTCAAGGACATTTTTGATACCGCAGCAAAAAATTGCCCCAGTATTGAGGGCATACAATTCAAGATCTGATTAAAAGTAGAAAAATAACTATAACAAAGCTGTAATATGACAACAAGGTGCATTCTTGCATTAATGAAAACTTCTCAAGTTGTTCAAAAGTGAGAGTAAACAGAAAAGCAGTGCAATCTTACGATTTTTAAGGTCACAAGTAAGTTTAAAACACAAGAGACATCAAGAAGATAACACTGAGCGAGTAGTGAGAGAGGATTCTAACAGCACAAAGTGCAGCTGTTGTCTGTGTAATATCACTGTTCAGAATGAATATTAAAACTGTCTGAAATATTCTGAATCAATGTGTGTTGAAATTTGAATTTTTGACGACACCGAAGTTCGGTGAGGCTCACTACAGACATGCTCCCAAAAACAGCTGTCTGGATTAGCTACTACATGGGAATCTTCAGTTTGGCCCAGATTAGAGTTGCCACAGCAAACCTCCCCCCAAAGCCTAATTTTTGTGTGTGCTCTATTTGAGTCTGATGCTTTAGCTTTGGAGTTTTTTTAACTTACTGCAGTAACTCGTTGAGACATCCGGTGTTTGTCAAACCGTAACAAAACTATTTCATGCAAATATTGATCGTAGATTTACAGTAAAGCAGTTCTGTAGTTAAAAACATACAGAACAATCACAAACCCATACGTCTGATTAAATAGGAGTTGCCTCTTAAAGTCTTGTTGGAGCTGTTTAGCAACATGCCCTGAGTGTACGTGTGTCTCTATGTTTCTGCTATGAACTTGACTACCAGCTGTAACATCTTGCTTTTCTTGTTGATCCACCAGCTTCCCATCACCGCTCAGACCCACGTTCAGAATCACGCAGTCGATCTCGGCCAAACAGCACAGAAAGGCCTCGAAGTGGATTTCGGGGGCAACCCAAAAGCCACCACACGGCCGCATCCATCCCCTCGCCTGCAGCTCAGGACAAGGCCCCAGTGGGAGTAAGCTCGGACCTACTTTCAGCGAACATCCAGGGCATTCTCGACGACCTCCAGCTGGAGTGCAAAGCAGCTGAGAAGGAGGAGGAGGAGAGGGCCAGGAAAAGGTCCCGCGGCGGCAGCAGTGGTAGGAGAGGGAGAGGGGGCTCGGGGTCACGAACAAGGACTCCAGTCTCTTTTTGGGGAACTAATCTGCCAGCGAGTAGCTCCTCAAGAGGATGCCGCAGCGCCAGCCCAACTACGCACCGACCAGAAACCTCCAGTACGACTGCAGCAGGGCACAAGAAACGGCACTACGACGCAGACACGGTTCGCCAGTACATCACCCGACAGCAGGAGGAGAGAAAGAAGCGTCAGGCGGAGGAGAAGAGGGCGATGAGGGAGGAGGCGGAGAGGAGAAACCAGAGACTGCAGGAGCTTTACAGGAAGCAAAGAGAAGTTGCTAAAACTGCAGCTCTTCCCAGTGAGGCCCCCGTGGCCCCTGTACAAAAACGACTACAGGAGACCTACAACAAACTGCTGCTGGAGGAGGCCCAGCTGGGCGAGGAGGCCACACCGACACAACGTCCTGCCCCTTCTAGTCAAATGGTAGTAAATTTAAAAATAGCCTTATCACTTGGGGTGTAACAGTACACATAGCTGCACTGACCTTTTTGATATCAGCCTTTTAGTTCGGCACACATTGTGCTCCCAGCAAATGCACATGCAAAACTTTTTACTGTGTGCGGAACTCAGAAAGCTACAGCAGTCCACAACATATCCAGTGTAGCTGCTGTTAAAGAAAAGCACAGTTCATTTTCTAAATGCTGCCCCCTAATGGATATCTGTTTTATAAATATTTAATTCGATTGCTTTAGTAAATTTTACTTTTTTAAAGTATACTGCAGCCAGTTGCAGCACAACCAAAGACAACCAGAATCTGTCCAATAAGACAGTTTTTAATTTAGAAAAAGAAGCAGTTTAATGCTTTTTATTTCTTGTTTTTGCTGTACCAAAAACATACCAACCATGACCGGTACGGAACTGTGGTTTTTTTGTGCTTTTACAACCCTCCTTATCACTTATGTAAAAAAAGAAAAATATGCTGTTTATTCACACCTTTACTTGAACCGTTTACCAACTTTTTGTGTAAACAGTATCACGGCTCATGTCAATCACATTACTTTGTCTTTTTGCTGTGTTCTCCTACAGAGACCAATGTACCAGCCCTCAGGAGAGTCGGACAAAGAGAACAAAAGGCTGGAGGCACCACAGAGCCCCTCAAGCAGCGACAGGTCTTTGAATGATCAGCCACCTCCTCCATTGTCCAGGTACACACACAAACACCAACCCATGCGTTCACTTCCTTCACCGTCCACAATAGCAAGTTCCTTACACTGCAGTTCATAAATAAATAAGCAATAAAGGACATCCTGCAAGTATGCATGTTGTTCTGGCGTCTTAAAATTATGTTTGGGTAAAAACTAAGAAAACACCAGACTTGAACAAAGAAACTGCTGGTTCTCAGATGCTTGGCTTTTTATGGGCATCCCTTGTAAGTGCCCCAGGAGCCTTTTCTGCTCTGCATTTTAGTACAAAAACAAACCAAAACAAACACTTTTACTGTCACTGCTACTATTTTCATTGCACGATTAGACCATAAGTGATAATCGACTGGAAATAAAGACAAGAGTGCGTAATACTTTTGCTATGAAACGTATAATCATCTTTCTCTTTGTCTATCGAGTAGCTGTAGTTATTGTGATTTATGCTTTTCCAACTAGCTACTGTGTGTGCTTTATTGCTGTTAAGCTTATTTTTGTCCTTGTTGGAGAGTGAAGTGAAGAGACTTACAAGAAACAGGATGAAAGTTTAAGAGGACAAAAAACCAGGGACATTATGTAGCATGTAGGGATGCAAATTTTACATAATTTTCCTAACTGATCACAGCATTATCAATTCATCTATTAATCATTAACTCAAGTGAAGTCCAGTGGGCAGTTGTCATCATGCTGATAGAGCTATATCCAACCATGGACACACAATAGTCATGCAAAAGCAGCTTGGTTCATTGGCCACTTTGTGATTGAGTAGCAGTCCTCGGTGGCTTTAACACATTAGAAATCTGTGAGTTCTCGCCAGCAGACATTAACCACCACAACACACTTTGTCATGGTTGCTCATAGCTAGTTAAACCCCCACAATGCTCTTGGCTTGCCAACAGGGAACTGCCCATAGTCTGAGCATCCACCTCCTCAGGTGGCTGCTCTCTTCCATCTCATTGAACAGTTAGTGTCTCCATCTGGTGGTGTAACCGGGTACCACATGTCTGACATGAATGTTCTTCATGCTCTGCCTTATCGGTTCATGTATTTTTAACCGGTTAAATTACTAGCAACCACCATTACGATTAACCATTACTATCCTTTGTAGCATATGATGTAACCATGTGTCTACTGAGGTGCTTCATGTGCTTAACACTGCTGCATTTATGCAAAAGTAGAGAGAATCATTGTGGTTTGTACCTTAACCAGTTACATATCAGGCTGATGTGGTTAGAGCTATAGCTACAAGACACATACTGCAGTACATTTATGTGTTTGACATTCATTTGGCAGTATACTGAATATCCAGAATGGCTGCAAATATCTCACCTTTTAACACTGTGGGCATTCAAAATGGAACTTTAACATGTATTTTGTTTTGTCGTAGTTTCAAAGAAAGCTATTTGCACCTCTTTTTAGGTCTTGTTTTGACACCATTCTTCCTTTCACTAACTCTTCCAGGAATGATCTGGATGTTGGAGTCGCCTCTTTGCTTCAGCCAGACTATCTGTCCCCGGCTGTACGACCGACAGCTGTTGCCAGCAGCAGTGCACGAGCGGCCACTGGTGTGAATCTCTTCTCTCAGCTTTTAAGGCTGGAGACGGCAATGGCTGTTGGTGACCTCAAGCAAACCCTGCGACCGGCCACAGCCCCTTCCAGCAGGTCGCGGTCCAAAATGTCTCGGATTGAAGCCCTCAAGGCCACAGCTACATCCCTCTCCAAGCGTATTGAGAGTGAAGCACGGAAGCTGGCTGGGGAGGGGATCAACTATGGTGCAGCAACTTCAGTGGATGTAGATCCTATTTTGGCTCCAAAGCCCTCCCCTCTTGCTGTTGGATGCTGGGCAGAAACAGCGGCAGAAAACAATGAGATGACGATGAAGATCCAGAGGATTTTGAGTAACACAGGTCATAGTTCATACAACGGCACAGCTCTTCCTGGTGTGAGCAGCCTGCATGCCTTCAAGGAGCAGAAGGAAAAGAACGGTACTAATCCACATACAAGTCCTGCTGATGCAGTAGGACCCACTCTTAACAGCTACACACAAGAAAGGAGGAGGCTATTCAATGGCTTGGAGAAGGAAGAGAGACTGGATAAAGTAGCACAAAGAAAACAGTCTGACAAGGCGGAGAATCGGACAGATCTCCATGACTCAAGTGCTAGCTCCCTCAGTGAGGGTCCTCTGCTGAGCGAAGGGAGTTTTTCTGAGGACGAGGTGAGCCCTCCTCGCCCCTCCAACTCTCGTGTCCCTAAATCAGCAGATCATCCGTTGGCAGTGGACTACTGTGCACAGCAAAGAAAGGATTACTCACGGCTGTTTGACTTCCAGAGGGAGGCAGCGATGTGTCCGACCCTCAGCCCACCACAGCAGGACAGCAGCAGACCTGTCTTTGAAGAGCTAAACAAAGGAAGTCCACTAAGTGTAATCAACATCTTCTTAAAAAACATGCATGGCCATGCTAAAGGTACGTTCACATGTGAGTACCTGTCCATTACAGAAATTATGTCATTTGTCTTTTTGTCATTGATGTGAGAAAACATCTTGTCTCACAGCTTCAGTATGAATTTATGATCAGTTGACCCTCTGAACCCCAAAGCCCAGCTGGATCGACTGTCCAAGAGGGGCGTTTTCTTTAAACAAATGACCAAAACCACACAATTTGTCCATAGCTACACACTATCAGAACAGCCACAATCGCCGGATTTTCAACTCAGCGGTATTTGAGCTGCTCATCCATGATGCGATCGTGATATGTCCTCAAAATAGTTTTATTCTTCATTTGTAGCTTCAAATTTAGTCAGTAATAAACCCTTTGTACTAACCAGATTCCGCAAAATAAATAAATACATAAATAAATCTGTGCTCTTCAACACAACCATGAAGCTTTCAGTGATTCAGCTGTGGTCATCAGTTACATGACAAAAAAAGTTGTGTTTACAAAGAGCAGACTGGAGAATATAGACTTCAGAATATAAGTAGCAAAATATCTATAGTACGTAGAGCCACCACTGTTTTCTGTGTCATAATGCACAGAGGATATTGTTAAGTTTTCTCTACTTAAAGTCATGGATGAAAATGCTTTGTATTGCAGTAAAAATTAAGTCAGAGTGAGTGAAAATATGACCAGAGCAAAAGGGGTTCAGAGAGTTAAAGAGATCTGTGTTTTTCTTTTGTTAACGTTGATTATTTGGGGGCATCACAGCCAACATAAAGGAAATAGTGACAATGTTCTTGTTAATTAATATCTGTGGTTAACCTCTAAGAAAAACAGCTGCACAGAATATTAAAACTGTAATAGTCATACCTCTATATGCAACATACTGAAGTTCAGTGTGGATAATGTCTTGCCTGCTCTGTGTCTTCTAGTGAGTGGGAGAAATTCAGAGACGAATTCTCCCCCTGCTCATTCTTTGCACTCTGGAAG
Organism: Dascyllus trimaculatus; assembly: GCA_024666655.1. NCBI lineage: Eukaryota > Metazoa > Chordata > Actinopteri > Pomacentridae > Dascyllus > Dascyllus trimaculatus. The sequence goes on from CM045446.1 coordinate 32,044,099, forward strand.
CGGCCCTGGAGACGCAGCAGTCTATGAAGAAGACTTTGTGTCATCGCATAGCAGCAAAACCACCGGCCAGTTAAAGAGAGGCTCCAATTCACCCAGGTAACAAAACCCAGTTCTAAAAGCGACCACTGGGGGGCATTCACGCCGCACGAATAGAAGGACCTTTTAGATGGAAAGATTTTTCTTTTCCAGGCTTTTTAGAATGAAGGTTAACCAGTCAGTACTAGACATGCCATTTGTTTTGTGTTGTATTAAAGACCCCGAAACTGAAATTAAACTTATTTGATCTATTACTTTAGTCAAAATGTCTCACCCATGTGTCAACAGTGTTTGCTTTACTTTGTTTAATACTATAATCCTAACAATAAGGGCATATTGTCAATTTTAAATCATTGTTATTACTATTTTCCTGAATACGTGGGGGAGGAGGGGTGTTGTGTCTGACATTCTTTGTTCTGACGCGTTTCTTTTGTAAAAGAAAAACTCTCCTCTCTCTTTCAGCACCAACAATCACTTTGAAGAGCTGATGAGGAGGTCTCCTTATGAGAAAAGCACAGGAGGCATTTATTCCCACCATTCATCGTTCCACTCATCCAATCACTCTCCGCATCTTTCCTCTGGTTCAACATCTGGCTCCTCACCCCACTCCAGGCACTCTGCCAAAAAACGAGGTGAGAGCGACTATTTTTCAATTATTTTCTGGAACGACTCTGAATTGTGGACCTGTTTTATTAAAATGAATGTTTATGGAATAATTTGTTTCAGTTAAACTGTCTTTAAGGTCAATTGCTGCGCTATATAACTGTTTCATTCGTCTGCAGGAACGGCGTCAGACCAGAGTGACGCCACTCTGGTAGAGGAGCAGAGGAGCTCTTGCTCACCGCCTTCAGAATCACCATCGTCTGATTCCAGAAAGAGAGGCTCAGACAAAAGCTCTGCCCACAGCCAGGCCAAGAGCGTCCACTCTAATGACACTTCAGGAGAAACTTCAGGGCATTCTCACCAAAGGTACAGATCCTGTGCAGACCGCAGTAAAGATTAAGTTTGCACCTGCAAGGTTCTCCTGTTGAGATCGTCTCTAAGGTATCTGATTGGATGGTGTGTCCAGAACAGGGAGAGGGGTGGATGAATGGAGGACACTGTTCCCACAAGTTTAAGTTACCCTCACATCCAGTTGTCCCTGGTATTTCCTTCCTTCCTGGTTTTCAATAACCTTCTGTGTAGCACTGCTTTGGTGTTGTGGTGGTAGCGCTATTGGCTTACAGTGATATGCTTCTATGTGTTTCTGGAAATGGAAGCGTAAAGTTAGAGGTTTCTTTTCACAGTGTGATCGTCTGTCTTTATTTCTGGGTGCTTATTTCATTCATCACAATGATAAATTAACACTTTGGTTTTCACTTAAAAGAAATCAAGTTGTATATATTCAAATGTTCTGTGTGAATGTCTGTGTAAACTCAGGAATGGAATGGTTATTTTAAGCACTGGGTCATCTCAGTTGTTGCTGTTTCAACCGCTCACAAACCTCCACTTGGTGTACACTGTTATTCATTACCTGAAAGTAAATTTATCTGGGCATGACCAATTACTAAAGTACACTTAGAGAGGCCCGGTAGAGGCTGCCAGTCTAAACAGTGTTGTGGCTTGTTGTTCTGTTAAAGGCCTGAGGGTTTAAGCAGCTGTGTCGTGCCCAGCAACGGGAGCGAGCTGCAGTTCAACCAAGATGGAAAACACTGGTTATTTTGTTTTGGGGGCCCTCGGGGTTGTTGGTCGGGTCAGTCTGCTTCACCACAGCTTGGGCCTGCTGCCAAAGGAAAGGAGAGAGATTTTTTTTCCCTTTTAATCTCACTGCGAAGTAGTGACATTTGAGCCCCCTAATGGTACTCTGAAGCCCAGGTGGCAGATTCTTGGGATTCTGTGGAGCCTGTGTGTCCTGCACAATAAAGGCAGGCATTCTGACAGGGCTGTATACTTCTGTCTGCCATTTACAATGTAAGCTGTTTTACTTTGGTGGTGAAACAGAAACAGTCTCAAATATATAACAAAGACATGTGTTAATATATGGCATTTACTTATTGCACATTGCATTCATACCAGTCTCTGTGCATATTACAGTTGTTTTTAGCATTCACGTTTTTGCTATAAAAACTGTTATATTTAATTGAGGTTTATTGTTACGATTTGAGAAAAAAAGTATATTGTATGTTGTCTCTTTAGACATCGTTCTTGGCCTCTGGTCATCCCCGAGCAGCACAGTGTAGCCATTCATACTCCGGGCCTCTCACAGCAGCTGGCTCAGTTATTTCTAAGGTTTGCAGGATCAGGGCCTCCTCATTCTTTATCATGCTGCCAATCTGCTCCTCTCTTTAAAATAGCCTATGAATTCTGCGGAGCGTCTTGCAGTACATCATTCAAAAACTGTGATTTAAAGTATTATATAGTTACGTATATTACAACAGTTACCATCTACAGTTTGTGAAATATCAAATATCAGCTTTTCACATTTGCATTTTTTTGTCAATACTAAGTTATGTCTCTAAACATCTTATTGAAAATTAGATTTACTCCTGATAAATGAGACACAGAATCAAATGCACTGAAATCCATCAACCTGATAGCTACACCATCTTGAAGGGAGATCTTCTCGTTTAAAAGTTAAAATCCCATAATAAATGACATTTAATTTCTCTTTTATTGCAGACCCAGGTTGACCTCTCCTTCAGGCTCTCCAGACCCTGCTTCTCCTCCAGGACCAGACTCTCATAGTGAACCTGTAAGAAGTGGCTTTCTAGGCGCAAACAACCCAAACACAAGCTCTGCAGCTCACGGTGGCAGAGCAGAAGCCCGGCCCACAGGTAAATATATGCCTCTTGTACTTATTCACGAGTTATGTCCGTATTTGATCAGCGTTCCCTTTCACTTATTCCTGCCTTTCTTATCTCCCAGGTGAGCTGCAGTACTCACCTGCTGTCTTGCAGCAGCGTATGGCAGCAGAGCTCCAGTACCTGGAGTCCATTGAGGAGTCAATGAGGCAGCTCGGGGACGTGGAGAGGCTGATGGGTGTGTCCATGGCAAAGCAGGAGAGCGCGGCATTGGCCCAAATGCTCAAGGTAAAGGAGAAGACTTTCTTGCTGACAGTAATATTGTTGTGATGACGTCAAGCTCTGCTGTGTCGATAATGTTTACATATAAGAAGTTGCATTAGTGTTAAGCGATTAAAACTGAAGTACACACAGCTTCCGTAATCCTCTTACTGACTGATGAGAGATGATTTGGCATTCTGTAAATGGCTTAATATTTTACCGTTTGGGGAACAGCACATACTCTAAGCTTATGTTTAATATTGGATAAGGTACAGCACTAGCTGCTCACAGTTTCTGCATGTTGTGTACCATTGTGATTCTAGTTCACTAATTGCCAAAAGGTGGACCTAATTTAAATGTTATTGCTGCCCAACATTTACATGATTTACCCGTAGCTGTTCTTTTTCAGCCGTGTCTGCTTCACTGTAATGATTCTGTCTGTGTTGATACTCTTTATTGACCTGCCGTCTGAACTTTGGCTCCGCAGGCGAAGCAGCAGCAGCACGAACGCGACCTGTACGAGCTGAAGATCAAGGCTGAACGAGAAGCTCTGGAGGCGGAACTACAGAGGGAGGAAAACAGACAGAGAGTGGCCAGGGTAATACCTCCATTAGACATTATTAATCAGCTAGTTTACAAGCACCAACAGATGAAAGATTCAATGTTTGCGTCTTCACCTTTTGAATTCCAGCCTACGAGTGCTTATGTCTCTGTGTGCATAATGTCTACGTGTGGTTTTGTCCAGGCTCATTTAGAGCTGCAGGAAAGCTTGGCAGCAGCTCAAAAAGAGACTTTGGATGGCCTCCAGGAATCTACTACTAAGATGATGAGTCAACAGGCTGAGGCAGCGCGGTACACAGCCGATGCTGCCCGACACATCAAGGAGGTTAGCAATCACTTCCTTCCTCTCTGCCTGGAAAAACAGCCTGTGGCATAATTTTACTACAAAAGCTGATTGATCGTTGAGTTACAGGAAAGAAATAATAATAAGTGAAAGGCGGGGGGAGGGGGGGGTAAAAGCGTAAAGTCCGGTGTAAGATTCACCAAATTAAACATTTGATCTGTGTGTCGTGTTCTCGTCTATCAGATGACAGAACTGGCGCGGTCGCAGATAGCAGGAACGGTGATTGTCCCTCCTGTCGCCGCTGATTCCTCCATGTTGGACCAGCGAGAGGAACAAGAGAGCTCCTACACAAAGCAGCGACACGACAAAGCCGACTCTGACAGGTACTTTGAGAACACTTTAATTAGTGTCACGACGCAGTAGACACACAGCTCCATGTCCTAATTTATTACACTTTAGATTCAGAATGGAATAAATCACACCCCTAATAAAACATTGGCATTTACATAGGAACATTCTGCCCCTTAGTCACACCTTTGCATGCATTTACCACTGAAGGTCAAATTGAGTATTTGTTCTAAGCAGAGATGTTACAAGCCACTTAAAAAATCCTGAATAGAAATCTGTTAGAGAAATCCATGATGCCAGAGTTAGCGGTTGTATGATACATGTCACACCCTCCCACCAAAAAAGCATCTGCTGTATAAAAGCCCAACTGGGAAATATCAAGCATCAAACCCCCGTGTCATGGAGCTGTGTGAATTATAGCTTGTGGGGAAAAAAAGCTGTTCCAAAACTTGCCAGCGGGTTTGAAAGGCATGTTGTCTTTTGCCAAAATTACACCATTCATCAGAGCCAGAATCTGTAAAGCCAGAAAGAGTTGTCAGAATTTCAACGATCCAACAGTCCTTGAACTACTCATCTGTGACGTGAAGGTTGTGGAAAACTTAATCAAGTATTAGTCTGGTTAAAATCGAGATATTTTATCAAAATCTCTGTGTTCTGCATGTCTCATTTCAAAATTTATGAAAATAGAATCAGTGACATTAATGAGCTTCTGTAAAATTCTGTTTAAAAAGACATCTGCACTCCTCAGCGCAACTGTGAAGCCATTAGTGACTCTCTTATTAGTAAATGTCTACATGCAGAAATTCAGGGATTTTCAGCTGAACTGCAGTCTGTGTTTACGCAGAGCAGATAGAAACCAACTAGGGAGCTAAATTTAAAAATGTAAGTAGTAAAATATCGATTGTTAAACACATTTGGGCACTTGGAAAAACGTTGTACCTGTTGATTTCGGCTTCTTTCAGTTTTTGGAAAATAACTAATCAAATAAATTCTACTTTATTTTTTCTTTTTCTATGATTTTACATTATTACTGTCATACTGCACAGAAGACCTTATTGAGTTCTCTCTGCTTCTAGCCATGGTTTTGATGTTTCCATAGAGGTGCAGGACTTTAGATTGCAGTGAAAAATGAGTCCATAGTGATGAAAAACTTGACGGGATCCAAACCTGCCAAGAGCATGCAGATGGTTTAACTTTAATTTGGGACACGGTCACCGAAACTTTAGAGCATTTTTTTTAATCTGTCTTAATGTTCCAGTGATATGTGAACGGCAGTATGCACAAGCGGAATAACCCACGTTTCACATAATGGGTTAAAATGGATCTTTGTGTTACCAATACATCTGTCAGGATCAGAATGCTTGTAGTTTAACAGGGTGTGTTAGGAGTTTGTGGGCCTGATAGGATGAAGGATGAAGCCAGATACTTTACAGACTTGTATAAATCATTTTGGGACCAAACGTGGGCTAGCCCACTTGTGCATACTGCCATCCTTTTGAAATAACAGGTATGCCTCTCCCCATTTGTTTAAATTGGAGCCTTGTCTTATTAACCCAAAATAACTTACAGGGGCATTACCAAGATGGCTGCTGAACGGTGAGACTTTACTTTAAGCCTTGTTTGCTTGCTCTCTTACAGCTTTCAGAGTGAGGTGTCAAGCAGAAGGATCAGGTCTGAGGAGCCCCTGTCTTCCCTGAACAGCCTCAGTCACTCTGACTCACTGTCCTTCAGAAGACCCGATCTCAGGTACCAGTCAGGCCCGACTACTTTTACTATTTTCCCTTTGATTTGGGGAAGAGAAAGCAAAGAAAACACTGAATCTGTTTCCTCTTTCTTCAGCATATCTGCTTCTAGCAGCCGCCACAGCCCATCACATTTCTCCTCAGACACCAGAGAACGGGCGAAAAAAGAGGCAGCAGAGGGGAAGCGGAGAACCGGAGGGGCTGAGGAAAGGCCAGAGAGGAAAGCAGCCAGCAGCTCCATAGAGGAGGAAGTTCCAACAGCGGCGAATGACACCCTCTGCAGTGACAGCATCCCGTCTGTGGTGGATGAAAAAGGTACTGGAAGGCACAGCTCTGAGTTTTAAAGTTGACATGATTTTTTCCGTGTGTCTCCGCTGTCTTAATTCAACAATTGGTGGCTGCTTCTACATAAGTATCATCACAACTGTTGGAAAAACTTAAAAACTACATTGCTGTCATTAAATCTGTACCACAAACAAACTGTTTATAACCATAGTGCTGCATATGTGTCCCTTACCAATTGAAAAATAGTCGGTGTAGACTGTTTAACCAGAACCAAGAAAGGCAAAAGCCTCTTCTCTGGCACTTACTATGATTTAGGATAGATTTTAAGATTTTACTGATTGCTTTTAAGGTTCTTCATGGACTCTCTTCTAACTATATTTCTGACCCCAGCTGAAAACAGTATTTAGTAAAGATTATTATTATTATTATTGTTACCGCATACAAGGAGCTTATTTTATATCTGCACTTCCCAGCAGACAGCACATCAGTGGCCACAGAGTACTCCCTCAAGTTCGACGAGTCGATGACGGAGGACGAGATTGAGGAGCGCTCCTTCCGCTCTCTTCTGCCGTCCGAGGCGCATCGCCGTGGAACTCTGGAGAAGAAGTCTCGCCACCACGAGGAATCGGAGGATGATGGAGCCAATCACAACACAACACTGGTGTCAGGGTCGGGGTTGCACAATACTGTAAAGGTGAGACGGCAGCACGGTTACACAAACATTTGGCAGCTTGAACAGTTTATGAGTCACAGTGTTTGCCTTTGAAGCTGGATGTGACCACTGATAGTATCATTTGGTTATTTTTAATACTTACATTTTGTCCGTTATTAAGCTCGTGACTTGTGCCCCTTTTTTGTTATCTTTTAGCTAGTTATTTCACTGTCTACCTTAAAGTCATTTCTTGCTGTGGCCGTCCTCTTTCTTAACCTTTCCACCTGTCTACTCCCCAGGACATAACCTTTTCTGGTGGACAGGAGAGCTTCTCCCAGTTCACTATGGACATGGTGCGTCAGTACATGAAGGACGAGGAGGTACGACTGCAGCACCAGAGCTCTCTGCTGCATCTTCGCCAGAAAGCTCTCAAAGAGAAGACCAGAACGGAGCTGGCCTGGTTGGAGCACCAGAAGAAGAAGCTGAGAGACAAGGGAGAGGATGACAAAATGCCACCAATCAGGAAGAAGCAGAGGGGACTTCTGATGAAGCTACAGCAGGAGCAGGTAATGGCACTAAGTCATAGGTGAGCTTTTGGGTTTACTGTGATCTTATCGGTTTCTAGCGAACTAATATTTCCTCCCAACTATGCTCATTTCCTCAGGCTGAGATAAAGCGACTTCAGGAGGCCAACAAAGCAGCCAGGAAGGAAAGGCAGTTGTTGCTGAAGCAGCAGGAGGAGATTGAGCGGATGAGAAACTCAACACTCAGACTGAAGGAGCGACTCAAGTGTGCCGGGGTTGAAGCTCCACCTGTGAGTAGTGCAGTCGCTGCTCACTTTCAGAGCTGATACAGAAGAACAAATAGATTTAAGAGGGTTTAATCCAGCAGGGTCTTAAAGGAATAAAGTAATCACACATACACTTAACTGAACGTGCTGCTGTGTTCATCTTTTTTTCGTGCGGCTTAATTAATTTCGTGCGCGCCCGCTGTCCGTCCTCCAGGAGACTCCGGTGTCAGAGCTCCCGGAGTCTGAACCAGCCTCCCCCAGCACGAGGCATCCCGATGACATCCGCAGCCCCTCTCCTTCGCTCTCCATCTCCGGAAGCGAGACCAGCAGCATCATGCAGAAGCTCAAGAAGATGCGCTCCCACATGGATGAAAAGTAAAGACCTTGATTTCATTTTCATATGTTAACTGGGCTCTCTTGGCTTGATTGACAGTTTTTCCCAGCAAATTACCAGAGACAGAAAAGTCAGATATTTACAGATTCCGTTTTCCTAAAGTCTTCACATTAACTAGCAGTGAACCTAATTGAAGCTAGCAGTAATTTCAGTGCATGCCATCTTTCTCTTTCTGTTTAAAGTGCTGTGGATGTGAAGATAAGCATGCTCGGTTTATTCCCCCCTCCAGACTAGACAGGCATCCACACACTCTGCAACAGCACCCCTTTAACTTAATTTGTCTGTAACAGTACTAATGCAGTCGTAAACGTCTGAAAGAAAGACAATGCCACAACATCGCGTGAGCTGAATACTTCAACTTGTACTTACAGTTGCTTTCAATTTTACCCACTTCCTTCTGTGATCACCGTGGGCTTGGAGCTGCTGTAGATCCTCTGAGGTTTTAGAATTCACCAGCAGCTTTGGTCAGGTGATTGTAGAGCCTCTCGTGACCGGGAAGCTCAAACAAGTGTGCTAATTGTTCTGGGGTTTAGCATTTATAATTTGGCTTTGGCAATCTTCCATGGTGGCATTTTAGCCATTGTCAGGGCAAGATTTGTCTAAATTTTTACTAACAACACAACTGTCAGTGCGGTTTAATGCAGTGTGTCCCCATTAATGTTCACCACAATTAGATTTATATCATCTCTGCAAAGTAAAACAATTAAGAGCATGTGACTAAAAACAAAACGTAACACATTAGTCTGATCATGCATGTATTGGCTTGCTGGTCGTGATCCTTAATATTTTGGAGAAACTATCATGTGTCTCCATGATATTCTCTATATCTACTGTCCTGGTAATTCTAGCTGAATATAGCTGTATTTGCACCTATATATTCATCTCAAAGTAACCCAATAACAAAGCTGTAATCACTTCAATCTAAGGGTGTTCCCTGTCAGTCTGGGTTGCTGATAAATGACTCACTCTGTAAGCAGGTTTGGTCGTCATTATACCCGAACCAACTCCCTGAGCTAACTTGATGCTCACACGCTAAGTTAAATGTTCATTAGAAAGCATGTCTCAGTGCAGAGTCCTTTAATAGTCACCGTTTCCTAACTGAAGCCTGACAGACAGACAGACACGCTGGGTGCATTAAAACCACATTTTCTCATATCACTCTCTCCCTTTCTCTCTACTTGTCTTTTCCCTCTGCGTCTCTTGTGTTTTTTTACATTACGTGTGAATGTATGTGTGTGTGTTGTACATGTCCATACCCATGTCTGTGCGACTCTCTTGACTTTGTCTGTTGCGTGCTTGTGTGTTGTAGACACTGTTCTCCTGTCCACTACTTCTTCTCTGTGTTCACGGCCCACCACTGGGCCTCCCTCAGTGTCTGTCTTCCCAACCTCCACCCTAAATTCCAGCTCTTTATCTACAACCAGTTGGTCAGGTACTGTACAGTGCTCTTCACGTCTCCACCTAGCCCTGCCCTGCCTCACCTCCTCCTCCCCCCCACCCCATGGAACATGCTTGTGTTCATCCACTGGCACTGGGACCTTGTTAGGGTGGGATGATGGATGATGAGTGGCTGGATGTGCTGGTTTTGTCTGAGGTTTTCCGTGGGACTTTAAGAGGTTTTTAACTTCCAGGATGGGGGCTTCTGTGGGGGAGGAGCTTAAACGAAAGACTGAAAAGTGCCCAAGGAAAGCTGCTTTAGTGAAATATGTTAACCTTTTGACTGCTTCATGTATCAGCAGTGCGAAAAAGAATGCAGCGTTACCAGAAAGAAGACTGGTTGAATTCAGAATAATAAGAATGAGAGAAAATTGGATTTACAAACAAATTCTATCGTGATAGTCAAAGGTTATGCTTATTTATTAGCAGCCTTCCTTGCTGGATGGGAATCTCAGACTCAAAACTGGGATTTCACTGATTTCAGTGGTGCTGATTTTGCAACTCTTTCCCTCTTTGTGTCTTGCCTCTTGGAATGAATTACAAAAAATATTGCAGTGCAACTTATCCTTTACATATTGGCTGCTGGCTGGTCAGCTGCAGCCCATTTACGTATATAAAATGCTTTCAGATGAAACCACAGTATGGCATGAGCGTAAAGGATTTTTGCAGAGAACAGACCAGACATAGAGTGGTCTATCTCTTTAATGAGCCCAGTAAATCTTAACTAGCTCCTTTATTATGTAACTGTTGCTTAGGATGGGATAATAAGTACAGATGGTCATTGGCTCTAATAGAGTTTGGGAAGGTACTAAAAACCCCCACAGCCTCGTTCTTGAGCGTCTGGGCTGTCATCAGTTTACATTAGGTCAAGGGAAAGGCCTCCAAATTAGATCAAGGCTAAATAATACTGCACTGTAATGGCACCCATAGCTGTGGGAGATACCATTACAAAACAGCTACACCTAACTGCACTTTATTTCTACAGAGATTTGGGTGTATAAGTGACCCAGTGTAAGTTGGATTGAAGAATTAAACCTTTTGGCAGTGCAAAACAACAGCACCCTTGTATTTTAGTGTTATCTTTGCTGCACAATGTTCAAGTTATGTCAATGGGACACTCGTTGAGCTGTGTGTCCTGTAACCCTAAACATGTTTGAGGTGTGTGTGATTTTGCTCAACGTCCAACCCCTGGGTTTGAGTCTAAATGCATGAATCTGACATCTTCACTTTTATTTCTCCGCTCCTCTTTTTTCCTGAGTGACATTTCATCTTTTTTTTTTATTTTATTTGATGGGTACTTGTGCATTTCTACACATGGATGATAATTCTAGGCATGTATCGGATGCGTGTTTGCTTGTGTGTGTGTGTGTGTTGGCTAAGAGGTTTGAGGTGAGTTTGCAGTAATAACTGGATGTCCAGGTGATTTGGGTCTGCTTGCTCCTGCGAGATCATGACTAACCTTTTCTTATACCTGATGTTTTTGTCCTCCTTCTCTTCTTTCTCTCACCACTTGTTCTCCCCATGTTCTTCCTGTCTTCACCCTCATCTCCATTTTCTTCATCTGTCTCCTCACCCATCATCTGCATCTCCCTCTTCAATTTATTCTCCCACTTCCTCCTCATCCCTCCGTTCTTTTCCCTTTCATTCCCATCACCCACCTCTGCAGGTTCCTGACCAAGCGAGAGCAGCAGCTGATGCAGAGGCGTCACCATGCTGAAGAGCTGCTGCAGTGGAAACAGCGGCTGGACCAGGAGGAGGCAGAGGTCCGTCGGATGGAGAAAGAGGCCCTGGCTGTTTGGGACCAGAACACGCCTCGGGATAAGGATCTTAAAATGTCAGAGAGTCAGGAAAAGGAGATCTCTGATGTCAGCTCCCGCCACAGTCACCACCGAAGCTCAGAGCCCAGAACTGACAGTGAGAAAGGTGAAGCTGCAGCGTTCAATCTTTATTCAAGTTCTGTTGCCAGGTTTAAAGTCAAAAGAACAACAACAAGAAACTGCTTTGGGAAGGTCAAGACAAATATAATGACCCGATGTTAATGTGTTTAACTTTCAGAGTTTGTGAGTGAGGGCGACTGTTCTTCAGCGACACCCGAGTCCAGTATCCACACAGAGGGATCCCAGCAACTGAGAAGTCCTTCCTCGGCAGTCCCTGAAACACCTTTGGCTTCGGTCCAGAGCAGCCCTGCAAATTACACCCAGGACTTCACTTCAGAGTCACAGTCACCTGGGAGAAGAGTATGCATAACTGTGGATGTCTTTTCCTTTTGTATTTCATTGTTTGGACTAATATTCAGCAGCGTTATCAATGAAACAATATCAGACATATATGCCGATTTAGCTGTTTTTAACCTCAGACACATGACTTATAAAAGCAGCTTGATTGCATTAGCCACTCAGCTATAGGTACAATGTCTTGGTAAACTTTTATCTTGAACATATGAGCTCTGGCTGGAATCCATTAACCACCACAGAGGTCTTTGTCATGGTGGCCCAATGGTAGCTAGGCTCCCACAGTGCTCTCTGCGTGGGTCAGCTGGCAGTTTTCAAAAAAATATTTGATATATATAGCTGAAATTTTACAAGTATCTTAATATTCTTATCTTAATCATTAACATCTGTAGTTTAGGCTCATCTTATAGACGCTGCTGATCATTTTGAACTTACATGTAGCTGCTCCAAAACAGTTTTCTATCTCATGTAGAAAACTTTGCAGGCAGGATTGTACAGTAAGAGAGCACATCTTAACTGTTTGTTGTTGCGACGGTTTATACTTGGTGAGGAACACAGAAAGGGCATTAGTTGGTTTATGTAAAATATTAATGTAAGCATACCTCTGATCAATTTTCCATACTGTGATGTCATGTCCTGAAGTAATATTCCTCCCTCTTTCCATCCTTCCTTCCTCCTCCTCCTACTCCTCCTGTCTGGTCTGTCCAGTCTTCTCCTCTCAAAGGCAGCCACAGCCCTGCTGCCTCTTCTTCAGATGCCAGCAGTAAAACCAAGATGCAGGTCCGTTCCACCTCCCGGACACCCAACCACGCCTGCACTCAGCCCACTGACCCTCCCATGGTCACGCAGACTGGTGAGTTATTGATGTACAACACACACACACAGATTATGTAGCATATATGGAGTGTATAACTGTTCCAGATAGTTCTTGGAGAAGATAGAAGCGGTAAAGCAGAGAGTGGACATAATGCAGCTATATTGCTGGCACTGTATAGTCAGGCATAATGTGATTCTGCCAGGAATACATTATGCAAGCACTTCTCTGATGCCTAACCTGCTTAGCTGTGTGCTAGCAGGAGGAAACACTGTGCATTGCACTTGGTTATGGCACAGGCAAAGAACAGTTTTGCTGGCCTAGTATTGTAGCTGAATGTCTTTTATGCATTTTCAGGCTACTGTTTAAACCTGTAATCTTTGTAATGCTCATTGTTCATTGTGTTTATAAAATCTGAACTTCACACATTCTCGGTAAAGAAAATGTACAGTAATCCGCAAAGAGCTGGGTTTGAGTTCATGTGGGCTAAAAGTTGGATTAATCTTTGCTAATCAGAGTTTTGGCACTGGGTTCACATTCTAGCTGTGATTTATCATTGAAATTTGCTTTCAGAAACCATTTCAGACCAGAGTGACATAGAGAGTCGTATCAAGGCCCTGAAGGAAGAACTCAGAAAACGTAAGTTTATGGCCTACCAGCTGAAAAAAGAGCAGAAGAAGCGAAACAAGGAGCGCCTGAAGGCACAGGAGGCGAGCCTGCTGAAACAGCTAGAGGTAAACGTGTGCCACCTTATAGTTGGTTTGTTTAGATGTCCGAGCTACATTTTGAACAACCAAACAAACTTAGGTTATTGTGTGTTTGTGCATTTATCCATTTACTGTGTCACTATATCTTCACATCTGTACGTTTATTGTCCTGTTTTCATTTCAGAACTACAACAACTTTATTGAGAAAACTAAAGCAGAATTAAACAAAGAGCCAGACTCAACACCTGATACCAACTCCCAGATCAAAGATTCCAACTCTGTTTTAGAGCAGTCGTATATTAAACCACCTCCAAACAGGTACTAAAAACACTTTTGAACATGATGCTCTGGTGAACGTTTAATACTATAAATACATTTTAAACTAAATTTTTCTTTCTTAGGTCTGAAACCAGCAAAATCTCTGACTCTGAAAGGACACAGACTGATGCATCGTTGCATCGTGGTGAGTTGCTTATATTCACTAAGATATACATTAGGTACAGAATTTATTGGGATGTTTTGTGACACAAATGTTCCAATAATAATATCACTCTCTCCTGTTATCATAGATGCCCTTCCTCAGCCAGATCACAGTAGATCTACTTCAGTGCCTGAAGATTTGTCTGAGGACGAACCCCAAACAGTCACTCCGACTGTGGCAGTTTATGGCCGCCCAGATGAGAGGAGCCGTGAATCCACGAAGGCTCTTCTAAGACCTCTTTCAAAAGAAGACAAGACTGAATCTGCGGATGAGAGCATTGTGTCTGATCATAGATCTTATATTCCAGAAGAGCTGGACGTAGAGATGAGCTCCAGAGTTGAGGATGAAAACTCTCAACATCTTTTCGAACTAGAAAAGGAAGACAGACCAGACTTCCAGGAGAGGTTGTATACATCTAAACATGCTTCCTCCTCCATGGATGACGAACATCATTCACCATCTGTGAGCATAGAACAGGATAAACAAATGAAGCAGGGGGAACTATCTGAAGGAGAGCAAGCTGTAAAGTCAAGTCTTATCGACTCTCAACAACCAAATTCAGCTGACGTGGACCTTGAAACCTCACCACGTCCAACCTTCAGCTCTTCATCCAGCGAAGGTCCCTTCTCTTCAAATAAAGAGGCTCCCATCAAAGATAATGAGGCTTCTCCTGCTGCAGATGGTTATCACGATGACTTTGAGTCATCAGTGGATTCGTCACCCAGAGAGGAGCATCGTAGTTCCAAGCTTGAGTCTCACATCTCACTTTCCCCCACTGAAGTCAAGGCTTCAAGAAAGGACGACTCGAGCAGAGCCGCATCAGACAGCCAGGATGAGGTGGTTGAGGAGGAAATAGCTGAGGAGCTGAGTTACCGTTCTGATGTGAGTGAAGCTAGCCGCCAATCTGAAAGACTGTTTGACCTCCAGAAGAAGAGAGAAGACTTCAAACAAGACAATAAGAGCGTTACTTCACCGCCTGTTTCCTCCCCACAGACCCCTCTTTCTCCTGTTGTAGATGAAATGCCGAGCTTCAACATTGGAGACCGGGTTCTTGTTGGTGGCGTTCAGCCCGGCATTCTCAGATTCAAAGGTCAGACCAGCTTTGCCAATGGCTTCTGGGCCGGTGTGGAGCTGGACAAGTCTGAAGGGAGCAACAATGGCACTTACGATGGGGTGGTTTACTTCGAGTGTGAGGAGAGCCACGGTATCTTTGCCCCTCCAGACAAAATCTCTCACCTCCCCGACAAGTTTGAGCTCTACACAGACACCACAGAAGATGAGGACTCGTTTTTCGATGACTCGCCGGATAAAGGTGAGAGTAAACGCAAAATGGGTGAGGACGATTCCCAAAAACAAGCTGATCTGGACAGCAGAAATGAACAAACATCACGTAAAGACACTGAATCTGAAGATAAAAAGGTTACACAGACTCCACAAATGGCCAAATCTCACCTCAATTCACAGCATCACAAAGAATCCAAGCATCCAGTTTCTAATGGCAACACGAGGGACATAATGTTGGAATTCGAAGACGCATCTCGCACTCTGATTATATCTGACATGGATAAAGTAGACTTTGTGAAGCAGAGCAAGAAGGAAATTACAAGTCTTGTTGAGAGAGAAGATTTAGACTCAAAAGGCCACCTTCATCCTGCTGATCTTACAACAGATATCAGGGGTGATAAGAGAGAAGGGGACAAAGACTTGCTGGACACATTCGCAGACAAGCTTCTCAACAGCTTTGTGAAAGACGCTGTGAAGCAGTTTGCTGAAATTAAAAAGGCTAAAGAGCAGAAGATCGAAGCTGCCAACCAGATGGATGGCGGCCTGTTTGGTGAAACCGCTGAACAAGAAGAGTGGATGTCTTCCGTGGAGCAAAAAGATGGTCTGCCCTTCTTTCTGCCTACTGAAAAAGAGGAGCTGTCTTCTCCAGAACTGTGCAACCGACCTGTGAGTGTGCTTCTGATTCTTGACTTACACGCTGTTGAAAGTTTCCATGTCAGCAGCAAGTCAGCAGAAAGTTTTTAAATGTTTTGATGCAGTTTTACGTAATAATTGATTGAACTTTAGAACTTCCTCTGTCGGGAAGCACGAGCAGTGATCGTATCAAGTCACTGACACACAGTTTTTGTTTATTTGACCCTGGGAACCCTCGCTTTAGGGATGTGTTCAGCCAAAGTCCAACTTTGTGTTTACAGACTGTATTGAATTTGGTGGTCTTTGCTGAAAGCCTTTGTGTCTAAAACATTAAGTAACTTTTCAAGACTGCATTAAAGTGTAAAATCATGACTATTATTTAGGTTTGTACTGTGTTGTTGTGAGGAGATATCAATATTTATGGAATTATCTAAAAGTGAAAGTATGCACGAAATTCACATTTTCTTTCATTCTTTTCACAACAGGAGAGTCCAGTGTTGGGGGCCAGCGGTCAAGAAGAGCTAGCAAAGCGACTAGCAGAGCTGGAACTGAGCCGTGAGCTGCTCGATGAGCTGGGTGACGATCAAGACTGGTTTGATGAGGACTTCGGCCTCAGCTCGCGCAGGGAACAGCAAAGACTCAAAGAGAAAGAGGAAGAGGAAAGGCTGGGAGGAGGAAGAGGAGGATCATCAGCCGGCCCAGCTATGGGGGGGATGGTTTCATCTTCAGGTGGGGAACAGCAGGTAAAGATTCCGCCCAGACCTGAGCTGCCTCTCCCACTGCCTCCTAAACTGCCTGAGCAGCCGGCCATGGTGGTGCCCCACTCAGCCACTGAGGTGGAGAAGATGGTCTACGCTGCCACACAGGAGATCTGGGACAGCTGTGACCTCGGGAAGGAAGGAGCACTGACCTTTGCACAGCTGTCAAACCCTCAACCTTCACAAGAGTATTTAGGTAAAGAGGCCGGCAGCCAGGACCAGGAGGCCCTCTCCATCCGCAGCTACAAAAAGGTAAAAATAAGAACTCGAAAACAAAGCGTAAAAACAAAAACAGACGTCCTCGTGAAAAACATTGGTTCTAAACTCACAAACAGACAACCCTTTCTTTTTACTATCAAGCAAACCTGTGAAAATTTACACACAGCTGTCACCAAAGGCAGCTGGGCCTCCTCTGTGGTCCAGAAGACACCATTTGGTGTACATTTGTCCTCTGAGGTTAAATGCCAGGAAAGTTTCAGTGATTCAGCAGAGCCCTCTTCGATGAACATCCAGATATTTTCAAGACGGCACAGCTGATTTTTACTCAATCTCCCTGTAGCCCTTAGAAACTTCCACCTATCACTCCAGATATTCCCTCAGTTAGTCGGGTGTTTGGGATTGGATTAGGGATGCAACAATGCTCAAACAATTTTCTTCCCCTTTAATCGGTAGCTGTATTGATTAATAACTGGTATTTTAAAAAATTTGCCCCAGGGCTCATTTAGTACCAGGGCTCGGTACCCATGCCTACTTATATAGTTATTTTTGATCGTGTTATTTTATGCTTTAAAAATGTAGCCTAAGTCTTTGAGACAGCTTACTTAAGAACTTTAAGAAGTTTACTTTTAAAAACGCTGTCTTAACATCCTTCCATTCACATTGAATATACTAGTTCTGCCCAGTGAGCATTAACCATCACAGCAGACTTTGTCATGGTTGCCCTTTGCTAGCTAAACTCCCACAATGCTCTCTGGAATTGCAATTAGTCACAGTTACCGCCTCCTCAGGTCGCTACAGTGTTTTAACAGTGAGAGAACCAGATACTGCGGCTAATCTACAATACACTTCATCACATGCACGTCCTTTGTTTTCTGCCTTACCAGTTGATTTAGTTGGTGAAGTTATTAAAATTCTTACTTTGAATTAAAAAACAAATTCTGCTTGGAAGTAAATGTTGCTGAATTGTCTCAGTTTTAGGCTCCGTTTTAATTAGTAGTACATCTGTATGCACTCACACCTCATTGCCTTCCTTCTCTAGGCTGTGTACGACCTGACATGGGAGATACTTCAGGACATCTACGCTGAAGACCCCAATACCGATCAGCCTCAGTGGGTCAAACCACGTCGAGTCAAGTCTTCCTCCTTTCACAGAGTCAAGACACCAGGCGACGTCACCAAAATTCAGGTACAGTACTGCAGCGCAATCACCATCAATAGGAAGAGAAACTTTTTTTTAAGTAGTAGTAACGCCCTTACTACACTACCTTCTCAGTGCTCTTGTCCAATGTTTCTTAAATTTGCATCCAAGGCTCCTTTGTACACTTCAGTAAGGGGTTAAAAAGTTCATCCTCACCTTATTCTTTGAGCTCATGATTGGTTTCCACTGTAATTACTCACCGTCTGTACTCGTTCTCATTGGTCCAAGTGAACTGAGTTGTATCTGGTAATTGTTGTCGGTCTCTGAAGTGGTTTTTGCTGCTGTTTCTAGTCTTTTTTACTTGATTATACTCACAATTATGTCCCCTAATCTGCTTCTGGCCTGTGTATGGCTGCATGTACATCCCTTGCTCTCAATCAGATTGCCTATTTTTGAATTCATACCCAACTGCAGTGGACAGTACATGTACAAGATGTCCATTTGTGCTTTCTAAATCGGCAAATTCATTTTTGTACTCGTAAATATTTGTTTCGAGTTGCACTAAATGTGTTTTTTTCTTGTTGAAACACCAATTTATCAGCATTTTCTGCAATGACCTCATCATGGACCTAATGGAGTTTGCTCATAGTTTGGCTCTCCAAGTACTCCGAGTGGCCGGTTTCTTATTTGTTAAGTGTAAACAAAGTTGAAAATTTGACTTTTCCCCACCCTGGTTATGATCCTCATTCATGAAGTGCAGTAATGAAGTTTACAGTCTCGCAGATGCACCGTCATGTCTTTTGCACACAGGATGACGTGGCGTGTTTTTGCTCTTTCTTACATCGTCGAACAGGAATTCATCTCAGCGGAAGTGCTGAAACTCTACGGTCTGACTAAAGATCAGAACCAGAAGTCCGACTGGCAGAAGATGCTCAAATTTGGCAGAAAGAAGCGGGACAGAGTCGACCACATACTGGTAGGTCCCAGAGTGAAGATGTTTGTGACGAGACCCAAAGAATCGATCACCGAATTAGTTCCCAACGCTTTTTAGAATTGATTCTGAGCATCTAACTTCACTTTAGAATATCAGGATGCAAGCATAAAAAGAAATCTGCCATGAAACCAAGTGAGGCTGATTTTGTTCAATAAAAAGTGAATGTTTCGTTTTTATCTTTTATTCGTCATCTTAATTAACTGCAGTCTGAACAGCTGACCGTCTCTGTGCTCCTGCTATTAACCCTGTTCGTGTCTCAGGTCCAGGAACTCCACGAGGAGGAGGCCCAGTGGGTGAACTACGACGAGGACGAGCTGTTCGTGAAGATGCAGCTGGCCGACAGCATCTTCGACGCCTTGCTGAAGGACACCGCAAACGTGCTCACGCTGATCACCGACAAGAGGGCCAAGGGAGACGGCCCGTCCTGACGAACTCCCTGCTTCGATGTTGAACTACAAATTCTAGCTCGGTCTCGGTTTTGTACCTGACCCCCCTCCCGCCCCGCCAGTAAACTCCAGCGAACCTCCCGCCGCTCGGGCTTCCACCAGCTGACGTGCCAACCGCTACTCTCTGATGCCTTCAGTCCCACTATTACCTCTCAGCTGAGCAACTTGTCCTCATTTCTGTTTTCGTTCACTCGCTGAATCTGCTTCAGCTCCTGCCGTAGCGGTGATGTAATGTGTTTTTTTTTCCACACAAAACACCTCTTGAGCAATCCAGCCTTCGTAAAAAAAACCTTAACACCATCTATTCTCAGCTCTCGCCTCCTGGACTGGTCCTTTCGTAACTGCCAGCTGGAGGACGAGTAGATGTGTCGACGGGACGGACGGCGCCATCTGTACGCATCTTACAGTCCGTGAATGCTGCTACGTTGATTGTTCCTCCGTGGACTTTAATTTACATCCACCTGGAACCGAAGTAGGTTGTTCTTTAAGTAAAAAATATATAAATATATATATATTGATTCAGAAATTGTAATAGAAGAGCCGATGAAGTCAAGACAGTGCAGTTTGGGATTTGATTCGTCGTGTTGGCTCTGTAATCCAACACATTAAAATGAAACTATGAGGCTAAAATGCTGACTTTTAGCTTTAATTTTTAAAGCTTTTACATCCATATCAAGGGATTAAGTCTCTTTTTTTACAAACACTCCTATTTTGGGGGCTTGTAAACTTGACTTAAATGAAGAAACTGGCTTCAGTCTTCGGTTTCATCCTGTTGTTGCTTGTTTACAGGGACTTTCTGATTGCTGTCTGGTCTAAAACATGCTAGCTGGGCTAAGGGCGGGTCACTTACTCAGCCACGAATGAATATTTAATTGTGTCATCTTTAAATTTTGAAGCTATGCATAAAAAATCCAACATGATTCACCTGATATGGATTTAAAAAAAAACACATTTAAAGCTGAGAGTCATCCCTTTACCTTCATAATGCTAAAACAACGGGCCACTGATCAGATTCGTTCAAGCTGCACTGTACTGGAGCATCGCTGAGTTCAGATATTATATGAAACGTCTCGCCTCCTCAATTATTTATTGCGTGGAAACGTTTGATCAGAAGAGAAAGGAGCGCTCGGAACTGTAAATGATCTCGGCAGCGTGTAGAGAAAAAAGAAGAGAACCTCTTAAGATTGTGTAAAGTAAAAATCTAATGTCATTGTAAAAGCACAAATAGAAATGTGAATGTGAATATGGCAATACATTATGTAGGAGAGACACCTGTTTTAATATTTAAAGTTGTAGCGTTGATAATTGAAATTGCTTGATTTGTGGCTGTCCGGTCGGTCGAGGCAATCACTGTGTCCCACCTCTGTGCTATATGATGATAACACATACGACGGGATGGTGGAAACGCCACGCAGGCTGCACAGGAGCTGCCTTTGTGGGTGGTTTTTCCGTGCACTAACCGAAGCTGTGTTTTCATTTTTGTGTTTTCACTGCCAGCTGCTCAGTTTTTGGTTCTGTTGTAGCTTCATTGTGCGACACGAGCGTCCATCTGTGTCCCATTTAGAAGACAGAGCTGAGTTCAGTGTACAAGCTGGCTTTTTTTAAAATTAAACAAATTGTATAACTCGGTGTGTGTAGTATGCAGGTGGGACACACAAAACTGGCAGAAAGCCTGACTTGGTATTTTTTAAAATTGCATTATGGGACAGAACTGAAATGCTGGATTTGAGCCTTACTTATCCTCCAGTCTGTTTTCCTTCCTGAGAAAACACCCACCGTGGTTTGTCTTGTTTCTGTATCCGTGTTAAAGGTTGTCAGCAGAGCATTTACCCCGATAGAAACATCTGCCCGGTTACACGCTCCACTTACTGCTGCTGCGAGACATTTCCAGAGAAAAGCCCGTTAATGCGGTCGGACTGCAGACGTGGTCTCTCTCCATATTCTGTTTAAGTGCCTCTTTGAGTTGTAGTTTTCTAACAACTTCTGTTGACGTCTCAGCATCCCCCCCCACTTCTTTGGACCTATTTTCTTCTTCGAATGTCTCTTTCAACTCCCATTTTTTCTAAGAATGATCCTCAAACGGCTGCTCTTCCTTCCTACCGGTTTACCGACGATTCAGTTTCTGCCTTACAGAATCTTTCGTAGCAGAGGGAAGTTTTTTACGAACCCTCTCATCCCCCCCCCGTGCCTCCGCCCCGAGGAAACGTTTGTAAAAGCAGAGCCTAAAAGTCGCCTGCTTGCCGTCGAGTCGCCTGCTAATCTGTGCTTATAGACGCAGCTGAGTCATTTTATTGATATACTGTATCAGGAACTAGTTCAGGCTGCACAGTTTGAGTCGCTGAGCTGGAAGCAGGACTGTTTCTAAGGGCTTATTCGGTCCCACTGTCGGTCCAACAAACTGATCCTCACTGACTGTTTGGAGCTAAAGTGACCTTAAACTGAGTCTTTTGTTTTTCTACTGTCAGTGTTTTAACAGTTGCTAAGATAATGTGTTGAAACTGTAAATTATATAATGTAATAAAAAAAAAAAAAGACCAAAAACATTTGATACCGATCTCTCCATGCTGTAAGACTCTAACTGTAGGCGTATTTAACTGTACCGGTGACTTGATTAGTACTTTAGAAACTGCAAGGCTTCGTCGCAGACCCTCTTGAACTGATTGTACGCGGGAGGACGTCGAGGTCCTCCGTAACTATGCAGTACTCGGTCGTTGTTCATTGTTTTGTGCGTTCGGACCAAACAGCTCAGATGAAACGAACCTTCATGTAGCCCGAAGCTGTTTGGTGACGGAGCAGCTTCACCCTGAATGAAATAAAAGTGTGGTTTGATCCGAGGAGCTAAGAAGTAGGCACAAAACGCTCGATTGTCACGTTAACCCATCTTCCATCTTTTGAAATGTTTATGAGTATTTATAATGATTTGCTGCGAGTGCGCTCCAAGTGCACTTGAAGACTTGTACAATTCTTTTTCTTTCTCCTGGGTGTAAATATTACGTCTGTCCGATCCGACCCGCCGTTACTGTAACCCGACGATTGTTGTAAAATAAACACTGTTTACTCTGCAAATATGTACATAGTATATATTTGTTAACTAAATGAAATTTGAAACTGTAAATAAAGCTTTCATCGTTTCTAAAGGAGCACGCCGCCCTGTGATGCGTTGGGTTTTTAATTCATGCTGGAGCGTTTCCGGTAATGTTTGGGTACAAACCAAACTGGGGTTCTTGAGGTTTGTCAGCCGGTTTGTGCTTCTAGAATTACAGGTCTGAATGTGGTTGTGGTTGAGTGTTATGTTGTGCTTGGTTATATTGAAGGCACAGTTCTTGTTCTGTCAACATCTAACAACTTATCTTTTTGTCACTGAAATTGCCACAAGTGCCTGTCAGTTCGTCTTAAATTGACTGACATCAGCGATTAAGTCCTCATATTTCTGTGAATTTAGAGGCTTTTATGTCACCGGACGATGTTCAGTTTCTACTTTCTGCAATCAGACGTGTCAAGTCAAGTCGAGAGCTTTACTTCCAAATGCACATGCAACTTGGGTACGGAGGAATTTTTGTGCAGAGATAAAAGAGCTGGAGAGATGGGAAGGGGCTGGGGGGAAATTATTGTGCAAATTAATCCAATATTACATATCTGTGAGTTGCAAAAGTGTGTGTTCCTGTAGGATTAGCAGCTGATTTGAGAGTGACGTTAGAGTTTTCAATCAGTGGGACGACAACCAGGTGTGAGAGGAGAGATTTTCAGGAGGACCTGGTAAAAAGAAGAAGAGATTTGATGCTCATGAGGCTGGAAGAGGTTAGAAAACCTCCAGTCGGCCAACAAAGATCCCTCAAAGCACAAGACGTGAACTCTGCTGCGAGGTCACAGAGGAACCCTGGTTGACCTCTGAGCTGCTGAAGGCTTCAGTCACTCAGTGAATCGGTGCAAACGGCAGAGCTGCAAAGACGAAGCTACTGTTCTCCTGAAAGAACATTACCGCCTGTGTGCAGGTCGCTGAAGATCAGGCAGACGAGCAAGAAGGCCGCTGGAAAAATGCTCTGTGGATGAACGAGACCAAATGAAGCTCTGGTTTAAATAAGAAGCTTTGTGGTTGGAAAACAGAAAACACATGATCTCATCTGTGAAACTTGGAGCTGGTAGGATCAGGGTTTGAGGCTGAGCAGCTCTCCATCACTGGGCGGCTGTGGCTCAGGTGGTAGAGCGGGTTGTCCACTGATCGCAAGGTTGGTGGTTCGATCCCCGTCCCCTCCACATGCCGAAGTGTCCTTGGGCAAGACACTGAACCAGAAGTTGATCCCAATGGTAGATTAGCACCGTGCATGGCAGCTCTGTCACCATTGGAATGTGAATGTGAAACACATTGTAAAGCGCTTTGGATACCGCTAAGGTAGGATAAAGTGCTATATAAGACCATTTACCATTTACTGATAGAACAGTGAATTCTGACTTCTAGAGGTAAATGTCAGGACGTCTATCTGAGAATGAATCTCAGGAGAAAGTGGGTCACACAACGAGACAACGAAGACCGAGGCTAATGTTTGGTAACGGCCGAGTCAAAGTCCTGACCTTAATCCAACAGAAATGTTGAAGGAGCTGAGGAGAGGAAACCCAGCAGCATCCCAGAGATGAAGCTGAGAAATGGACTAAAATATCACCAAACTGATATGAAGACTCCTCAACACTTGGCAGATATGTAATACTGGATATTTTTCTTAATAAATAAATGACATGAGGAATATTTTTGTAACTTTGAAGCACCAGCAGACCTCTTGGCTGGAAGAGAAAGTGACTTTTTGAGGGGAAAAAATTGCACTTAAGGACCTTAAGGACAAAAATATCTGCATCAAAAAGCTAGTTTCATTGTCCACCCTGTCTAAGTTAGATATTTTAACCAGTCCTGAGTACAACTACCAAACATTTATACATCTCCATCTTTTAAGTGCCATTTTGTCTACAGGACTGCACTGTTTTTTATTTTTAAAAACACAAAACACTACCTAGTGAGTGGGAAATGTTTTCAAATTTTTACTCATGACCTTAAAGACAAAAGTGCGTCAGTTGAAAACAAATGTCAGAAAGATAATATGCATAGTCCTGATCATTACGACCTGGTTTTCATTATTTTTAGGATTTAAATCCCTTCACTGCCAGTATGTTTACACAATACCAACATTGTTTTTCAAGAAAATAAAACATAAAAAATAAATTAGTAAGAAGAAACTGTGTCAGATAAAAAAAAAAACACTCAGGACCTTAATGACAAACAAACATATATTCATTTTATTTTCTACTTTCTCTGAGTTTTTACGCCACATCAGTCTTGCCATAAAAACATCATGTATTAATGTGATTTTAATAAATTTTGTCTGAGTTTTTACCCAACATTAGTTCTGATCAAAACTACTAAGGACCTTAAAGACAAAAATGACCTAGTTATAAAACAACTTTTATTTTTTTTTAAAAATCTATGTCGTTATTAGAATTTTCTACTTTCTCTGAGTTAGTTTTAAGCTACATCTGTCCTGATCATAACCACTAAAGATTCAGTAATATTCAGGATTTTAACCATTTAAATGTCAGTTTGTTTACAGAATACCAGTGTTATTTTTTAACGTTTAAACATCTAAAAAAATTTAAAAAGAAAGTTACACAGAGGACTTTAAAATCAAAAAATGCCATAAAAATATTATATATTAATAATATTTTCCACTTTCTTGGAGTTAAATTTTTAAGCTACATCATTTCTGATCACAACTAGTAAATATTCATTGATTTTCAGGATTTTAACCCTTCAATTGCTTTTTTTTACATGGTACTTTCTAGTTTTTGTCATGGAAAAAAATATTCCATACAATTACAATTAGTGCTTTCAGTTCATCACAGTCTGGGAAATGCCAGACCGTCACTTAGGCCTGATACATTATCATTTTTGTGTCAGATAAAAAAACACTCAGGACCTTAAAGACAACAAACATATATTAATTTTATTTTCTACTTTCTCTGAGTTTTTACGTCACATCAGTCCTCATTAATTTTCAAGAGTTCAGCCCTTTAAATGCCAGTTTTCTTACCTGTGTTATCTTTAATGGGGAAAAAGCATCCAAAGGCATATAAGAATATTATTTTCTACTTTCTCTGACTTATATTTTTAACCAACATCCATCTTAACTAGGACTAATATTCTTTAATTTTCAAAATTTTAACCCTTTAGATACAAGTTTGTTTACGACAAAACATTACAGATAAGTCATTTTCCATATAATTACTGCTTTAAGTTTATCTCATGATGGGACGTGTCAGTTGTCAGCAGCAACACTGGTTGATTCTGATGGAGTGTTATTTTAGAGCAGTGTCGAATTTTAAAGCAGACAGTCAGGACCTTAAAGACAAAAACATCTGAGTTTTAAAAAGAAAAAAAAATAACAGTATATATAATAATATTATTTTCCACTTGTTCTGAGTTATATTTTTAGCCAACATCAGTCCTGATTACAATGAACTAAAGATGTTAACCATTTAACTGCCAGTTTGTCTACACAGTACATTCATAGTCATCATCCACCCATCCATTATCTAAACACCGCTTAATCCTCTGTAGGGTTGTGGGGGGCTGGAGTCTATCCCAGTTGACTCGGGTGAAGGCAGGGGACACCTGGACAGGTCGCCAGTCTATCACAGGGCTACATATAGAGACAAACAAGCACACTCTAATTCACACCTACAGACAATTTAGAATAATCAATTAACCTAAGCATGTTTTTGGACTGTGGGAGGAAGCTGGAGTACCCGGTGAAAACCCACGCTGCACAAGGAGAACATGCAAACTCCACACAGAAAGATCCCAGGCGTCCTAACCGGGACGTGAACCGGGGATCTTCTAGCTGTGAGGCGACGCTGCTAACCACTGAGCCACCGTGCAGCCCTCATAGTCATTGGTTTAAAAAAAAAAAAAAAAGTTACACAGAGGACCTTAAAATCAAAAAACGTCAGAGTAAAAACCATGCCATTAAAATATGATATATTAATAATATTTTACACTTTCTTGGAGTTAGATTTTTTTTGTTTTTAACATAGCACCAGTGTTATTTTTCATGGAAAAATTTAATTAATGCTTTAAGTTTATCACAGTCTGGGATGTGTCTGATGTATTATGGGTTTTTTTTGTGTGTTAGATTAAAAAAAAACATTTAAAACCTTAAAGACAAAAATGTCATCAGTTAAATTTAAAAAAAAATGTCTAAAAATATTTTAATATTATTTTCCACTTTTTCTGACTTATATTTCTAACCAACATCAGTCCTGATTGCAACTAATATTCATTAATTTTAAAGATTTTAACCCTTTGACTGCCAGTTTGTCTTCATAACACCAGTTTTAATGAGGAAAAAAAAGGTAAATTAATTATTTCCCATATAATTGGCGCCATGAAGACCTTTTTATATCGGTTCTTGTCGTTGTCGTGATGCCTCATTCCTTTTTTCCTCCGGTAAACCTTGGAGGTTATTAAGGGTTATTTCCTGTATTAATGCGGCGTCACTTTAAACCGCCTTCATCTCATATTTTCTCTCCACTCTTTGAACGCTGGCTCCAGGCTGCTGTCTCCGCTGCGCTCAGGCTGAGGGGGAGGAACCCATGCAGGCTGCCGGAGACAAAACCGGAGCGGCGGGGAAAAGTTGAGAGAAGTTTTTGGAGACGGCGAGCCGGAGAGTGTTGCGCTCCGACCGACAGCAGCTCGGAGGGAAGATGGCGCGGCGCGGCGGCCGTGCCACGTCTCGGTTCTCTCAGCGAACATGTCCCGGAAAGGTCGCAGGATCCGCCGTGTGGTGGAGTCCGTGGCTGCTGCTGGTCCTGCCGCTGCTTCCCTCCGCCGTGGAGGCCGGACTGTACACCGCCTCCGACCAGATCCTGCTGCTCTCTCCGGGGAACGTGGAGGCGGCGTTGATCAACTCCACGGCTGCGATGGTGGTGGAGTTTTACGCGTCGTGGTGCGGACACTGCATCGCCTTCTCCCCGGTTTACAAGAGCCTGGCCAGAGATATTAAAGGTTGGTGGACGCTGTTTGCACTTATTCTTAATTTTCCTAACAGTAATCATCCAGCACAATCCCTTATAAACTGTAATCCTGTGACACTTTGTGGACAAGCTTCAGTTTTACGCATTTATCCATGTGATAAAATGAGCCAACATAAAATTTTCAAACATTTCAAACCTAAAAATCCACATTTAATTCTCTCAAACTGAACCCAGCCTGAGTTATTCATCTGCACGGACACTGTGGAAGCACCAAGCTGCTGCTTCTGTCTGTTAATTAGAGCATGTGATCTAATAAAAGTGTTTTCCATCCTCTGAAATATCACAGAGCCATGAGAGAAAACAAAAATTAATTAGCATGGAAGTGAAGGGAAACGTCTGTGATGGTAGCAGAAGGCCCGGCGCTGCCAAACAGTCATGAAGAAGCGCTCTGTTTTGCAATCATCCTAATGTTTCTGCCTTATTTTACCTGCTCTGTGACCCGGATTAGGACCGACGCAGTTGTTTCTACCAGATGAGAGTCACATAATGCAGTTTTCCACTTGCAAAATAGTGAACGCAGCCCCCACGCTGTGACTGAAATGCCCCTAATGCATCCAAATAACTTGATTTCCGTCGTAAAAGTTGTATTTTGAAGATTATAGCTGTTATTTAGAGTCTAGTTTCCAAATATAAACCCGGACGTCAGACATGCCAGACATTTCTCCCACTTACACAAAGACTTCACGGCCTCCACAGACATAAAGTTGTGCGTATTTGCATTTTATGACAATCTAGCTCCGATGAAAGCAGCTGGAGACGAACGTAAACCGGACAGATCGCTTTTTGGCACCACGGCGGCTCGGTCACAGAGCATTTCAGTCCCTCGCACTCAGTCAACAATGGCCACCGATGGCTTGGCCGCCTTTCAAATGCTGGCAGGCAGCGGAATTTTACAGGGGAATATTAGGAATACATGCAGATATTAGCCTGACGGAAGTGTCAAACAGGCACCGTGTGATCAGTCTGTTGGACTCTTTCATTCCTGATAATAAGGATGCATTCACTGACCCATCAGAAGTACTGTGTTTTCGTTGACAAGAGTGTTGAAATCCTGTGTTGACACATGGCAGTAGGACAATACCGGCCTGTGGTGCCAGTAGACGGCAGCAGACAGTACTCTAAATATTTACCGTGCCTCTATTTGATGTCCTCCTCAGAGTGGAAGCCAGCTGTGAACCTGGCAGCGATAGACTGTGCTTCAGAGGACAACAGGAAGATCTGCACCAACTACAAGATCAGAGGGTATCCCACTATAAAGGTATCACAACTCTGCATCACCAGTCCGTGCACACTCATGCACTGAGTGATTTTCTGCTTTGATGACAGCTGCTGCATGAAAATTCACTCGTTTGTTCACTGAGGCTGATGATTCGATCAAGCAGCTCCATTTAAAGTGCAGAATTAACATGCAGCATTCAGTTAAAGGGAATTAATGGGACGAAACACGCAGCAAGTAGATTAAAAGCACAGCAGGAAGACGAATAACCAGCATCAGAAGGGCTAAGAGACTGTGTCGGTGTGTCGGTATAGTTACATCAGATAAAGAAGGTGCTGCAAGATCTTATGAGATAAAAGAAGAGCCTCGAAACCAGCTCTGCCTCGCACCTGTAGCCGCTGAACGGAAGCCAGGGTGCTGCTACACAATGAAATATTTTAGTTTAAGTCATGAGTCAGCATTCTGAACAAGCTCAAGCTAGAGAAAGATGCATTAAGAAGATCCAGATGCTTAGACTGATGTCTCTGGGTCATCGTGCAGTGGTGTAATACCTGGTTATAGTAAGATGAAAATATGCTGTCATGCAGGGTTTCCCCCAGAAAACTTGCTAAGTCTGGTGGTAGAGAAGCCCACCGGCGGCCCCCCATGTTTTTGTAATAATAAAAAAAAAAAGTTAAAAGTTGACGAGAATTTTGAAATTATGACTATTATGTGATATTATAAGCCATTTATGAACAATAGTTAAACATAGAGTCTTACAAAAAGGAACAATCTTGAAATACAGTTTCAACAAACACAAAAAAATACAATTAAAATAAATAATATCAGTTGTTTTCACTTAAGTTTAATCCTAGTGAATCTTAAAACAAGCCGTCGCTGGTCACATTTAAAAGTAAAATAAATTAACATAATTAAAAAAGTGCAAACATGGCCAAGGGGTAAAACCAGGGAACTCAGAGGCTGAACAGGTCTGCTGTGCTGTGTGACCTCTACTACTTATTGCTGCACATGGTTCAGGTTGGATCAGTGCATCAATCCGTCTGGGTTTACCATACTGGGTCTGGTAGAGCCATCCACTAAATTTAGGGTCAGCTAACCATTTTGGATTAAATCCACTAGTTCCATGTTTACCATCGCGGCTCGCAGAAGGCTGCTCCGACGACGTGCTAACATCCGTGCTAATTCACACTGGCTCTGCCTCATCATCGAGCCGCGGCTCGGTCGGCTCGCTGGGGATGTACTGGGCATTCAGATGATGGAAAATACACCTGACCTCTAACCCCCTATGTGTTCACGTATCGATGTATAAGATGTTGCCATTGCGCTTTCAACCGTATCACCAGATGCGGTTAAAATCTCTGTGTACCATCTTTGGTATCACTGTTTTAGTGCATAAAAAACCTATTTAAAATAAATAAACAAGTGATGCTTAGCCTGGCAGAGTGGGGGCAAGAAAAGCCTGTCAGCCCGCCAGGCCTATAAAGCACTGAGGTAAACCCTGGTCATGGTCATATGAGGCTGGAAATAAAACCACCATTGATGTTAAAGTGTCTTTCTTGTGGTTGATTTAACGCCTGAAATTTATCTGTGTATTAAAAGTACATATTTAGACTTTTTTAACCATTAAAATAATCATTTCCCACCTTTAAATGGCTAAATCCGTGGATCTACGTAGTCGCTGCATCTCTGTTCACTCACCTCACCGCTCGAGCACACCAGCTCACCTACAACTCTGCTTAAAAACACCTTCAAACTACGCTACATTACACAGTGGCAAGTTTTGAGTAATTCAGCTGCACACGTTCAAACTGGAAACTGATTTTCAAGTAGAATAATAACACAGAACGCTCCGCCCTGCAAGCGGACAGGATTGGTTCTGTAGATTTGTGATGCATGAAACCTCAGAGGTTGGCACACTGCAGCTTCAAGGTGGAAATACTCAGCCATGGTGTTTATCTTGCTCACACTAGATAGATACACCATAGTTGGCAAGTCCGCGTACTAGAACCGCTATGGTGTTCTAGAGCCTCGGCAGCGTACCACGGCCTCGGCAACACTCGGCAGCGTTTGGCGACGCTCGGCGGCGACGCACACGAATATTCGAATATCTAAATTATTATTCGAATACCAGCACAACGAACAAATATTCGGATATGCAAATATTTGTGACCAGCCCTATTACATAAGCTGTTAAAAAATGGAAAAATGGTGATATTATGGCAAAAAATACAGTAAAATAATGTTCTAATAGAAATACAGCAATTTTCCATAATTAAATCCCATTTTCTAGCCTTAGTTTTACACAAGACTGTTTAATGAAAGACATTTATATTTTGCTCGTGACTTCAACGTATAAAAACACTATATCGACATATTAACAAGATAAATCTTGATTTTGACCAGAGGTGGTCTTTAAAGCCGGGGTAGGCAGAAATCTGGAGAAAAAAAAACTTCAGAATTTGAAAGTACAGCATGAAACCCAAGCTTGATCGCAAAGTTGAACGTAAACATGGAACTTGATTTGCCGCAGTAGTCGGTCTGTACCTACAGTTAACAGAAGCGTAAACCTCCCATCAGCGGCTTGCATAGCGAACGTATCTACACAGCTTAACCGACCAATACAACACATTCAGATATTACAGGAAAATAAAGTTAGTAGCTTCCCTGTCCTGGAGAGGATGCTCAGAATATATTGTAGTAATTACTGGACGTAACTCTAGTTTTATGAGTACACTGGTCATAATGACACGTGTTTTACTGTGTTTATTATATGACGTTCTTTCTAAAGTCTCATTTTGATAAGTAAGTTTTATTTAAATTGGTTTGCTTTGCAGTTGAGGCAGTATTTACCAACCTCCTGTGCAGGATTTCCCACCATTGATTCAGACACTAATTTCATGAGGCTTGTGTTTGCTTTTGTAGAACAGCCAATAGGAAGGATGCCCTCTCTCTCAAAAGATTTGTGATTGGCTAAAATCTCCCATTGGATGGATTTTCTAAAATTTCAAAAAGAAGCCGAGAGGAGGGGAAAGGAGTCTGGTTTCCTCTCAAACTACTTGAATTACAATATGCTGAAAGGTTATAATGGAATTTTAGCCCAATGATGCCAAAAAACACTGCCTACCCCAGTTTTAACCATCAAATTATCACACAAATGCTCATATTTAGCTGATCTAACTCAGTTTTTTTTAAATATCTGATGGACATGCTTCTAATTGCAGGAGTTGTTAGAGGTAATTTGGCTGTACAGGTAGACATATATAGGTGCGTATCATCAGCGTAGAAACGACTACCAACCCCACGTTTAGAATGGATGTTACCTAGGGGAAACATCTAGATAGGAAAACAAAACAGGACCAAGGATCGATCCCTGAGGGACACCAAACTTTGCTAAATTTATAGGTTGTATTACTTTAACTTACTCATTGAGTTCTGTTTGATGGATATGAATAAGACCACGAAAACTCTGTCAGCTGGACTCCAATATGCTTCTGCACATCTAAAATAAATCAATAGAAATTAGCAGATCATTGACTGCTCTGGTCCAGGTAGTTTCATTAGAATGTGACTGAAAGCCAGACTGATATTAATCAAAGAGGCGGTCGTTTGATAAGTAGGCAGGAAGTTGATCAGCTGCTGCCCTTTGAAGTAATTTCAACATAAAAGGAAGATTGGAAATTGGTCTATAAATCTTCTTCAGAATACGTGGATCAATATCGGATATTTTAAGCAGCGGTTTAATAATGCCAGGTTTAAAAGCTGGAGGCACCGAGCCCAGATGAGCATCACTCTGTGTTACTGTTAATTATTCAAATATATTTCTAATAAAGGTCTCTGCGGAAGACGAATTAAACATGTAAATCTGAAAGAAAAGGAAGATAAAGAACAGACGGCGCCCTTTTGTGCTCCTTCTTTTGGTATGAAGCTAAAATAATTGGTTCGCTGATGGACAGAAAATTAATCTGCAGCAATTTTAATTATCAATTCATAGTTTAAATCATGTTTACTGGCTCCAGCTCTTGGATGTGAAGGTCTTCGATGAAACTAGACTGAATATTTTGGTTGTTGTTGGACAAAACGAAGAACTTTAATATGTATTAATTGTACAGAAGTTGTCGTCCTGGCTAAATGAGATCACTCCTTAATCATAGAGAGAGATGCACCAAGTTGTTCCTGAATCAAACCACCTTAATTCTCCACCTCTGTTTATCCCGTTTTCCATCATTCACATAGGAGAATAAATCAGCTCCGACACATTTCCACCATGCAGCGGTCACTGTTCTGCAGCAGCACATTAACATGCATACCGCTGCTGTTCCCACGAGGCTCCACGCTTCGGCCATACATTTCTGGACCGGCTATAAAATTGGGAATGTTCACAGTTTTGCTTTAACAAGTTCTGCAGAAACAACTGGCCTATTTTATGCACTCGCAGCCACGGTTTTAGTTAGATTTTTGCCTATTTTGATCTTTTTTTTTTAAGATGTTTGAATGTTGCATGATGCTTTTTCTTATAATGTAGCATAAAAACGATGTTAGAGCAAATGTTTTCTTGGAGTTTAGCATTTAGTAACTTCAAAACTTGTAGGATTCATTTTGGAAAATGCAAATTACTGAGTGAAAAGGGGGCAGTTGCTCTAAATGAGGTGTAATTTTGTGCCTTTCTGCATGATTTCTGATGCCCTGAATGCTAATGTGTACCTGACAGATCGGGTTAGACCCTCTCGATGCAGTTTCCCAGTGGAGTTAACTTTTGCACGATCAGCAGCCTCGACTGCTCCCACTCCTTCAAACATCTGCATTTGTATTTGCAGCCTCTCTGGTTGTTCAGCGGCACCGAGCGTTAGCGCCTCTTGCTGCCGGCCGTCCGCGGAAACAAAGAGCTCCTTCTGTTTGAGCTCACAATGGAGCTTTAACATCTGCGACTCGTTTCGACCAGGAAGGATCTGGAGGTCGAGGCTTTCCCCCCCCCTCCACCAAACATTACACAACCCTCTCTCATGGTCGTGTGAGGCCCGTCCGATCTGATCTCCTCTTCCCTCCTCGCTCAAACCTCCCTCTTGTCTTTTACTCCACAGTTCTTCCATGCATACTCCAAGGATGAATCTACAGGACTGTCTTTTAGAGGTAATATCAACACACACTGAAGCAGTTTGTTTATTTACACGCTCCACTTTAAATTATCTTCCACAGACATGCATTTTCAACATGTTGAAGTAAGACTATGTGCACTGATAATGTAGTTTATCATGAAACTGGTCATCAGATTTAGTCTAATGCTTTATTTTTTAGCTTAGACCAGCTCTAGTATGTGACTATATGCATGAATCACATTTACAGGTGACAAATTAAAGGAAAAAACACCATAAAATGTCTTGGTCAGGTGTTGTGCAACCACATGGAGGCATAACAGGGAGTCAAATGGTTAAATGAATGATGAGCAGTGCTTCTAATTTGAACAAGAGGTATTTGCTTTTGTGTAATATTTAAAAATAACAGTTTAGATTTACTGTATTTAAAATATAGGCACCACATCAGAAGCTCAGTGCAACAAAATCCAGAAGTGAGATTCAGATCTGTCATTTTTTTTCCATACTATGAGAATCCATCTTTATTTTTTAAGGAAAAATTTCTGCAGATATTTTCTCCACAGTCTGTTTCTTCCAGCTGTTCTTTGCCGGAGGGGTTGACTTCTATTACATTCAAGTCGAGACGCATGCTTGTCCGTGTCGTAGATATCAGTTTGTTCATGTGCAGGAACTCTCGTGTGATTGTGTGCTTCGTGCAACGGGTGCTCCCGGCAATATATTTTCCATCTTTGTGAAATCTCACAGTCAGATTTTTAAAGTCCTCTGTTTAATTCTTTTCCACGTGGAGCCATGATGCAGACATAGACACAGTCCACAGATCCAAAACTGAGGAACAGTCGGTGTTCACAGCTCATTTAGAGCCATGCTCATGAAGTCAGCCTGATTGGAAACCACAGGTGGACTCACTTTGATTTTCTTCTACGGGGCCTGAATTTTCAATATAGTCTTTCTAAAGTATTTGTTTTTATTATGAATGATAAAAACTTTATTTATATTTCTTTTAACAACAGAGTTTGCAAAGTGCGTTGCAGACAGGGCAAAAAATAAAAAGGGGAAACTCAGGAAGATAGTTGAACAACAGAAGGCTGGTAATTCCAAACAGAAGGAGGAAGACCAGGGTTAAAGTAAAACATGGTAGAAGTACATCAATCAATGCAGCAACACTGGATAAAATAATAAAATGCCACATCCAAGTGAGGGAAAGAGCAAGTGGAATAAAAGAAAATAGAGGGTAAAACCACAAACACAAGGCTAAGAATAATAATCATAGTTGTAACAGTAAATCAAAAGAAACAAGTAAATAATTGAAGGGTAAAAGAGAATCAACTGAGCAATGAAATATATGAAGTTCAAAAATATCAAGTACATAATAAAAATAGGGCTGTTAGCAGCGTCGCCTCACAGCTAGAAGATCCCCGGTTCGCGTCCCGGTTAGGACGCCTGGGATCTTTCTGTGTAGAGTTTGCATGTTCTCCCTGTGCAGCGTGGGTTTTCACCGGGTTCTCCAGCTTCCTCCCACAATCCAAAAACATGCTGAGGTTAACTGATTATTCTAAATTGTCTGTAGGTGTGAATGAGAGTGAGCCTGGTTGTCTGTCTCTATGTGTAGCCCTGTGATAGACTGTTGACCTGTCCAGGGTGTCCCCTGCCTTCGCCTGAGTCGGCTGGGATAGACTCCAACCCCCCACGACCCTGCAGAGGATTAACTGGTGTATAGATGATGGATGGATGTTCATAAGAGGAAACACTCTACTGTTCAACATCAGGATTAATGCAGCTGTTGAGAGATGATGCAGTTTGAAGTTATTTGACATTTAATTGATTTTGCATGGGGCTGTACTGCCTTATTTGGTGTTTTAATAATAATGGTGGAGAACACTTTCTAGCATTTTCCTTTAATCTGTCACCCGTCTGGATCTAACAGCACAGTTACCCTTTATGCTCTTTGTATTTATGCTCGGCTTAAGCTACTGATGCGTTTCAGTGAATTTACAATCCAACTTGTGAGCTTATAACAAAATATTTGACTTCCAGATTTCTCCCGTGATGTTTGGAGCCTCCGTCACAAGATCATAGATAAACTGGAGACCCACCATGATCCGTGGCCTCCTGCCTGCCCCCCGCTGGAGCCCACCAGGTAAAAACACAGACGCCGTTAGCCTCTTTAGTTTAGTTAACGTCCCTCTGGTTGCTTCATCAGTCTCATAGACACTAACATATGATGCATTTATACTTTCAAAATGTGTTAAAGCATATTTAGCTACACGTTAGTAGTGTTTTAAGAGTTGTCGTGTATCTTTCTGTAATCATACAGTTGAAATTGTCGTAGTTTTAGCGGTTATTTCTTTTGTTTTCTATTTCATTCATTTGCAGCCACAAAAACCTCTTTCCCTGTAACGCTACACGAGTTATTCTCTTCTCATCACAGGCTGCTGCAGGAATTTCTCAGTTTATTTAATCAAACTACTCAGGCTGCAAGTCAGAAATTAGAATTGTATGTAAAACCAGTCCAGTGTTATCATCACTGCTCCGCTCTGCCCTGCACGTCTGCAGACTCGTGCACTAGATCGTTCTGATGGTTCAGCAGGAAAGCGAAGCCGGAAGTTGACTGTATTTCTCTTTTTAGACCAAAAGGGGGAAACTGCCTTCGCTCCTCTTTCTTCTTCCTCTTCTGCTTTTTATCTTCCTCTCGTTCTCGATTTGAACTTTCATTCTTGCGTCAGAGCGACTTGCAGCTGTTTATTTTTGCCCGACCAGGAGGAGAGGTGTCATTTGAAAGCGGATTTCGCGTTTGTGGGGTTTTCAGATGCAACTGGAGTCCTCTTCAAGTCTTGTGTAGGGATACAGGGCACCTAAAGCAGCCTAGAAATGAGCAGGAAAACTCTGTGCTCAGAATCTGTCAAAATGGGCTAAAATATGCCCCAAACTTGGCAAAAGTGACCAAATATTCCAAAATTAGCAAAAAAAAGGCCAAAATTTTCCTAAGTTGTATCAAAATGCATTGAGACTACAGCCAAATAAACCTTAATTTGTTAACAGGAACAGCAAACTTCAACAATCTGGGCCATGACTGTTATTAATAGAGACATAGTGGGTCCTGAGGCTGGACCAGTTGAGAACCACTGACCTAGATCTCTCCTAGAACAGTAGATAATCCCTTTATTCATTGGTGATGTTTGGAGTTTCTTCACCTGAATATTCTTTCTGGTATCTTTGTTTCACCGGTTTTTCTGCTCCCTCCGAAGCCAAGCAGAGATCGACATCTTCTTCGAGACCAACAATGTCCAACATCTGGCTCTGATCTTTGAAGATGCTAAATCCTACCTCGGCCGAGAGGTGAGAACTCACATTTACATCCACCTGTCCGGAGTCTGTACTATGAAGCAAATTCAACATGCTCAGAATGTCTTTTTGTTTTCTGGCTTCACTAAACTTAACAACCGCAGTCGCTTGAAGCCGGTTACCAACTTATAAATGGTTCTGCAGACGCATATGACACCCAAGAAGACCAAACTTTAATGCAAGACTAATATGAGGAGTTTAAAACTATAATTCAGGCTGAAAGCAACACAGCTGCTGCAGAAGAAGCACATACACCAATCAGGCCTAACATTATGACCACCTGCCTAATAATGTGTTGGTCCAAAATGCTCTGAACCACTGGGCATGGACCAGAGGACCTCTCAGGGTGTCCTATGGGGTCTGGAACCAGGACGTTGGATCCTTTGGGTGCTCTGGCTTGTGCAGTGGGGCCTCTGTCAATCCAACTTGTTCCACTGCAT
This sequence comes from Dascyllus trimaculatus, assembly GCA_024666655.1. Classification (NCBI taxonomy): domain Eukaryota; kingdom Metazoa; phylum Chordata; class Actinopteri; family Pomacentridae; genus Dascyllus; species Dascyllus trimaculatus. The sequence continues at coordinate 32,081,537 of CM045446.1, forward strand.
CCTGTTGATGCTTGATCACAATGGGATGTAGGAAGTCTGGAGGTCAAATCAACATGTTGGACCATTGTCATGTTCCTCAACATGTTCCTGATTGGTTGATGTTGTTTCCATGTGGTGGGGTGCATTTTCATCCAGTGACATTTGGGATTTCCATTAGCATGAGGGAGTGTGTTTGTTGTGGGACGATGTTTATTTGGGTGTCTGAGTCTCATGAACATGGATGTTAAAATCCAAGCAGAGCACCACATAGTACCAATATGATCAATGTTATTCACTTCACCTGTCAGTGGTCAGGATGTTGTGGCTGATCGGTGAATAAGTTGCTTAGATGTAGGTTTGTTATTCAAGATTTAAGTTTATTATTATGCATCAGAAACCTTTACAACAAAACTACAGATGTGGTCCCTTCATACTGGTCGCAAAAAATAGAAAAGATAAATAATAAAAATCAACTATTTTTATGCTGATGTGTCAGAAAGCACAGCAGCTGTACTTTCTAAGGTCACTGAGAAAGGTCAGCGTGTCCCAGGACCTGCTGCTGTCCTTCTATAGGTGTTCTGTAGTGAGCATCCTCACCCACAACATCTTGCTGTGGTTCAGGAGCAGCTCTCAGGCTGACAAGAAGGCTCTGGATGGAGTCAGGAAGTCAGCACAGAGCATCATAGATCTCTGTCAGACATCTACAACACCAGGTGTCTGTGCAGGGCCACAAGCATCACCTGTGGCAGCCTGTTCTCACTGCTGCCCTCAGGGAAGAGGTACAGGTCCATCAAGGCCTGCACTTCCAGATTTATTATTAAGAAGTTCTATCCCAGTGCAATCAGAATACTGAACACACTTTAACTGCCAACATGCTGTTTTAGTGTTTCAGTCATCTCCCACTGTGCAATGTATTTATTCCACTGCTGCTAGCATGCCCTCTCTACTGCACATTCATATTCTTATTGGCTTCCCTTGTAAATACACTTTATATAACTTACTTTTATTTTTATTTATCTTTTATATCTTTTGTAGTTGTATTTTTTGCACCACCAGAGTTGTCTTTTAAATTTCGTTGTACATTGTGTACGATGACAATAAACACATTCTATTCTATTCTAAATTAATTCAATAATCTCACATTCAGTCTCATTCTTATGCCTTCTAAGACAGTTTAAGTCTTTCAGCTGTAACCCTGGTTGGTTTAAACCGTTAGTGGAGCAATAAAGAATAAATATTATGACAGAATTCCAACCGATAAGTCGACTCACTGCAAATATTATGAGGTTAGCAAGCAGGCCGCTTTAATCAGCTTCTGTTTTTGGATTATGTCGCTCTATAAAAGCACACAGAGCAAAGAGATCCCTTGCAACTTGAAAAACTCTCACGCTCCCCTCTAACTATCCGAGCTCTGCAGGATCTTCTAGGAATGACTGAGTTGAGCTGATGATGAGTCAGCAGGAAGTATTTTCGTACTTGTTAATCTGTTATCTTGAACGTAACCTGCTGCAGAGCTGGTTGGATGTTCAGCATGAGTTGCGATGGTGATGTGCTGCAGTAAAAGTTGAGTTTAACCTGAAGCCGTCTTCTCTCTTCCTGTGTTATTTATGTCTGAACAAGAGAAGAGTGTGTTTTCAAAGAAGTTACCACAGTTACTGATGAATTATGAACCGTCATGTGACTAATGAAGCTTTAATAGGAGATACCTGGATTTTACTAACATGCATCAAACATATAATAATAAATATGACAGGTCTTTTTAACGTTATTCTCTGTGTCGGGTTCTTCAGGTGACTCTGGACATGCTACAGTTTGAGAACGTCGCCGTACGACGGGTTCTGAGATCCGAGGCCGGTCTGGTGAATAAACTGGGAGTGACGGAGTTTCCATCCTGCTACCTTTATTATCCAGGAGGCAACTTCACCAGACTCCAAGTGTGAGTGTTTCACCTTCCTCTTCCATCTAATACTACGGTTTTATCATCCACACATATACGTACATATATAATACAATGTACGTGGAAGCTCGGCTCACTCGAACCTACAGAGGCGTTTTCACTCCTCTCGGTTTTCATGCACCTGTTTTGTGACCCGACATCATGTCGGTGAAAACACTCGAAGTCCTGCTGTGCTGGTGAACACAAACACAGAGAGGCAGCTTGAGGACACTGCAGCAGAACGAGGCCAAAGCATCAGGACATTTATTCTCTACCAACAGGAGAATGAAGAGTCTCTGTCTGAGGGTTTTATTGCTGGTTTGGTTCCGCTATAAAACAACAAAACTCTATGTAAATACACAAATGGAGGAGGCCTGGTTGGGACTGAGCCAGACTCTGACAGTAACCATGACTAACCGGTAACAAGCTGCTCTCATGCAGGATCTAACGATGATTCACATGACTCTCTATTGTTATGTGTGAAGGACAGCTACTGGTACAAGCTGGACAATACAACGCTGCTACTGTGTTTAGACACAACCGCTGCTTGTCTGAAGTCACCAGAACGTAGAACAGACTTTAAAAACTCCACACGTGGCTGCAAAAACTAGATTTTCAACATTGTTATAAAAGAAAAAGCAACCGTCACCAAGCTTCAGCGCGTTTTTCACACATTGAAATTTGAGGCTGTTTGAACGACAACATCTGAGGAACTATTGAAGATAAAACCCTGAGATTTTCTCTGTTATTTCTCTTCATGTCATTGATTCTGAATCTGTAATAGTGGACAAGGAGATTAAGTAGTCTATGATGAGTTGAAATGTCTAAAGAAATTGAAGTTGTCATGAAAAAACAGAACAACTGATAATGTAGAAGTCAATTAGTGATAATGTCTGAACCATATGTAGCTGCATCTCACAATAAACTAAACATATAGAATGCTATTTAATAAGAAACGCTTTGTCACAGAAATTAAAATTACTGATGGAGCATGTATTACAGGTTGTATCACAAAAACAAAAATAACTAATTAGAGATTTATTAGATTTTTCTTAAATATGGGCATATTTTTCCATTTGCACATCCGTCTTTGTAGGCAGGAGACACAGGACAAACTGTTACTTCACATATTGCATTTGTTGAATTCATATATTTAATGGAGGAGATACTTAAAGATAAACTCTTTAGCAGTTCCTATAAATTTGCATGTACTTAAACTTTAACCGTCTGCACAGAGTCCAGCTCTTGAAGTTTATTTCCAATGGAACAAAAAGCAAAACAATCCATTTTGATCCTATCAAACAGTTTCCACAATGATCAGGAGAATTCATTCATCACTAAAGTAGCCGTTCCGCCTTGTGGATGCCTGATCCCGTCAGATCTTGGAAGCTAAGCGGGGTTGGGCCTGGTCAGTACCTGGATGGGAGACCGTGAGGGAACACCAGGAAGCCTGGGTGGATGCAGTGAGAGAGTGAGTGGTTGGTGTTGGTGGTCTACCCCAGGGCAGCTGTGGCTACATATGTAGCTTAGCATCATGGAGTATGGAGTGAATGAATAATGCAATGTAAAGCGTCTTTGAGTGTCTAGAAAAGAGCTATATAAAAGCAATGCATCATTATTATTAAAGTCTTGTTCAGGTATCAGATTGGCATTCAATGTGATGATCTGAGACGGCATGACCCTTTAGAGAACTGTTTAGAAATAGTTTTTAAACAGATGTGATTTAGGATGCGTAAGGTGAACTTTATCTGCTTTTGTAAGACTCTTGTGAATCCTGTCTGATGCTTTCTGTCAAAAAGCTTCAAGGCTTATGGAGAACTATTTTTAAAAAACAGATATGGTTTAGAAGGCGGGCTGCACGGTGGCTTGGTAATTAGCAGCGTCGCCTCACAGCTAGAAGATCCCCGGTTCGCGTCCCGGTTAGGACGTCTGGGATCTTTCTGGGAAAAAAAACAACTAGATTTTCTACATTATAATAAAAGGACAACTCCTGACACAGGATTTTAATTAACTATTAATTTAGGGAACATTTAAGAGACATGAACAGCCTGAATTCATCCAGAGAGACGCTTTCTACCAGTTTTCATGCAGGAAATTAACAGTTTTATGTGATGTGGAGAACTATTCTTAAAAACATCTTAAAAGCACATGAGCGGATGTGTCTTACAGATGTAAGGTGAATATTATCAGCTTTTGCAAGCATCTTGTCTCGACTGTATCTAGTATTTTTGTCTTTATCTCAAACCTTTTTCCACTTATTTCCATTTAACTTGATCTGAGTTGCACAAACATCAACTTTATTCGGCCCCCAGTGTTTCACATTCCTTGTTTTCTGCCACAAAGCTTCGTCTTGTGCTCGTTGGTTATACTTCATTCCTGAGAACAGACCTCGAAACTTCCATTCTAAAGGGCAATATTTAGGGGACGTAAGCAGCCTGAACCCAGCCAGTGATCCAGAGAGAGATCTATTTTTTAAAAACGGATATGATTGAGAAGTTTAAGGTGAGCATCGTCTGCGTTTGTAGGCTTCTTGTCTCGACTGTATCCGATGTGTTTGCCTTCATCTCAAACTTTCCTCTGCTCATTTCCATTTAACTCGAGCTGCACAAACATCGGCTCCCCTTCGCTTCTCATTGTTCCTCCGTGCGTCGGCTCCGCTTTCCTGCCGAGGAGCGTCGCCGCGCGCTCATTATCTGAACTCTATTCATGAGAGTACTTTTAAACATCTGGCCTCTTAATGGGATCAGAGCATCAAAACCCGCTGCCATTATTCACCATCATAAAGCGGCGCTGATCATTCCTCACCCTGCAAATTCATCTGCTGTTTCTGCCTCTTTGTTTGGCTGTTTCAATAACTTGGCATGCAAAGAGGACTCTTTTTAGTTGACAAATGCAAAAAGGAAATGATTTATTGCTGATTTATTTATTCACCCTCCGTCTCCCCCCCCACCTCCTCCTCCCCTCCCGTGCTTCCAGCCCCCCTCATCTCCATCACTGTACAGAAGGGAGGTTTTTTAATTTCTTGCATGAAAACAATGCCATTGCTTTTTCTGGCTTCACCTGCCAAACAAGCCTCCAGCCGAGCTCGGCGACAGATGGCCTCCCATCATCGCTGAATGTCTGATTGATCCTGGGAGAGCTGTGTGTGTGTGTGTGTCCGTGTGTGTGTGTGTGTGTGCAGGGGCGTCTCGCATCCGTCATGCATGTAATGTGTGCCGGTCCCAGGTGGATGCGTTCCCTCTCAGCCCGCTGGCCCTGGGGATCCCTGGATGAATGGGCTCCTCTCCACATCTGTACACTCCCACCAGACTCGCAGGTGTAATTGAGTCCTGGAGCTGGTGTGAGTGAGCGTCGGCCTCGAGTATCCATCCTCCTTATTACCATCCAGTTTTACGACTCTGTCTCTCTCTCTCTCTCTGTGTGCGTGACGAGGGGAGAAAGCAGATGAGAGGAGGATGTGAAGAGCGGATTAATGGCGGCGGCTGCAGCGGCGGGGTTATCACACGGCTAAATGATCGGCCATCTCGCTCTCTCTCTCTCTCTCGGTTTTTACACAACTCTGGCACCATCTGCTCAGTGTTTCAAATGTGTTCCAGTAAGTGTGTAAAATATACGGCCGTGAAAAAAACGCAGGTCATAAAGTATTTTTTATGGCGGTGGACGGCCGAAACAAAAGATCGGAATAAAAAAAAACAGCATTTTGTTTTCACGTGGAGATGAATGTGAGGACGCCACAGTCACGTGTTTCCTAATCATGCATTTTGTCTTTTTACGTGAAAGTTATGCACCGTTTTGTGCAGTTTGCATGCAACTGGGGCGTAATAAGTCATATTATTGCACTTTAAACTTCCGAAATGAGCTGTCAAATTTGTTTATACTCATGCGGGACCCTTTAACTGGACAGAAACGCTGCAAACTGCAGAATCTAACCACATGTAGTCGGACGTATTATGACACATTATGGATCAGGACACGGTAAATCCTTCTATATATTATGCAAGTGGGTCAGTTGGTGCAAATTCAGATGTAATTCAGGAAACATGTTGCTCCACTGCCTCGAGTTTCTTATTGGAGAACTCAAACGGGGTTCTGTTAAATGTTTTGGCTGAATTTTGAGACTTTCATGTTTTCAGATTTGGGAATTTTTGTATTTACATCCTCAAAAAAAAACACCCAACAATTAAAAATCTACCCTCTGCTGGAGTCATTCAATCATTTTTTATCTGCAGGGAGCAATTCTGACTGTGTCCTCACCTCATTTCACGGCTGTAGGAGATAAATTTCTGGAGATTTTGAACTTTCAAAATGGCTTCCCAGGCAAGCTGCTTATTTAAGGGCAAAAATTCAAACATTTCCAGGTCTGGAAACATGAAATTTTTCCAATTTAAGCCGAAGTATTCTACAGTCGAGCAGCTCCACTCTGTACAAAGACATGAGCTGACCTTAGTTTGGATGTTCAAACACGCCAGAACCATCAGCTGCTGTAACAGCCGACACACTTCTGGGTTTCTGGGCCTGAAATCGGGACCGGGAAAGTTCTTCAACATCCGATGATGCCAACCACCTCCCGCTGCTCTGTGCACAGCTGAAACCGTGGGGCAGTGGTGGCGCAACGGTTAAGTCTCTGGGCTGCTGATCAGAAGGTCAGAGGATCGAACCCCAATGCGGCCACTGTTGGGCCCTTGAGCAAGGCCCTTAACCCTTCCTGCTCCGGGGACGCCGTACCTCGTAACCTGCGCTCTGACCTCAACTTGGACATGCAACAACGACAATTCACAATGCTGTAAACTGTATTCGTGATGGATAAATAAGAGTTTCTTCCTCTTAACCAGAAAAGATCCTCAAATTGTTGAAACGAAACCCAAACCTCAGACTAAGAGTGCACAAATCTTTCCACATAGTCATGACAGACTCTTAGTTTTATTTATTTATAAGGCTCTTACTGTTAGTTTTCACCCCCTTACATTACCTCATTACTGTCTTTTAATATGGGTTCTTATTATAAATGCTCATTATTTTGCTTTTTTCTGACTTTGGAACAGTCTAGTTTGACTCACTGTCCATATACAACCTGCAGAACCAACTAAAGCATCTTATTTTGAATCTCAAGTCGATTCGTTTGTCGTTTTTGAAGTCAAATGCTTCTTTTATCTTCTCACTCGGCCACATTGCACTTGAGGGCTTCACACCTCGGGGCACTCTGAGTTTAAATAAAGGTTGAATGAATGAAAACACTCGAGTGACCTGAGAACCCATTTGTCATTTTCTCCCCACAGCAACATCGAGGCTCGCGCTTTCTACTCCTACGCCCTCCAGAGGCTGCCGGGGGTGGAGCGATCAGGGAGGCCTCCGTCCATCGCCTCCTTTTCCCCCGTCAACACCACCCAGGAGCCGTGGAGACCTTTCAACAAGTACGAACTAGATGAACCACACATGACTCTCCTTTTTGAGTCGATTGTTCTTCACTTTTTGCATGTTGTCGTCGTGCCGTGCTCAGGTCCAGGGTGTACATGGCCGACCTGGAGTCGACGCTGCATTACTCCCTCAGAGTGGAACTGGCTGCTCATCCTGTGATCAAAGGAGAAGCTCTGAGGTCTTTGAAGAAGTACATCTCCGTCCTGGCAAAGGTAGATACAAGCAAACACTTCACACATGCAGCACGAACTTATTTAGACACAAAATAACGCTGATTTTCAATGCAAAAAGCAGGATAAAGGAACTGTTGGTGCATCTATTTCATGAGACAGGTGTCTTCAATGGATGGATGGATGCATAAAAACACCTTTATTCAACATGTTTTGTTGTAAAAATGCCTAATTATGCAAGAAAGCAGTCATTTAACAAAGAAATCTATGCAAAGATGGATATTTTATTCATCCCAGGAGCTCACACATGTTACATCTAAGAAAAATAAGGGAAGTATTGCGCAAAAAATTAGATGAGGGGGATCCGAAAGTTTCAAAATAAGCTGCAAAAATGCATTTATTTGTGCGTTTCTGTGCTGGAACTTCATCAGAATCCACAGATGTAAAAAGAAAAACGGGTTAAAAGATGAATTTGGACGAAAAATGGGGATTCATCTGCACAATAAGCATTTGATTACATGTTTCCTTCTTATGCTTTACTTGGGAGATGTTCTTTTATTGCAGAAAACAAAAAGACACCTTCAGAATCCGCATGTTTCACTAGAAATCAGTAGAAAATGAGACTGAGGGGTCTTATCTTGATGCAACAGAGCGGTGCAGTTGCAGCAGGTCGCCACTAGGTGGAGAATAACACAACAGAACCTGTGGTCCTCTGCAGCGTCCGGCTTTTAGTTTCCTTCTTCAGAACTCGTCGTTTTGCTCCTTTTAGCGTCCGTCACGTTCATCTGCAGGGTTCCCTAATTAATCGTTCTGCTAAGCGCACGGTTCACGTAAACACACACACACACACACGGCGCTGGAGGCCATTGACTGGAACAGAAAGACCCTCGGGGGTGTTGTTGACCCTCTTCATGCCGGTTCCCAGGAGGACTGGAGCGTGGCAGCCTCCCACTCAGGATTTAAACTCACTGATTAGTAGCGAACCTCTCTGGGATAAACCAAACACACACATTTCTATAAATACCCGGCGGTTAAAAAAGTCGACTTTCACTTCCTGCTTCTGTTTTGACCCTTTATGGATCTTTTTCTTTACATTTTTGCAAGACTAAATATTTGTTTCTTCACATTTAATTGAACCAAATCATGAGTGGAAGGTGTGTTTGCATGCATGGACTCAGACACAGTATGCATCAAGAGCTGTTCCAGAGTTTTTGAGAACTTATGCACATGAGAGGGGCTACAACTGATGATTACCTTCAGTTTTGATTTGTTATTTTGTCTCTAAAGCAAAGAAATATGTGAAAAAATGCCTCTTATAATATCTGAGAAGCTAATAAAATGTCTCACAACAGCTTTTTTTTTGGTTTGTCGTCAAAAAAAGACAAGAAAGGCGATAATAGATGAGCCAGAAGTATCACATTTTTTGCAATTTCACTCAAAAATAAACACACTGCTGCATCCCAGAGAGGTTTACTATGAATCAAACACTCCTCCTGCTGTTTGTGGTACTTGGTGGTATAAAAAACTCAACTTTCACGTTTGACTCGCCCTCCTGCTTCAGTTCTGCGCCTTTACAGGTAGAAATGTATAAAAAAAATACCTCTTATAATATCGGCGAGTCTAATGAAATGTCCTTAAACAGCTTTTTTTGAGTTTATTATCAAAGAAAGACAAGAGAAGTGTCAAATTTTTGCTCAAAATATGATTTTATTTTGTCTATAAAGCAAAGAAATAAGTGAAAAATGCCTCTTATAATATCCTGGAGTCTAATAGAAAGCCTTAAAACAGCTTTTTTTTCCCGTTTATCTCAAAAAAGACAAGAAAAGTGACATTAGATGAGCTGGAAGCATCAGATTTTTGCAATTTTTACTCAAAATAAACTCACTGATTAGCAGGACCCCTCTCTGGGATGCACCAAACACTCCCCCTCCTGCTATTTGTGGTACTTGGCCATAAATAAAACTCAATTTTCATGTTTGATTTTCTTTCCTGCTTCAGTTCTGCAGCTTTATGGGTGGAAATGTGTGGAAAAATGCCTCTTATGATATCCTAGAGTCTAACAGAGTGTTCGTACACAACTTTTTTTTCAATTTATCATCAAAAAAAGGCAGGAAAAGTGATATTAGATGAGCTGGAAGCATCACATTTCTTCTCAGAATATGATTATTAATGTGAATTTAGTTTTATTTAACATGTTGTTTTGTCTATAAAGCAAAGAAATATGTGAAAAATGTCTCTTATAATATCCGAGAAGCTAATGAACGTCTAAAAACGGCTGTTTTTTTGGTTTATTGACAAGAAAAGCGACATTGGATGAGCTGGAAGCATCAAAATTTTGCTCAAAATGTGATTATTACTGTCAATACTGAATTATTTGGCCAGTTATTTTGTCTAGAAAGCAAAAATATATCTCAAAATGCCTCTTATAATGTCCAGGAGTCTAATAGAACATCTTAAAACGGCTATTTTTCAGTTTATAAGCCAAAAAAGACAAGAAAAGTGACATTAAATGAGCTAGAAGAATCAAACTTATGCTCTAACTGTGATTATTACTGTCAATATTGATTTATTTGACATGTTATTTTGTTTATAAAGCGGAGAAATATGTCAAAAATTCATCTTATAATGTCTGGAAGTTTAATAGAATGTCCTCAAACAGCCATTTTTAAGTTTATTATCAAAGAAAGACCAGAAAAGCATCAAATTTTTGCTCAAAATATGATTATTACTGTCAATATCGATTTATTTGGATCATTATTTTGTCTATAAAGCAAACAAATAAGTGAAAAACGCCTCTTATAACATCTACGAGTCTAATAGAATGTCTTACAAAAGCCTTTTTTTAAGTTTATAACAACAAAAAGTCAAGAAAAGTGACATTAGATGTGATTTTTTTGCTTCAAATATGATTATTACCGTCATTATTAAGTGATTTGGAACATTATTTTGCCTATAAAGCAAAGAAATAAGTGTAATAAGCCTCTTATAGTGTCTGGGAGTCTAATAGAATGTCCTCAAACAGCCATTTTTCAGTTTATTATCAAAGAAAGACAAGAAAAGCATCAAATTTTTGCTCAAAATATGATTATTACTGTCAGTATTGATTTATTTGGAACATTATTTTGCCTATAAAGCAAAGAAATAAGTGTAATAAGCCTCTTCCTCAGACAGCTTTTTTTCAGTTTGTTATCAAAGAAAGACCAGAACAGCATCAAATTTTTGCTCAAAATATGATTATTACTGTCATTATTGATTTATTTGGATCATTATTTTGTCTATAAAACAAACAAATAAGTTAAAAATGCCTCTTGTAACATCTGGGAATCTAATAGAATGTCTTACAACAGCCTTTTTTAAGTTTATAACAACAAAAAGTCAAGAAAAGTGACATTAGATGTGATTTTTTTGCTCAAAATATGATTATTTTTTGTCATTATTGATTTATTTGGATCATTATTTTGCCTTTAAAGCAAAGAAATAAGTGAAAAAAGCCTCTCATAATGTCTGGGAGTCTAATAGAAAGTCCTCAAACAGCTTTTTTTCAGTTTATCATCAGAAAAAGACCAGAACAGCGACATCAGATGAGCTGGAAGCATCACATAAACACACTGACGACCAGTGAACCTCCATTTGTGGTACTCTTCCCTCCTGCTTCTGCTCTGCCCCTCTATGTTCCACCTTATGGGATCTTTTCTACATTTTTCCGAGGTTTAATATTCGTTTGGCCCAGATCTGGCAGCTCTTTGACGACACGCTCCGTCTTTCCTCCCCCCCTCCCTGGGTGAAGCGTGCCAGCCAGGCTGCCATGTTGTGATGATGAGGCCTGACCTGCAGCCGCGTCCCCATTGGCTGCTCACCAGAGGCTCTCCGCTGCCACCAATCTCTCTGATTGTATCTGGCTCTCTGGGGAGGCGTCGGGCAGCAGAACGAGAGTGTTTCGGGGGGGGAGTCAGAGCTCCGTGGCCTCCCATTAGCTCCAGTTTGTTTAGTCAATAGTGGCAGGTCCCAGCGGTATTGGTAGTGTCCCCCCCACCAGAGTGGAGCTCAGCAGGGCTTTGTGAGGATGAGGAGGCTGCTGTCATTGTTAGAGATGCTCTGGTGGCTGTGGAGCTGCAGAGGTGAAGGAAGCTGACAGGATTCAGTGAATGTAGGACGACGAGGGAGTTAGAGAAACAGGTTGGAAACAAAAAATAGAAGAGTTAAAAGCAACTAAAATCCTGTTTCATCTATACAGTAATAAATAATAATAATAATAATAACAACAATAATAATGACGATCATGATAATAATAACAATGATAAAATTATTACAATAAATGATGATAATCCCAGTAATGATAAAATGATAATGATGATAATTATGACCCGGATAATAATAATGATTGTGATAATGATAAAATAATAATAATGATAATAAAAATAACAATTAAATAATGATAAATAATGGTAAAAATAATAAAATTGATAATAATGATAATTATGATAATAATAATAATTCTAAAATTATAATTATTATTATAATAATGATAAAAATGATATAATGATATGATGGTGATAACAACAATAATGACGCTAATATGAATGATAAAAATTATAACAATATTAAATAAAAAAAGTGATGATAATAATTATGCTAATATTAATGATAAAATTATATGAATTATAAACATTATTATGATATGATAATAATAATAATGATAAAATGATGGTAATAATGATGATCATATTAATGATAATACAATATTGATTATGATGATAATAATAATTATGAATAATAATTATGCTAATATTAATTTATAAAAATTATAATAATAATAATAATACCAATAATAATAAGATATTGATAAAAATAATGATGATAATAATTATGCTAATATTAATTCATAAAATTTTATTTAAAAATTATTTACAAAAATGATAATTATCATGTTAATAATAATAGTAATATTAATAATAATAACAATAATAATGATGATAATAAAATAAATAAAATAAAAATGCTAAAGATAAAATTATGATTAAATAAATTTTAAAAATTTTTGCAATTATGATAATAATAATAATAATATAAATAATAATAATAATAGTAACATCTTTTTTAGATAGAACCTTCAAAAACAGAGCTACAAAGTGCTGAACAATTAAAACAGATGTCAAATTATACAAATAATAAAACCTTTTTAAAGTTCAAATATGGGGAAAATCCATTTCTCTTGTGTTGTTATAAGTGTAAAATAAAAGCTGGTAAAATATGAAAGTCCTTCCGTTCCTCAGGCCTCCACACAACTGGTTATTCTCCAGCCTTACAACCTGGTGAGAATTCAACCCAGATGCTGATATAACACTTAACTAACTAGTTCTTCCTGTAGGGGGCGGCGTAGCAGGAACTACTGCTACTTTTTGGAGGAAAACAGCCCTAAAACCTGGAGTTAACCGGTCATGGTGAAATCTTTGTGGTACTTTGAAACCATGTGTGACGACGTGACTAGAAAGAGGCACAATAATATGGGACCTTTAAAACAAGTAAACAAGATACGAACCTGCAGCACTAACAAGGTGATGTAGGGACAAAACACAGTAAAGGTGAGTATTAAGAAGAGATTTAAAGGAGGAGCTTGACTTTTAGTGACTCGCTGAGACTTTTGAAGCATCAGTAGGTTCCTGCAGGAGGATCTGAGGCAGAAATTAGACTCACAGGTAGCAGTCAAGCAGTAAAATGTTAAAATTAATTCCAAAACTCACAGAAAACAAGTGAAGGATTGGTGTAATGTGGTCGCGTCTCTTACAAACAAACACATGGATGAAATATAAGGAATGACCTCACTCTAAACCGACCCGTCCCCTTGACTTCTACCACAGTGTGTAAAACTGTGGCACCTGAACTCACCACATGAGTCATGTGATTAGATTAGAGTGGAAGTGACTCACGGTGACCTGACCTCGGTGTCACTCTGGTGTCGTCTTCCTTCATCGTGACTCATTTATGAACATTTAACTGAACCAAATCATGACTGTAAACCATATTTGCATACACGAATTCAGACACAGCACATACGAAGAGGTGTTTATGTGCTTCTGGGAACTTACACATGTGTTATTGTAATTATAAAGCAATGGAAATATATGAAAAACGCCTTTTATAATATCTGATAGTCTAATAAAATGTCTTGAAATGGCTTTTTTTGACTGATTAGCACGAAAATCATCAGTTTTTTGATAAAAAAAGACAAGAAAAAGCAACATTTGAGGAGCTAAAGCATCAAATTTTGGCATTTTTTTGTCAATTTACACTCATTAATCCTTGAATCTCATGCGTGTTTTGTGCATCTTAAGGCAAAACCAAGTCAGATTAATATTTCTTGGATTCATCTTCTTACAATCTCTCAAAAATTACTCCCTTGTCCGTCTAAGAATCGCATTTCCATGAATTGTTCGCGTCTTTTATCATCCACGATCATCCCTACACATGATCACCGGGGCTTGTTGTTCTGCCTCTTTATTTTTTTTATACATATATTTATTTATTTATTTTTTTTGCACCCGGTCATAATATTACTAGATTTACTGTCTTGTCAGGCCGAAGCCGGATTTATGAATCCTCTACATGTATATGAGGATTAAAAAAAGTGGATCTTGGGAAGCGTGAGAGCATTACAGCGAGGTTTTTAAGGATTACACCTCTATCCCGCTTTTCTTGAAAGAAGCCCTTCAGCCTGGAGGGGGAATAAAACAAAGATTTAAGAGGGATGGATGGATGGATGGATGTGGGGGGGAGGAGGGACTGGTGTTAAAAAAAATAAAATAAAAACACAAGCCGAGGAGGCCTTCTCACGCTAACGTTAGCATGCACAGATGAGTCATTTTAAGTAGAGATTCCTGAAAAATTAGCAAACACAGTCGGATTTTTTTTAGCTGGTTTTCACTCCGACACGTGCCCACGGTTCCCCCTGTTCCTCCCATCTAGACTGAAGTTGGATTACCGCCCCGTGTTTTGTTTTTTTTCTTTTACCCAACCCGAGCTAACAGATGCCTCCCCTCCCAGGACCCTCGACCACAAGGAGCTTGCGGTTTCTCAAGTGCTGCTGATACTAATCGGATCAGGGATGACATATTGCCGGGGTGAATGGGATTGTCGTGGTCCGGCTGGAGGGGGTCAGGGGAGGCGAGGTGCAGGGTTTTTCTTTTTTTTTTTATATTCTCGAGATAAAACGAGATATAAGACGGACGTGCGTGGAGCGGGAGGCGCGTGGGGACGAGGAGGAAATCAATGATCAGTGGGGATGCCTCGTGTGGAAATGTACCCACTAATGAATCATTTTAACGCTGCTGTTGGCTCGATGTCATTTATTTAGTTCAAAAAATCCACCTATTATTCGACTTGATGTTGAGCTGTAACTTTGACGGTTGGTTTTAAGCATGGGAAAAGTCAGTTCTGCGCGGCTGTGATGCGACTTTACCTTCGATCACTGTCTGGCTCAAAACTGATTATTAAAAACTAACTAAACTAAACTAAAACTGATCGATCGATTTCGCGCAGAATCGCCGATCAACGCCAGACGGGGAGGTTTGCGGCCGATATCTGAGGAACGGACACTCGGAGCTCATGAATAGTGTTGCTCGGAGACTTAAACCCATTAGAGGGAAGCACCTGCGTTCCCTCCGCTGGTTAAATTCATACGGCTGTTTAATGAGCTTTTCTGACCGGTTGGCGTTCGGGCCTCAGATCTACACCTAAACCTATTATATGACCCCGAGCAGCAAACATCACAGGTCCTTTGTGTGCTCTTTACAACTTCACCATGGTGTGTGTGTGTGTGTGGAGGGAGATCTGGTTAACTCTTTTTGTATTTATCTGCAGCACAAAGGAGCTTTGCACACATTTATTTCATGCATCAAAGACGGACGTGCATTTCTTAAAGTCTCAAAAAGACTCTGTCCAACTTGCAAAAATGCATTTATCAGTGTCAGACCTTCATCAGGCCAACACAGATTTGCATCAAACCTTACAAATAAAATAGCTTTACAAGTTGGACAGTCTATTTTTAACAATAATTTTAGTTGTACCAGCCTGTATAGTAGCAGTTGCATGGCTATAATAAGGCAGCTGCTTATTCTTTGTAGCTTCCTGTGTTCAAACTCACCAACAGTCATTCATTCAGTACTAAATCTTCATCCGGTTCATGCACCTTTGCACGGAAACATCACAAATACATGTATTTTCCCAGGTTAGACAGTGTGCAGGAGTCTTTTTGAAGCTTATTTATCAGTATAGTAGCACATGGTTACGTAAGGCAGCTACTTATGACTTCTGCACGCTGTCCAACTTGTAAAAATGCATTTATTTGTGATGTTTCAGTGTCGGACCTTCATCAGGCAAACACAGATTTGCATCAAACATTGCAAATAAATGCACTTTTGCAAGCTAGACAGCATGCGTGAGTCTTTTTGAATCTTATTTATTTATATATCAGTATAGTAGCAATTACATGGTTATGTGAGGCAGCTGTTTATTCTTTTTAGTGTCCTGGAAAAGAGAAAAAAAAGTCAGAGAAATATGCGCTTACCAAATTTAGAGGTACATGGAGTTCCCTGGACAGCAATCCTACATAAAATACATTTATTTGCCATGTTTTGGTGTCAGACCTTCATAGGGTGAACGCAAATTTGCACCAAAACATCACAAATACATGTACTTTTGGAAGCCAGGGAGTCTTTCTAACCCTTTTTATTTGTACCTCTTTATTCCTGCAAGTGTCTTATATTTTTTAAAAAAACATGCATCTTCACAGCAAAACATCAACTTAATAAGAAAATGTGAGATGCATGAGTTCGTAATTCATATTTGGATGTTAATTCATACAGTTAATTTACTTGTAGAAGCATTTTCTCAGAGTGTTTGTGTTTTCATGTTAAGTAATTAAATGATTCTTATATTACAGTCTATATTTACATGCTTGAGTAGTTATGTTTGTGTCTTTAAGTGAAGTGGATCTGCAGCTATCTCAGTCTAAAAGCCTTTCTTGATTCTGATTGGCTGTAGTTGTCACGTGACAGTCCGAACAAGGAAGTGCTGTTATTGCTCAAAAAGCTGGACGGTAAAGTTCTCTAAACGTCTCTCTCTGACAAAGGTGATCCAACCAGAACACATCAAACTCTCACGTTACAAGAAGAAAACTATTGTCATTGCAAAAACAAGTTTTTCCAATGAACCAGTAGGTTTTTAATCACTAGTTCAAAAAGGAAACTCACCTGGAGCAGGAGGCAGCAACCCTATGTGCTCCAGTCGATGTCATTTGACGAGTAACTCCTGGATGAAAACTTACTTAATTCTTAATTTGTCAGCCATCTCTGATTTACCTGAAATTTGCATATTACACACTAAAATTAAGCATCTTTTTAAAGACGTTTTTTGAGTTATATTTAATATTTAAAGTAGCATAATTATAATTTAGGATCTTAAAATGTTCACGCAAATCAGAGATGCTCGAGCAGAAGGAACCGGATGACCTGAGATGGAATAAACCATTTAACTGTTGCACACCAGCAGGGTTTACACACGGTCATAAATCAATATAGAGAAAAAACAGCAGAGGCATTTTTCTGCAGGCTGAGTGGAGGAAAAGTGAAAGTCCAGAGCTCTGTGGGACAGAACTGTTAGTGCTGAAGTGTGATGGATAAGAGTCCTGAGCTGTGGGCTGAGTCTCTGCAGGTGTGTTTAACGGAACAGATGGTGGAGAGTCGGTGATGCAACTCAAAACATGAGGGCTGCAACATTATCAGATTTTAACAACAGGATTATCATGGCTAGAGACAGTAATGATGTTATCACGATATCTATAGAAAAATAGCTTTAAAATGCTTGTTTATTATGTGTTTTGTCTCTTTTTGGCAAATGATGCTGGCTTTTATTATCTTCTTATCACTCTTGATTCCTTTTAATTGCAATTTTGGTTCAAAAATAGTCGAATGATGTTTTGTGAAGTTGTTTTTACGTCTTTCTGCTGCTGCAAAACAACATAAATCTGTTTCCAGCACCACAAAGTTGCCATGGGAGCCTCCTCTGTGCCTGTTGTTGACGTTGTGGAAAAAGCTTGATCCCCTCGCTGTGTTTGCTTCTGAGAAACGGGAGCATTATCGTGAAGTGTTCCACCGACGGCTTACCGTGAGAATGAGAAGCACACTTAGCTGCGGTTTGTTTCTCCGTCTGACGGCCAGAAACGCCCAGACGTCAGCTGCTTCCATTGTCGGGCCGCTCTTCGTCTGTCATCGCCGGTCTCAGGCGCTCAGCAGCTGGATTTCCTCGTCCTCTTTGCTAGTTGCGGTGTCGTGTTTCCCGGCGGCTGTGCTGGTTGCCGTGGTGATGCCAACAGTTTGACAGGGAGCGAACACACGACGGGAGAAAGTCTGAGCAGGGAGCGACCTAAGTGATGGTTAGTGGCTTAGGAAATGGATCTTAATGAAGGGAGAGGCTTAGGCCCAGCTTTTGTCACATTTACTGAAATTCTTTGGAGGTGAAGGGAAGAAAAACAGTCAGACCACAAGTCCTGTGCAGCTTTAAAGGTCGCGGACGACACTGTTGGTGTTGTGCTGGGAAGTGATGAAGCAGGTTTGAACCAAAAATGATGTCCTGTTCAAGTTTTTTGCCCCCGAGTCGTTTAATATTGAGTATCTGTCCCAATCTGATACCATTTTCCTCCAAAATACACACTTTGAGTTCATTAAAGTTCTAACAACAATCCAATAGATATGCTTTAAGACTGAATAACTCTGCAGTGCATTGTGAAAAACTGTTCTGCATGCAGTCTACTCCTGAATGTTACTTAGGCGGTCATGAACCTTGTTGTAAAGCTAAAATGTCATGTTAAGATGGTACACAATGAAAACAATCTGTAAAAGAAAACCAGGTAAAGTCTGGCAGCGAGGATGTTCAAAAACTGTAAAATCTGTGGAAATAATTGCAATTATCTGTAAAATAATTACATTTTTAGTTGATTTAAATACAGTAAAACAGTGTACTTTCATGGTCACACATTTTTAAAACAACAAAAGGCTATTTTGTGGACATTATGTTTTACTTGGGATGTTTTTTATGGTTAACATGTAAATTAAATTCTTTTTTTCCGTGGTTTTACGGGATATAATCAATAATTTCTCAAAACAAGGAAAATCCGTCAAATGTGAGTAAAAAAGTTCAAAAAAGTACAGTTAAAAACAGATAACGGACATTCATTTTCTACAGCGTTGGAGGCACCGTGGCTCCAAAAGCTCTACAAAGTAGTTTAAAAGGTTTTGAGAGGTCATTAAAACTGGTCTTGATCTGAACAGTTTAGTTCATTTATTAATTTTGGCAGAGGGTTAAACTGACGAGTCAAATGCAGGAAACAAACACAGACGGAAGTGGCGGGAAGATGATCAAGTAATTTTTCAAAATAAAACACCGCGCACGCTACGCTGGAAATAAAATGAAACATTTTATTACTTAGGTTTTATTAGGTTATGTGATGGCCGGCGTTGGTTTGTTTGTTTCTTTGTTTGTTTGTGTTCAAAATAACTCGAAAACTCATGGACGGATTTGGATGAAATTTTCAAAAATGTGTGAAATGGGACAAAGAAGAAATGATGAAATTTTGGGACTGATCCGGATCACCGTCTCCATCCAGGAATTTTTTTAAATGTAAGTGTAACCGGGTGGAGAATTAAATGTGGTTTACTCTAAAAGCCACCAGAGGGCACTCTTGTTTTTGGGGTAACCCCCTCTGACCACATGACATTTTGGGTCTCCACGCAACAGACAGCGACAATGACGGAGTTCTCTTTCCTTCCTGAGCGACATACGTACGGTTGGGCCGGCATTCTTATCTCCGGTTGTCTAAGAAGCTGGGAGGCTGTTGCTCTCTAGAGCTGCCGCGCTAGAGGCTGCACCTGTTCATTAGGTCGGATGGGGTGAAGGCCGCATTGTTGGTAGGACAATTGAACTGTCTGTAATTACATCTGTATCTGTAACGTTCCATACAAAATATGTGAATTGGGAGACTGTGTTGGGGGTGGACTGAAGCTCCTTGGCGGAGGTATTCGCTCTCTGAGTGCTTTTCTAGTTCTTTCTGTACCAAATGACCCATGGTCCGGTACCGGTCTGCGGCCTGGTGGTTGGGGACCACTGGACTAAAGGACTAATCTGTTAGCTGAAGCAATAATTTGAAGATTTGGTTTGCAGTATAATCAAATTAACCCCCCTTTCTGTTGTGCTTTTGTGTTGTTGCGTTTGCCCAGTACTTTCCAGGTCGTCCTGTGGTCGTGAACTTGCTGAAGTCTGTGAACTCCTGGCTGCAGAACGAGAACGCAGGTCAGATCTCCTACGAGGCGTTTAAGGAGATTCTGGAAAATTCAGCACAGGTAAGACGAGATGAAGGACTATTAAATATCCTTGTTACAAACTTTTGAATGCAAACTAAGGGGGACAGGATAGAATTTTGTCAGCAAAGGTGTAAAGGGAAAGGAAGGGATGCAGTAGAGTAGATACACTGCAGGAGAACGGAGGGCAGGTCGTCTCAAAAAGCACCCAGACGTGATGCGAGGACGTCCGTCTGGGAAAAGCTTCACCGAGCTGCAAGGTCACCTGTCAGTCCGGACACTTAATCAGTTCAAACTCACCTCCGAGGCTCCACACTGAGGCCCGCTCTGTCAGAGAAATGTCAGAATGTCACCTGGACACTTCCTGAGCGGAGATAAAATAATATATGTATATTTGTAAAGACAAACACTGAGCGTGTCCTCTGGCCTTGTCTGGCTGCCAGCGCATACAGCCGAGGATCTATGTGCTGTTGTCTTTGGAATGAAGCCTGCATGCCTCCAGTGTGCAGCCCCTCGCAAATTGAAAGAGTCACTTACTTACATCATTAGCTTTTAGCAGGCAAATCAATGGATCAATGAATCAATGGGAAGGTATGAATAGACTCGGAGGAAATGGACTCACACACACACACACACACACACAGATCTTTACTATTGACATGTGAGTAACCCTGTCAATCACGGAGCAGCTCAGCGAGCCCAACGACTTTATGTCAGAGAAAATATGTTGTCGGATTGGACTGTGGCTCGTCGGCGCAGATCCGAAGGCTCCTGTTCATTAGCGGAGGCCGAGCCATTAACCTGAGATTGACTTCTCATTGATCAAGGAAACTACGTGGAGCCGCTTTCATTAAGTTGAACAGGTTGGGAGATGCAGCAGAGACACTTTCTAGAGGATTTGGGGGGATTTTGTGAAGCAAAAGTCTGGTGGTAAAATTCTTTCTTATTCTGAAGAATCCAAAACCGACGATGTGTTTGTGTTAATATTGTCTAACTTCTCTACTCTGAGTGCAGCTCTGAGTCCCCAAGCACATTTTTTTCTACTGAAACAGGGGTACAAATACGTGATTTCATTTTTAAAATTTAAACAACAATAAATATATGGACACTGAAGTTTTTAGTAGATGCTACGTAACCCTCTGAAGTCCAGTTTTTACTCCTATCACATGTTTTATTTTCTCTGTGGGCTCATTTTTCACTGCAACATCCATTATGGAAACAGCACAACCATGACCAGAGGTAGAGAAAACTCACAAATGTACGTCTTGCAGTGTGACACAGCTATAATGCCATAAATCATCGCTCCTCACACGTTTAATTGACGTCCATACTTGTCCACTCTCTGTGTACACTGCCTGCAGTTCAGCCGAAAAGTCCCTAAATTTTTGTCATGTGACTTTTGGTCGCACCTGAGTCATTATTAGCTTCTCCGTTGTGATGAAGAGTGCGTATTTTTTTATTTTTTACAGAATCAGATTAGAATAAACACTTCACTTTTGGTGGATTTTTAAATAAAATGTGCAAAATAATGTGATTTTTAATAAAATATCTCGATTTTAGGTTTCCAGACCCAACGGCATGTCATAGATAAGCAGTTAAAGGACCATAGCAAACTTTAAAATCCAACAATTCTGCTTGTTTCTACAGTTTGTGGCTCCGATAAATGGTATAATTTGGGTGATTTCTTTTAAAGACAACGTGCTTTTCAACCCTGACAGTGGGCCGTGAGGTTAAACAGGATCAAATAATGCTTTTATTGGGGATTGTTTTCATCTGCACAGTTGCCTTGTCCAGAAATTCCCAGCTAGTGCCAAATAGTAGCCCAGGAGGCACTTCTGCTCAGGAATGATGGAAAGGTGTGGGCTCAGCCTTCAAATTGAGCATCCGTGGGATAAACTGGAACAAGCCCAGTCCACAGAGGTCCCACCCCAAAACCCACAGAGCCCAAAGAATCTCCCACCTACATCCCAGTGCCAAGTCACCACAGGACACCCCCAGAGGTCCAGTGTCCATGGAGGTGTTTTAGTAGCTTGAAGAAGGTGGTTTTAACGTTGTGGTTGATTGGTGTGGTTACTATTAAGGATGTCGGAGCTGAACACAAGAAATTTAACTTATTGCTGCCAGCCCGAGTATTTGTTTACATGCAGGATAACGCCTTCAAAATGGCTGTTAGATGTAGGAACACTGTAGCTGTGTCCCAATTCAGGGGCTGCATCCTTCTAGGCTGCGTTCGTCGGCCGCATACGTCACAGCGGTGCGACTAGGCTGTCCCATTTCATTAAAACCCGAAGTCCTTCAAATGCGGCCGACGAATGCGTCCTTCTTTTCCACTGATTTGAAGGATGCATCGGTGGATCCTTTGTAGCCCCAAATATCCCAAGATTCATTGCGCGCCGGAGACAGTTGGATCAACCGCTGGCGTTTTAGCTGCTCACAGCTGACGGAGAAGATGGATTCATCAGTAGTTTTAAATATAAGTACTGTGTTACAGCTCACTCCGATAGCTAACGATACAAATGTTGAAAACATTAAAAAAAATGTAAAAACTGATTAAGTTACGTTATTGATGTGAGCCGCTCAGACAGTCTAGTCCCGTATCACCAGACAGTACAAGCCCCTCAAGTCTTCAAGTATATAAAACATATTAAGAACAAAAATTACAATTTCGGGATCAAATTTAGTCAAAAAATGAGGTAAAATTACACCGTTGTCTCTTATAAAAAATTTGGCAGTCCGAGGCAACCGGAGCGACGCTTCAAGACGTCATGACGCAAGCAGGAAGAAGTTTGTCGTAGGCTAGACCTTCTCATTTAACAAACGCTCATGCAGCCTACCCGTCCTTCGAAAGACCCAGCCTTCGAAGGACGGGTAGGCTGGGTCCTTTAAAGGATGCAGCCCCTGAATTGGGACACAGCTTGTCTTTGTTTATCTCAGTTTATTATAACACTTGTTCACGGGCTGGAGGTCAGTAGGCCTCATAGAAGTCTCTATCCCGGGGCTCCTTTACAGGCTAAACTCCCACAATGCTCTCTGCTTACCAATAAGTGCCTCATCGGGTTGCAATAGTATAAAATCTGGTGAAACAACAAAGTACTACAGCTATTCTACAATGCTTAAAGTTTGTATTATCTGGTAGAACAGTATCTGGTATGAGCAGATACTAAATATGAAATGACTCAGATTGGATCAGGAGTAGAAAACCTGATCGGGCCATCCCTACTTGATAGCATTAATAACATCCAGTTTAAAATGTATCAATATAAACACATTTGGAACGTGACTACTGTTAGTTTTAGTCCTTCTGACAAGGCTTTGTGGGGAAAACAGGATCTACAAGAAGGTTCATATAGAAACAAGATGATCAGGAATTGACTTGCAAATAAACTGATGTTCGTTACCATAAAAGAACATGTCATCCGGGACTTAACTGATTGTTTTTGGGCCACAGGGATGGTGATGATTTGACTCAACAGGCAGTACTTTGGTCCTTTTGTGGGATCCTTGATGACAGTCAGAAAAACTGGAAACCAACCAGCCTTATGTCTCCTTTGTGTTTGTCTGTTTGGCCTCTTTCAGACTCCAAACGCTGCCCTGCCTGAAGGGGTGAGGTGGGTGGGCTGTCAGGGTTCTCAGCCCCACTTCAGACGCTATCCATGCGGCGTGTGGACGCTCTTCCACGTCCTCACTGTCCAGGCCAACGGCTCAGGTACAAACTGTTTGTGTTGCTGTGAATGAAAAGGCCACAGAGAGTTCACTGAGGAGGAGGTAAACAAATCAGCTCAGGAATGTTTCTCACACCGACCCGATTTAACGGAGAAAAGACGGAAACGCGAGCGGATGTCTCGATCGAGTTTTGTTGCTGTTTGTCTGAATTCCCCTCCTGTGTTTTGTCATTTGGTCGCAGTTAAAATTGAGCCTAATTGTGACTGTGTGAAAAGGGATTATGCTAGATTAGTGGAATGTGAGTGGTTAATAAAACAGGCAGATGACCAGAGGCTCCGCAACCGGCAGCGACGCTAATCTCCCCTCAACACACACACACATAAACGTACACACAGAGGTTAATCCCGAGGTTTACGGACCGTCATGTGACCTGCAGATGGACCGGCCAAAAGGGGCGTCCATCTGGCCCCCCACAGACCACCAGCTTAACGGGTGCATGGACACACGCGCTGCACGGTTTGGGCTGTAAAACAAAACACAACTTATCCATATCCACGTGTTGTACACAGCAGTAACGGTGTGAAGTCGGTGCGGTGCAGGTCCACCGTTGCTTTATTAGATAGCATTCCCTGCCATGCACACGCACTCCCCCCTTCTTCCGGCTGCTCGGTTCATCTAAAGGCGCTGCTAAGCCGAGAACAAAAGCAAACAGCTCGAGGAAAATATGTTTGTGGACTGTTGAGGTCCTGAGACAACAGCCTGGCCACCATTCACACAGAGCGTTAACGGCGTTTAATCTCCAGATTGGGTTATCCCATTCTCATAGATTATTCGTCCCAATATGGGGTTAACCCAGCTCTCTGTGGCTGCAGGAACACACAACCGTGGGAATCCAGGAGGCCGCCGGCACTCGCTGCCATTAGAGGGCTTTCACGCAGGTTTACTGTGCAGTTTAATGCACCGTGATGACGAGCTTTAGGAGGGCAGGTGATGGGTGAAGTTATCTGCTGCAGCAACATGCACTGTTTGGTTGGAAGATGTCGAGGTTCATCGCCTAAAATCAGCACGAAAAACAAAGTCACATTGAGTCGAGCAGGTTGGGAGATGCAGCAGAGACACTTTTTAGAGGTTTTATAGGAATTTTGTGAGGTAAAAATCCAAAACCAACAATTTGTTTGCGTTATTATTCTCTATTTTCTCTACTTCGAGTGCAGCTCAGAGCCCCCGAACACATTTGTCTCTACTGAAGCAGGGGTCAAAGCATATAGTTTAATTTTTAAAAATAAATTCCTTAAATAACTGGGCAATGAGGGTTTTAGCAAATGTTTCTTAACTCTCTACAGTCCAAAAAATTTTAGGCGTTTTTGCTAGTGTCACATTTTTTTATTCAACATGTGCAGTATAACACTTACTTATTTTTTATTAAAAAACTGGTATCAGCATGTACATTTGTTCAAATACCTACAGATGAAAGTAAAACAGTGACTCTACATAGTACAGATGTTTTACTACTTGCGTTTCTAATCAGCTTCTATACTTCCATGCTCCATGCTAGTCTGTGTACACTGCCTGCAGTTCAGCCAAAAAAGTCTCTGAATTTTTTTTATGTGACTGTTGGTCCCAGCTGAGTCACTAATGACTCTGCTGTTGCAACAAAGAGGGCATAATTTTCTGGTTTTTCAAGTATCTGGTGAAAGTAAATTATTTATTTTTATTTTAAAAATGTAATGAAACTAGAAAAGCCCTCAGAGAGCTCATACCTCCACCAAGGAGCTTCAGTCCACCCCCAACACAATGTCCCAATTCACATATTTTGTATGGAACGTTACAGATACAAATGTAATTACAGACAGTTCAAATGTCCTACCGACAATGCGGCCTTCACCCCATCCGACCTAATGAACAGGCGCGGCCTCTAGCGCAGCAGCTCCTAACAGCCTCCCAGCTTCTCAGACAACCGGAGATAAGAATGCCGGTCCAACCGTGCGTATGTCGCTCAGGAAGGAAAGAGAACTCTGTCATTGTCACTGTCTGTCGCGTTGAGACCCAAAATGTCATGTGGTCAGAGGGGGTTACCCCAAAAACAAGAGTGCCCTCTGGTGGCTTTTAGAGTAAACCGCATTTAATTGTCCACCTGGTTACACTTACATTAAAAAATTCCTGTATGGAGACGGTGATCCACATCAGTAACAATATTTCATCATTTGTTCCTTGTCCCATTTCACACATTTCCTAAAAATTTCGTCCAAATCCGTCCATAACTTTTCGTGTTATTTTGCACACAAACAAACAAACAAACCAACGCCGGCCATCACATAACCTCCTTGGTGGAGGTAATCAGCACAACAAAACTAAATTTGTGCTTTAAGAAATCTTAGGAAAGAGTTTGTGCTTTTATTTTGACAACCACAAACACATCACATTCCTCATTTTGGTCAGATTTGCTGCTGCTGCTGATTATTCGTGTAAACTCCTGTTGTCCCCCTGCAGATCCTCTGGAGGTCCTGAGCGCGATGAGAAGCTACGTCCAGAACTTCTTCGGCTGCAGAGCGTGCGCTGAGCACTTTGAGAACATGGCGATGGAGAGTCTGATGGAGGTGAACTCGCTTTCGTCTGCGATCCTGTGGCTTTGGTCCAGACACAACCAGGTCAACAACAGACTGGCAGGTAAGGAGGCGGCATCATCATCATCTGGAGCTACTTTGTAGGAGTCTCTTTAGAGCAAACTCAATGTGATTCTTCTTTCTGTTGTGTCAAATACAGCCATTGTAAGGTGATTTTGGAGAACTTTATTGAAAATTAGCACCATATTATTTACTTTTCATGCCTGCAATGGTATACATTACATAAATTTCACATAAGTCCACAGGGGTATGTGTGCAGACATCCAGTTGCTGCCCAAAATCTAAGACTCTGCAGACCGTCTACAATGCCAAAACAACAAATAGTGCTTAAAATAAATGCTTGTCACGAGGAGAGACTGTAGGAGGAGATTCTCCATCATCCCCACCTTTGTAATTCATCATTTAAACAGTTTTAACTGAAGTAGTGGCAGCAGGACTTTGGAGGTTTCCACCATTGAAGCTCGAACACAGGAGGAAGTTCCAAATTTGGATTTATGAACACTGTTTCTTAGGCTTCTATTATGTGACTTGTTATTGATTGAAATCAGCTATGTGGCTTTGCAAATATAGCAAGAACTAACTAAAAAAATATTGTAAAGTCACAATACAACAAACATCATGCAAAATCCTATCTAGACCGCATCATATGCATGCTTTGAAAATATTGATGTAGTATTTTAATCAGCATTAGGATGCTACAACGCTTTAAGAAGTGAAGGATTTTGAAGTTTAGGGTTCTTAAATGTAAGAATTCTTTGCTTTTTTTGTATTTAATTGTAGTGAAAAATACAAATTCTTTGGGTTTTAGACTGCTAGTGGCACAAGCAAGCAGTTTGAACATGTTACCCTGGTTTCTGGGAAATAACAATGCTCATTTTTCACTAATTTCAAATAATTCAAAGACGAAAATGTCAGAATAGAATAACCAGTGATATAATGTGGTCTGGTTGGCTGCAGCCCTAATGAAAAGGTAAAAGAGGATGTTTGCTTTGTATATTAGTACAAAGTAAGCCCTTGTTGAACACCTTGGTTTACTAATCCTTTGTTATGCTCCATCACTCCCACTTTTACCATCACATACTTCCCTCTTTCCGCCCTACTCTCCTCTGTGTCCACCCATCCACACCAATGGGATGTGAAGTATCACCCTCCTCAGTTTTGGGGGACGCTCCAGCTTCCTCTCATGGTCACTTAGCCGTCGTAATACGACTAAAAGAGGGTGAGGGGAGGAAGGACGGATCCTCAGATCAGACACCAGCTGTCACCCCGTCTTAGTCCTCCAAGTATCATCTGCTTCTCCCTCACCCATTTTCTCCTGACCCCCCTCTGCCATCCTTCTCACACCCTTCCTTTGGTTCTCGCCTTCACCCCACTATTGTCTGAAAAGCCATCAACCATTTCTTCTTCATTTGTCCTGAGTGGTTTCCTCACATTCTGCACTTGAGTCTTAAAGGC
This sequence comes from Dascyllus trimaculatus, assembly GCA_024666655.1. Lineage (NCBI taxonomy): Eukaryota > Metazoa > Chordata > Actinopteri > Pomacentridae > Dascyllus > Dascyllus trimaculatus. Next base: position 32,109,129 of record CM045446.1, read on the forward strand.
TTTGTATGCAGGTCATCTTTTTGAATTCACCCAATTATTGCCTTTTAGTGGGTCGTTCACAGAAATATAAATGTCCGGATCTAGCATTCGCTGAGAGTCCCAATCTGATACCAGTTTCCTAGATAATACACACTTCAAGGACGTTAAAGTTATTAAGATCTATATGCTTGACAACTGAATGCATTAAGAGAAAAACGGCATTTCTGCATCCAAGCTGTACCTTAATGTAGGCGGTCCTGAACCTTGCAGTAAAACTCTGGTCTGTCTGAAATCTAGGATGTACTGAGGCTCCACAAGACTGCAAACACCTGTGTTCTCTACATGCATGTCAGAAAATGTGTTGTAGATTAGCTACAGTACCTGGTTGTTCAGGCAGGTGGAGCCTCTTACTGTTTAATACTGTAGCAACTAGAGGAGGCATCACTTAGATTACAGACAGTTCCATGTTGGCAAGCAGAAAGTGTGAGAGTTTAGCTAGCAACGGGCACCATGACAAAGGCTTCTGTGCCGCTTAATGACCTCTAGCCAAGGCTTGTGTGCTTCTCTGCATGGGCAAGTGATGCTTTGCCATTCGTGATTTTCCTGAAATCCTTCTAGCATAAAATAAGAACACTTTTAAAGATATTTGTGATTTTTTTTGATTGATATATCAAACACTTTCCTGATATTTTTTTAAAAAATCGATCGTCTTTCAGCAAGTTTCTTTTTCGCAGACTGAAATTTGAAGATTTGTTTGACAGACAACATATCAGGAGTTATGATAGATATAAGCCTGATATTTTCACTGTTATGTCTCATTGTATCATTGAGTCAGAATCTGCAGTGTTTTATTTAGAGAACCATTTTGAAACTCCAGAACTCAAATTAGGATAACTAGCAATGTTTTTTGTTTTTATGATACAACTTGTCATACCTGCTCAATCAGTAATGGAAGTTCAATGAGGAATCTTTTAGTTTCTATTTCATATTGAATAGTGTTCTATATGTTTTTGTATTATTCTAAAATGCAGATACATATGATTCATACATGTGATTCATAAATTGTCACCACCTGACTTATGCATCATCAGTTTTTTTGGTAATATGTGTTAAAAGTTGTATTTTTTTCAGATTTCAGCTCACCTATAATCAGAGACCTATTGGATCTACTTGTCCAGTATTGCAGATTCCGAATCAATGACATGATGAGAAAAAACAGTGAAAAATTCAGGCTTTTATCTTTAATAGTACCTGAAATATTGTTTATACAAACATAGGCGTAAATTACAAAGTGCAAAAAAGCATGTTAAAACTCAGCCGCCAGGCAATTTTTGAACAAATTATCATAGAAAACACTTTGATCTTTAAAGCTAAAACTTCACAGCTGTCTTTAAAAATAGTTTTATGATGCATAGTTTATGTCAGAGGTGCTCAAGCTGAAGGCGCCTGATGATCTGAGATGTACCTTTTTAAGTTTCCACCTGCTGTCAGGATATTACGCTTCCTCACATCCGCCTCCAGAGAGCTGTCCCTCCTCCCTCGTCTGGGTTCATATGATTTTATTAGGCGCGGGGCTGTCATTAACAGCCTACTTTGTTAAATCGCTATCTTTTGTTTGTGTTATGTTGACGGCCCCCTCTTCTATCTCGGGGACAGCTTGTGTCCTGAGCAGCGGGGGCCAGAAGGACACCGTCCCTGCATGGGTCTCCTCCCCAGACACTTAAACACCATCCAGCCTCCTCCCTCCACCCATCCGTCTTCCCTCTATTCCCGTCTTCCCACTCGTCCTCCCCTGGGACTCATATCCTGCGCTTGACAAGTAATAGTGCAGCATCCTCGCAGGAAATCTCCCCCAGGATTCTGCACACACACACACACTCACAATTCCCAAGGTATTGTGTGACAGCAGGTGGCAAACACTCTGACACAAGCCGCACACGCTTCCCTTCCTCTCCTCCCCCTCCTACATTGTTTCGGCCTCTCCGGCGTGGGTCAAGTTGTGGCGTGTGTCGGGGGGGGGGGTTGCTCATGGGTGAGTCGGGGTCCTCGGGGGATAAGTCGGGGGGGAATCAGGAGTAGAGGGAGGAGCCGAGGGTTTGGCTGTTTGTTTCCCCATAGAAAGCTCACTCCATCCTACTCGGCCCCTCCTCTCCCCTTTGCCTAAAGTGGAGCTCTTTAGCAGGCCTCCCCGCCCCTCCTTTTCAGAGGCAGCCATGCATGAAAGAGCAGCTATTTGTAAAGCAGCCCAACAATTAATTTAGCTGGCAACAAAGAGGCCCCAGGGCCCTCGGCCTCCGTGCACAGGCTGAATTAAGACTGGTGGCAGCTCCGTCCTGTTGCTGCTTGTCAACAGCTGAGACTGATTCACATTTCTACAGACAGAATAATGCTGCAGGCCTGACTGCCTCCAGGACTGTGTGCAGCACTTCTCACAGGGCTTTTATCTGTGCAGAATGTGTTGGTATTTATTTGGCAGAGATCATTTGAAATATTTAAGCTTAAAACAAAGATATGATATTATAGAATATATTAGAGATAATGACAGTAAGTACATATATTAAGCATCTCCCAATAAATTTTTTTCCCAATCGATCTAATCAGGATCTGAGATAATACAAGCTTGAATTGAAATAAAGTTATTCAAATCAATCCAATGTATACACCTGACAACAGCAATGAATATAGTGGCGTTGTCAACAAACGACAAGAATGAACCTAATTCAACAGCAATGAACTAAGAAAAACATTGCATGTTCCTTAATGCTCCATAAGTGGTCACAAACCTTGCTGTAAATCTCCCATAGAACGATGTCTGAGATGTAGCGTTAGACGGAGGATGTACCGTGGCTTCTCATGCTCCAGAAGACGCCGAAAACTTGTATTCTCTACATGCATGTCAGAAAATGTATTGTAAATTTGCTGTTGTTCCACCAGGTTGAGCTTCTTACTGTTTGAGGAGGCGATCACAGTTTCGTGTTGGCAAGCAGAGAGCATCGGGGGTTTAGCTAGCTGGCAACGGGCACCATGACAGTGACTTCTGCGATGCTTAATGCCCTCCAGCAGGAGCTTGTGTAGTATATGTACTAAGCGTCATGCCACAAGTTGTGTTCTCCCTTTACTGACACCTGGGTGTAGTAGATGCAAACTCAAGATTGGGGTTAAATTGGTGCTGATGTTAGTTACTCAATAAATACTGCTACTAACTCTGATCCCGTTCATGACTCTGGCTTAGGACATCCCTCATATACACCGATGGGGCATAGCATTATGACTACCTGCCTAATATTGTGTTGGTCCTCCATATGTGGTCAGAAATGCTCTGAACCATTGGGCATGGACAAGAGGACCTCTCAGGGTGTCCTATGGGGTCTGGAACCAGGACGTTGCTACTGGATCCTTTGGCTACTCTGGCTTGTGCAGTGGGGCCTCTATCAATCCAACTGGTTCCACTGCATCCTGTTGATGTTGATCAGAATGGGGTGTAGGAAGTCTGGAGGTCAGATCAACATGTTGGGCCATTGTCATGTTCCTCCACATGTTCCTGATTGGTTGATGTTGTTTCCATGTGGTGGGGTGCATTTTCATCCAGTGGCATTTGGGATTTCCATCAGCATGAGGGAGTGTGTTTGTTGTGGGACAATGTTTATTTGGGTGTCTAAGTCTGATCAAGGTTTTCCATCAGAACACCACATAGTACCAATATGATCAATGTTATTCACTTCACCTGTCAGTGGTTATGATGTTGTGGCTGATCGGTGTACGCTGGCTTGTGTTTGGCCTCTGAGCTAAGAAACAATGCTAATAGGTATGAAGGTATAGGATTTTAAATGCCTTCAATAACAGATATTTATTACCAATATGGACTTTTCAGCTCTAATAGTAATTATTAGTTATTGAGGAGACTGATTTAGAGTAACGCAAACTGCAACACAGATCTTTATTAAAATGTCTTTATGTTTTTCATATGTTTAACTGAAAAACAGCTTTTCAGCATTTATCTTTAGTGTTGATTGCGACATGTAACCAATCAGACGGCTGCATCTGAGCCGAAGTGGAGTATTTTTAAAATTAAGTTCGTTCAATGGAAATAAGTTAGAAGAAAAGCTGAATATCTGAATGGATGATGATCAGTTCATACCTGATATTTATTGTGCAAAAATACATCAACCTTTATTTGAGGTGTTTTTCTACAGAGCTGTAGTTTCATTTAACAGAATGGTAAATGTCATTTAAGGCCAGCCAACCAGGCAAGAACTTAGCATAAATAAAAGTCTCCAATTTGCAAAATTAGAGCTGATCAGAGAGCAGTTTAAAAACATAATGAATCTAAGTAGATCTTCGGTGTCGGCCTGCGGTGCTCGACAGTTTTTACATTTCTGTCAGCGCAAGAAATATCGGGTTTATTGCCCAACGCAGGCGCCACAATAAACAATCCAAATTCCTTAATTATTTATTCCCCCGGTTATTTAAACGGGTATAAAACGTCGGACAAATCGGCCGCCCTCCCCTCCGTGCTCGATGCTCACTTAGAGAATTAGTGCTGAGGAGGCTTGTTTGACGTGCTGAACAATACATATTTATACCTGATGAATATGTATGTCGGCCGTGGTGACATCCCAGTGACAGGCCATTGTGGCAATCTCAATATGGCTGCTATGGCTAAAGTCACCCTGGCCGCAAACGTGGCAAGCTGATTAGAATAAAGGAGGTTGTGAGGCTTATGGTGTGTGTGTGTGTGTGTGTTCTCTCACCTGCTGAAATATATAAAAGCACACACACACACACACACATGTGCGCTCAGGCATCCAGGACACAGTAAAATTGATGTATCCTTTATGTAAAGTACTGTATGCAGAGTACAAACACACATGCATATGACTGAGATTAATCTTGAGTCGCCGGAGGAAGCAGGAGGGAGGTGGAGGATGTAAATTGACAGTGTTGTAAAGTGACAGACCTGCTGCTGCTTTGCCTTTTTTCTTTTTCTTTTTTTTCCTCCCTCTTTTCTCTCACACACAAACGCACAATAGCCTGATGGTGACAACAAGCAATTTATTACCTGATGCTGCCCCTATATATATGTGTGTGTGTGTGTCCTTGTAGACGTTTGCGCAGCCGTCTAAGCTCGTTGTATGTTTTCTCTCTTTTTTTTGCATGCGTGTGTGTGTGTGTGTGTGTGAGAGAGAGCGATGATGTCGTGCAGAAGAAAACATGCTACAGGAGAAAGTTTCTAATTCATTAGAAGGCCGGCTCCCCTCTGAGGCTTCTCTTCTGCTCTCATGTTCAATTTGGAGATTGGACTTTGCTTTCAAAGGGGTGTAAAGGGACAAGACAGGTGGTTCAGAGCGCCGAGGTCTGCTGCCTGAAAACACCGATTGTATGCATGCGTGTGTGTGTGTGTGTGTGTGTGTGTGTGTGTGTGTGTGTGTGTGTGTGTGTGTGTGTGAAGCTGTCCACTTTGGCCACATCTATTATCTCAGCATCCCTCCCACTGGGACATCCCACAAGCCCATTGATCATTGTTAGACCCTGTCATATGAACACACACACAAACACACACACACACACAACAAGCACTCACAAAAAAAAATATCAATCCATAGATTACATGCGCCACAAACACAGACACATGATTTACATATGGACACTTAAACGCATACATACACATATGCATATGGGCACTTAGTTTTTACGAGCTCTGTGACAAGATCAAATGGGTTCAACGCAGATTGCACCCGGTCCTCCGAGCACTTACATCCTCCAAGTCAGTGTGTCGAGGAGGAGAAACGGATGAAGCAGCTGACTGGAAGCCTCAGCTGAGATTTTATGTCATCTGTAGTCTGTTAGAGTGAAAAACACTTGGGGGGAAAAAAAGCTGCAAAAGCAATGTAAAAAGCAATATTCAATTACAAGTTGAAGTCTTGCACTGAAAAATGCACTCAAAGGAAGTTAGCAGCTGTTGTAGTTAAAGATCAAGTAGAAGTACGAATTACACGCAACAACTTCTGCAAGTTTATTATAAATTTCTTATGCGTGAATTTGAAATATTACCCGTTTTTGCCGTTTTTCCTCACTGTGGGCTCATTTTTCACTGCATTATAAAGTCCTGCACCTCTATGGAAACAGAACAACCATGAATAGAAGCAGAGAGAACTCAGAAATGTCTTCTGTGCAGTATTACACAGCTATAGTGACATAAATCATAAAAAAAATAAGAAAAACGACAGTTGATTTTCTTTGATTATTTGTTTTTTAAAAATGTAAAAAACCTTGAATCAATGTGCCCACAGGTTTTAACAATACTGGATAAAAAATTAATGAGTGTAGATGCTGAAAATAATTTACTACTTGCTCTTGTAATTTCTTTTAGTGTTGAATCCTCTCTGCTTTGTGGAAACACATCCTGCAGTTCAGCCGAGTAGTTCCTGAATTTTTTTTCTCTTGACTGTTGCTGTTAAACTCACTCAGTCAGGGTAATGTTTGAGCAGAAAATGCATAGTTTTTTGGCTTTTTGCAGAATTTGTTTATTGTGAATGCTTTATTTTTGCTCCCCCTGGAGCTGCTACCTAATTGTAGTAAAGGGGTTTGAGTGTCCGAATGATCCTGGTGCTGAAAAGGGATGTGGCTTTATGCCCCTGGTAGGGTCACCCAAGGCAAACAGGTCTAGGTGACGGATCAGACTAAAAGCAGTTCAAGAAGCCCTGATGGAAGACATAATAACAAGGACTGTGACGTCGCCCGGTATGGCGCAGCCGGGGCCCCACCCTGGAGCCAGGCCTGGGGTTGGGGCTCGTATGGGAGCGCCTGGTGGCCGGGCGTTTGGCCATGGGGCACGGCCCGACCACCTGCGGACCCACTAACAGGGGGAACCGTAGGGGCCGGGTGCAATGTGGATCGGGCGACAGTCCACAGCGAGGGCCTCAGCGACCCGATCCCTGGACACAGCTTTATTTTTGGCAGTTTTTTAATTGAGACGTGCTGAAAAGGGTGATTTTGCTTAAATATTACGATTTTAAGGTGAGATTTTGGTTGATTTTTCCAGAAGGGACTGCACATCACACATGATACGACCATTCTAACATTTGAAAACCCGACAATTCGTTCTGCTTTTACAGTTTCCAGCTGATAAATGGTGGCATTTTGGCATTTTTTTGAGCTGGTAGCAGGTTAATATTGGGGCTAGTGTAAATGGTGCCATGTGGATTCACTACAACTCACTTTACACGGAACCACAGCTGTTATCTACAGTGCATCTAGGTAGAACAATGTATACCAAATATATGTTATCTGAGTTTATTGTATATTTAGCTGCAGTAAAAGCTATAGTAGTCCATGTTTACCTGCTTTTTTATGAGCAATAAGTAGGTAAACAGAAAAAACAGAGAGACAAAAAAGAAGACAGACAAAAGGCCTGAGCCAGTGGTGTCAGTCGGTTTAATTCTGCAGCTCTAACCATTCAGGATTTTCTGTTTTCAACCACCCAGTGACCCTTTTAAGGTCAGAATTCATCCGTCTTTGTGTGCCGCTAAAGCACCTAAAGCTCTGTTGTGCAACCTAATCCTCAGTTTCAGTGAAAAGAAACTGGACTTTGAAGATGTTTCACCTTCATTCGTTCTTCAGCTCCTCCACCGTTGTGCAGCATCACGACCCTGCGTCTGTGTTTGTTTCCTCCAGGTGCTCTGAGTGAAGACCCTCAGTTCCCAAAGATCCAGTGGCCCTCACCAGAGATGTGCTCCTCCTGTCACACGGTGAAGGAGAACGGAGAACACAGGTGGAACCGGGAGCAGGTTCTCCCCTTCCTCCTCAGCTACTTCTCCTCCAGCAGCATCCTCACAGGTACAGGTCCACACCACAGATTCTGAACTTCAAACCTCAAGAATTTTACCAAAGTTGGAACTTAAAAACTGGAATGATCTTAAAAATGTGTTACGATACATTTTTACTGGGCAGACTGACAACAAGGATTCAGTTGTAGTAAGTTTAAGAACTGAATTATAACGTCAGATGATGTGTTGACAGTAGGTGAAAAACAGACACGGATACTTTGAAATATTACACAAGTAAAATGTAGGTTGATTCTAATTAATAGATTCATTTAATTTATTCTCTGGCTTTCAAGTTTAATGGATGGATGGATGGATGGATGGATGGATGGATGGATGGATGGATGGATGGATGGATGGATGGATGGATGGATGATGGATGATGGATGGATGGATGGATGGGGGATGATGGATAGATGGATGGATGGATGGAGGGATGGGGGATGGATGGATGGATGGATGGATGGATGGATGGAGGGATGGGGGATGGATGGATGGATGGATGGATGGATGGATGATGATGGATGGATGGATGGATGGATGGATGGATGGAGGGATGGGGGATGGATGGATGGATGGATGGATGGATGGATGGATGGATGGATGGATGGATGATGGATGGATGGATGGATGGATGGATGGATGGATGGGGGATGATGGATAGATGGATGGATGGATGGAGGGATGGGGGATGGATGGATGGATGGATGGATGATAGATGGATGATGGATGGTTGGATGGGGGATGATGGATAGATGGATGGATGGATGGATGAATGGAGGGATGGGGGATGGATGGATGGATGGATGGATGGATGGATGATGGATGGATGATGGATGGTTGGATGGGGGATGATGGATGGATGGATGATAGATGGATAGATAGATGAACGGATAGATGGATGTTGGATGGGGGATAGATGGATTGATGGATGGATGGATGGATGATAGATGGATAGATAGATGAACTGATGGATGGATGGATAGATGATAGATGGAGGATGGATGGATGATAGATGGATGGATGGATGATGGATGGATGGATGGATGGATGGATGATAGATGGATGGATGGATAGATAGTTGGTTGGATGGATGGATGATAGATGGATGGGTGGATGGATAGATAGTTGGTTGGATGGATGGATAGATAGTTGGATGGATGGATGGATAGATAGTTGGTTGGATGGATGGTTGGATGATAGATGGACAGATAGATGGATGGATGATGGATGGTTGGATGGGGGATGATGGATAGATGGATGGATGGATGGATGAATGGATGGATGATGGATGGATGGATGATAGATGGATAGATAGATGAACGGATAGATGGATGGTTGGATGGGGATGGATGGATAGATGATGGACGGATGATGGATGGATGATGGATGGTTGGATAGGGGATGGATGGATTGATGGATGGATGGATGGATGATAGATGGATAGATAGATGAACGGATAGATGGATGGATGGATAGATGATAGATGGAGGATGGATGGATGATGGGTGGATGGATGATGGATGGATGGATGGATGGATGGATGGATGGATGGATGGATGATAGATGGACAGATGGATGGATAGATAGTTGGTTGGATGGATGGATGGATGGATGATAGATGGACAGATGGATGGATAGATAGTTGGTTGGATGGATGGATGGATGGATGATAGATGGACAGATGGATGGGTAGGTAGGTAGGTTGGTTGATTATGGATGGATGAATGATAGATAGATATATAGATATATAGATAGATAGATAGATAGATAGATAGATAGATAGATAGATGGATAGAGGGATAGAGGGATAGAGGGAAAGATGATCGATGATAGATACATAAGGTGGATTGATGACACAAGCGAAAACACCTTTATTCAACATTCTTTGCTGTAGTAACAGTTTCATGTATTAAATCCAAAGGAAATATTTGTAGAGTTTGCAAATTACATCAAAGACTTCTGAAGGAATGTTACTGTTAATCAGGTTTTTATGTACTTAAAATGTGGAGGGAATACTTCTGGAGCTGGAGTTTGGAGACAAAGTCCACACTGAGGAGGTCAGGAGAAAATCACAGGAACTGCAGCCTTTGGAGAAAGAAAAACGAGAGTCTGTAAAAATCACATTCTTGAAAGGTTAATGAGCTTAATAACATGACTACAGAAGGCCTCAAAGCATGATAATGTTTAAATTGCTGGATAAGGAAAGGTTTAATGTTGGCGTGAGGAGAGGATGGTCTATACAAAGTGTTGCAGCAGCTCTTCAGACGTCATAAAACACACTTAGCATAACTTCTATTGAGCTGACGTGAGGCAGGTACGAAAAACACTGTCTTAAAAATCTCTCACAGTGCAACGTGTGTTTTTTTTATATCTTATAATGAGCGAAGAATGTGTCCCTCTTTAAGCTGGCTGTTTGGTAAAGCATCGGATTCTAGATTCCAGGTTGTGATTTCAGAATTAACGCCCCTGTTTCCGTCTTTTCCCTGTCAGACTACCTGGACAGTGAAAGCCAGGTTCTGGAAAAGCAGAAGAAAAAACACGCCAGTCAGCAGCTCGCTCTGCTGGCTCAGAAACCCGCGGAGAGGAGAGCCAGAGAGGCCTTAGATTCCACGAAACCTCCTCCGTCGTCTGAGCCCGCTGTGCAGGAGGAGGAGGAGGAGGAAGAGGAGGAGGAAGAGGGGCCTCGGGATGAAGCAGTGGAAGAAGAAGAGGAGGACGGAGGGGAAGTGAAGTCTGAGCCGACGCCGTGGTCCAACCCCGAGGTGGAAGTGGGTCGGGGCGGGCGGCGGGCCCACAGGAAGCCGAGCATCGTGGGGATGAGGATGCGGGAGCAGCAGGAGGACATCGTGGATCTGGACTCCTTCGTCAACCAGCACTACCGGGCCAAAGCGCTGCGCCTGGCCGCCTCCAGCCGGGTCAAGCAGCGCAGCCTGCAGCGGCAGAAGGAGCAGGAGCCCCGGTCGGCCTTCGAGCTGGGCATGGAGCTGGACGGAGGCCTGGGGATGGTCGGGCTGCAGCCGCTGGAGGCAGATCTGGAGCTGGACGTGGGCCGGCAGAGGAAGCGGCTGCAGAAGAGGGAACTGAGCGGCCGCTTCCTGGACGGGGAGGCCGAGCTGAGCCACAGAGGACGCTGGATGTCTGTGCTGAGCATCGGATTCTCCAAGCTGGACATCAGCCTGTGTGTCATCCTCTACTTCATGTCCTCCATGTGCCTCCTAGCCATGTACCTGTTCTTCAAAAACCGCCTCAGGCTACGGAGGAGTAAAGTCGCCCTGCCCTGAACCAAAACCGACAGAAGTCCTGCCCCAACCTGAGCAGATACTAACACTTTATCTGGAGGTGCTGCTTCTGTAAAGGGATGTGGCTCCATTAGACGTTCGACAGCCACGTTTTAGCCTCAGAGTGCTCGTCTGACTGGGGGAGAAGGGAAAAAGAGCAGATTTCTTTTAAAATCTTTTAAAACCAGGGCGTTTGTTTTAACCCTGCGCTTCATCCGACCTCCAGAGCATTTCACTCGGCGCCGCTACTGTGGAAAATGTGTTCGTGTTGATGCATATTTTGGGGGTTTGTGCCTCGGATTTAATCTGTTTTGATTTTATTTGACCACTTGTGAGGCTTAAAACGATCTGAAGGGTTTGTTTAATTTTTAGGAATTTAATGCAACTAATGTGTGATTTTATTTGCTTCTTACGGTTAATTTCTTTTTTTATTATCCCAGTCGTGTGCAGACTCTGTCCCACTGCTTCCCCCTCTATTGTGGCCACGAAATTTTTACTTTTGTTTAGTTTTTATATATTTACATTTAAAAACGAGCCAATCATTTGAACTAAATAGGTGATTCTGTCGTATCTTAACTTACAGACGAGCTGAGTCTCTCATTTAAAAGTTGAACAGATTTCTCCTGGAAGGGACGGATGGCTGCAACATATTGTTTTATACTGTGACAGCGGAGGTAATAAGTCGGTCTACGTTACACTGAGGTTATGTAATGTCTTTGGATGTTACATCACACTGCTGAGTCCACATAACAGCTACTCAGGCTGCAGATGAAGTGTTGTGTTCACACTGGACGAGGTTTTAGAATAAGCAGGATTTGTTTTTCTGGCTCGGGGCCATGTCGAAGAGCTTCTGCTGGTCACCTCGGAAACACTGTTTATCTGTTTGGAATCAATAAAATTATTTTTGATAAGGATTTTTCTGCCTCTTTAATATTCAGATCCGTCAGTGGAAACTTTGATTTGAGCCGCTTTAAGCATGTCTGTATTGCAAAACTGGTCGATTTAAACAGTAGGGTTACGTGAAATGTAGATTGTCATCTAATTTATACCAAATTTTATTTATTTCAAGCTGCAAAATGTCATCAAATTGACAGAATTTATTATTACAGATCAATAAATAAATAATACACAGGTGAAAACACGTTCATTCAACATCCTGTGATGTAAAAACTACAAGAAATCTCTGATTTAACAAAGAAATTTGAGTAAAATTATATAATATTTGTAAAATTAGCTTATAAAAAGTTACATAAATGTAGATTGTTTTCATTCATGTGGTAATTTATTTATTTTAGGCTGCCAAAGGTAATTAATTTGTAATTTTGCTGTGAAAACTTCTTTATTTACACGAGAAATCTCTCATTTAATAAAGAAATGTGTGTAAAATTACAGAACTGATGCTTGTTTTTCTGTTAAGTGTCACTAATTGTGTATAATTTTAGAAATATATTTGTAGTAGTCGTTTCATCTAATAAATAATACAGAAATATTTCTAAAAATTTGCTTATAAAGTGTAATAGATCATTGGAAAGGAAGGTAAGAAATACACGACTTTAAAAATATTGATTTTGGAATCAATGAAAGGATTTATTGCCTCTTTAATATTTATATCAGTCAGTGGAAACTTAGATTTTGCATTTTAACTCTCATTAAGCATTTTTTTTTATTTTAAAACTGGTAAATTTAAACAGCAGAGTTACATAAAATGTAAACTGTCTTCTATTTCATGTGGTAATTTATTAATTTTAGGCTGCAAAATGTAATTAATTTGTACTTTTGTGGTGAAAACTTCTGTAATTATACAAGAAATCTCTCATTTAACAATGAAATGTATGTAAAATTAAAGAACCTCTCTTTCTGTTAATTGAAATATATTTGTAGTAGCCGTTTCATCTGATAAATAAAATAGAAATATTTCTAAAAATATGCTTATAAAGTGTAATAGATAATTAGAAAGGAAGGTAAGAAATACACGACTTTAAAAATATTGAATTTGTAATCAATGAAAGGATCTTTTTGCCTCTTTAATGTTTATATCAATCAGTGGAAACTTAGATTTGGCATCTGAGCCTCATTAAACATGTTTTTTTATTGTAAAACTAGTCAATTTAAACAGTAGGGTTACGTAAAGATAGATTGTCTTCTATTTGATGTGGTAATTTATTAATTTTAGGCCACAAAATGTCATTAATTTGTAATTTTGTTGTGAAAACTTCTGTAATTAAACAAGAAATCTCTCATTTAACAAAGAAATTATGTAAAATTACAGAACTGATGCTTCTTTTTCTGTTAATTGAAATATATTTGTAGTAGCAGTTATATTTATTAAATAAAAAAGTTAATATTTGTCCAATTTGCTTATAAAAAATGATAGAAAGTAGGTAAGAAATGCGTCATGGGATCAGTGAAAGGATGCTTTTGCCTCTTTGATATTCCAATCAGTCAGTGGAAGCTTCCATTTTGCATTTTTGGGCCACATTAAATTTGCTTTCATCACAAAACTGGTCAATTTAAACAGCGGGGTGGAACTCAAACGCCATCTGTGTCGCCTCGGACGTCAAAATATGTTTACGGAGCGCCGCCGCAGAATAACAAGCTCCTGTTTTTGTGTTTTGACCAAGACCAGGGGGGGACGCCGGGGCAAGAAGAGGAAAAAGAAGGGTGTTACATGCTGGAACAAGGAAGAGGAAAGGGGGGGTTGAACCATCCAAGGTTGAAGGAAAAAGCCTGTTGCCATCTGCTGTGCAGCGCAAGCTAAATCCTAACAATTTCATTGGGATTATAGCAAGTGAGTAATCCAGCTTTCCTTTAGGACTAGAGAGGAGAGATTACCCCTGAGGATTAGCTCCCCGCAGATAATAAACTTTATTAAAACGCAATCGGCTTTCATGGGGCTTCTTCTTCTTCTTCTTCTTCCATCCACACTTGGAGGTGGGTTCTGTTCGGGTGGGGAGGGGGACACCAGAGGTCCTCAGGGGATGAAAGGAGGAGCGGCGAGGGATGAGTGTCGGAGGTTTGATGTCCAGATTACAACATCTGAAGGACGGCTGACGCTTGATCTTGAGCTTTTCCTGCAACGCTGGTTTGAATTCCCTTGACTCCGAACTCCCCCCTCCCCTCCCCCGACCCCCCAACCTGCACTGATCTCCTCCCAAAAACACGCCCCGTCCCTTTATCAGAGGGTTTTGATGGTGGAACTGTTGAGTTAAGTGGTTGTGTGGCTCAATCAAACCCTCGGATGCTTTAAATTAGACGCTCAAGGACACCAGAAGAGCGCAGTTTGTCACCAGGAAGCTTATTTTTTCCATTTTAAAACCATCTGACAAACTTCTAACGCCCGTTCTTTGCCGGTAAAGCGTCAAATTAAAGATGAAATGAAACACCCTTCTCCAGCTTCTCATATATAACTTTTGTCTTTTGCCTTGAGAGCTTCTCCTCCCACACTTCTGATCTGTTAATCCCTTTAAATGTTCACCTGTGCTGGTTATAGGATTGGAGTCAGTTTCTCCACAGAAGCCCTTCAGCTGGAGCCTCGCGAGAGTCGCTCCGGTTCGGACTAATGATGGTTAATGAGGAAGTTGGCAGCGGCGTAGCATCGGTCTGCAGCTCTGCCAAGGCCGGGGTGAGCGGTTCACGCCGAGGACAGAAGCTCCGGGACTAAATCAGGACGCCTCCGGAGGCGTCTGCGTTCCTTTTCAAGCCCGGATTCGAAAGCAGAAACTGATTTGTCGAGTTCAGACGCACAAGGGAGTTAATCTTTGTGTGTTTGTTCGCGAGTCGAGTCAAAATTTGTTCGGAAATTGCGCTCGTGGGCCGATTTGTTCGTGACTGGGGGGTCGAGGTCTCGCTGTATTTTTTAGGAAAAGTAACCTACTGAACTCCTTAATCTGCTTTTTATAATCCTTTTGCTTCATGTCGTGTGTTTAACAAAGACAGAGTCAGAGTTTGTCCACATTGTTGAGGCTGCAGATTGAAGCCTCTATAAGTCTGTTCCTGTATCTGAGGTCAACTTTTAAGTGCTCGAGGAACCACCTGTCCTGGAGCGGCTAATAAATGGGCCTTGAGGTGAGTTCCTTCCCTCATAGCTCAGCTTTGCAGCCACTCCAGCCACTTCGGTAAACAAACTGTGGAGGGTATCAGTCTTCCATGAGCCTCCGTGGGTCTCGGAGTGGTCGAGTAACTTTCCTCCAAACTTTCTTGCGCCGTCCACAACTAATGCCGCGCGCCGAGACGCAGTTGTGTTGTGAAAGCACTGACTGAAGGGTAAAAACCTCACCTTGCTGCCCTGTTGTTGTCTTCCATAAATTAGACAATGCAGGGTTTTATAGTCACTCCTCTGCCGTGTGCTCTCTGCCTCGGTGTTTATTACCCCTCCGGTATTGATATTAAAATGCAGGAGGGGCCTGATGCATTTTTCTGTCATCTCTCTTTCTGACTTTAATAATACTATAAAGCTTCCTGCTGTGGACGGAGCGAGGAGGAGGGAGCGGAGGGAGTGGAGTGTTGTGGGGGGGGTGAATAAATTATGAAAAAGAGGTTAATATATGGTATTGGTATATATCACATCCAAACTAAGCCAGATCCCCTTTCGGGTTTTAAACATGCTGCCTTTTAAAGCAGGAGTCAAGCAGGGTCACATCCATCTCATTTTACTGCACCAGTCCCTCCCCCCTCCTCACCCGCTCCGAACATCTCGCGAGTCTGAAGAGGGCGGACGATGCTTTACAGCACAAACAGGCGGCCGGCGTTCGAGCAAATGAAACCGTGAGCTGCACACTGATGCTCTGGTCGGAGCTGCAGCAGAGAACGTGGCTGCTTCCATGTATGTTTGTGGGACGGGTTTGATCCCGCGTCGCTTTGTTATTGACTTTACTTGGTTTGAAGCACCTGGAAGTCCTTGAAAACTTGCATTACCTGGCATGAGCACCACCTTAGGCCTCAACAAATCGAGCTAACCTCTTGTTTCAACAGAAGCGAGTTGTGATGACCTTCAATCTGTATGTGATTTAACCATTTCTTAGTTGGATCTTTGACTTTTCTTTGGATGGAGACGATGCAGGTCAACTAAACTGACTTGATTCTCCATCAGTCCACAGGTTCTTGATGGGTTTAAGTCAGGACTTTGAGGAGACCAGTCTAAAACCTTCATTCCAGCCTGATTGAACCATTTCTTTACATCTTTCGATGTGTTTGGGCTCATTGTCTTGTTGGAACACCCAACTGTGTCCAAGATCCAGGTTTTTCTTCCAGAGGAATATGGAGGTAATCCTTCTTCTTCATTATTCCATCTACTTTGTATAGAGCCCCAGAGCATGATGCTGCCACCTCTATGCTTCACATCATGATGCTGCCACCTCTATGCTACACATCATGATGCTGCCACCTCCATGCTTCACATCATGATGCTGCCACCTCCATGCTTCACATCATGATGCCGCCACCTCCATGCTTCACATCATGATGCTGCCACCTCTATGCTTCACATCATGATGCTGCCACCTCTATGCTTCACATCATGATGCTACCACCTCCATGCTTCACATCATGATGCCGCCACCTCCATGCTTCACATCATGATGCCGCCACCTCCATGCTTCACATCATGATGCTGCCACCTCTATGCTTCACATCATGATGCTACCACCTCCATGCTTCACATCATGATGCTGCCACCTCCATGCTTCACATCATGATGCTGCCACCTCTATGCTTCACATCATGATGCTGCCACCTCTATGCTTCACATCATGATGCTGCCACCTCCATGCTTGACGGTAGGTTTGGGGTTCTTGGGGTTGAAGGCCTCACCTTCTCTCCTCCAGTCTTTGTTCCATCTGACAACAGAACTTTCCTCCAGAAGGCCTTTTCTTTGTCCATGTGATCAGTGGAGCTTTAAGGTTCTGCTTCTAGAGGAAAAACTTCCTTCTTCATGGAGCCTCTCAGCTCATGTTGATGTCCAACCCTGTGGACACTGACAGCTGTGTTCCAGCAGCTTCTGGTTCATCCAGACCTGCTTTCTGCTGGTTCCTGGTCGACTCTTGACCATCCTGACCAGGTGTCTCTCAGCAGCAGGTGGTAGTTTGTGTTTTCTTCCCGATGGTGGCAGAAACACAACTGGACCATGAACTTTAAACTTACAAACAGATGATTTTAGGACTTGAAGCTGCTTTGAAGTGCCTCTAAGTGGCTTTCCTGACTTGTTTATGTCAGTAATTTGCTTTGTCAGATCTGTACTAAGCTCCTCAGACTTCCCCACTGTAGTGTTTGTAACTAATCTAATGAGTGTATTAAATGGGTCGTGTTTAAATAGCCTCACAGGAGTCACCAGCTGTAGTCGATTGCAATCACTCATGAGAAGCTAAGACGCCATGAAGAAAATCCGCTGCACACAACTTTCTACATCACCAAAGCTGATAATTCAAGTTGTTGTATGAGTATTTTTGACCCAGTAGATTTTGTCATATTACCAGAAGACCTCTAATAAATCTATGAAAGAACCAAAATGCATGTTTGATAGTTTTTTTTCTGACAAAGACGCAATTTCAGTATTTCAGGCACAGAAATTTAAGAATTACAGGAGATCACTGCCAAGATATACATGATCGTTACTCAGTTCAGCCATCAAAGTAAATTATTTAGAAGATCTGTTAGCTTATTTGCATGTATTTCCCAGCATTCATTGTGCTGAAGTTAAAACAGTCCAGAAATCTGCTTTTTTTCTGATATTAAATCGTAGATGCTCTTATGGCTTTTCATCTACATTAAAGATGTCATTTTAATGAAGCGTACAAAAGAGTGAAGAATCTAAGCTCATTCAGAATCAGAATCAGAAGTACTTTATTGATCCCAGAGGGGAAATCGTCTAATTGCTGCAGAGCCGGTTCGCCCATTAGGCAATACAGGCAAATGCTAAGGGCGCCGTGGCCTCCAGGGGGCGCCACAAAATTGGGAAAAATTTCCCCTTCTATGTAATTATATGTAAACTAGTTATTACTATTAACTCTTAAAAATGGAGAAGCTCACACTGATTAAAGTTTAAAGCAATGCCCAATTATTATTACTACAAAACAATAATATTGGATTTCTTTCGTAAGCGTATGTAAATCGCCGATGGAGGGGGCACCACACTGGGTAGGTCTGCCTCTGATTTGGTCCCATTCAAGGTCAGGATATAAATAAATAAATATAAAAAACACAAAAATATACAGATAAACATGAGTAGTAAAAATGTGACTTAAAATATAAACAGGAGTAGAACAGTATAGTGTAGATTGGATAAGAGTTTTAGTTTCATTTGGAACAGAGAGTTAATTAACTGTTGCTTTGATGAACCTGAAGCTTAAACTAAATATATGAAGTCAAATCAGCTTTTTATTTTTTTGTTGTGTTGATCTTAGGAGAAACAGGAGCCCCAGGAATCGATATCCTCCAACCATCAGCTGAACTTAAGTCGTAATAACACGCTTCACTGTTTGAATTTCAACACTAACTGGACGTTTACATGTTTCCCAGAAGCACCTTAAAGCTGAGCTGATCTCGATCCTGTCTCTGTATAGAGCTTATTGGAAGCTAAACTCTGGTCCGGTTTTACACTCACCCCCCTCCTCCTCCCCCGCCCCACAGTTAGCATATAGCTTACAAGAAGTGCTCGGCTAATGATGTTGGAGAAGATCCAGCACTTGTCAGTCAGATCGCTTTAATTCACTCAGCTGACGCTGCTGCTGTCACTGAGCAGCCTGGGAACACTCACCCCTGGCTTTCACTGCAGATCTGCTGGGTTTGTGGAAAGAGGTTTTTCATTTAATGTCATGTGTAATAAGTCACCAGTAGCAGAAACATCAATTTTAAATCCTTATATTGGATGTAAATATCAAAATATAGTGATAAATATGTGAATACTGATGATATTATTTAATTTTATAGCAGAAAAGTTTATCAGAAACGATGATGACCGTCTAATTTTCATTGAGATGTGTTTTGTGCAGTGTTGTGTCATGGTTAGTTGTCAGAAAACAGCTAAAATGCACATTTATTTTGCATTTTTTTTAAAGTTTTCCTTTCCGAAATGGTCAGATCTTTAAGTGAAAGTTGCAAAAAAATGCTCCTTAGATTAAAATCTGACTAAAAACCTCAATTATCTGGTGTGTTTAAGAGGTGTACATTGGTTTGAAACACTATAAAACTACCCAGCATCTTTTGCACATTTATAATTTTGCTTATGGGTTGAATTCTTCACGGTCAAATCCGTGTATTGGGCTACTATTGGTCACAGTTGGGCATCATTATTAGGAGTTTTCACCTAAACAAACAACATAACATCTGATCTGACGCCACATTATTGCTGCTTCCATGAGCAGCTTTGGGTTTTCACTCCTCCACGTTCCATTCATTTGCTTTCCGGACGTATCTGATGAGGTTCACGGAGGTCTGGAGTGTTTCCCAGTCAGACAGGCCGACACCTTGGGCTGGTGCCAGAACGTCACAGGACCCCGAATTAAACCGGATAAAATATCTGAATGAGGTCGTTGCTGCTCAGAGAGATTCCTTTAGATCTTCAAGGGTTACTGGAGAGCTTTTATTTTGGTATAAACATCTGGAATCACAGCAATCTGATGCACTTTGCAGTTATAAATAGTAAATAGCTGCAAGATTTCAACGGTTTGGCTGTAGCCAGAAATTTTGCTTTGCTCTCCATCGTATCTGTAATAATAATATCACCAACAACAACAACATTAATAGTAATATTTAATAATAAAACATTTAAAACCATTCACGTGACCTGTTCCCACCACCTAATTAAATGCATAGCTGCAAGACAAAAATGTACTGATTTGGATAAAAAAAAATGATGATTTGATGTGTTGTGTTAGCATAATAGTGTTGTGGTCATACCTCCTTGTGGACACCTGATCCCGTCAGATCTAGGAAGCTAAGCGGGGTTGGGCCTGGTCAGTACCTGGATGGGAGACCGTGAGGGAACAGCAGAAAGCCTGGGTGGATGAAGGGTGAGAGTGAGTGGTTGGTGGTGGTTGGAGGGGCCGATGGAGCAGACTGGCCTCCGTCAGTCTACCCCAGGGCAGCTGTTGCTACATATGTAGCTTAGCACCATCGAGTATGGAGTGAATGAATAATGCAATGTGAAGGGTTTTTGAGTGACTAGAAAAGAGCTATATAAAACCAATGAATTATTATTATTATTATTATTGTTGTTGTTGTTGAATCCACTTAATAAAATGAATCAAATTACTGCACTAGTTGATTTATAACTAAATTCAAGTTGAGATAACTTAATGAAACTGGCTTGATGACATAATTCTTCTTCACCTTGAGTTCAATTTTTCAGAATGCTAAATAAAAAAATACCTTTGATTGCAGTGGATGAGCTAATTCTGTGGTTTGTTGGTTGAACACCATTAAAAAGGCTGCACTGTAAAAAGTGTATCTCAGCTGGAGTTGAGATAAAGTCAAATAAATGTCATTTATCTCTCTGATTTGGTCATTTGCAGTTTACTTTTGTGGATTATATCAACTTTAAATTACACCTTTTACCTTAAACTGGGGCTTTAATTTGCGCAAAAAGTGCTTTAGGTTTACTGCTTTTTTCCTTTAGCATTGTGCGTCTGATGGTCTTTTTAAAATTGTCTGCTGCAAATGAACCACCAGTTTCTCTGAGCTGGATTACAGAGGCAAGACAAAACCATGTTTTAGATTTAATGCAAATACTTAAGTTAGGAAAACTGGAATCTTCAAGTTGACCTTCCTTAAAATTAGATTGCAGCGATGCAAACTGTTCATTTGAGAGGAATTAAACTATTTAAGTTCTTTAAACTTAAAAACAGTGGCATCAGTGTTATTTATTAACCTAATCTGGATAAACTCAATTCAACTGAATTCAATTAAAGCAATTTATCTAAGTTGATCCAACTACTCTGCATTTTCAGGGTGAGGCAAACATGACTTTGTGTATTGCAACAATTCATTTCATTTCATTCTGAGAGGATGATTTTAGCACATTAAGTTTAAACCAGTGGAGGTAAAATGACCTGTTAGCTTAAACTG
Organism: Dascyllus trimaculatus; assembly: GCA_024666655.1. Lineage (NCBI taxonomy): Eukaryota > Metazoa > Chordata > Actinopteri > Pomacentridae > Dascyllus > Dascyllus trimaculatus. The sequence continues at coordinate 32,130,271 of CM045446.1, forward strand.
GATAAATTTAATTTAATCATGTTTTATCAAATGAAGCAGTTTCTTTAAGTTGATCATCAGCCATTCTCCTTTTCAGTGCTGCCCTGATTTGTTGTTGTTGTTGCTGTTGTGCTCATAAACATTATATTCAGAGTGTGTATCTTATAAATAACCCTCCTCTATCATGTTATTTGCAGGATCTCCACCCAGGCTGCAGGTTTCTCGGTTTCTGTGCTGCTAATTTATTTAAGTTGATCCAACGACTCTCCATTTTCAGTGTGATGCAGACTGTTGTGTGATTTTGTTGTTGTTGTTGAGCCCAAATATGTTTTTTTTAGTATCCTACAGCAGTGCAAACTATTCAAAGGCATCTAATGATTTAATTTAAACCAGTGGAGGTATTATAACCTCTTAGCTTAAACTGGATAAACTCAATTTAATTGTGTTTTATCAAATGCAGCAGTTTCCAGCCTTTCTCCTTTTCAGTGCTGCCCTGATTTGTTGTTGTTGTTGTTGTTGTTGTTGTTGTTGTTGTTGTTGTTGTGCTCATAAACCTCATTTTCAGATTGTGCATCTCCAAACTAAACCTCCTCCATCATGCCATTTGCAGGATCTCCATCCAGGCTGCAGGTTTTTCTCGGCTGCTCTGCTGCTAGTTGGACTGAAATGAGCCTATTAGCGCCTCGTCTGCGCGGCACAGGGTCAGGTTCAATCAGGGAATTGGAAAATATCATTTCTGACGGGAATAGATTCCGTTTGTTCAACCAATCTCTTCTACTAATTACCCAAATGGACAGGAGCTGTCAGGAGACAATAACTATTCCCTAATAGAATTTGCCCCCCAAGTGCAATTTAATTTTCTCCTCGGTGCTCTCTCCTCAGGTTTCCCTCCGCTTTCCGCCTCTCTCCCTCTCTGTTTCTCTGCTGCGGTCGGACCGGCTGGTTACGGACACGGTGCCGGTGCATGGACGCTGATCTGCCGGTTGACGCGCGGAGTGACTCGCTGCTGCTGCTGGAACGAGCTGCATGGAGGAGAGGAGGAAGAAGAAGAAGAGGAGGAGGAGGAGGAGGAGAGGCGCGGTGATGAAGGTGGGTCCGCACGACGCACCGGGCAGCGATTCATCTCAGAGGCGCAGAATAAATCCAGATATGCGTCCTGCGCGAGGCGAAGACGCCGTAACGTGATGCGTTCGCGCTCAATCTTGAATTTTAATTTTGCAGCCGTTTGCACACAAATGAAATCGTCCCGGCGAAGCGAAGCTCTGCTGCTCGGATCCGTTTGTGCGCAAAAGATTAACAAGCAAATCCTGCAAGAACGAGAATAAATCAAGTGTTTTCAGCGATGCTTTATGACGATCCAGGCCTCCTGCAGCTGCAACACACACACACACACACACCTTCACACACACCTGCACTCCACTCCACAAACGGCTGCTTCTGCCTCAGGATGGATGCGTTCCTGTGTTTCGGACTCTCCGCTCTCTGGAAGATGAATCTGTGAATCGCACATGTCAATGAAGTCGTGCACTGAAATATTAGATCTAATTAGAGGTGTCTGGGTCAGCGGCGGTGGCGCACGAGTCGCCCTCTGCTTGAGTTATTGCTGCTTCCTCTGCAGATTATTTTCTTACCTTCGTGCAGATAAAAACGTGTCACCTCACCTCTTGCACTATCAGAATTATCGCACGTTTCCTCCTTCTCTTACATGCATCGTTTGGGATTTTAAAATGACATCATTTGCGAGGAAAACACACATGTATTTGCATTTTTCTGTCATTTCACCTTTTAATTTTTTCCCATATTTGTCTGCGTAATTAGTATTTTATCCCCCCAGATGTGCATTATGTTTTAAAAATCACCCAGTACCAGCCACGTTTCTTTGCAATCTCATTTAAAGATGCATAATAATAATAATAATAATAAAAACAAACCCACACCACATCATTTAAGCAGATGTTCGCCCTCACATCTTTTCTCTTTCTGCAATTTTTGCATCCGTCAATTATTCTAATTGCGCTGCCCTCCGCTGACAGGTTAAGAGCATTTTTATCTGCATTGTTTTCCAGCGTGGCCGACCAGGGGGGGCCTCGATACCAACAATCAGAGTAATTGAATAGTGGAATAAATCGAATGATCTTGAGGGGAAAAGTGTATAATGAAAATAAAGTGAGACCATATGATTTCCCTCCTTTGCCACACGTGCGCGCACCAGGATGGATGGATGGATGGATGGATGGATGGACGGACACCTGGCCTGGAGGGACTGCAGCAGAAGCAGCTTTGAATCGGTGGGATAAAATTCCAGTAAAATCCCAGCCTGCTTTTTAATCAGCTTGATGCGCGCTTTCATTTTACTAAATTACATTTGAAACATTAAGCGCACAGACGAATGGGATTGTGGGTCGCAGCAGCGGGATATATAAAGCGACAAAGGAATCAACTGTGCACAGGAGGGAGGATGTTGGGAAAATATGGGAGGATAAAACCAGAGGAAATGTTGGACACAGAAAAAAAAAATCTCATTTATTTGACCATAATTACCAATTTGGCCAAATTAATGTTTCTGGTGATTTTTACGCACCATCTGTATTCCAAATAAAATGAACAAAAACACGATTATAGTATTACTTGAAAACATTTTTATATTTTTTCGTCACTTCCAATTATATCTGAAGCCTGTGTTTGCTGTTAAATTGCTTAACTAACGCACCAAATCCACCAGGATTAAATTCTATTGTAATAATTTGCGCAAAAATGGTCCAAATTTGAGAATGTTAAATAAAAATAACCCCATTTATTGTTTTTTAATTATAATAATTGCCACCCAGGTGTGTAGAGCTGCAGACACTCTACTGGGAACCTCACACACTTGATGGAAACAACCTTGAGCCGGTCTGGAGGCGGACCGGCGGCGGAGCGCACCGCCGTGCTGCTTTTCTTTTGCGCGCTTGAAGTAAATTGGAAGCGAAGATTGAGTTCATCTAGCTTGAACTAGCAGCCCTCCGGAGGGAATATCTTATCCGGGAGAGCAGCCTCAGACGATGGGCTCCGAAATGAGCAGTGTCAGGAGGTACTGCGCCCGGACTCCTAATCCCACCTGTCAGAGGCAGAGCTGCTGCTTCCGCGGTGGATCTGACTCAGACATGTGTCCAATGATGGGGCTTCACGTCTGGATCCCATCAGTTTGCCGCCTTCTCTGTGTTTAAACTGATCTAAGAGGATTGTGTTTGGCTGAAAATGTGAACATTTACAGTTTTTGGTTTTTGCTCTGTTTCATGCGTAAAATCCTTCCAGCCAAATGAAAGGCAGTGAAACGGCTCAGTGAGGCTGAACCACCTGATCATCTATGAACGCACATTTCTGGAATCAGACGTGATTCCCTCTCTCTGTATTAATTGTTTTATTGACAAACTGATTGGTCCTCATTTTCCTTCCTCCTCCTCCTCCTCCCGTCCAGAGGAGCCCTGCTGGCCCGGGGCCCCTCCGGGAGCCACTGCAGTGAGCTATTTATGGTCTCCACAGGACCAAGGTCCCGCCTCTCCGGAGACATTTTCATACAGCGCGCTCCCCTCCTTCTCCTTTCTCCTCCTGCGCGCTCCTCACACCTATCCGGGCTGCCGTCCGCCCCCGGGGGCCTCCTCTTCCTGCGCTCCCATTGGCTCCCGGCGAGCCTCCGCCGCGCTGACGTCAGGCCCCCGCCGCCCCTGCAGCGCTGAATGGACCGAGCAGCCTGCCCGAGCCACTTCCAAAACAGCTCGGCACGGCACGGCGCAGCACGGAACACGGTTCCCGGGGATTAGAGAGGATACGGAGGAGCAGAGTGGAGACCGAGGCCTCGACAGCAGCATCATTTCTTCTCCACGCGACACAGGACGGGGGAGCGCGCCCACCGTGCTGCGGGTGTATGAGTCTGTCTCCCGGTTTGGATCACGATGATGCAAAGTGCGGCGGTTCTACCGACAGAGAGTCCCGTGAAGAGTTTACCGGAGATCCTCGGAGTGCCACTGCAACGTAAGACATCTTCTCTTTTTCTGTCAGGCTGGGAGCCGCTCGGCGACCTGCGCTGCGGAGCTTCCCTGCAGCAGGAGACCAGACCCCCAGATCCTCACACACAGGCCGGTTTTATGATCATTTCAGGGCGTAAAAGTAGATTCCGCTGCTCGTCGGCCTCAAAGCCGAGCATCCAACAAGCCGCAGGTCCAATTAATCTTCCAGTATTCTGCGCAAAAAGCTTCCATCCATCCTCGGAGGGGGGGGAACGAAAAAAAAGAGATGATTTCTGCTGTGAAGCTTCTCTGGTTCGGCCTCAAAGTTCGCTGCAGGTTGTCGAGCTTCACACTGAACCTCCCGCCTGTTAATTTGTAAACGAGGCTGGACGGTCAGAGATCAGACGCAGTTGTCATCACCCATCAGAGGAACACGCACCGACTGACTGACACTCATTACTGGGTCAAACCAGGAGCTGAGAACACTTCAGTCTGAGGCTCTGGATGGAGGCCCTGCAGTCTGAGTGTGTACAGATTATTATTATTATACAGCAGAATAGTTCATTTATGGAGGCTTGGAGCAAATATTAATTCTATTATTAATAATATTTTCTACTTTCCAGCCTCAAAAACTAGAAATACCTCACATGAGCTGGACTAATCTGATCTGTGTCAGGGCCCCCCTTTCATAATCTCTAATTATTTAAAGTAAAATGTGCCACAAAAATTAATCCATGGGAGGAGATAATTACTGGATTGTTGCTTGATTTCAAAACTGATAATAATTTTAAAGCTCTGACACACATTTTTGCTCAAGAAAACACACATTTAGGTTTGTTTTTAGATCTAATTTGCTGCTGCAACCCTGAAATTAAAGCTGATTTGTGCTGCAACGTGTGTTTTCCTGCGAACTCTTCAGAGCAGCAGAGGAGCCTGTATGTGGTCGGCTTATGCTCTTTAATTTTATAAATCGAGACAAGATTAAAAGATTGGATAAAGATCCTGCCACTCAGCCCCCTGCGGCGCTCATCCTGGATTTAAACCTGGATTATTTCAGGAATAATAATAATAATAATAATAATGATAAAAAGCAGCAGCACAGGGCGCATCTTTTCTGTTCTACATGATAATAAATATGAGACCCGGAGCTCCGTGCTGACTCAGGGCTGCTGCATCCAGAGCGTTTTATTCGCACAAATCACCCGAGTGTTGAGAGAAGCTGCACCTCTGCTGCCTTCATTCCAAAACAAGAGTCCAGTTAGATGTGATGAAGAGGCAGCAGATTACCAGATATGAAGAAGAGGAGCTCCAGGACGCACGAGGTTTCCGCCTGTCGGTGCCAAGAATCGTGCTGCTGCTGCTGCTGCTTTCCTTTCAGCACCAACCTCCCTGCAAAAAAAAGCAAAGGAAAACCATCCCATCAGCTGCATGTAGCCATATTTTCGTGCACTTTCTAATTGTGCCCGTGCAGGAATGTTGCATTTGCTGGATTTCAGGCTTCAGGCTGCAGCCAAACGTGCTGCTTATTTACTGTCTCCTGCACAGAAACACGAGCTGATCATCAGAATGTCAGCGAGGCAACCATTACTGGTTCTCCTGGATTTATTTTCCCCTTTATTCCAGGTGCAAATGCATGCAATTACGCACGGGAATATAAAGAGTTGCACGTTTTTAAATGTAAATTCCTGTGAAATGCAGTGTGCAGGATGTGTGGCGCTCCAAGCTGCAGAGCTGGAGGCTGTGGTGGGTTATGACCATGAGGTGATTTCACGGCCCGGATGGTTTTTCTCTGCACATGTGTGTGTGTTTTCAGGTTAATGGCTCAGGTTTTTTGTGTTTTTTGCTGCTGAAAATTGATTTTTCTTAAGCGGTTATGTGACCGAGAGAAGCTGAAAATGATGCTTTTTCCAGAACGTGTTGATTTATTGTTGGTTTACGCATCACAGAGGAGCATCTTTTACTGAATTAGCTGCCAATTATTCGTTTAAATTAATGGAATGAGCAAAATTAATTATAATAGCAGTGTTGTTAGAAATAAAATAGTCATCTTGACGTGGGAAAAGAAGAAAATATTAAATCCGGCTTTTATTTTGAAGGACAATTTACCTTAATTTCATTCTGCTTTTAAAAATCTGCAGTAAATCCACTTAAATTTGATGAAATCTGTCGTTTTTTTATTGCTATAACAACGTCCTGAATTGCACACGTGTAGTTTTTATTTCCCACTTTCACCAAAGCGAAGCGTTTCTCTCTCTGACCCTGATTTCCACCGGAGGAACCGTCTCACCTGCCACCGCTGGCTGCAGCCTCCCTGCTCCACAAAATCATTAGGAGATTAATTAAGATCGAGACAGTGCTGGCTAACGGAATTAGGAGGAGGAATAAAATCGATATTTCGTCAGAAAATTATTTTTTCCCCCTAGTAGAAGCTGCAGGAGAAGAGATCAGCACCTTGGACAGAGACGGACGAAGCAGGGAAACAGTTTAAACGAGGATTTAAGGTGTTTTTTTTCCTGACAGTGATGTGAAAATATATAAATTTATAATCAAAATAAATTAATAAGAAAAAAAACACGATAAAATATGATAAAAAGATACAATAAAACTAAATAATACTACACATTATAGTGTTTGTTAGGCACCTAAATGAATAATATACATAATAATAATAAGGCATTTCTGCACCAACATAGCGCCATCTTAAATTTTAATATGATTTTAAATGTAATATAGTTAATATAAATGTAGCTGTATGTGAAGAAAACTGAGCTTCACCATCTGATCTGAGCTCTTTCACTTTTAAAAGCTGGGCTGCAGCTGAGACGTTCAGAGTTATTTCCTCTCCACTATTTTTACGCACGAAGCGCCTTTTTTTTATTTTCCTGAAGTGAAAGTGTTGACGGTGTTTCTGCGGAGCTTCACCTCTCTGTCTGCCGCCTCACAGTGACCTTGTGCCGCTGTCCCCCCCTTGCAGAGATCCCTCAGTGTGCGGGCTGCAGTCAGCACATCCTGGACAAGTTCATCCTGAAGGTGCTGGACAGACACTGGCACTCCAAGTGCCTCAAGTGCGCAGACTGTCAGACTCCGCTGGCGGACAAATGCTTCTCCCGGGCCGGAAGCGTTTACTGCAAGGAGGACTTCTTCAAGTCAGTACCAGCCTCCCTCTGATTCTTCTATTAGTTCTGTTTTAATGATACTCCTGTTGCCTGATGTTTGTATTGTTTTCCTGAATTACGCAGCAACGTCACCGTTTTATTATTATTATTATTATCATTACTATTATTATCATTATTATTATTATTATTATTATTATTATTATTATTATTGTGGCCAAGTCTGTGTGCAAATACCAGGAATTTAAGCCTTATTTTTTACTTTCTCTCTAAAATACTGACACACATGCATTTAAACAATGGCAAAGACAGGAAAACTACTATTCACAGCTATAGATATGCGCAAATTAGCACGTTTAAAGTGAAAATTTAGTGCAAAATTTGCAGGTTCTGATTGCAGGAATAAATATTTATCAGCAATAAATATAGGATTAGTGTTCCAGAGCACCAATATCAATATTTTGGCTCCAAAAAAATTAAAATACTGGAGTTAAAACAAGGAATTTATTTTTTTATTTTGAAAGAAACATTTGAATTACTCTGACTGTAAATAGAAATTAAATTAGAATTAAATAGTAAATAGTTAAATTGGATCCAGTGTCAATTACTTGTTTGTATTATGTTATATTATATTATATTATATTATATTATATTAGCCTGTTCTATTCTATTCTATTCTATTCTATTCTAGAGTCTCGTTTTATATTATATTATATTATATTATATCATACTATACTATATTATACTACATTCTACTGTTATATTCTATTAGCCTTTATTCTATTCTATTCTAGAGTCTAGTTTTATATTATATTACAGTATAATATGTATTATTTTGTATTAGCATTCAGTATATTATGAAATACTGCATTTTTATGTTGATTTTTTTTACTGTTGCCTTTCCATATTTTTAAGCCACATCAGGTTATAATAACCAAATATTACTGGTTTAATCTCAGTTGTTTTATTACAGTAACATTTCATCAGATTCCTCTCATTTCTGCACTCAAATATCATCACAGGAAGCTTTTTGCTTTTTGTGCTCTGAGTTGGATCATTGATGGTTTCACAGCCTCTTGGACTCCTTTCACTTCACTGGTCTGTTATAAATGGATCAGCTGTTTGACTAAAGGCACCACGCTGGACTGTTTCTGCTCATTTATTCTGAATTAATTAACACCCTGTATGGAGAAGAAGTTCTCCTGATCTCCATCTGAGCAGCTGCTGAGCTCCACTCAAAGCTGAGTTTCAAAAAATGGAACAACTCCTTTTTTTATTTCACCATCTTTCTGCCGTTTCGCCTTCCTTCTTTCAACGATTGGATTTCTGAGGCATTACGCAAAGAAAATTGAGTTTGACTTTTTTATTTTTTTAAATCTAAAACAGGATCAGCAGATCTGGGCTTTTTACTAAATCATGTTTGAAAGGTTTTAATGCTCGGAGCTCGAACGAAGGCCTCTAAAGAGCTTCTGGAGCCTCGCTGGGAGGTAACCGTGTTAGCTGACCCGAGGGTGGAGGGGTGGGTGGAGGAGGAGGAGGGCCGGCATGTTGCATGAAAACACGCACACACATGATTCAGCTGTGGTGATCTGGAGGCTTCAGCTCGCTCTTTTTTTTACTTTGGAGGGCCGCTCCTGTGATTTAAAGCCTCTCCTGAGTCAGTGCTTTATTGGTTCTCCTCAGGGTGTGTTTACTGTGAGCTCCCCTCCTCCATCTTCCTCCATCTTCCTCAGCTCTCCCAGTGCTTCATCTGCAAACACATAAACATGCAAAACGCGCACGAGCGGGCGCGCATCGATCCCGTCCATCCATCAACCCGCGGACGGATCCGTCGTTAACAGAAAAAGCACCCCGGCGCTCGTTCCTTCCTCCTCCTATTAAAACAGACACTCCTGAGGAAAACAGTCGTCCGGCATGTGAGGTTTTAACCTGCTGTCTCCGTCACATCACATCCTCACATGGCGTCTCTGTCCTCCCCCCTCCTCCCCCCTCTTCTCTGCAGGCGCTTTGGCACGAAATGCGCGTCGTGCCAACAGGGCATCCCTCCGACGCAGGTCGTGCGGAAGGCGCAGGACTTCGTGTATCACCTGCACTGCTTCGCCTGCATCATGTGCAGCAGACAGCTGGCCACCGGGGACGAGTTCTACCTCATGGAGGACGGGCGGCTGGTGTGCAAGGTGGACTATGAGACGGCCAAGCAGAACGGTAGGTGTGCAGGGAAGCGGCTTAGAAGTGAGGGCGAGGATCAGTCTGAAGGGTCTGGTGTCACCTGGCTGCATCCAGCTGTTGGATGCAGCGAAATGACTCCTGACTCTGTGTTGTTTGTGCCCTCCCTCCCCTCCCCTCCCCTCCCCTCCTGAGATTTCCATGCAACTCTGATTGATTATGCAAAGTGAAGCAATGCTCTTATATGGTGCGCTTCCAATAACTCCGTTCCTCTGGCACCGCGGCTAGATTTATGTCCTCTGCTGTGGGAGTGTGGGACAGACGCACAAGGACAATAATGCACTCCCACGCACGACCCATTCACTTCATTTCACACCACACGGAGGCCCGAGGCTGACAAATGCAAGAAGAAGAAGTCACTCACCCTTTGCGCTCTCTTTCTCCCTCTCGGTGTTTTTTTTTTGCAGACGACTCGGAGGCGGGGACCAAGCGGCCGAGGACCACCATCACCGCCAAGCAGCTGGAGACCCTCAAAAGTGCCTACAAGAACTCGCCCAAGCCGGCGCGCCACGTCAGAGAGCAGCTGTCCTCGGAGACGGGGCTGGACATGAGAGTGGTGCAGGTAGAGGCTCACAGCAGCATCTGCAGGTCTCAGTAGAGAAGCTGCATCAGAATCTTCCATCCCCACATGAACCTGACGAGGCCTTCAGGCTGGTTCCACCTACTTCTACTAAAATTAGCAAGCAAGTTTATTTCTAGAGCACATTTCAACAACAGGGTGATTCAAAGTGCTTCACAAAACATGAAGACAACATGATTAAAAAAGAAGTTAAAATATAAAATTTAAACATAAAAGTTACAGTGCAGATAAGAGAAAGGTTGGAAAAAACACAGTTACAATTAAAACATAGTCGATAAAACATGAATAATAATCAGAATAAAGTAAAAGAGAAGAGAGCAGATGGGACACCATGCACAGCTAAATTAAACCGTCTTCAGCCTGGACTTAAACCCTGTCAGAGTCGAGGCCTGTCTCACGTTATCCAGAGTTTAGCTGCATGGAACTGAAACGCAGCTTCACCATGTTTAGTTCTGACTCTGGACACCAGCAGAAGACCTGGTCCCTGAGGCTCTCAAGGTCCGAGATGGTTCACATGGGACCAACATGTCAGAGATGTACTTTGAGAGACTTCTACACAAGCAGAGCTGTTTTAAAGTCTATTCTTTGAGCGACAGGAAGCCAGAGCAGAGACCTGAGGACAGGACTAATGTGGTCCTACTTCCTGGTTCTAGTCAGGACCCGAGCAGCAGCGTTCTGAATGTACTGCAGCTGCATTACCGCTCGTTTAAGAGTCCAGTGAGAAGGCCGTTACAGTAGTCTAAATGCATGGATAAGCCTCTCCAGGTCTGGTTTAGACAGTAAACCTCTGATTCTAGCGATGTTTTTAAGATGGTAGACGGCCGATGATGTCACTGATTTAATGTGACTGTTAACGTTTAGGTCTGAGTCCATTGTTACCCCGAGATTTCTAACTAGCCTGAATCCAGACCTGAACTGCTGCCAAACGCCTCTAATGCGTCCAGCAATTTGAACTGAGAAGGAATAAAGAGAAACAAAATGAGACATTTAGATCTTCTAGGTATTTATACATCATAATTTCATACTATCAATCAGGCCTTTGTTGCTGGAGCATCTAAATTTCGCAACAACCTTCTTAAAAAGCTAAAAAAGCTCATGCAGATACAGTTATAACACCCCCTTTTTCATTAATTCAATGTATTTTCTACCTGGCAGACCTGAGATCTCACCCCAAGCTTGTCTTTTAATGTTAATTTTGGGTTATTCCATCTCAAATCATCACAAACCTTCAGCTCATTCGTCTCTAAAATGCTTTAAACTTTCATTTTATCACAAACTATAAACATTTAAGGTGGCGTCCGTGACATTTTAGACACCTGCAGGTTAATTTTAAAATTCAATTTGATCATTTGGGACGTTCTTTTTACAGCTCTTGCTCTGCTTTAATATTCCTTGTCACGATTTTCTTGTTTTAGCCTATAAAAATATTCTTTTACAGTGATTTTTTTTTGCATTTGAAGCCTTTTTTTGGGCAAGTTTATAATGATAATCACTTGATTATACATTAAATCACCTCATTCTTACTTTACATTCAGTAAAGCTGCATGTTGTTTTGTCTCAAAGCGCTAAAAAAGAGCTAAAAAGCTTCTATATTATTCAAATATAAACACAGATACAGACATAACGCTCATTTTCTGCATAAATTCACTTAAATGTGATGTATTTTTTTAACATTTGTGTCTTTTTTCGCTTTGCTTTCACAGTTTTTACCACAAACTTCTATTTTTACTCGCTAAAATCAGCCTTTTTCTGCATTTTAAGTGTTTTTTGCAAGTTTATTATGATAAATACTTGATTTTCTATCATGCATCTCATTGTTCAATATATTCTTACATTACATTCAGTACAGATGCTGATATTTTATGCTAAACTAAGCGCTGCCAAAGCCTCTAATGTGTCCAACAACACTGGAAATTCAATCTGATCATCAGGTTAAAATATGTATCACATGAAACATCCAGAGCTTCTAAATGCTGCTGCAACCTTCTTAATGAGCTTTAAGGTTTATTTATTATTCAAATTACAAATGCAGATACAGATATAACAAGTCTTTTTTCATAAATTCACTTAAATGTGATGCATTTTTATCAATATTTGTGACTTTTTTTTGCTTTGCTTTAATGTTTCTTACCTCTAATGTCTTGTTTTACCTGTTAAAACAGTATTTTACAGTGAATTCTGTTGCATTTTTAAGTGTTTTTGCAGGTTTGCTCTGATAATTGCTTGTTTTTGTTTGTCGTGCACCTCATTGTTCATTATATTCTTACATTACATTCAGTGCAGATGCATGTTTTGTGTCAAACAAAGGGGTTTTAAAGAGTTTTGGATTGGAAAAAAATGACTTGAATTCAGATTAGACTGAAAAAATACTGCATGTGATCCATCCATCCTTCTTCTACCGCTTATCCGAGGCCAGGTTGCGGCCTGTGAGAATGCTGATGATTATTATTAGTTGGATCAGTCCTCGGTAGTTTTGAACATTTACAATACTGACGATTCATTTTCACCATCCTCTCTGTCAGGTTTGGTTCCAGAACCGGCGAGCGAAGGAAAAGCGTCTGAAGAAGGACGCAGGTCGACATCGCTGGACTCAGTTTTACAAAAGTGTCAAACGCAGCCGAGGAGGAACCAAAGTGGAGAAGGAGAGTTCGGCCGACGACGCAGGACTCAGCGACAGCGAGCTGAGCTTCAGAGGTGTGTGGAGATGTGCTATTGTTTATGGAAGCATCCCTGAAGGGGAATTGTCAGCCCCGCCGCTGTGCTAATGGGATTAAAGGAGCCCACAAGCTGCTAAATGACACGAGCGCTGCAGCGGCTCCATGCGTCTTTGTGGCATTTCATTTGTTTCCTTTGCGTTTCCCCGATGCGTCGCTCTCAGGCAAATCCAAAATGGCATTCTCATTCCGCATTCCCCTCACACTTCCTGTGGCCGCTGACGCATCCTCCTGCCACCGTTTGTCGCCATGATGGAGCTTATTGGAGCAGAGAGAGAGAGAGAGAGAGAGAGAGAGAGAGAGAGAGAGAGAGAGAGGGTCCTCAGTGGGACGCAAACGGCGTTTTAGACGTCCTCATGTTATTTAATGTTCACAAACCCCGTTTTGGGCAGTCGTAAAAGTCTCGGAGCCACTTTTAAAAAGGAGGCCGTTTTTATGAGAAATGAAAACATGGTGACAGAAACTCTATAAAGCATGTGAGGCTTTTAGTCAATTAGAGAGAAAGCTCACTGGGGCTTTGCTGTTATTGAAGCCGCCCAGGGGAGGGACTGAGATGGAAACAAATATTTTGTGCTGCATCCAGGAATCCGTTGTTAGGGAACAACATCCCCTCTGTCTTTGTCGTGACTGAACAGAGATGCTTTTTGAACGCTTTACAAAACCTTCATGTAATCTACATGAGGCTGCCACAGTAAATGTGACTCTGTATTGAAATATAACATGTTGTCGGGGACAGACCGATTATCGTCACTGATATTTTGGCATTTTTCCAGTTATCTGTGTCGGTCTTTGTATTGACCGATTATCAATAAATTAAATACGCTGCTTCGGGTCTGATTGGCCTCCTCTCTCTGTCTGTCGTCACTCTGTGGTCTCAGAAATGTCAAGAAACACAATGTTTATCGGCTCCAAATATCATTTATCGGCCTTTCTTGATTACCATAATCGGCATCGGTATTGAACCTTCAAAAAAACAAAAAAAACAAACAACATATCGGTCGATCCCTAGTCTGTAGGCACGCTGTGGTCTCTGAACAAGAAACACAAGGCGTCGCCTCAAACCAGGAATTAGCTTCTCTCACAGTGGCTAATGCTATGCTAACGGCTAGTGGCTAAGTTAGAAGTCAGCCACAGATTAACCTGAAACAGAGTCTGGAAAACAATAATTATTAATGCTTCAACTATGGGCCTTATTGGGCAATAACTGTGATAGAATGGAACTGCACAAGACAAACTGATCAACCCCAGTCGATCCCACATAAACATAGGAGAGTGTCCTAATTTGATCACTCCTATTTCTATTTTACATATTCAGTTATAGTCTCCCTTATTAGTGAGGAAGCTTAGTTATGAATGGCAGGTTCTCTGCTAACACACGCTGGTAAAACAGTAGATCTAATGTAAATTGGGGCTACATATCGGTTATCGGCCTTTCTTGGTTACCAATAATAGGCATCGATATCGACCCTAAGGAGAAAAAACCCATATCGGTCAATCCCTAATATTAATAAAGTAACCTAGTTATGAATGACAGGTTCTCTGCAATCCGATACTGTTAAAACATTACATGTAATGTATATCGGCCCCCAAATATTGACTATCAGTCATTCTTGAGTGCCAATAATTGGCATTGGCCCTTAGATGAAAAGCAAACCCGTATCAGTTGATCCCCATTACTACTGAAGGAGTCTCGTTATCAATGACAGGTTCTCTGCTGTCACATGCTGCTAAAACATTACTTGTAATGTATATCGGCACCAAATATAGGTTATCGCCTTTCTTGATTACCAATAACCTCCATCAGTATCGGCCCCATATCAGTTGACCCCTCCATAATGTTCCCACGGTGCTGCAGCTGTCAGGTTTTCATGCTCAGTGATGCCGTTTCCTCCACAGACGACCAGGTCCTGTCAGACCTGGGCCACGCCAACGGGCTCTACGGCAGCGTGGGCGACATGACGAACAGCGCGGTCCTGAACGGCGGCTTCTCGGTGGACGCGGCGGGGCAGACCTACCACGACATCCGGGCAGGAAGCCCCTACGGCCTCCCGCAGTCGCCCTCCTCCATCGCCTCCCTGCCGGGCCACACCCCGCTCCTCAACAACCTGGGCTTCAGCATGGACAGTCTGGTGGCGCCGGGCGGCCCGGGCGGCGTGGGCCAGGCTCTGAGGGCCATGGCGGGGGGCCCCACCTCAGACCTCTCCACGGGCAGCAGTACGGGATACCCCGACTTCCCCACCAGCCCGGCCTCGTGGCTGGACGAGATGGACCATTCCCAGTTTTGAGTCTGTCGGGGGCGGCTTTTTACATTTTCCTCCAGGACTTTCGGCGAGAAAACAGCCGAGTCGAGGCGCAGCAGCAGTGAAGAACGCCTCCGCGCTGAATGTTCAATCTCAACACTGTATCATACGGTTTTTGTTGACTTTATTTTCTTGGTTCACTCTCTGAAAATGAGACTGGATTTCCGATGGATTAAACTCGCGGGGGAGATAACGTCGTCAGATCAAAGTCCCCCCCCCCCCCACTACGAGACCCCGGAGGCACCTGCATGCTTCTGATTCATAACGAGTAGGACTGCTGTCTGGCCGTATCGAAGCCTTCACATTGGCGATGCACTTTACTCTCCTCTTCTTTTTTCTACATGTGTGGACAGGAAGGCCGAGAGAGGGAGGGAGAGAGAGAGAGAGAGAAGGAGGAGAGACGTATGCACAAGGCAAAAACACAGTGTTTCATTTGGGAGGGGGAAATTTACAAGAACAGTGGCACAAGTGTGAATTTTGAACCATGCTGATGTTTTTTAAATGTACTGCTGAAGCTTACAAGTCATTAGGGAAGTAGGTGGTCCGTCCGTCCGTCTGTTCGTAGAAGCTCCCCCTGTTTGGACGAGGGCGAACACTGTTTAGCTCCACAGCAGGTCTCTCTTCTATATTTATAGGTGCTTGACTTGTTCTCGTCTGTGTGAAAGCTGCCTGAGAGGACGTCTGTCAGTGTTAAATTATCTCAGACCCGCCAGGAATCAAAGTGTTTGAGGACAGTCGAGACGTTTGAGGCTCCTCAGTTCCGGTTGATTCATTTATCACCCCCCCCCCCTTTTTTTAAATGCACAGATGTGTGAGGTTTCCATTCCCAAGGCATCATTTCGACACCAACAAGTATTAGCAGACGAGAAAAAAAAAACTTCTTCTGTTTCTTCGGTCTGATCCGGGGTCTGATCTCTCGGTAATCTGCTCGCTTTGCCTGCGATCAACCTACTTACTGCCCCCCCCAGATGTGCAGTCGGCCTCGTTGTCCTGCTGGGATTAACGCCGACATTCAGGGCATCGCTGCTGGGCTCGAATCGCAGCTCAGGAGACTTCGGCTGCATCTTAAACCCGCCCGAACGACGACTCAGATTTCAAGTCCGATTCGACCTGTTGAGCATGAAAAGCAGCCGTTTTTTGATTCAAGGGAAAAGTTTGCATCCTAATCAGTTCTTATTTATCACGTGGGCACCTTTTTAGCAAAGAAAATTGCCAAGTTTTTTTCCCCTTTTCTTTGTTTTCTTTTTTTTTTCTCGCCAGGAAGCAAATCAAGAAACAGGAAGTGACACCATTAAGAAAAAATTAGATTACAGCCCACAAATAACAGCGTGAATATCTGGTAAATCGAACTAATCTGGGTTTTTACATGTGAGTGAAGCGGAGAAAGACAAAAGGGAATAATTTAGTGCTTCAAACAGACTTTAAGAATATTTATTACTGAATTTTAAAATGGTAAAAAATTCAGAAAAAAACTTGTTTATATTTAAATTAATTATTTATTATATTTATTAATTAATTAAAGTTGTGGCAGCTTTTATTTTGAAATTAGAACATGCTCAAAAATAACATGTAGGAGGCTTTTAAATTAAATCTAGTGTACATTATTGCTGCTGGAGATCAAAACACTCAGCTCAAGTCTCTGTTTTGTGTCCTTAGTAATTATTTAACATGTTCAAGGTAATTTAAAAAGTACTCGCAGTATAATTTACTTTAAATTTGTGACTTCCTGTGTTCTTCCCTTACACAAGCCAGAAGATGCCCGGTAAATATTTCGCTGTTGCCTCACATGGACATGATATTTACAGTGTCATCTGTGGGCTGCAATCTAAATTTAAATTATAAACGAACACCGCCGTCGAGTCTGTGTTGCCTCAGAAGTTTGCATCTTAATTGTTGTAAATTTTGTACAGTTTGAAAACGTGTTGATCGTCTTGTTTCATGAGCGCTATTTATTATTGCCATGTGTCTTTGAAAAAGATGTAAAAGAGAGCACTGAATTTATTCATTTATGCCTTCTGTGTAATGGTATGAACTGTGTACAGTCAAATCTATAAGAGGAAAATAAAGCTGAATCGTCTTTGGGTTACCCTCGACTGCTTCCCTCTGTTCCGTGCACCGGCCGGGTCTGCAGCGACGAATGCGGGAGTTAAGGCTTTCAGCCGGACTTTGTTTTTAATATATCAAAAGAAAAATATGTGCTGTTGGTGTTTTTTATTATTTTGCCTTATTGAAACGCTCTTAGGGCGAGTTAACCCGCAAATTCATTTACCCATTCAGAGCATTTACCACACACTTAGGCCTCTATTCAATTGTGGAGATCCATTTAGTACCACCAGCAGACAGTGGTCAGTCAGTTAACAGTGATTGATGCCGCTTTCCGCTCGCGCTCTCCGGGTGGGGGGTGACAAGAAAGATGCATGAAGAGGGAGAATAAAGGAAGAAAGAGGAGAGAGGAGTCAAACAGATGCCTGGCTGGCTGCTTCCCCACTGATCCTCTCAGTGCTGAAGAGACGCAGCGGCAGATTGCAGCGCTGCACCGTCAAATCTACCCTTAATCCCTCCGCTGTTAACTAATGAGGAGCGCTTTGTGAGATGTGGACCAGTGTGCTGCTGTGTGGTCGAACAAACGGGGGAACAAACGGCTCCGTGAGCAGCCAGTTAGCTTCTATGTCAGTATGTCAGACTGGAGCATCGACTGCTGGGAGGAGTTTTAACCAGTGACACCAGTAACTCAGCCAAAACCAAATTTTACTTATATATAATAATAATAATAATAATAATAATAATAATAATAATATTAATAACCTATGTATAACAGCAATAATAATAATACTGTAAAGGCTGTTTAACAGTGCTCCCCTGCTGCTCATATTTTTACATTTTATCCTCTTAAACTTTATTCATATTTATCAATATCAAGTCTTGCTGCACTGTAAAATTTTTGAGAAATTTTACAGAATTTTCCCTTTTTATTATATTTTTTTCTGTATTTTTAAAATACACAAAAATATCAGTAAAGTTACAAAAATATTTAAATTCACATGTCTGATGTAAAATAATATTAAATTATTTATTTAGTTATTTTTATGGGTTTTTTTAACATAAAAATAACTAGAAAGTACATTTACAAATTTATCGCAATTTCACAAATATTTCCTTTTTATTTAATTGGTGAGACAGCTAAGTTCAGAATTGGAATTATGTTGTGAAAATTAGAAGTGATTAGTGATTTGTTTGTTCAGTGATATCTGTGATTCTATCAGTGTCAAAATGCAGCTTTTATCTCTACACATGATTTCATGTTGGTTATTTTTTCATGAGTGTACAGTATGTTTTTGGTGCTGCTGCGGCCAGAATATTATATATATATATACATTCATTTATTTTTGTACAGTGTGGCAGTGAAGGCCGCAGCCGTGACGTCAACATTAGCCGGGACGAAGTTTCAAGAAAATTTTTTAAATTTAAAAACATTCGTGCAATTCTAAAACACTTAAAAGTTCACAAATACATTGGATGACCATTTTACAATGATGTCTAATAGTACATTGAATTACACTGCTGTGGTTTTTCTTTTCATTATCTTGTTTCTGTACTCAGAAAGTAACGGCTGTTTGCTAGCTAATGCACGGAATACATGCTAGCTAACTAGCGTTCACAGTTGTCAGACAGCACAGTGTTTGATGTTAATTGTACTTACAGACATCAGTCGAGCTTCTGCAGAAGGAAACACCAAACGGATGAATCTCCCACAGGACTGCAATACACTGTAATAGAAGAACTGGTTGCGGTAATGGCGGTAATTTGTTAAGTTTGGTGATGATCGCATTGGCTAATGACTATTTTGGCCTACTTTAGCAAATGTAGCTAACAAGTGGCTACTATATAGACATGTGTTTTTGTGTGTGGCTACCATTCAATTCAATTTTAGTTATATAGTGCATAGTTACAACATAAGTCATCACATAGCGCTCAACACTGTAAGGAAGTACTATATACTTATATTACAATTACAGTCCTGCTAGCAGCTCATGAGCCTGCAGTGGCGCTTTGAGCTAAATGCTAATGTGCTAAAATGCTGATGTTGAGCAGGTATGCAAAAACTGTTCACCATACAATGTAGTTTAGCATGTTGGCATGCCAATATTTGCTAATTACCGCTAAACACAACGCACAGCTGAGGCTAATAGAGATGTAGCTAGGCTCTTCAGATACTTGATCACTGAACTTGAGTATTGGACAAATTATTTGACGGCAGATGAAAACTAAAACAGATCACCAAAGTTGTTCGGGTTCAACCTCAGGGGAGAAAGAATGTTTGCAACAAATGTCATGGACTGTTAAACCCAAAATTGTTGAAAAGTTTCAGTCTGAACCAAAAACTGTGGACACATGGTACAAAAATGTGCATTGCCATCCACGAAGTTACATTTTTACAATGACGAAAGGCATTTAAATCAGCCCTAGCATGAACTAAAGTGCTGAACATGATCTGCAACGTCCATGTTTAGCTTCTAGCTGTTGCAGATTATTGTCCATTTCTACTGTCTGATTTCTAATAAAATAAAAAACAATTATAAAACACATCATATGCATTTGCAGACACAGTTTAGTTTCATGCTTACTGCACTGTTAAAATCTCTCTGGGTACGGTGGATTTATTCCCTGTAACTCTGGTGTGGTCTAAGTATGTATAGAATTATAATGAAATTACACCACCGTGTACATCTGTATGAAGCTCATTTCTATGCAGCAACGTGCAGCATTCGTCTGAGAGGCGGCCGACGTAACCCAAACTTAAGTGTTATCGATTCCTTTGTGTTTTAGCTATTCCTGTTGCATTATAAAACCAAAAAGCAAAGAGTCAGCCTGGTGGGGAGTTTGCACGTTTGCATAAAACGCTACAAACTGAGCTGATTTTTATTTAAACATTGATTGGCTGTGCTATGGGCATTAATGGATAGGCTCTAATAGTACGGGCTTACAAAGATAAAGGGCCACACGGACAGTTAGGATAATTTACACGCCACTTACAGCACTAGTATACAAATAAATCTGTGGAAACTCCACCACTGTTGCTTTTGCGAAGATGACAAACACAAGCGCAAATGCCATTATCATCGATCGCGAGGCTTTTATTACAAACTTCCTGAAGGAAACTGTTTTTTTTTTCCATCCGAAGCAAAAGGGAATAAATTAACATGCAAAACAGCTAAGATTTGTTTTGGACCGAAAGTCAATCTTGCAGAATTGAGACAGGGCATTTTTCTCCCCAAACGACTCCATCCGGCCGGCGGTGAACAATGATCCGCAGGATGACGGAGTGAGTCTTAAAGAGGCGCCGGAGTCAAACAGAGGCCTCTCAATGACACCCTCAAGGTTGCGGCTCGGCGCTTGTTTTAATGTGAAACCGGGACTTCTCCACTCGATAATCACCTCGATGCAGATGACAGGTGACCACAGGAGGAGGGAGCGAGACCCTGGGCATCGCTGCCAACTGTGGCTTCATGATATCGCTGCATGTTTGCTGTCCTGAAGCGCTCAAGCACTCAGTGTTTATGCGCGGCAGAACTACACACCGGAGTCTCACACGGCGCTGGACTCCGGTGAATGAATCTGAGATAGCAGTGGGAGGTGTTTCGGCAGCATTTCTGCTTACTGTTGGATTCCCAGACACAGTGCCGAGGGTGGAGGGACGGAGGGGAGGGCGGGGAGGCTGCAGCATAACGAGAGGATGGAGGAAGGAGGTGTGGGAGGAGGAGGGTTGCATTAAGAGCTGGCCAAAGCAACAACATGGTGGTGTGGCTTTTACAGGAGGGAGAACAGAGCCGGTGTGCAGAGTGATGGTGAGAGGAGGATGGAAAGTGTGTGTTTGCACATTAAGACAGAACAAAATACTCACTTTGTGTCTCAATAAGAACATTTACACGCACAAGCACAATAAAAATCCTGGTTTGGACTCTTACTGATGCTTAGTTTCTCAAATAATTATATAGATATGCTGTTTACATATTTTCGTATATGTAATCGCAACATCACCCAGGTTTCTGATGATCTGTGAAGAGGCATGTTTTGATTCTTCAGCATCTCAGCTTCTTTACCGACTGATTAACTACCTAGCAGCCAAGAATAAATCCAGTTTTTCTAAGCTCCCTTGAATTTTACTTCCTGTATCTGATTAGTGGTGATGCAAAAACGAGTGGCAAGAAAGTTATGCGTACTTTGCACTATTTGCGTTACTGAAGTCAGACTTTTGTTTCATCCCAACGTTTCACCATTTACCGTTGTGTGTTTTTTGCTTTTCTTGTTTTTATGCCAGCTGTCCTGTCAAAACAAGAAGAAAAAAAGTAATATTCCCGCAGCTGGGGCACAGAGAATACAGTAAAATAATGGAAAATAACAACCTCACAAAAACGGCAGTAGTTTTGCACAATTAAAACAGATTTAAGAGCATTAATGTACCATGAGAATATGTATATTGGTTGTTTTTGTCTTTAATGTTTAATGAAGAATGTTAACAATGAAATTAACAAAGATATCTATGTAGTAAATGTTACAGAACCAGTATTTCTGTTGGTCAATAACTGTGTCTAATTTATAAAAACGTGTTGCAGTATTAAACTTGAATTCAACAGTTTACTCCATCAAATAAGAGACAAATATCAGCCACATAAAAGTCCATCCATCCATCCATCCATCCATCCATCCATCGTCTTCTGGTTATCTGGGGTCGGGTTTTGGTGGCACTAAACTAACTAGGTCATTCCTCAGTAACGTTTTCCAGTTTCCTTCTGGGGCATTCCGACGTGTTCCCAGGCCAGATGAGATACGTATTACCTCCAGTGACTTCTTGGTCTACCCCGGGGTCTCCTTCCAGTTTATTGAAAACCCTCGAAAGAAAGGCGCCCAGGAAACATCTTAATCAGGTGTTGAACTACCTCAGCTGGTTCCTTTTGAGACCAAGGAGCAGCAACTCTGTGCTGAGCTCCTTACCTCATCTGTAAGGATGAGCCCAGATGACCTACGGAGGAAACTTTGACTTCTTCTGCTTGCGACTTCATTCTTTTGGTCACTACCCAGAGCTCATGATCTTAGGTGACGGCTGGAACATAGAACGACTGGTAAAACAAGAGCTTTGTCTTTCGTCTCTGCATCCTCTTCACTGGTACAACACCTACATTTCTGCAGACTCCACTTTTCTGTTATTCCCCAACAAGACCCTGAGACATCAAAACTCCTTCGTTTCACCTCCAACCCAGAGCAAGCAAACCACTGTTTTTTTTGCCAGAGATCCATGTCCTCAGTGTTTCACATAGCTGTGGCTCAGGTGGTAGAGTGGGGCGTCCACTAATCGTAAGGTTTGTGGATCGATCCCCGGCCCATCAAAGTGTTCCTGGGCATGAAGCTAAACCCCAAGTTGCTCCTGATGGCTGGCGATCACCACATTGGCGTGCACAAGGATACTTCAAAAAGTTCTTGGCTTAACCCCGAAACAAGTGGCGTAACTCCCATTTTAGGGCAGAACTGTAGACTACACCACCTTATGCAACTCAATTGTTTGTTGTCATTTCTTTCCAAGTAGAGGACAGCTTCGGGCTGTGCTGTGTAGATTGTTCTAACGCAACAGCAGTCAGCCCGAAGCTTTCCTCTCCTTTTTTCTTTGATTGCTTCAAACATTTAAAGTCTTCTAGACACTGATATAAGGCTTTATAGTATACAGTTATGCCACAAAATGGGAGTTATGTCCCTTGTTTCCAGGTGAGGCCAAGAACTTTTTGAAGTACCCTCGTAAGTGGGTGAATAAAAAACACATTGCAAAGCATTTTTTTTGTAGAACCAACCTATTGTTAAAAGATGCTATCTCAGTGTGGAGCATTTACCATGAACTTTTCAAATACATTCTGTTCAATCGTTTTGAGAAATGTCTCTTGCTTCCTTATTTCTTGAAATGTTGCCATGTTTTGACCTTGGGGAACCTTTAAGGAACTGCCTGTGCGACTGCTAAAGCAACCAACTGTTACATCAAAACTGCACCGTAGTTAACGACTGGATTAAATGTACTTTATTACTTTTCACCTCCAAAAAGTGCATAAATACTGAGAGTGGGTGAACAGTGTTGGGTTCGGGGGGAGTGTGTGAGTCTGCGGTTTGCAGAGGGAGGGAGCTGCAGTGTCAAAAGTGAAAAGCTCAGAGGAAAATTGAAGCCCCATAATGGAAGCATAATGGGCTTAGTGTCAGAGTCTCGCAGACGATCCGGGAGGGAAGCACGACCGCCGTCATCCTCTCTTACCTCAATCCGGCGTAACGGGGTTTAGGGAGCAGCGAGGAGACAACGCCGAGACCCAAACAGGCTTTCGAGATACACCGAGAGCCTAATGGCGGCATGCGGATGGAATTCATAACAGTGAGATGGTCGCTGGTCGTCTCTTTGTGGGATTGTGGTGTCAGACTCGGGTTGAATACTCAACTCATGTAGGGTTCATCTTCGAAATTCATGAGCAGAAATGCACAAAATTTCATTGAGGGACATTCTTTGGCCGGAGTGGATGATGATACTTTTAGGTAAAAATAAAAAAAACACTCTGGGCTCTTTTCCCCTGTGTGATCTATGCAGGAGGGACCGACGGGACATGGATTTTAATTCATCTCATGTATAAGACGCATCACTTGCATGTCAAGTTACCAGCAGCACTGTACAAAAGCTGTCAGGACAGGAATTGAATTTGAAGTGTTGTGTTGCCCCTCGGTGACGACCACCAATCCACTGCCGCCACACATCTGCGAGCGACCGACATGTTGAGGCGGTTATCTAACGCCTGGTGTCGGATTTTCAGTCAAACACATGGAGGGGGACGAGGGTTCAGGGGTGGAGCA
Organism: Dascyllus trimaculatus; assembly: GCA_024666655.1. Taxonomy (NCBI): domain Eukaryota; kingdom Metazoa; phylum Chordata; class Actinopteri; family Pomacentridae; genus Dascyllus; species Dascyllus trimaculatus. Next base: position 32,154,043 of record CM045446.1, read on the forward strand.
GGGCCGTGTGTTAGAGAGTAAAGGATTAGGCTTTGTGGCGTACAAAATGTGCACTGGCGTCTTCGTGAGCCTGTAGTTAAGAACGAGGATGCAGATTTAGTGCATTCTCATCTGCTGGAGGGTTGTGCGAGCGAGTGAGTGTGTGAGCTGAGGCAGACAGAATTTGCTGATCAGAGGGGCTGGAGGGCGAGTAAAGCAGATTTGGATTCGGACCATGTGTTGGTTATTTTTGGAGAACATCCAGATCTCTCCTATATGACATAATAGTAGAGGCAGAGCTGTATAGAATGTGGATGTTGTGTTTGTGGAGATACACCAGTGATGTTGGGTGGAGCTGAAACATTGGAACTAAAACAAGCCCTGCAAAAACTACTGCACAATTTTAAATATAATCACATTAAAGCTCCTGTATTTGCATCTAGAACACTTCTATACATTACTGTACATCTATATATGCATGCAAGAAATGCATGTTTTGTCAGTGCAAGGTAATTCTTTTTTGTTCAACATACACTAAAAGGACAAAAGTACTTTGGACACACCTCCTAATTAGTGAATTCAGGTGTTTCAATCAGACCAATTGGACCAGGTGTGTAAAATCAAGCATCTAGACATGCAATCTAGGCAATTTTAAGCTTCCAACTTTGTGGAAACAGTCTGGGGAAGGGTCTCTTCTGCTCCAGCATGACTTCAGTGCACAAAGCAAGATCCATAAAAATACAGTTTGGTGAGTTTGGGGTGGAAGAACTTGACTGGCCTGGAGATTATGAGCCAGGCTTTCTGGTCCATCATCGGTGCCTGATCTCACAACTGCACAAATCTTGTGCTTTAGTGGGAGAGTGGAAGTTGTTATCGCTGCAAAGAGGGAAAAACTAATGTCTGTAGGTGCAACGGTTAGGTGTCCAAATGCTTTTGTCCATATAGTCTGAGTAGTTGGTAGCTCTCCTTCAGCAATCATTTTGGCTCTATGTTGGTGGAAGCACCAATAAATCTCAGTGTTTATTTGTACAGTAGCACTAAACTTTGTTGTTTTTTTTTAGCATTTTTATTTCACTGGTGTGCTTCTGATCACTGCACCAGCTTTGATCATATAAATTTGTTTGTTTCATTACCTGCAAGGGGACGTAAACGCTAGGTAATGCTAATGAAGCTTCGAAAACTTACCTTAACATCAATTAATAAATACTTAATCTTTTTAGAGTCAAAGACCAAAATTATAAGAAGGGGACTGATAGAAATAAACTTGATTTAGTTGGTGGAAATCTGTTTAAAGGATGTGAGTATCAGGGTTATTGTGGTGATCCCTGAAAAGAAATTATTAGTGAGTTTATTATTCATAGTGCAAGAGCTATCCCCAAAGTATCAGCCACATCGAAACCACACCCAGGTGAAGAGAATATTATTGATAATCTAATTAGAATACTTACGTCTTCTGGAAAACCAGAGGTCTTAGGTCGGTTGATCATATGTTGGTCAGTTTTACCTGTACCTCCCACCTAAACATGTTTGCAGATGATGTACACCTCTTCATGGCAGCAGTATTCCCCAGCGGCAGCATCTTCACAAATCTGTTCATGAACGGTTCCAGCAGCACAACAAAGAGCCCAAAGTGTTGACTCGGCCTTGAGAATCCAAGAAGACTCCACTGTGCAAACTACTAGACTCACATCTCGCTGCCAAACATCACAGGATTCCAGCAGCGATGAGTCGGAGGGGCCTATGCAATATTCTGCATGTAGTTTTAATGCTGTGGCTGATCGCTGTATACATGTTGCACCGTAGCTATTGCGTTTTAGAACAAAAAATAAAGTGTCAGAGGAAACAGATTCACTGAAGACTTTAACGATGATATATGTCAAATGATTAAAGCATTCCTTGGTACGTAACACAACTGAATATGAGCAAACCGTCAGAGGGAGCTGACCCAGACTAAAAGGCCTGGCTGCTTGTCAGACCTGAGCAGTAGGAGTGGGTGATATATATCCGTATAATGTAGAGCGATATATATATAATGGTAAAATGTATGTTATATGGCATATTGTATTGTGATAATGACACATATTGTGAATTTTATACTGTTTACAGATAAAAGAAGCGGATGGGAATGTCTGTTTTTGGTTCCTCCGGTGAGATAAATACCTGATTAATCCAGATACTTTGACGCACGAGTCCTGTCATTATAATATTGCCAATAAAAAGTCCTGACATTGATTTGCAATATTGCAAGCGAAGGTCTTACTCAACAAGAGAAGCTACAGCTACCTAAGTACAGCAAAATCTCAGCCAGCTGACAAATGTCTCACAGTCATCGTCATATCACCCAACCCTACTGTGCAGATAAATCAAGATTACAGTTTCTTAGAAGAATAAAAATACATGCGGTGCCCTCAAACTCAAGAGTCTTATCAAATGGGACGACTAATGTTTACAACCGCAGCCCAAGAAGAGCTGAACCGATGAACTCAAACTCACCTCAAGAATTCAGAAAGAAAGTCAAAGAAAACTTCTGCAGTCTACAAACTGCCGGGGCTGACCAGAGTCTCTCCAGGGATGAAGGGATGGATGGGTGGAGCAGGGATGAGACTAGGAGGTTTGGGAATGACTGGGTGGAGGCATGGGGGGGGGAGGGTCTAGCCTTTCGGAGCTGTGTACTGACGCAGGAGGGAGGAGATGGCGCTGGATTCAGTGACCTCCTCGGGGAGAGAACCCTCCATGTCTTTGATGGACGGGTCGGCTCCGGAGTTCAGCAGCAGCTCCACGATGTCGGCGAACTCACACGCTGATGCTACGAAAGGGAGAAAAAACAGCAAAGAGGAAAGAATTGGAAGATCAGAAGAAGACATCAATGCAAATATTATGCTAAGTATTAACATCATCCATACTGCAATGTAGCTGCACAGAATCTGATCCATCACTTTGGTCCAGACTGAAATATCTGAAGAACTACATGATAACTTCGCACAGAAATCCAAGATCCCCAGAGGATGAAGCCTGTGGATGTTTGTCAACCCTCTGAACCACTAGCAGGTTCTGGACTTTTTCTATGCTCCTGACGTCTTCTTACTCTCCATGGGCTCATTTTTTGCTGTAATATAAAGTCTTGCACCTCTATGAAAACAGCACAGTCATGACTAGAAGTAGAGAGAACTCAACAATTTCTTTTGTGCACTATAACTATTGGGGCGGCTGTGGCTCAGGTGGTAGAGCTGGTTGTCCACTGATCGCAAGGTTGGCGGTTCGATCCCCGGCCCTTCCACATGCCGAATTGTCCTTGGGCAAGACACTGAACCCCAAGTTGCTCCCAAGGGTAGATTAGCACCTTTCATGGCAGCTCTGTCGCCTTTGGAGTGTGAATGGGTGAATGAGAAACACATTGTAAAGCGCTTTGGAACCACTAAGGTAGAGAAAAGCGCAATATAAGTGCACCATTTATCATTTATAACAAAGTTCAAATGCCACATTTCACAAAAAAAGAAAAATGAAAAGTTTAATTTCTTCATTTATTTTACCAAACTTGGAAATAACCTTGAATCAACATATAAGACATGTTTCCAAGGAGCCCACAGGTGTTACCAATACTGGGAAAAAACGGTGACTCTGCATATTGTGGATATTTGACTATTTACATTTTTATATTGTTTCCATACTTGTTTCCTCTTTGCTCTGCGGAAACACAGCCTGCAGTTCAGCTGAAAAGTTCCTGAATTTTTGTCAAATCACTGTTTGTCACAGTTGCACTACTAATTGCTTCATGTTTGCCACAAAGAGTGGAGAGTTTTTATTTTTTTTACAGAATCTAGATAACGCAAATGGTTTATTTTGATAAAGTTTTAAATGAGACATGTAGAATAAAGGGATTCTGAAGAAATCACCAAGTTCTCTAGAGCAGTGGTTCTCAACTGGTTCCCAAAAGTGGGTCGCAAAGCCATTTTTAGAGGGTCGCAGAAGCATGTCCCCCCAAAAAGTAGTGGTATAAAGTCTTTTATTTTGAATGACGTGCTTCTTATGGCACAGCTTGTTTTCAGTAGCAGGATATTTATTGGTGGTGGTTGCCCATGATTAACCTCTTGATTTGGCTCTGCCAGCTTATTGGAGAAATTATGCTAAAAACGTGTCAAATATAAACCAAAATATGTTCTGAATCTGTCAAAATTGGCCAAAATAGACCCAAAAACTTAGTAAAAACGTCCAAATATACCAAAATGAGCAAAAAATAAGCCAAAAATTTCCTGTGTTGTATCGAAATTCATGAGGCTACACCCAAATAAACCTAATTTGTTAACAGGAACATCAAACTTCAAAAATTTGGGTCGCGACTGTTATTAATAGAGACATCGTGGGTCCTGAGGATGGACAAGTAGAGAACCACTGCTCAAGAGGAAAACGATCGATTCCTTCTGTTTTTACAGTTTGTGGCATTGATAAATGGTTTAAAACATCCCAACATCTGCCGGATATTCATGGTTCCCAGATGATGAACCCTAACACTGGTGATGATGCTCTGATTTTTCCTTCAGTGCCGTCATGGGTAGTTTTGAGTGAAACGTCTCGGCAACTGTTGGATGGATTACCATGAGGTTTGTTGCAGACTTTCATGTCTCCCTCAGGATGAATTGAAACCACTTTGGTGATTTTCATTTGCACAGTACTGTTACGACTAAACATTCCCGTGAGTCTCAGCTGCATTTATTATTAATTAGCAAATAAACCTGCACAGAGAACATGGCACATAAGTAGTGTGGTTGTACTAGTCCACTGTAATTTTGTTTTAGTTCAATAGAAGGGAAATTATGCATCATTGCAGCTGGTTTTAGACTCTCGTAGTGTGAATCAGCTTTGAGTAAATTTGCCTCATTCCATTCGTCTGCATACTGTAGTTTAATACAGTATGTGCAGCGCTGCAGGTAATGAAAAGCCCATCTGCAGGCCCAGCACTGACACCGGCCTGGACCCGAGCTTCTCTCAAACACTTCATTTCTGCCCCATTGGCAATTTGTGCCCCACTAAAAGGGTCTTCTCTCCCTCTCGGCGTGGAGTGGCGGAGGGAGGAGGAAGGGGGGGGTCGGCTTGCACTTTCTTAACCCAGTTAGTGCGTCCCTTCATTCCTGATGCACCTCCTGCCCCTCTGGCACCTCGCCCCCCTACTCTTGTTCTGAGTGCTCTGCTCTGTCGGTGTCAATCGCTCGCTCCTCTTAAAGAGCAGAGTCGAGGCTGCGCCATGTTCGCTGATGTCAGCAGCCGCAGTGATTGACAGCCAGGCCTCTTAACCTCCTGCACAGAGGTGGCTGCTGCTGCTGCTGCTGCTGGGAGTGTGTGTGTGTGCATGAGGATATGATGATACATCGGAATGCAGCAAGTGTGTGTTCAAGCCACAGCATGAGGCGTGAAATCAGACCAACAAAGCCTGCTTTCTTTTTTTTTCTTTCCCCCCTCCAGCCGAGCCTGCAGGCCTCCTCCTCTTGTTGCTCTAAACAGTATTTTATTTAGCCGGCGGTGTGCGTGGCGCGTGTCTCGCCTGGGCCTTGAGTTGTAAAAAGTGGCGAGCCCTCGGGGGAGCCGTAGAGGAGGAGAACAATTTATGGTGAGCAGTAAACCCTCAATTAATCACTTGCCAGCCACTGTGGCCCTGTGCAAAGAGAGGTGGGAATGAATTTTCATTCTCTGCTATTTGTCTCTTGGAGTTCATCGCTTATGTTTATTAGTCATCTTTTTATGCCTCATCCTCGGGGCTTCCTCTGGTGACTACATGTGTGTGTTTGTGCGCAGATCATTGCCGGGTGATGCAACGTTCACCCCCCCCCCAACAATCGCTGCCGCCGCCACCAAAGCTGGGGGACAGATGGTGAAGCCGAACACACATGCAGAGGCTCAGAGGACATGAGAACCGCCCCTCTGGGACATGTGTGTTGGGGCACGAGAGGGTCAGGGGAGTCTAAGGACCACTGCTGATTTCCTCTGGGAGGTCTGGCGATTATTGCGCACACACATCTAGCACACGAGCACATACCAGAGGGCACGTACGCACCCACAGCATTGGAGCAGAAAAAGAAAATGACAGAAACTTGGTGGAAAACAAGCGCAGGAAAATAAAGATGAGGAATGGAGGCGAGAGAGTGGGAGGAAGAGGAGGGGAAAGATGATGAATTCGAGGCGAACGCTGGGCAAAGAGCGGGTGTGTACAGTAAACAAGCTGCTGTATATAAAGAGAGTGCGCACGCAGACGACATAATGATGTCGGCGCACGATGAATGTGAAGAGTTTTGTTCCAAAATGAGATATCCGCCTTTTGAAAAATAGACACAGGAAAGCCTTACAGCAGGGAAAAAAAGAAAATAAATGGTGCTTTTTAAAGAGTGCATGCAACATTTTTGGACTGTGGAGATTAATATGAGAGGCCTTCTTACCATAATGTAGCGCCGTCTGTCCTTCATTATCCTGTAAAAGGCAAGAACAAGTGTTTACTTCGACGGACCTGTGACTGAGGAAGAATTAAATCCTCCAGTGAGTGCAAATACAAAGAATAATATCAGGAATAATACCAACATGTTGCTGCGAGAGAAGCTGTAAATTACTTAGCTCAAACTTCCCAAGAGGAAAACTTGCACCCACTAGAATACCAATTAACTTGTTCTCGCTGGACAAAGGGTGGCATGTTTTCATTGTACCAAAGGGGGATTATAAGAAGATGAGATATTGATTTGAGGAACACGTGACCAGCAAGTCAAACCTGTTACCTGCAGGTGACTTTAAACTCTGATCAACCTGAAACAACGAGCGACCAAAACTCAACGAAACAACACCAGACCAGCGTTGGTACCAACCTGCATCTCAGCACATGTTAACGAATCCTGCAACACGTTAGCGTGAGCAGCTGAGCATGCTGTAATCTTAGCTAGAACCAGAAGAGACAAATCTAAAACTCAAATAAACTAAACTTAGCAAGGGAAAGCAGATTAAACTGTTTCCTGTACATATAAATACGTTAATCACTAAATAGAGACTCAGCAAGCTCAGAGTTTCACTGCACTACTAACTTGTTTATGGCTGTATAATGCTAATAAAGTGGTTGAATCCAGGTACAGGCAAACATTAAAGCCTACATTAGACCACCAATGGGAAAGTTAGTCTGGAGCCGTGAATTAGCTTATAAAAATACTTCTTTGGTTTTTAAGGGCACCAGGTGAATACTCTGAACCCTCCTTCCCTTTCGTAATGTGATGTGGGATTTCACTTAGTCTGTTTATTAAAGTTGGAAGGGCCAACCGTTTCAAAGGGAGGGACTCACATGCACTAACTCATGGCCTGAGAGTGAGACTTCAATCTGCTAAATCTTTGCACAGCAGACAGTTATTTGTCTCTATATTAATGCTATATTTATAAAATTAAAATGTAAGTTTTAATTTTTAATTTTAATTAAGTTTTTGGCGCACAAGAAACTAACTCATGTGCATGCAAAACTTTCTCGTGAGCACGAGTTAGTTTTGTGTGCGCACAAGATAATTCCCTGCCTCTTTCCATCGTTGTCAGGTGGACAATGTGCTACAAGCCCAGCTTTATCAACAGTAGCTGTCTTTCAGGCTGCAGAAATAACATTGGTGTCTATGTGCAGCCGGCTGGGCGATGAGTGCACAGGGACCGTCCGCAAATTGCAAAACCGCTGCAACAGCGTAGAGAGACACCACACAAATGTTCAATAACGTCACCCTGATACACTGTAGTGTCACCAGAATCACTGCAGCCATCGACTGGCTCCTGTTGATCAGACCACAACACTTGGTTTGAGATACATGTAGATATAAAAATCATACCGTCTGCAAAGTGGCAATTTGCAGATGGTCCCTGTGCACTCATCGCCCAGCCGGCTGCTCATAGACACCAGTGTTATTTCTGCAGCCTGAAAGACAGCTACTGTTGATAAAGCTGGGCTTGTAGCACATTGTCTACCTTACAACGATGGAAAGAGGCATCGATTATGTTTTGACAACGTATCGTTAACGAGTTATTGATGCCCGAAGTTCGCGTGCGCACGAGAAACTTACATTTTAATTTTTTTCTGCCCATGTCCGTTTAGGGGCTCCGTATTTTACATATACAAATTACGGAGACTCCAAAAATGTTTACAGCCATTTATGGTAAATTTAGAATTTTCAGTACATCATATTTTAAAATCTGATTTATTGCATGTCATTAAATTACTAGTATTTAAAAAGATACTGTCATTATTTAATCACCATGCTGTGTGTACAGGTATGTTGAGGACCTGTTGTGTCAACATTGCAAAGGAAACAAAAAGTCCAACACTGTATTTTTTGCAGCTCATGTTCGGGGAAATAACAGAACACATTAAAAATGCAATCGTGAGGCTCACTCATGTGTTTCTCATATATTTTGCACAACAGTGAAGCTTTGTGGCGCAGAGGAATAAACCATATCAGTCTTTAGGTGCACAGAAAACACTTGTTAGCGTGTTGGTGTTGGGTTTCTCTTCCTCTTTGCATCTGTTGTCACTAAGTAAAGTCTAAAATGTTTCCAGCACTTTCCTTGGAATGATTTAACCACGGAGGCCGTGAGACCTCGACACAAAGCTCAGCGACGACGGAGAGAGGACAAAGTGTCAGAGGTGACCAGGGAATCAGAGGAGGTCTGCTGCATGCATGTGTGTGTGAGTATAAGTGGGTGTGTGTCCTCTGAACAGTAAAAATGATCCTCGGGGTCAACAGGTCAATGGTGGAGATATAATTCTTGTAAGAAGTGTTGGACTGGGGAAAGGGGCTGGGAAATATGTGTGTGTGCAGGTATAATAAGACACAATATATGACAGGCATCATCAACAGCAGATTCAGTTCTTAATCACCGCTCCATCCTGCCTTCGCACCTCATAATGATGATAAATGGTCAAACTGTTGCCTCCGGCCCAAGAACAAGAGCAGCCAAGTACAATGGTTTCAGATGCTCGCAGACGGATTAAAAGCCCGGAGTGACATTTCCTTCTGTCCTGGAAAATGTCACTGCAGTGGAAATACTTCCAAATTACTGAAACTGTTATGGAGAAATTATTCATTAGTCTTTCCACCTTTGCCCCTTGAACAGCAGATCCTAATGTGTAACTTTCTGCTTCGGTTACTTCCACGTCCTTCCTCCGCTTCCTTCCACCAAACCACACCTCCCTCATCTATTTTACTCCATTACTCCACCCATTATACTTTCTTCTTTCCCCTTATTCACTCCTCTAATGTCTCTTTTCTTTCTTCTCATTCCTGGGTTATTCCTTCGCAGATCATCAGGGGCTTTTTGCTCGACCATCTCTGATTTGTTTGAAACTTTTTTTAAATCATAAACTAGGAAGACGTGTATTCCCGAGGCAAATACGTATTTGGCAAAAATGACAACCTGGCAAATTGTAGCCCTTTACATGAGCTGTTTTAAAGTCTGTACATCGTGTTTGAGCAGTAATGCAAGAAAAACCAAGAGGCTTGACCTTAACCTTGAGTCAAGCAAACATTAAATGCTGTTCAATGATACCAGTATGTGCACTGTATCTCAATTTGTTGCTAAGTTATGGGGAAAAGTGCAGTTTTTTTGTGACATCACAAACTTTGACCCCTACCAATGTTTTTACTGGTTGGTCGTACAGCTTCGGTCCAACGACATAAAATACTCCCCTCGAGTTAAGCTGTTCAAAAATGTAAGCGTCGAAATTCTACGATAATTATTTGTGGAGATATAGAAAAATTTAGGTTTTTTACATTTGACGCGACCTTGACCTCGACCTTGACCTTTGAGGTCCGAAAAAGGTCGACTGCACACTCTTGGCATTGCCCCTATCACATGGCATAACAGTCACCAGTGCTGCATCAATAGCCTAGGAGGAGTTCCAGGACAAAGGAAGTCTGCGGAATAAAATAATAAGAACTCCAACAATTTCTGCAAAATTGCCAAATACAAACATGTATATTTAAAATGGTATTGGTGAAACTTTAAGCACTTTCTGAGACAATTCATAAACTAAATCGCCAGTCGACCCACTTTTTTTTGGTAGGATTCTTTGCACATTCAAACTGAGCCGATGTTTGGATGACAATATCTCAGGAAGTATTAAAGATGACTGGTATTTCTCAACCATTTTGGAAAAAAATGTACTTGGATGAGGCTATCTAGAACATTTTTGGTATTGTGGTCATAAAAGTTACCAGAAAATATCATTTGTTTTCACTTTTGTGAGCAAGTAATTCATAATAAAAACATATTCTATACATTTTGTTTTGTACTAACTTGACATGCATATTCAGAAATTATCACTAGTTGACTTCTGCATTATCCATTTATTTAAATTAATATGTATCAGCTTCATTTCTTTTTTGGCCACATTTCAACTCCCCCACAATCAGAGACTTTTTGATCTACTTGTTCGACATTGCAGATTACACATCGACGGCATTTTGAGAAATAAGAGTGAAAATTTCACACTTTTATCTTTAAAAATTCCTGAGGTATTGTTGCTCAAACAGCCTCAAACTTCAACGCGCGACTAAAGTACCTAAAGTGGGTCAACGGGCAATTTTTATTTAATATATCAAACTAAAATTTCACAAATATCCCAATAAATATTCATATTTAAATACTTAATATTGCAGATTCTGAATTAGTGACATGATGAGAAATAACAGTGAAAGTTTAAGGCTTTTATTTGTAATAGTTCCTGAGTTCTATGCGGAAACAAATGTGCTTAAAGTGCATTGACGGGCAAATATTTTATATAGCAAGCTAAAATTTCACAAATATCCCAGTAAATATTCATATTTAAATACTCAATATTGCAGATTCTGAATTAATAATAAGTTTCAGGCTTTTATTTGTAATAGTTCCTGAGTTCTATGCATAAACAAATGTGCTTAAAGTGCATTGACGGGCAAATATTGGATATATCAAGCTAAAAATTAACAAATATCCCTGTAATTATTCATATTTAAATACTCAGGATTGCAGGTTCTGAATTAGTGGCATGATGAGGAATAACAGGCCTTTATCTGTAATAGTTCCTGAGTTCAATGCATTAAAAAATTGACTGACAGATCAAGCTAAAATTTCACAAATATCTTTATAAATGTCCAGATGCAGCATTTATGTGATAGAAAAAATTGGGCAAATCAGAGAAGGTTGAGCAGAAGTTCTTCTAAAAATGTGATGATTTGAGACTGACTGATCCTCCCACTTCCACCTTCCTCCCTGCTCTCCATCAGTCTCCTCCTCAGTCTTAATCCCCTTCCTCTCCAATCCCTCATTTCCTCCCTTGTCTTTGCCGTCTGCCTCCCCGGCTGGGCCCCGGTGCAGAGTGATCCTATTGTTGTGTTTTTCCCCGTCTCTCAGGGGCAGCACTTCAGGGACCTGCTGATTGGATTAGAGCCTTCCTATTCCCTCCGGGTGGATCACAGAGCGCAGATGCAAATCGCCGGCAGCGTGGAAAGCGTGCGGTGGTTAACCCAAGACAACAATGCTGTCTGTCTGCGAGTCCACTCACAACCTGTGATGTACTGCGAACACTGTGTCTGTCCCCCGCAATGATGTCGAGTCTGCAGAACAGCGGGCAGAAGTGTAGTAAAACTGTCAAACGTGGACACATGCAATAGCCTGGGGGGTAAAATTTTATCATCCAGGCATTTTCTGTAAATATAAAAAAGGAAGGCTACATTATATTTATTAAATCGAAGGAAAAAAAACTCCTAAACTCAACTAATTTTCTCTGCATTTTACTGCCCAGCACACACAAAGACACAAAGGCTCAGCATGCTGGAGCAGTGACAGATGTTTACGGCCGAGGCCAAGCGAAAGACCTTGATGCACATAAATACATACAGTTATAATTAAAGTGTGAGGGGTTTAAGCCCTAATCTGACGAAAGCGCTAATCTGCAGTTCGTTGTTCACCAAGCCCACATGCACGCACGCAAAAGCAGGAATGTGTGACGGACAATACACAAGAGAAACCTCACATTTAAAACACAACTTGGCAGTTTTACTAGTAATAGATGCTCAATTAGGTATGAAAATTAAACCAAAATAACTTTCTTTTCATTTTTTGCGAGCAGGTATTTCATATTAAACAGTATTCTGCATGTTTTGTTTTGTATTATTGTGGCGTGCAGCTACATGTGGTTCAGAAAATATCACTGGTTGACTCCTGCAATATCACTTCCTGTTGTTATTGTGCTCAAAGATGGAACTTTTTATGACCGCTTCATTTTATTTGTATTTTAACTCACCCATAATCAGAGACTATTTGATCAGCTTGTCTAATACTGCACCATCTGAATCAGTGACATTATGAGAAATAACAGTGAAAATTTCAGGGTTTTATTTTGAAAAGTTTCCTAGATGTTGTCGTTCAAAGAGGCTTAAATTTAAATATGCGGAAAAAACTGCTGAAACTGGGTCGACGGGCAATTTTTGCAAAAATCTTAATCTGTGAAAGCTGAAAAATTTTGCAGATATCTTCATAAATTTTCATATTTAAATATGTAATATTGCAGAAATAACAGTTAAAATTGGATTTTGTCTTCCTGAGATGTTGTTCAAACATAAACTCAAATTTCAGTGTGCGAAAACAAGCTAAAACTGGGTCGACAGGCTTTTTTTTTAAGCTCGGGAAGCTAAAATTTTACAAATATCTTCATAAATACTCTCATTTAAGTGTACAATATTGCAGATACTGAATCGATGCCATGATGAGATCTCTATCTTTAATAATTCCTGAGTTCAATGTGCAAAAAAAAAAAAAACATGCTGAAAATGGGTTGAAAAGTTTTATCTCTGAAAGAATTTGACAGCTTAAATTTCACAAACATCTTAATGGATATTCGTATTTATGCATTCAGTATTGCAGATTCTGAATCAGTGACGTGATACGAATTAACAGTGGAAACTCCAGGCTTTTATTTTGAAAAGTTCCTGAGTTCAATGCGCAAAAAAAACTGGGTGGTCAATGTGCAGTTTGGAAGAAAAACATCTCAGAAAGCATTTGATGTATTAAGCTAAAATTTCACAGATATCTTGAAAAATTAAATTAAATTTTCAGGCAAATCAGAGATGGTTTGGCTCATATCATTTTTAAAAAATTAAGGATTTGAGATGGATCTACCATTACCTTTACCTTTCTCCTTGATCTGTGTTAGGTCTCAGAGACTATTTGATCTACTTGTCCAATATTGCAGTTTCTGAATCAATGTCATGATGAGAAATAACTGAGAAAAATTAACTGTAGTGAGACTGAAAGGAAAAAGAAAATAGTCCCTGTGTATGTTAGAGAGGAACTTCAAGGCTGCCAGAGGCACGTGTGCAGCCTACATGCCTCTTGCATGTTCATGTGAGGGGTCAGCGGCCTGTCCTCTCAGCGTTCCCTAATGCCCCTGGATCCAGGACGGAGGCTTGATGGAATCACAGGAAATTGGATTGTCTTCCATTTGCTTTGGAAGCAGCCTGGAAGAGACACTCCCTCTCCAACCCCCCCACCGCCACCACAATACCTGCAGTTAGCCTCCCCCCTCCACTTTCCGGTGCACCCCTGTTCCCATCCCATTACGGAGGCATGTCGCACCAAACCTCTGCTTTTACATGTCATCCAAAGTTTCCCCTTGCGGTGCAGAAACGCTTGGGCTGGATGTCAGCAGAGTGCTCAATAAAGCAGCTGCTTGCACAATAGCAGCAGCACAGACCCAGCACTGAGCGTCGCATCGGCCTAATGGGGTGCAGCAATATGCTTAGGAGCAGCGCGGTCTATCAGTACGATTGCAGTTTTGCTGAATTCGAGGCTCGCCGATTTATCATTTCTACCCCACAAAATGATGTGAAGCAAGATGGATGGAAGAGAAAGTGAGGGAATTACAGATATATGGAGAGATCTGACATGTAGTCTTAGTTTTTAACAAATCAAAAACGACAACACTGTAACTAGTTCGAAATTGGTCGAAAGAAGAAGAAGAAAAACAAAGTCGGAGCACAACTCATTTTGCGGATACATTTTTGTGCACTCTGGAGTCTGTTGCTGGTCGATAATGTACATAAAACAAGGGCTATAAAGGCAGCTATGGTACAAATGCCACTGGGATATAGAACGGCAGTCAGATAATCCCAGTTTGTCTCAAATACATGAGCTCTGACCATTAAGCCTCACAGAAGTCTTTGTCATGGTGCCCATTGCTAGCTAAAGTCCCACAATGATCTCTGCTACCCCTTATTCCACCGAGCTGGTTCCAGTGCTAGTTTGGAGCCAGAGCCTGATTTAACACCAGTTCTTTGTGTTTCCACCACCTAAGCACCGACTACAGGTTCTAAAAACTAGAGCTTAGCACGCACCAACTCTTTGCTGGGGCTGGGCCAGAGCTAAGCACCCAGTATGTCAGGTGCTGGGGGGTTATCATGACCAGCGATCAACCGTGGAAAGGGACACACAACTGGTAATTTGTGTTCTTTTTCACCGGTAAGTCCTTGGTCTGATCGCACGTGTATTGGAATGACTCAGGGACCAACTGTTGATGCTGAAATCTGGTACAATTGTGTCCCACCAGTAGCGTGATCACCGATGTGTCCAGGCAACAGGCGACCTCCGCCTCACAAACACCCTTAAGACCATCTATAAAGATAAACATAGATATTATCATCAACTTACTGTGTTTGTTTAACTGCTATGTAATGGATGCAAGCGCAGTCGTTTTACGTTGACGCCATGGCGTGCCTCCAACTTGGCTCCTTGCTAAAGGAAAAGCAAACAGGTTCATAGGAGGAACGGTATTTAAACCAACCAAGCACCAGAACTAGCACCAAACTAGCAACTGGTTCTTCTTGGTGGAAAAGGGATATGCTTGAACTGCCTGTAGTCCGAGTCACTGCCTCCTTAAGTATTAAACAATAAGAGGCTCCACCTGGTGGCACAACCAGGTAATACAGCTAATCTATGATACTTGAAGTGTGTACTATCAAGGACATGGTATCAGATCAGAACAAAAATTGCTAAATATTAAAAGACGCAGTTCAGATTGGGGGCAGAACAACCAATCGGGACATCCCTAATTCCAGTTCTCCATTTTTGCTTAATGTGGCTCTTTTAGGGTTTATTTTTCCTGAGAACACTGAAGCTGGAGTCCTCTGGGGGCATTTTTCTGTCATATTATAATAAAAACATGAGTGTCAGATTGTCCCGACACCTCAGTGTCAAGTGGAAACAAATAAAAACTGCATCTGTCGCTCTGTTTATCGGCAGAAGAACACACACACAGATGTTGTGTTCATCTCTGGAAAGTGGTTTAACTTGTTTTCTCCAAGGACAAGATATACTGCAAACATTCAAGCCGAGCTAAACTTCACAGCAGGATTACATGGAGGGATCAAGAGGCGGAAACTCAACTCAGTCAGGGATAGAAATGGGACACAGAGGTCCCTCGAGTGTATCTCTGCTTGAAGCTAGGATTCGCTCTGTCTGTTTGTGTCTGAGCCAGAGAGGGGGATTGTGGTTCGAGGTTAAAGGTCTGTCAAATCCACCATCAGCTGGAGACCAAAGAGTGTTCTCAGTGTGGATATCATAAATAAAGGCCTGTCTCTTTCTAAAATTAGGGAGGAAAACATCAGTCTGCTGCCATGTTGCCTCATTCTAATTTGTAATAATAGGAATGACGTCTTCACAACAATGACAATAGGTTAATGCCATAATTTTAAGATGGACAAAATATTATTGGCACACAATGACATTAGCGTCAGGAAATTAAAATACTTCTGAAAATGTGCTACTTGGAGGAATTTACGATCATTACGACGGGCATTTTAAGAAATTAATACAATTACTGTTCACAAACGTGAGCCAAGACGACTGTCAGTCAAGTGGAGGGTTTGATATTTTTAAATAAAGTAAATAAACTACAACTTCAGATGCTTTTGTAACTCACACTGCAGTTCACCCAACAGCCACTAGAAGAGTCTCGTTACAATTCCTCCTTCAGCTCTCTTTTCTCTGTAAACTTTCTTTGGGCTTTTCTTCCTCTCTTCCTTTCCCCGCCTCCTCCTTTTCTCCCCCTGCTGTCCCTGACAGCAACATTAAACAAGTGGGGAAAAATGAACAAGCAATTATGATTTATGATCAATGCATGCAGCAGCTGCTGACTTTTATAATGACAGTGGTCGGGGGAGGGAGGGGGAGGATGAATGTATGTATGTGTGTGTGTTTCAGTCTCCAGGGTGTGTGTTGGGTGGATGAGGGCTGAATCGATATTCAACTGGGATCATTGGTATGCAGATTCCAGCAGATAGCATTATGATGAGCAGGTGCCATTAATCAGAAAGCAGAATACAGATCAGAGCCAGATGGAGAAGAAGAAGCTCCTTCAGTCTGGAACCAGAGCAACGACTGTGACACCAAAGCTACAAACCAGACGTCCAACACAACTTAAAAGTACCAAACATCACACACAATTTACAGCCGACCACCTTCAAAGATGTGACATTTTAGTGTGTCGCATTATGGTTCTCAGTCTGGTAAGAAAAGCAACGTAGCATAGCTAAAGCAGAACATTTCATCTGCTTTAAGTTATATTATTGTGCAGCTTAGCAATTCTCCCTTTTAAGGGCACTTAAGTTTTGCTCTGTTAATGCAAAAAATTCTGATTGGTGTTGTCCTGATCTGATAAGAAAAATCAGGAATAACTGTCCTCGTCAATCCTGAATTGGGGTCATTAAGCTCAGAAATCTTTGTCATGGTGCCCATAGCTAGCTAACCCCCTACAATTCTCTCTGCCTGCCAACACATAATGTTCTGTAGTCTGAGTGACGCCTCCTCAGGTCGCTACAGCATTAAACAATGAGAGGCGCCACCTGGTGGAACAACCAAGTACTGCAGCTAATCTACAACACATGAAGCGAGTATTATCTCGGAACATGGCATCGGATTAAGAGATACTAAATGTTAAAGGACTTGAATCGGATTGGAGGCAAAAAGACTTGATCGAGACATCTCTTGTTCTAATAGTCGATGATTCTTTTAAAAGCTTTTGTTCTTGAAAAAACAGCAACTGATTGTCAAATTTCATGCTCTATGCAGCAACAAGAATGATTTATCTGCTGGCACCTCCATTACTGATGTCCTAATAATCATCAAAAGCAAAGTAGAATCCTCACTGTGATTCTTTTACTATCCCTACCGAGTTTGTGGTGCATGATTTGGAGACACTGGGACAATTGATAGAAATGTGTAGCGGTCTTAAAGGTTGGAGATCAAGTTAAAAACATGGCATAGTGTGGTTTGTATTGTAAAGACAACATAGAATGTGTAGAGTAAAGCTTGCAGAACCAGATGCATAGTTACTAACAGGAGTATTTTTTGTGTTTGGGACTAAGATGGACGGGCGTGTGCCTGCACATGCCCTTTCTTTGTTACGTTGGCTTCTGTGCGAGTTTATCCTCGTGTCTGCATCGGGAAGGCCCCCCTTTTAAAAGGATCTGCAGACCGGGGCCAGCCCTAATTGAATCTGGGTCTCCCGTCTGAGCAGGGAGAGGTAACCTTGCCACTCAGTGTGTGAGCGCTGCCACCCACGGTCAAATTAGCCTGACACCAAACTCGCTGCCCTTCACACCTCCGAGGAGTGTCCTTCAGGTGCCGGGGTGTTTCCTCTTCCCTCTTAGACCTACAGCTGCCTTCAGCAACACCACAGTCCTGAGGGGGTAGACCCTGAAAGACCTGCTAGTGGACGAAATGCCCAAAAGTCTGAGCATCCCAAAGCAACCCCTCTACGTCCAGGACAAGGAGAAAGAAGAGTATCTGCAACGCCAGACAAAAGAAGCCCCCTTTTTCCTCAAAATGTCCATCTCTTGCCGTGTTTCCTTTATGAACATCTTCTTCCCCCTCCACACTTCCCTCTCCTCCCCACGCCGCTGAGCTTTCCCATGGGACACCTTAGCCTCCATTAAAGCCATCAGAGGAGGAGGATAGGGTTGAGGCTGAGAATTAACATCGCCAGAGGCCCCGTCTGTCCTCCTGCGGCTCATCAATGATGTTTAAAAAGAAATATATGAAATAAATAAATACATAAAAGAGTGTAATATGAAAATCAATGGCCAGGCGGTGGGGGGCTGAGGCTGAGGCATTTGGAGTGAGGGACTCATAAAGCTGAGTACTGCAGGAGACTGATGGAAGGCAAAACACTTACTTTGTTTATTCTCTCTCCTCACCCCCATCGGCTCCCTTCGCTGTCTGAATCCAGCTCTCACTCTCTCACTCTCCTCTCCCCCCCTACTCCTCCCTCCCTCCCTCCCTCCCTCCGCTCTGTCTGAAACAGTCGAGGACAGCTTTAATGCTCCTGACAATTTATGTGGACGGTTAAGAACGATGGAAATCAAATAGTTGAGTGTAGGCAAGGCCCAGTGAGTGGCCAATAAGAAAGAAACAACAGCTGATGATGGCAAAGAGGACTGTTACCTGCTGGAATGGCTCTTTAGGCTGCACTATTACTGTCAAGTCGCTGGCTCTTTTCTGAGTGCTCATATTATAGATTCATAACTGTATCTATGTCTGATAGGGCCTTTTAACACAGCACGGCAACAGCTTTCATTTCATCGAGTCCGGCTAATGTGCAGCAAGTACTAAATATGAATCCTATAAGAGCAGCCTACAGTGTGACTTATAAAATGTCAAGTGCTGTGTGTGCCGGCTATAGTGCCTTTTATGTGTGTGTATTATCCTTCAGGGAGGTGAGTTCTGACTGCTGCTTGTAGGAAAATGGTTAACAGACTTAAATCTTTCTGAAGAAAATCGGAAATACCACAAAATATATAAAAAAAATGCACGAGACACCAACACCTACACTCAGTTCAACAAGTACCGCTGTCATGCTGCAGCAGTAGACTGTATATTAAAGATAGATGCAGCTTATGGGTCTGCAAACTGAAGCAAACTGCATTCTATCTAACAGCCAGCAGGGGGCGACTCTTGTGGTTGGAAAAAAGAAGTCAGATTGTACAGAAGTCCATGAGAAAATGACTCTACTTCTCTCCTGATTTGTTACCTCAGTGACAATTTTTCTAATAATTTTATGGTCTAAAATGCTAGTTTCAAGACCTTTATAGAAAAAAATAAAATAAAAATACATAATCAAGGTTCCAAAGTTTGGATTCTTCAGGAATAATTAAGAAAGTTGAATTTCTGATTGTGTTTATCAGTTGCTAAATACCTTTTCACTCGTGCTAGTTATAAACAGGGCAACCACCTACCATGTATCTACCGCTATCAGTCTACATGTGTGTTGAATGCTTGCATGTCTTACTGTGTCTTAATGCACAACTGAGTCTAGTTTAATTCTGTTATCCTACTCAGCTGTTCCTGAGTTGTGTTATTGGCCTAACAAATAGTGCTAAGAAATGCTTCACAAGTACTGGATGGTACTTGGACATCATTACAGTAAAGTTACCAAAGTAATTACCCGGGGGGGAAACTGGGAAAAAAAACACTGTTGCTACTGTAACGACTTGTTTTTGCAGTCAGTATTTGTTCGTGGTAAATAGCATTTTACACAATTCTGCCGTGATGAATGCAAGGGGATGTCGCAGCAACACGAGCAGGCACTCTTTATTAGTCATTTAACATTTCAGTAGTTATCTCAACAAGTTACAACTAACTGATGTAACTTTACTGCCCTCAAAGCAACACTTTACAGAGACTGCAGCATTATATTGGCATCTCTGTCACATGTCAAGAGAGACTCAGTTCACAACAAACCCACTGGTATTCAGCGGGTCTGTGTCATCTTAATTATTTGTTAATACATCACCTATTAGGGATGCACGATAATGCCAATTTCAACCGATACTGATAATCGAATAATTTTATACTTCTTGCAGCCGATAACCGATATTGTCGACTGATTGGGTTCGTGTCGCGGTGTCGGGGGTGGGGGGGGTGGGGGGTGGGGGGGGGGGACACCGGAGTTGGTAGATCTGCTACTACAACCACCGTGGCATTCTAGAGCCTCAGCAGCATACTAGAGCCTTGGCAACGCTCGGTGGCGTTAAGTGGCGCCCAGCGGCTACGGGAATGACTATTTGAATATCGAAATTATTATCCGAATACCACCACAACCAACGAATATTCGAATATTCGGGACCAGCCCTAGTCAAATGTCTTTTTCAGACACGGTAAAGAAAGTCCACACTGGTCAGTGCCACGCCATGCTGCTTGTCTTTCTCTGCCCGCGCAGTCTGATGACATCACACACATGCGACAGTACTATCGGGGAGGGGAGGGGTTGAGGAGTCAAGCATGAGGACAAACCACAACACACAGACCAACGGCAAAAACCAAGATTCCAAGTCTTTATTATTATCGGCTCATTTTATCGGCTGATTTTTTAATTATCGGAATTATCGGAATAACGTCTTAATTGCCGATATTAACCGATAATTATCAGACGCCGATATTATCGTGCATCCCTTTTACCTATATTAATTCAGATATTTACTAGGAAAAATGTAGAGCGTTTACCTTGGTAAAAGTACTAATACCACCCTGTAAGAGTTCACAATGCTGCTGAAAGTAAAAGTATGCAAGTATAATCAGGAAAATAGACCATGGCATTAAAAGTAAAAGTAGTAACTCTAACCACCTGTACCTCAAAGACTCGGAATCGGAAAACACAAACAAGCCAAATCTAGTCCTCGAGCTCTCGGTCGAACCATTTTCATCCATCAACCATTACACCCAGCTTCAAAAGACCAACATGTCGATGACCCAGAAGAGGGTAGTCCATCCTTTATAAACAGTCTGTGGCTGCAACGCATGTCAGAGAACAATCAGACTCATATTCATTTTGTAGTAGTAGTGGGGTAGTGGAGGGCCAGTGGTTAAACCTTGGGGCTACTGAGCAGAACATCAAGGGCACTGCTGTAGCGTACTTCCTAACAAACTCAGATATACGAGAAGACAATTCTCCTTGCAGGATCAATAAAGTATATAAATAAAATAAAAATGTACCTTCTTGGCACGTCTTTGCTGGTCTCTAAGGTTGGGCAATGGTTCCATCTCAGCAGATGTAATCTTTCTGTCTTTATTTGTGTATTTAATGACAGGAATCCTCATTTTTGTTTTATAAAGTGAATAGAATATCTGCAGATATCATACAACACTGCAGTGCTGACTGATTTGCAGAGTTGCCAACGATGGTTCAATACATCCAGAGTTGTGAAAGGGACAAATACAATGTAAGCAAATGGCAAAATCTTAACCACATCAGTGATACATCATCATCACCATATCGCCAGACCTCGCTAGTGTCCATCTCACATCTCTTGTTTACTCCACTTCTCCCTCCACCTTATTTTGTTCTTCATTTTTATTCCTCTCAATTCTCGATAGATTTCTCCTCCTTACTTTCCCACCTTTCTGCCTTTTCTTTCTTAACGAGCCTATATATTCTGGAGGATCGGCCGCACAGCTACACACACACTCAGACACACAATGCACACACACACACACACAATTATGACGAATCTTGCTGGATATTTGTTATGACTGGGCTGACTGAGCCATTAGTTATAGGAGGCAGCGCTGGGAAAGGGGAGGGATACAAACGTGTAATAATGCCTCCACCATAGAATTTCAATCAGCCGCCGTGGTGTGTGTGTGTGTGTGTGTGTGTCTGATCACACAAGTAGTTGACACCACAGTAGAGGACACAGACAAGAGGATTCAGTGTTCTTTGTTTGCTTCGACAGCAGGCCCAAGCAGAGCTGCGTAAGATCCATAAAGAAATAAAGACGGGGGTTTTGCTGAATGCTGCAACTTCCGTACAAAGCATAATTAATACTGATAGGGTTCTACTACGCTTTTTGGTGAAAAATGTGCATGAACAGATGCTAATGCTCACGATTTGCTCGGTTTGATTAAAGTGAAATATTTTCTCTGACATGCTTCGGTGATTTGCGAGCTGAGGATTTGGCACAAACCGAGGAAATCTTATTTAGGAAGCTGTCCCAAACACTTTTACTTTGGAGAAAAAAAAGGGCGGCCTCGTGGTCCTCGGTAAGTGCAGTAGTCCATATTCACATGGCAGTGAGACTTAATATAATTTTCCCATTAATCTAACATGCAGTACACACACAGCATGTCCAAGCCACGCTGGATTGCTAAACTAATTAGTGAGTTACGGCAGAGCGGAACTCCTGCGCATCGTAAACTGTCACAGATTTTATAAACATTCTGCAAAAATTTATCATGCCACTCATTTACCAAGCATAGAAGCCACATATTCTCTTCTTTCCACCTTATTGGCTGCAAGATTTTGCAGCTTCCTTCACTTTTATTGCTGCAATCATGAATCTTGATACTGTATAAAAGACATTTTAAACCTTCAGTTGGACAGAAAAAGTAATTTAAATTAGTTTCTTTGGGTGCCTTGGATACTTCAACAGGTATTTTTCACTGTTTTCTGATGTTTTAGAGGCTAAAAGATGATTGATTCACTCTAAAAATAACCAATTGATTCATCAACAGTGAAAAAATTCATTTAGTCGCAGCAACAGAAGCCTCAGTTTTTAATAATAATAATGCATTGGTTTTATATAGCGCTTTTCTAGACACTCAAAGACGCTTTACATTGCATTATTCATTCACTCCATACTCCTAAGCTACATATGCAGCCACAGCTATCCTGGGGTAGACTGACGGAGGCCAGTCTGCTCCATCGGCCCCTCCAACCACCACCAACCACTCACTCTTACACTGCATCCACCCAGGCTTCCTGGTGTTCCCTCACGGTCTCCCATCCAGGTACTGACCAGGACCAGCCTCGCTTAGATTCCGAGATCTGACAGGATCGGGCATCCACAAGGCGGTAGGGCTTGCAAGAGTGGATGTGATTTTGTGAGAGTTCAGGACACTTCCTTAGAACCCAGCTAATATGTTGTAAACAAATTGCAGTCTCTTTACACTAAGGTGTGTGGATGAGGCAGGTCCACCGAGGTAACCACTCTCAGTACAGTATTTTGTTGTGGTAGTATGTGCCAACTATTAAATTAATCACCAACTATTTGATAATCGATTAATCTGCTTGAGTGACTTCTAAAAAAAAAGACAAACTCTGATTCCAGCCTCCTAAATGTAACTATTTGCTGTTTTCCTTCCTCCTCTATGACAGTAAAATGAATATCTTTGGGTTGTGGACAGAACAATTTGAGGTTGTCATTTTGGGCTTTGGGAAACACAGATAAACATAATAAAAAATAAATTAAAAAAAAATAAAGGAGAGACAAATCAACAATGGAAATAGCTTTTAGCTGCAGTCCTACATCAAACGTATAAAAATCTACTTCCACCCCCATTCCCGGATCTCAGCACACCTCCACCCTGCCTGCCTGCCTGCTCTTGCCCCCACCTGCTCCGCTCACCTGCTCCGCTCACCTGCTCCGTCGTGCCCCCCTCTCCGTTCAGGTTCAGTTCTGTCTGTTTAGTAGCCTAGCGTCTGTATTAGCCTGTAGGTTCAGTAGTTCCAGTGCTTTCCTTGTTTATCAGCTCGTAGGTTTTTGTAGCTCGCTTTTCATTCTTCGTTTAGTTTTCTCAGCTCGTCTTTTTCGTAGCTCGCTTTATGTTTGTAGTGTTAGTTAGTTTTATCAGCCTTTGCTCGCTTTTAGTTTTGTATTTGTTTATTAGTTCTGTTTCCTGCCTTGCAGTGATTTTCTGTTGTACTTTGTTTGTCAAAATAAATACTTTTATTTTTAATCTGTGTGTTGTGTCTAATTGCCTGCGCTTGAGTCTCTGCACCGTCCGTAACAGTTTTCTATATGTTGAGATAATGCTCACTTCAAGTACATTTAAGTTAATAAAATCAATCCAAAGTATATGCTTGAACAACTGAATAGCTCTGCAATGCATTAAGAAAAGAAAAATAGCATTTCTGCATGCAAACTGGTCTTTAAAAGCTCTCTAGGTGGTCGGGAACATTGTTGTAAAGTCCCCATAGTGTTGCCGACCCTGAACTCAGACCCTAGCTTCCTGACTGCAATGACTGTATTTCATTGTACTCCACTAGGACACTGTCTGAAAAGTAGTGTTAGGATGAATCTATAGCTCTAAAAGACGGTGAAAACCTGTATTCTATACATGAATATCAGAAAATGTGTTGTCATTAGCTCTAGTACCTAGTTGTAGCACCTTTTGTTTAAGACAGCAGCGACCCAGGGCGGCGGGTCACCATGACATAGCCGTCTGTGATGCTTTATGACCTCAGACCAGAACTCACGTTGTTACGATATGTTGGGCTTGTCTAGGACAGGGCTTTTCACCTCCCAGTGGTAGATGGAACAGAGTCTGTTGAGTCTGTTGACCAAAGCGGCAACATCAGCACTGCACAAATGATCTACTGCGCTCAGTTTGTGTAACCGATGAACTGATTATTCACTGATACTTCTGCCAGTAAGTGATAAGTGAGCAAATATGCATCTCCAGTGTCCTGCCACAGATTCTGCTCTCCCTTTATGATTCCTGTGTGACAGGAACAAACATGATTCAAAAGGACCTTCTAACATTTTTCGGCATTTCAACAATGTCCTTTTCTTGTTTTTGATCAGCCACTATATTCCATATGTCACTGTTATTGTAATATTAAGCTAATGTCTATATAAGATAGTATTGTATACAGATCTAGAAGGTAACAACAGTTCGGTATTTCATCAGAACAACTCCTAAAATTCTGCAGCTCTTCACTGCCCGACTCTGTCAGCATAGGTTAGTCTCACATGCACATGCGGATTCACTGTTTGGCTTCATTATATAAATAAATCAACAGCCCAAGTCCACCCACACTCCTCACAACAATATCGAATCAATGGGTCCATAGAGAGGCGATGCCATTACAAATCAGCTGCACAGACATCTACATGCACAGCTCTCTCTCTCTCTCTCTATTGAACACAAACAAACAGCCGGCAGTAAAGAAGGGTTTGTCCGATTTAGACGCATCGGAGAGAAGTTAAAGCTTCCATAAGATATCGAGCTCCCAGCTGCCCACATATCTGCTCAGGTTCTACGTGCAGACTACGTGCATGAGACTTGTTGTGTGCTCTCCAGCCACCAATTGTAGGCCACCCAGTCAGATATTTATTACTATTGATCTAGCTGGTCCTGGCTGGAGACTTTTGTTCTGCCGGCTCGAGGCTCTGACCTCAATTAAGTTATGAATTTCTATCTGATAGACTGGGAGTGCTTGGGGCCTGCCGTGGCCGCGCTACCACGCTGGATTAATTAGAATTAGCGGTGCTGCGAGTCGCCCTCCCCGCCTCATGGATCATGTTGTTTTAATACAAAGTAGAGGCGGAGGCAGGGAGGGATGGAGTGAAGGCGATGGGTGGGGGGGGGAGGGGAGAGTGATGAGGAGAGGCAGACGGAGGGGGCAAAAAAAATGCAGGAATGAGTCGAGTAAAAGCATGTGAGGTTCGTCCATGTGCTCAAATCCTGCACCTCCGCTGGTGTCAGACCTTAATGCTTCCCTTCTTCCTGTTTTCTTTTTGTGTTTCGTTTACCTGCATCTCACCTGTCCGTCCTCTTTGTCAACATAATCCTCCCTCAGTCCCTCACCCTCTCGGTAATCACATTCTAAGTCGCACACTGTCCACTCTGGACTTCTCCTGGTCTGTTATTGTCTGCAGCTCCTCTAAACTGAAGCTCTGCTGTTTTAATAAACGAGAACGCCTCATCTATAAATGCATATTTCCAAGGCAACCTGGAAGTTTGATGGTAAAGGTTAGAGGAGGGTTTCCATTGGAAAAACAAAACTTGTGCGTGGAGGATGAGGGTTAACTGTGGGTTTGGTACAACATCTAGACAGAGGAAGACCACGAATAGATGAAATACACAAACAGTTACTGGTAAAAAATTAAATTAAACCAAGAAAATAAACAGTAAAACTCTGCTAGCAAGCGTGCTGGGTTTCTGTTAGTCATGATTAGGGGTGGGACAAAACATCGATACAGCGATATATCGTCATCCCTCCTCGTGCGATATGAGTATCGATACGCTGGCGCCAAATATCGATACTTTAATATAATAAGGCACTCTAAACCATCCTGATTCCCCTGCCAGCTGCCATTTCCCCAGCGTCACTAATTAATGACTCCACATGGTGGCGTTTATCACATGAATGAGGGAGACTTGAGTTTGTACAGGTATAATGGAGGACAGCAACGCTACCGTAAGAGACGCCCCATCCATGTTTAAGTTTAAAGTGTGGACCCATTTGGGCTTTCATTGAGGGAACAAGCGAGCTGGACGAAGACTACGACATATGCAAGAACTGCCTTGCAAAAGTAAACAGGCAACACCATGAACATGCAAACCCACCTGCAACGCCACCATCCTGAACTCCTAACAGAGAAAGTGGCTGATGCAGCCAACGTTTCAAATCAGCTTGCAGCCGTTAATACAGTGTTTAAAACAAAGTCGCCAGCATTACAACGTCCATCGCTGGGTTCATTTGCAAGGCGTCCGCCCATACAGTGTGGTCGAAAATGAAGGGATCTGAAAAATGCTACACACTGGAACCAAGGTATGAACGTATCCAAGTTATAGATATTGTGATTGTCTTGCAATATATCGATTATCACCGTATCGCGATAGTATCAGTATCGTGAGACATGTATTGCCCATCATATCATATCGTGAGGTACCCTGCGATTCCCACCCCTAGTTATGATACGATTGCCAATACAACTGCTGTATTTTGTTCTTGATATTAGAACAATTCCTTTTTTGGTACCTCCGACTGAAGATTCATTTTGATTGGTTGTTTAAATGTGTCTCAAGAAGAACTTTGTTTAATAAAATACAGAAAATTGGCAAGTCTATTGGACGATTTCTATGTGTTGAATAAGATCCTGCAATATGGCTAAAAGGGGATTCTTTCATCAAGTCAGTTATTCAGATCCCTTAATATTTATTCAAAGACAATGTAAACTCGGTTTGGAATCTGACCAATAATTTGACGCATAAATATAAAAAAGCCTCAAGGAACATTTTAAATTTAATTTAAATTTAAGTGTAAAGTATCAGTTAAGCCAAAATCTAATGCCAAAACATACTCCTGAAACATGTTAATTTATCGGATGTTCCTACTGTAGCTTCTTCTCTGAATTGAGCTGTTAAAGGTTCCTCCATGCAGCAGGGTTAATTAAGGCTCTCCTAAGAACTGTGAAGAAGATATGTGCAGTGCAAGATGGTTTACGCGACAATGTTAAAATATTACTTAAAAGTGATCTCTGGTTGAGTGAACTAGGTTTCCGTATCAGCTTCTGACACGTCTTTGACATTTCTGCACTGCGCTTTCTTGTTTTTAATCAGCCAACATACTGTATATGTCACAGTTAATGTAATAACAAGCTGAGGATGATATGAGCTAATATTTCGAAAGCTCTAAAAGGTAGCAACAAATCGGTGTTTCATAAAAATAACCCTTGAAATTCTGCAGATTGTCAAAGTTCTTCTGAAGCCAATAGGATTCCCTGAGGTTCTTCAAATTCTAAGAGAGGAAGAACATCGTGACCACTGACAGGTGAAGTGATCATATTGGTACTATGTGGTGTTCTAATGGAAAACCTTGGATTTTAACATCCGTGTTGATGAGACTTAGACACCAAATAAACATTGTCCCACAACAAACACACTCCCTCATGCTAATGGAAATCCCAAATGTCACTGGATGAAAATGCACCCCACCACATGGAAACAACATCAAACAATCAGGAACATGTTGAGGAACATGACAATGGCCCAACATGTTGATTTGACCTCCAAACTTCCAACACCCCATTCTGATCAAACATCAACAGGATGCAGTGGAACCAGTTTGACTGACAGAGGCCCCACTGCACAAGCCAGAGTAGCCAAAGGATCCAGTACCAACGTCCTGGTTCCAGACCCCATAGGACACCCTGAGAGGTCCTCTTGTCCATGCCCAATGGTTTAGAGCATTTTAGACCACATAAGGGGGACCAACACAATATTAGGCAGGTGGTCATAATGCTATGCCTGATCGGTGTATTAGTCATAATCCAAAAAAGTATTTAAGCCAAAGTTTGAGATGAGAGTCTTCTTAATGTCCTGATAACGGTTGTTCTTTATGTATTTAAACGAAGCTCACCAAACACTAATTAGTGCTGATTCCGTCCTGTTTGCATCTCTGCTGCCACGATATGATGGAATGTCCTAAACTTAAGCTTATTCATCATTAATGTGCTTAAATACATCAGAGCACAAAGAATATAAGTATTTAAGTATTTAAGCCTTAATTTCCATTATTACATGAGAGGAGGTTTTATTGTGATCTTTCCCACAGTCGCTGCCGCCTGGCCCACTTTCTCAGGGAGTATTAGCTGAGGCAGCAGTGATACGGTGAGCAGGAAGGGGGTTTAATGTACTGAACCAACACCAGGACCGGATTCTACAGTTGGCAGGTGGCTGATCTGTGATCTGTGTATTCAAACAGCTACCTATTGTCGTCCCTCCCCGCCTTGATCCTGGATTAACTATCAAACCGGCCCTTAATGCAGGTTACCAGGGTTTGGGAACAATTCACTGAAACAATCAGTTGATTAATTTCAAATGATTTTCCTCCTCTGCCAAGCAAATAATAATACTTTTTGTTTTAACTCTCGAGTCCCCCTCCCCTTTTTTAATCAACAAATTAAGCATAAATCATGTTTGATCTTTATTTACTGGTTGCTCGGCAGTTGGTGGAGGTCAAGAGAGATTACTGGTTGCTCTAATAGCCTGCAAACAACCCAAACATTCCTCTGTTCCTCTCATGAACAGCCTCACATAGTCTTTGTTTCCTGTCAGAGGGGCTTCGGGCGAAAGGACAGAAGCATAAAACTGTCCATCGAATTTTTATCTTTCCCCAGTATAACAAAAACACCCTCCTTTCCTTCCCTTCTTCCTCCGCTCCTCTCCTCCTTGACTGAACTCCAAGACAAAAAAAACAAAAACAAACCACAAACAGAACAAAAGGATGTTCGAGCAGCTTCTAATGAGAAGCATATCGTTCTCTAAGCTTTACATAGTGAGATAATTTGGCATTGCGACAGAGTGGTATGATTTAGCTGGACCATATTTTTCTCTCCGCCACCTCCTTGCCACCTCATAAATCTGCTACCAGTAACTCTGACGCCGAGGTCCAGTTTCTTTAATATTCAGTCTCCTCTGTTTGCCGAGTGGCTCCGACACCTGAGAGACGGCAGGTGGAGAGGCCTGAATGCATTAATTCACTTCATGTCTGTGCTCCTATTGGCTGCTAAAACCTGCCTCTTAAACATCTACTTAAGTTTTTTTTCTCAAAAGCAGGATCTTAAACAACCTAAACTGATCAGTCATTTCAGGTT